>CM069909.1:36911563-37544083 GCA_036172215.1 Camellia granthamiana | reverse complement strand
TGTGATTATCACATCATTAATCAATATTAATACTTACATTCATAAATAGTTATACAAACGCAGACAACAATGTGTTAATATTCACATTCAAAACTAATCATATTAGCACAAATAACTAGGGGTGTAAAATTTGGCTCGGGCTAGCCAGCAATCAGGCCGCGCAGGCTCCCATCAAAATTTGGGCTGGTCTATGGACCAAAAAAATTAGGCCCAAGCCCAGGCTCAGGGGGTACTCGAGCAAGCAGGCCTAGGCTCAAGCTTGAGGCAGGCTTGGGCCCGAGCTTGACCATTTTTTCAACTTTTGTTTTCCCCACAAAAAATGACACTGGGCCTCGGGTGGGTCAGGCCTTAAGTGAGCTTTGAGCGAGCCGATGTACTGGGCTTTGGGTTAGGCCTAGCAGGTTGGGTTCATGAGCCGAGCTGGGATTGGAACAAATGGCCCAAGCCTATGCCCATGGTCTCTAGCTGGGCTTGGGCCCAAATGGGCTGAGCCAGGCCGGGCCACAGGCGGGCTTCGAGTGGGTGCACGGGCCAAATTTACACCCTTGCAAATAACATTGTGTTATTTTTGGTTACAAAAATAGTGTGTACATAGAGATGTGAATGTTCACATTAATTTTGTTATACAAATAGATAGTCGCACCCAATATTAATGTTCACACGCTTATGTAACCTTGAGTGTGTGTATAGTTCCATAGAGGCAGTGGCAGAGGGACGTTGGGGCGAGGGGGGTCACGTGTCCCCCCCCCCTGACTTTTCAATTTATTTATTTATTTTTTAGGGTTTGGTCTTGCTTACAGTGCTCGTGTTACACAGCCCTCCCAAATGCATCCCAAACACACTGACATTACATGCACCCATGGCTTCTTCTTTTTTTTCTTTTTTTCTTTTTTTCTTTTTTTGTGAATCTCAATTCCAACCAAACACTAACACACAATTTTTATTTTTTATTTTTTTTGGTGAATGCACACAATTCCAATTACGGCAAGGCTAAAACCCTAAAAGTGTATGAAATTCTTTATTTTTTTTATTTATTCACAGTACTTGTTAAGTATCTTCGTATTTTATTTGTCTTCTTTGTATCCCTTTGTTGCTTTGCAATTTATTGACTAGCGATTCACCAAATTAGGATCACACAACACAGATTTGGGACCACACTACAACCTTGGTATCTTCTCTTCATTGTTTACAGGTAACTTTATTTATTTATTTTTATTTTTAAATAAAAATTATGAGTATTAATTTATAGCTACTTGTTAAGTTTTGATTTGTAAAATTTTTTTTATTTGTTATTATTTATGTTAAAATAAGAGATTTTGATATACTAAAATTATAAATCTTAATTGGTGGTGATTTATATTAAAATTAGGGATTTTAGTTTGTTGTTGTTTGTACTAAAATTAAGGATTTGAATTGTGCTAAAATTAAAAATATTAATTTGCAGTGATTAATATTTAAATTGGGGATTTTGATTTGTTATAATTTGTGCTAAAATTAGAAATTTTGATTTGTTGTGATTTGTGCTAAATTTAATTTTTTTATTTGTTTTAAAATTGGAGATTTTGATTTGTGGGGGTTTGTGATTTTGATTATGATTTTTTATTTTGATTTTTAGTTTTTTCAAACAATCATGGAGAAATATTTCAAAAGAAAATCAAAGTTGGAATCATCTCTTTCTCAAAAAAAAGATGATAATTATTCTTCCACAAAACAAAGTCGCATAGAAATCAACTCAGTAGACCTTCCTGTAGATCCAGAACTATGGCCTCGGATTATGGACTATAATGCTAATGATTGAGACCAAATTCGTAGGGCATATCTACAAAAAGGTCCTTGTTAACGTCGTGATCATAATTTTCCACAAAAATTATTTGGACAAAAACTTCAGCAATTTAATCAGGCTTGATTTAGTGAATTTCCTAATTAGTTGGAGTATAGCGTAGCAAAAGATGCAGCATTTTATTTATGAATATTAATTTTCAATGTTTAATATTAGTTCGAAAAATTATTGTTATGTTATTGTTATTGATTGGGGAAGAAAAATTTTGAGATTATAACTAATAGGTGACCCCCTTATATTAAATTCCTGGATCCACCACCGCATGGAGGATATTATTTACCAGCATGCATTTATAATGTGAAAGTTCACATCAACATTTAGTGAAAAATTTTCAAAAGATAGATGATTTAAGATTTTGGAAATGTGAAAGATTTTCTCCGTAAAATAAGGAAGATATTTTCTCCACGTAAGAAGGAATTGTTGTTATTTTTTATTGTATATTAGTTTCAAAATAGAAACATGCACAAAAAATTAAAAAATGTGATTTGGCCATATTACACTAAACATGACCTAATAAAATATTAAAAAAAATGAATTAGATGAAATAAAATACTTTAAAAAATAAATTTATCAAAAAATGGCCCATTATTTTTTATGGTTAAAAATGTATGTAGCCAAATAAAAACATATTGTAGGTTGGAGAGATTGTTGTCATTGCTCTAACCAAGTCAATAGTAGGTCGCTGTCTAGTGCTGCTTTATCTGGAACAAAATTAAAAGAGTTAAAGTAGTTGAATGTCCGTCCATATTTGAGGCGTTTGGTTACCTATATAGCATGTCTAACTTCAAATAAATAATTAAATTATAAATATATTTATTAAAATGTATTTAAAATATAGATTCTCCTCTATAATTCTAAAAATTACATTTTATTCTTTAAATTTTTTAATTGCATAATAATTAATTTATTAATTAACTATTAATTAAATTAATTGACTATTAAATTAATTAATAATTTTTAATGATGTTAACAATATATTTTAATTAGCAGTTCTATTAAATTTATTGTTGTATATCAAGATAGCTACAGCATTTTTTTATTATTATCAACGCTGTTAAATGATTAATTCTAAAAATGGATATTTATAATTTCTAAAATTATACAAAGTAATTTATATTTTAAATAAATCTCAAAAAATGCATTTGTAATTTACCTAAACATTTAATAAGAGCATGGATGCATTGCTTGGAATACAAACACCACTCTTTTATATGGGATTGAATTCACATATGTAGTAGATAATACCTCATATTAGATGGTTATATTTGATTGTGCACTTATAATTTTTCATACAATTCAGACCAAGACAGAAAACAATTAATAAATAACTAAAGATGTACTCCATCTGTCCCATTTTGTCGGTCTATTATTTTATTTTAGGATGTCTCAAAATGATAGTTCCATTTGAAAAGTAAAAGTAAAAAATATTTGATTGTTCAAAATTATCCCTTTTAAGTAGATATAAATATATTAAAAATTTGAAAAGATAGGAATATTGGGGTAAAAAATATTTTAAAATTTAAATTTAAATATAATGGTTGCATACCCCTTAAAAAAGTTAAAATCTCTATAAATTAGGTATACATAGTAGTCTAGTGGTTAAAGGGTCAAACTCTCGGACAAATCATAAACTTGGATATTTTGTTATGCATAGTAGCCTAGTGGTTAAAGGGTCAAACTCTCGACAAATCATAAACTTGGATATTTTGTTATTGTGGTATTAAAGTCTCGTTTGACAAGTACTTAGGCCTTGTTTGGGAAGACTAAATAAGTGTACTTTTTATCTTTTTTGACTAAAAAATTGATGTTGAAAATATAGATGTTTGGGTTAACTTTTTGACTTTTTATGGAAAAATGTGTAATAAAAAATTGTGAAAATTGGTTTTTAGAGGAAAATTTGAATTGGGAGTTGTGCAGCCGTAATTGTTGACTTTTGGTGAATAGTGTTAACTTTTTAACTTTTTGAGTAACTTTTTGGCTTTTTGGCTTTTTTGAAAGATCCCAAACAAGGCCTTATTTTAGTTTAAAAGTCAAAAAATTATTAAAAATTTTCAAAAAACCTATAACCTATAGCAAAAAGTCAAAAAAATTATTTTTTCTCTATTTTTTGCACATCTTTTCGTAAAAAATTAAAAATTCATTCCAAACATACTAGTTTTTTTTTACTTCATATTTTAGCCAAAAAGTCAAAAAGTTACTAAAATAGTTTGTTCCTAAACGAGGCCTAATTGTGACTTAGTCTTCGTTTGGGAAGACCTAAAATAGCCTTGTTTTTTGACTTTTTGACTATTTTAACCTGGCTTTTTAGCCTCGTTTGGTTTTTATTTTTGGCTTTTTAGACTTTTGTGAGAGAAAAAATATAATAATTATGGTTTAGATGTGACATTTTATCTTATTAGCTTATGTAGCCAATTTTGTCTTTTATGCTTTTTTAACCAAAAAGCCAAAACCAAACATAGCTAATATGATTTATTATAGTGTTAATTATGACTTATTGTAGCTATTATTTTGATTATAACCTATGCCTTAGGTGATATTTGATTATAACCCTTAGTTATTACACATTGTGGTGTTATTATGACTCAGTTATTACTTATTGTGATTGAAATTTTAGTTATGATCAAAAAGTCCTTTGATTATACCTCAAAGATGTTTGATTATGATCTATTAAATTATAATGGAAAGTGATTTAGTTATGATATTTTGTGATATCAACACCACAAAATATTATAACTTATATATGATCCATTTTCTTTTCTTTTCTTGATGACCCGGAAACCCCTAGGGCCAGGTCTACTTATGACCCGACCCTACAAGCCAATCCAGAAAGGATGTCAAGGAACTCACACCCCACCCCTCAATTTCAGTCAAGGGCTATAAGGAGGTTAGTATAAGTTTCGAATCCAAAACCTTAGGTCATTGTAGACACTCCATTTTTGACAGCCCTTAAGACTTGGGCGCTACTAATTGATCACTCAATGATGAATGTATACGCTTATCAAATGCTTGACTTCCTTAGCGGGAAACCTCAATTTTGAACCTACAAACCTTTGGCCTTGTTTTGGACCAAAACAGTGGTTTTGCAGGCCTGAGCATTCATGGACCTGCAGACCCACTAGTGTGGCATGTCGCCCACTGTTAGAGGCCGGCTGCCCACTAGTGCAAAAAAATAGATATTTTCTGCCAGTTGTCTCCACAGATACATGCATCATTCCAGCTGTATTTGTGAGGATATTTTCGAGGATCTCTCATATATTTCTATATATAAATGACCCTCTCTTTTGTTAGAGGGGTTAGAAAAAATTTTGAATTTAGAAAATTTTGTAGAGTAAAATTTTGAAAGATTTCTCTCTCTACAATTCTCTGTCTCTCTCTTGCAACTTACATAACCTTTGTCTAAACACTCTAAACCAAACCTAGAGAGTTCCTTACTAAGGTGATTTGAGCTTACATTTTAGCTCTTGAGGCACTTGAGAGTGTGAAATAGTGGTTTGGAAATTCAATGGATCATTCATCTTCAAAAGGTATACATTCTAGTTCTTTTGTATCACCTACTACTCATCTTTTCTTGCTATTTTTGAGCTATTTATTACCTCTATTTTTGGGCTGAAACTTGTGGTTTAAGGCCATTAAAGATAGAGGGGTTGACAACCCTTCTTTAAACCCTGTTTCTAAGGTCTTTGCCCTTGTGTTTCCCATCTTCTCATCAAATTTTTTTGAGCTTTTTTACCATTAATTTTCAGAGTTTTTCCAAAGGCAAAAATCATGTTTTGAAGTCTTAAAAGTGGAGGGGTTAGCCTCCCCTCCTTGTGCTTGTGTGTTAGTTTTAATCCCTCAATATTTTAGCTAGTTGTTGTAGTTGTTTTTGTCTTAATTCTAGCACTTTTTTGGACTGTTTTATGACTGTTTTTATGAGTTAGCTTCATTCATGCTTTGTATGGTATGCTTATAGTGTAATGGTCCACATAGGCTTGGTGGTTTAGGTCTTAGCCACCAACCTATTTGAGTTGATAGCATTTATTTCTTACTTTCCATACTTGTATTCACCTTTAAGAATCTCTGCGATCTCCCTCATTTCTTTGTTTTTACTCTTTGTTTTGAGAGTCGCTCCAAAAGGAGTGTTGTTTAAGCTTGAAAGTGTGACATTGTGCTTAATGGTTTAATCCCTTTAGGGGTTCATTACCAACAGCATGATCTCCCTCTCATACCTAAAACAACATTTAGTTTGGTATTTATCTCCATTAGTGGACTTAAAGCTCATTATTGGACTCAATTGACTAATGAATGGAAGGTAATTAAAGTGGATTAATAAATTGGGGTTAAACTAAAGTAAGATAATAAAATGATTTGGTGTTCAATCAGACATTAATTGAACGCATGGAGACTTTGGTCATTTCATACTTGTTAGTAATGAAATAATTCAAGTTTCCAAGGTCAACCACTTCCCTTGATCAATCCATGATAGGGAGGAAGTTTTGAGAGTCTTTTATTGTGCATTTATCAAAGTTGTACCCCTTGATTCATAAGTCATCACACAATGAAATTGCTCCATTTGATAGCTTGCGAATCAAGCCTACCCCTCCATTGAGCTGTTTGATGATAAGGAGAGGCAGGGTGGACAAACATCCCTTTAGAATGGTTTGTTTGTGCTCTATTTGTTCTCTGTTGCAACAGGAAAAAACCAACATTAGTGGCCGGTAGACCACTATTTGTGGCCGGCCAGCCACTACTTCTGGATTGCTAGCCACTTTTTCCAGCCAAGTAGTGTCCTTTTTCCAACAGAGCAGAGTAGAGGCTAAGGTGGAAAAACTTCTAACTATGCAACAGAGGCATTCTAGTAGCAAAACAGTGGACTTTCTCGGGTGGAAATCCGCGTGCATGCATGGGTCAACCCTCATTCCCCGGGGCTCGTAATAGTTAATTAATTGGCTAATTAATTGTGCATTGTAATTAGCTAGTTGTAGACGTCCCCGAACGTCCCGGAAGGGAATCCCGTTTCGTTCATTTGGGCTCACTACAGCTCAGGACTCAATGTCACGGTCCTGTATTTAATCTCACAGAGTGCAATGCAAAACCGATGAATCATCAAAGAGTCCAAATCCGGCAAATCGTTTTTGAAAACAGATTTTTTGAAAGAAGTGCCAAACATGGACTGCTTTGCCAGATACAGAGTCGCCACCTAAATATTTTATTTTGGGAAATTTAGGAAACCCTGACTCGTTGCCTAAGGCCACGTGTCCGTCATCACCAAAGTTGCCTCGGCTCGGGAACTTGAGTACGATTGGGGAAGGTCACTTCATGAGCATCCCCGCTCACCCGATCAAAGATCGGCCTCTACTAACCATGATATCGAGTTTTGAAAACATCATGTGCTCTTATTTCGGTTATTAGCCTAGATTTACTACGTGATGCGCACAGCATACAAGTATAGACTGTATCACCTGAATTGGAACAAAACATTTCATGTTTGTTTATTTGAAAATGGTTTGATGGTGCTACCTGCAAGTAGGCTAAAATGCGAATTTGCCACCCTCAGGTGGGCTTAGAAAACAAGATGATTTGCCACTCTCAAGTGGGCTTAAAACTCACAATCGATGAATTGTTCCAATCCAAATAACCCAACCTTCACCCACAGGCATTCAGGCAGGTATATCACATAAGCACATAGCCTCATGGTAAGCATGCTATCATGGAAGTCACTCAAACATGCAAGGATGCTAAAGCATAAATACTTACCGAGTACTCCAAGCCAAAACAGAAGCTATGTTAGAAATCCATGCATGATCCTAGTTCATGTTAAGATGGCTAATGCAACACATGCAAAATGCAACTAAGATACGCTCGGCTATTCTAAACATGGCATATGAAATGCAACAACTAACACGTATTCAACTTGAAATTGAAAATACAATGCAGTTAGTATGATGCGCCGAGCCCGGTGCATGCAAGACAGATGAATGAATGCAAACATGCAAGCATAAGTATGCTAATTGAAACATGCCCTAATCTAACCATCATAAGCTGGTAAATAAAAGGGAGAAAGACGTGGGGTTGGAAGACATACATCACACACACGCACACTTATTACAATTGTGCCCTCGCTTGGAGGGTCCGAATAAATAATACAAGCCGCCTAATTAACTAACTCACGAGCTAATTAATTATTACAAAACCGAATTAATAACTAGCTACAACTAATTATTACACAACTACTAACTAACAAATAAGCAGTAAATGAATGCTATTCCAGCTCTGTTTGGGGAAGAGGAAGGTATGAATGCTCGCTTCGGTTCTTCGCCTCGAAACACCTTCCGGTTGCTCTTTAGAGGCTCTGTTTGCAGGGTGTCTTCCAGTGTTTGTTGTTGGAATTTACCAAAACACTGCTGGGGAATTCACCAGTGGCCTGCCGGCCATGAAAGGAGAGATGCCAGCCAACAACAGGGCACTGCCGGCCAAGGGTGTGACACTGCCGGCCATCAGTGGTGCACTGCCGACCACTGGTGTGCTGTGACACCAAGCTGCAACAAAGCACAAAATAGAGAGAATGGAGGGTCTCCCAAGGGCATGTATGCACTATACCAGCCCATATCGCCTCAAAACATCAAGGGAGAGGCCTAGTCAGATCCACGACCATCAATCACACATCCCGATGCATGATGGCCAAAGATTCAACTTGTGCAAATCAATATGAAAATGAATGCACAAATAAAGCAAGTAAAGCCTAGAACTCTATCATGAATCATCAAGAGCTTCAGCGACCAAGAATTGAGACGCGTTCCATCACTCGGAGTATGAAATGCCCCTCGTTCCTCGTGCTCGAATTAACACTTAATCCAAACAATGCAACACGTAAGGATGGCAAACATGCAATATGAATAACCTAACAAGGCTAATGACATGCAACAAGCACATAGGCATGATGTGAGGTGACAACCTTAGACAACATGACAAAATGCAACATGAACATGCAACAACATGTAATGGGGCTAGCATGCGACAACATGCAAAGATGGAGCAAGCATACAACAATATGCAAGACAGGCATGCGACAACATGCAAAGGGATGGACTTAAACTAACGTGGGCAGCTCTCAACTAAGCCCAAATCAGTGGCCAAAAGTGATGAATTGATGGCATGAAAAGCATGAAATGGCAAGGCAAGCATGTATGCCAAGTGGCTCAAGTATTAAGGCACAAAGAGGACAACTCTTAAGCACACTTAAGGAGCAACAAACACGGATGTATGACAATGAGGTAAGCTCTGAAATCTCATGTAAAGTGATGCCAAATCAAATCAACAATGCAAGCATAGCATATTATGATGCTCAAAGCTCAAAGTGAGCAAAGGGACTTAAGCCATGGCCATACAAGGCAAATCCCAAGGGGCCGAGGGGACCTAAAACAGTCCTAGGGTAGGTCCAAACAAGACCAAAACTAAGCTCAAAGCTAGCCAACATAGGCTAGAACACAAAGCCAAAAACATGGAGCGTGCAAGGCTTTAAAGAGGCAATGCACTACACCTATTGAAACCAATCGTGACAAGACTTGGACAACATAAAACAGAGTTACATCATGGTATAATAAGACCCAAAATGCACTGAAATGATGAGTCAAAGGCTTAGGCTTAATGGCATGTACAAAAGTTAATTCTTGAGGCATAAAGCACAAGCTCTATAAAGCATTCAAGGCATGTCAAATGTGAGTGTATGACAACATTTCATGGACTGAAATAGCATATGGAATGAGGGCAAAGCACACAAACATCACATGTATGGCATGGTAGAGGCCTCAAAACCCAAGACTAGCCTAAACATTTACACTATAGCTATACAAAGCACGAGTGATATGGCCATGGCAGCCCAAAAAAATCCTAGGACAGCCCAAAATAAGCATAAAATCATGTTAGATCAAAGCCAAAATATGCTAGTATGATGAGTCAAAACATCATGCACAAAGGGCTAGTAAACAAGATTTGTTCTACACCTATATGGAGCATGCAAAGGATGATCAAACCAACTATGGATAGGGTCATGACATGCCAAATGATGACCAAATACATGCTGAAATGTAAACCAAACAAGCTAACATGACATGGCAAAGCATGGAGCATATGAAGCTAGTTTAGGGGATTTACACTACAAGTGTATCATGCAAGCATGGAGTGACAAAACCAACCCAAAACAGATTCATGGCATGGTAAAACATCACCAAAAATCCACTGAAATGGACTCAACACAAGCTAAGCACACATGCTACTTTGATGAGCTATGAATGGAGTTACACAACACATACTAGATACATGCAAAATATGACCAAACCAGCCATGGACAGGGCCAAGGCAGGTCCTAAAAGTCACAAAAATAGGCCTGAACCAAGCCTCAAAAATGCATGGAGGGTGTAGACGCACCCTTGGGCCTCTCTCTACAGTTCGGACTCGATTTGTGTCACGGTTCTTAATCTGAACCAAAGAGTCCAAATCCGGCAAATCGTTTTGAGAAAAAACAGATTTTGAAAAGAAGTGCCAAACATGGACTGCTTTGCCAGATACAGAGTCGCCACCTAAATATTTTAAAATGGGGAAATTTAGGAAACCCTGACTCGGTGCCGAAGGCCACGTGTCCGTCATAACCAAAGTATCTTGGCTCGGGAGCTTGGGTACGATCGGGGAAGGTCAGCTATGAGCACCCCCTTTCGCCCGGTCCGAAAACCGGCCTCTACTAACCGTGATATCTGATTTTGAAAACGTTATGTGTTCTTATTCCAATTATTAACCTAGAATTACTATGTTATGCGCACAGCAAATAAGTATAGACTAGATTGCCTAATTTGGAAATAAGCATTGCATATCCGTTTGTTTCGAAAACACTTTGGAATTTGCTACTCGCAAGTAGGCTAAAATACGGATTTCAATGAGTTTTCCAACTCAAGCAATCCAACCTCCACCCACAGGCATTCAAACAGTTTATCTCATGTAAGCACTTAGCCGCATGGTAAGCATATTGTCATGTCAACATTCACACGCATGCGAGATGCTAAAGCATAAAGACTTACATCGTACTCCGTGCCAAAACAATAAACCAGTTAGCAAACATGCATGACCTAGTTCATGTTAGAATGACTAATGCATCACAAGCAAGGATGTGATTTAGAGTAGGCTCGGCTAACCCTAAAATGGCATGTAAGGTGCAATCAGTTGATGCACGTATTCAATTCGGAAATTGAAAATACAATGCAGTTTGTATGATGTACTGAGCCCGATGCATGTCAACAAATGCATGGATGCACGCATGCATAGCATAAGGTATGCTAAAATAAACGTGCCCTAATACTAACCATCAAAGCAGGTAAATAAAAGGGAGAAAGAAGTGGGGGTTGGAAGACATACACACACTCACACACGCTTATTACAGATTTGCCCTCGCTCGGAGGGACCAAAAGAATAATACAGATAATTAACTACGCAAGCTAATTAAAATATTACAGACCCATTAAATTAATCAAATGAATTAATTAATCTAATTAAAGCAGTAAACTGCCTCGAGATGAGAGCTGGGTACAACGCATGCTCAGGACTTGCTCGGAATCACACTGCCATGCCTAGCTTGCCTCTGTTTTCCCTGTCCTACCCTTCTGAAGACTGCCAAAGCCTAAGGGATGCCTCTCTGGACATTGGAGATCACCACCGGCTGGACAGAATATCCACCGGCTGCTACATGTGGCCATCGGCACAAAATTCATCCATCGGCTGCCAATTGACTGCCGGTCGGCACTTAACACTGCCGATCGGCAATAAATTCCTGCAGAACATGCAACTCACAGCAGCAGAGGACACAACTTGCATGGCAATGCAATTCAAGCAATTTATGCATCGAACACATTCCTTATCATGTTAATGACTCAAAGGAGGATGTGCCTCGATTCTCGGACCACCAATCACGCATTTCCATGCATGATGGCCCAAGGAACCAAGTATGCAACTTTAATTTCAAATGCATGCAAACCAAATAAACATAAAAGGGTGCCAAACCTCCATCATGCTCATCTCAAGAGGCCAAGCATGCGCATTGATGTAATGCAATCCTAAACATGTTAGCTAACATGCAACATGGACAATGCAAGGCACTTATGTAAGCATACAAGCAAACATGTAAGGCAAGCATGCAAACCAAATAAAAGGTGGACTTAAACATGATCTAGGCAACTCTAACTAGGCCTAAAATCAGTAGCCAAAATGCTAAGTATGAGAGCTAAGCACACATGCACACATACACATGTTAAGGCACACAACTTAGGCATTAAACAAACCACTCTCAAGCACACTTGAAAGGAGATAACATGGACGATTAGCATGCAACATGAGCTCTAAAATCATGCTATAAAATGATGCCGAATCATGTTAAACAAGACAAGCAACATACTAGCATGCAAATGGTCCAAGAACTTAAGGCAAGTCAAAGGGGACCCAAACCATGGCTAAGCCAACCAAGCCTCACAAGGCCAAGGAGGCTTAAAACAGGTCTAAGGCAGCCCTAGACCATGCAAAGGGAGCTTCCTAGATGGCATCTAAGTGGCTCAAAATCAAAGGCATACACAATGGCCAAAACATGGAGCATGCAACACAACCTTTCAAAGCATTAAAGAGGCATGCAAGACAAACATTCAAGCATGTCCAAGGGACTGAAATAACATCTTAAATGGTTCCAAACCATTGAAATGATGAAAGCAATGCATACTACACATGCACCTACTTGAAGCATACAAGCTACAATGCAAAGGGGCTATATTAAGCATGCTAAGATTGACCCAAATGACTATGGACAGAGCTAAAACATGGCAAAATAAGCACAAAGCCTTCACAAGTCTAAGCCTAAATCATGTTAGAATAAAGGCACACAACCTAATGCATGTTAAAGAACCAAAGAGGCATTACAAAGCATCTATGCAAAACATGCAAGGAGTACGGAAACCAACACATAGCAATGTTAAATCATGATATCCTAAGCATGAATAATAGTCCATACATGCTCAACACACACTCAAGCACAATGCTCCCTCAAGAGGCAAAACTTGCCCTTTTCAAGGACATCAAGGAGAGGGGGTGGCCCTCTCCTTCTTGGGACTTCAAGGCATCATCTATACCACTGAAATCCCTCAAGATTTCAGTGGTAAAGAGACCCAAACACCAAAATCCCGGATCTCACACAAAATGGCCTAAAACAAGGGCCTTTTAAGGCCTAAGGGTGGCCAAACTTCCCCAAAGCACAAAGCACCCTTAATGAACTATCAAGAGGACTAAAAAATAGAACTTTTTTGTATTAAACACTAAGCACAAAAACAGTTCTAAACTATGCAAAAATGGAGTGCAAAAATGGGGTAAAAAGGGGTAGTTTCTCACCCTTGAAGACCACCTTCACAAAGGTTGATGTTGTTGCTTCCTTAAGCTCCAAACCAGTCAAGAACAGCAAGAACAACCTCTTGGGACCTCAGTAGCCAAGGGAAGGTGAAATACTATGTGCTTGTGTGCAATAATGAGACACAAACACACACAAGGGTAAGACAAGAAGAGATATAGATATAGGTTAGATACACCAAAGCAAACCCTAAAAACCAGAGCTCTTCCTTCTCCTCTCCAATTTTTCTAACTTTTCTAACCCTTGAGCCAAGAGAAGAGAGCCCTCTCTTATAGGCAACAAAGCTTACAAGCTAAGCAAACCAAAGGCTCATCCCTCCATACACGTGTATGGAGGGGAAAACAAATGCTATACAGCTGCTTCAAAATATCTGAAAAAGCAACTGCACAGTAGTCGGCAGAGCAAAATTGTCATTTTGACAAAATTGACTGCCGACCGGCACAATATAGTGCCGATGGCAACACCAACCAGCCGGTGGCCTCTAGCCACTGCCGGTGGTGTGTGGGGATGCCTCACAAGGCATTCCCTGCCCCTCCAAGGCAAAGCACAAGTGTTTGGTGCAAGACCAGACACAAAACGGTCAAGTTCGGAGGTCTTGAGGCAAGGCGCGTAACCGAGAACTCCGGGAACTCCAAACGAACACGAACATGGATAATCACCGAGTGTTTAAGCGGTGATGTCCAGGTCTTGAGGACGGTCAAAATTGGGGTGTCTACAGTTGCCCCTCTTTGACAGAACTCGGAAGTCATAACAATGACGGGAGTGAATGTCAAAGCCCAGAGACGACCCATTTTTGACCAGGCCGAAGACTTAGACAAACATGCAAGACAAGCAAGATATGCGCCCGAAGGCAGGGGCAAAATGCAACTGAAAATGCACGAAGCCGAGCATAACTTAATGATCATGCAAAGAAAGCTGTAACGAAGCACGCGTGCGACAGTTTTAAGCTAGCATGCACCTAACTACACTACAATGCAGAAAGGATGTAAGAGAATTATGCAATTCTCAATACGTCTCACTCGGAGGATACAATACCTGTGCAGCTCGTCCGGTTGCACCGGCCTCAAATGAGCCGTACATACAATATCGTGCCTGCAAAGAAAGTAAACTTAACAGGTACAATATTGTTAGCAATACGCATGACAATGCGAAATGAATGCAAGATGATATGCAATATATACAAAATGATGTATGAACAATGCAAATGATAATGCAATGCAATTGAAACTATGCAAACTACATGCAAAGCAATTGAATCATGATTCAATCGTGAGCGATTCGAAACCACACAAATGTCAAATAGGTTGATGGAAGTAACAAGTCCGTCTACCATAGAAAAGGTGCCGCAACCTCAAACCAACATACCAACATGGAGTAGGCGCGATACACATGTAGAACTATGAGTGATGTAGACGGACACAAGGACAAGTATTGGGTGGATTGACATAAGTGGGGTGACGACCCGCTGAGGAAAGAACAATGATCCTAATGCCGGATGCAACAATTACACTACAATGTAATATGCGATTATGGCGCGCGGGCCAAACCGTATCTCGCTTAGGAAAGGCATGCACACATACAAACCATGTCTAACACAGAAAAGGTGCCGCAACCTCAAACCAACATACCAGCGTGGAGTAGGCGCGATGCACATGCAGAACTGTGCTTTCACGTGAAAAGTATGGACATATACCAGACCAAGCTCAATAAGGAAAGGTGCAAGCCATAAATGGAAGGGGATGCAGTGGATGCATGCAACTATAATGCAATGGAAATGGATATTTACAGAAAATGCATGACATATGCACTATACTACAATGATGATGCATGACATATGCAGGTTTTTTTTGTTTTTTGAAATGCGTGACATATGCACTATATACGATGATGCATGACATATACATGTTTTTTTTTTGAAATGCATGACATATGCACTATTTAGAATGATGCATGACATATGCAGTATTTACAATGATGCATGACATATGCATGTGTTTTTGTTTTTGGATTTTTTTGAAATGCATGACATATGCCGTATTTACAAATGATGCAACGACTATGATTGCAGCTTTCCCTATCTTACCAACAGGGCGATATACTGGGTTGGTTCAGTATCCAGGATTGAGGCGTAGACATGCCGCCTCAACCTATGGGGCTTCCATACAGATTTCAAGCCGAGGGTACACCCCCTGGGTATTTAAACCAGACTTTAGTCTCGGAAATCCCGAACCTTTGTGTTCTAGGCATAAGCCGTTCAAACTCTAGTTTTCACCGTCCCAGTTGGTCTTCTAGGAACTCACCGCAAAAACAGGCAGGTGGTTTTACCAGACCACCGAAAGTCGTTCGGGCACGACAAACACCGAAGGAATCACACCTTCAGAGGATTTAAGGTCTCCTAGACCGTATGCAAAATGTATGCATGACAATGCATTTTTTGTTTTTGCTGTTTTTTGAAATGCGCGCCAACGCGCGGCTTTTGAAATGCATGACAATGCATGAATTGGTGCGCATGACAGCGCGTGACGGGAATCATGCATGATAATGCAGATGCCGAAGGTTTCGCACCTTCCAAGGATTTAAGGTCTCCTAGACCGCGCGCGTTTTAAGGTCTCGCCAGACCGGGGCGAAAAACAAAGAGGTGCGCAAAACAGCGCGATGAAATGCATGTCAAATGCAATGAGGTGCACCTTAATGCACCGAAGGTCTTGCACCTCCCGAGGATTTAAGGTCTCCTAGACCGCGCGTGTTTAAGGTCTCGCCAGACCCGGGGCGAAAAACAAAGAGGTGCGCAAAACAGCGCGATGAAATGCATGTCAAATGCAATGAGGTGCACCTTAATGCACCGAAGGTCTTGCACCTCCCGAGGATTTAAGGTCTCCTAGACCGCGCATGTTTAAGGTCTCGCCAGACCCGGGGCGAAAAACAAAGAGGTGCGCAAAACAGTGCGATGAAATGCATGTCAAATGCAATGAGGTGCACCTTGATGCACCGAAGGTCTTGCACCTCCCGAGGATTTAAGGTCTCCTAGACCGCGCATGTTTAAGGTCTCGCCAGACCCGGGGCGAAAAACAAAGAGGTGCGCAAAACAGCGCGATGAAATGCATGTCAAATGCAATGAGGTGCACCTTAATGCACCGAAGGTCTTGTACCTCCCGAGGATTTAAGGTCTCCTAGACCGCGCCTGTTTAAGGTCTCGCCAGACCCGGGGCGAAAAACAAAGAGGTGCGCAAAACAGCGCGATGAAATGCATGTCAAATGCAATGAGGGTGCACCTTAATGCACCGAAGGTCTTGCACCTCCCGAGGATTTAAGGTCTCCTAGACCGCGCGTGTTTAAGGTCTCGCCAGACCCGGGGCGAAAAACAAAGAGGTGCACAAAACAGCGCGATGAAATGCATGTCAAATGCAATGAGGTGCACCTTAATGCACTGAAGGTCTTGCACCTCCCGAGGATTTAAGGTCTCCTAGACCGCGCGTGTTTAAGGTCTCGCCAGACCCGGGGGCATGCAAAATGCGATGCAAGATGAGGCACGCATACCTCATGGATGGAAAATGCAAAACGAAATGCAAATGAAATGCAAAGTGAGGCACGCATACCTCAGGATGCAATGAAATGCAAAATGAGATGCAAGATGAGGCACGCATACCTTATGGATGGAAAATGAAATGCAAAACGAGGCACGCATACCTCATTGAATGAAAAATGAAATGCAAAACGAGGTACGCGTACCTCAAGATGCAAGGAAATGCAAAATGAGACACGCATACCTCATTAAATGGAAAATGAAATGCAAAACGAGGTACGCGTACCTCGAGATGCAATGAAATGCAAAATGAGGCACGCATACCTCATTGAATGAAAAATGAAATGCAAAACGAGGTACGCGTACCTCGAGATGCAATGAAATGCAAAATGAGGCACGCGTACCTCATTGAATGGAAAATGAAATGCAAGTATGACACGCATGCCACACGAAAATGCAAAACGGTGCAAGTCGCAAGGGACGTGCAAGACGGCGCGATGCGACGCACCAGACAATGTGATGGATGCGTGCCACGCACACGGGGCAACTTTTGAATCTTGTAAAAGACAAAAGGATACAAAAGGATACAATCTTTGCTTGAATCTGAGTGCCATGCACAAAAGACACGGTCCGAGGTCAAAACGGAGGCCGGTTGAGCATCGGGGACTCACTTTCTTGCACTTTCTTGAGCTATGAAGACCCAAAACTACTCATATGGCCTAAACAAGGCCTTGGGAACACCACCGGCCGGGATAGGAAGCCACCGGCTGGCCACCGGCTGCAGAATGACTCCACCGGCACAATATTGTGCCGACCGGCACAAAATAATGCCGACCGGCCAAAAGTGCCTGATCGGGGGCAGTTTTGACAATTTGCCTCGGGTTTTATAAAATAGGGCTCCTAAACCCTATTTTCTCAGTTCTTGTCCGCCGAAAACTCTTGCCCTCTCTCCCTAGAGCATTTTCTCTTCCTCTTTTCTCCGTTTTCTTTGCGTTTTAAGCCCGTTTCGTCGTCGAATTCGCGATTTCCTTCGCGTTTCGGACATTTTCGACCGATCGAAATTTCATTTCGGAGCATCCTTTGCTATTTCCGCTTTTTCGGGACTTGTTCCCCTCGGTTTCCTCTTCATTTCCGTGCCTTTTTATCTTCTGGCCTTTCCGGCCATTTTCGACCCTCCCGGGGGTTGACTTTTCAGTTGACTCTTCATATTCCGACCCGATTTTCATCCCTCGACCATTTTCCCATCATTCTTGATATGGCCGACGACATTCCACACGTTGGGACTCCCCCGGATCATGAGATGGATCCCGGGGTCGAGCTCCTCCCGCTGAGCGAGCGTCCTTTCGACCCGGCGTCCTACCGCCCGGCGATTCATGTGCTACCACCGGATGGACTCCGCTATTTTCGCAGCTTTGACCGAGCACTGGACCCGGAGCTCCTCCTGCGCGAGCCTACCTCTCACCTATCCTTCGGTGCTTCCGAGGTAACATTTTTTCTGTTTCACTTTCTGCAATGTAGAACTTTTTAACTGTCAACTGCCATAGCTGAATCTGTTCTTTAACTGCTTAATTCTGGTATACTGTACACTGTAGTTGATCGCAATCATACTTACAATTGATATCTGTTTAAGACGGACACATGCACCCACGTTGCACTAGCCTTAATCACCCGAACACACGGCACACACCATACTTCACTGCAAACTCACCAACGCCCGGTACTTATTTGAATCTGAAAACATGTTGTATGCTGTATTTACACTGAACCACACAAAACACGCTGACACATCATACGTTGTAGTTCACCCACTAGCACACTGTAACCCGATATCTGCTTGAATCTGAAAAATGTGCACACATGCACCATATCTGTATACTTCTTGAAACTGCATTTTGAATATTGCTTCGCAACTATTTGTTTGAAAACAGGGAGACTCCCATACCATCCGTGGGTATGGGAACGTCGCTGCTCGAGATTGGTACGGGGAGCTTCCCGAGGCGGTTCGACGTATCGTGGACCAGGCCGGCTTCGGCGCTTTCTGCAGGGGGCTGACCCGGCTTACTGCCTGCAGGCCTCTTCTCGCTGCCCTGGTAGAGAGGTGGTGGGACACCACCGATTCGTTCCATTTATCTGTGGCGGGAGACATGACGATGACTCCCTACGACTTCTCGATGCTCACAGGCATCGGGGGTGGGGGGTGATCCGATCCCCTTCGACATCGATATGGATGAGTGGACCGCCGCTCAGATCTATTTGCTTGGCGAGGCGCCACCTCTTGCGCGTCCAGGTTTCGTCCGCTACTCCTGGTTCGAGGTGCAGTTCAGGGTCCAGCCTGCCCTCGTTGATGCAGCCCCGATGACTTAGGAGGCCGTGGATAGATACGCACGCGGCTTCCTCATGTTCCTGTTTGGGACGACGATTTTCGCCGATCGGGCGAACACAGTGCCTCTCTGTCTTCTCAGCGCACTGGTGGATGTCAGAGATATCTTACATTTCGACTGGGGTGGCACCGCTCTGGCCACCCTTTACGGATACATGAGCTCCGCCTCCCGCGGCAGCGGACAGTTGCTCGGGGGTTACTGGCGTGCTTGGGAGGTACATTTCCTTTTCCGCTTTACATTTCTGCTTTACATTTTCTGTACTTTGCACACTGCACACACTGTAGTCTGTTTCACACGGACTGTCTACTGTACACACGGCACACACATACTCTGCTTCACACTGACTATACACTGCTCACACTGTACACTCTGCAAAATACACCTCACAATACACGGCTCTTGTCATTTCTGCTTTATTTTGCATTTCTGCTTTATCTGATAGTCATACTGACATCTGTCTTGCAGTTGTGGGTCTATGCCTACTTTCCCAGGCTGGAGCCAGTGCCGGAGACGGAGACTCCTCTAGTCATCCCCTTCTCACGCCGCTATGACGGGAGGTGCACACGGCGGCCCCGGGAGACATTTGGCTTCTTCCGCCGTTTCTTCGACACTATCACCCCTGCCGAGGTATGTTTTACTTGCAGTTCATTTAAGCTTTGTCTTGCATTGTATATTTCGATAACAGTAGATAACCAACTGTATTTCAAATCCAGATTACCTGGCGGCCATGGGCTGCAGTGCCAGCGGCGATCCAGGATCGGTTTGCCGGTGCTGAGGAGACCTCGCGCTACCGGATTCTGCTGGAGGGCCCGGTCTGTCGGGCTTGGTACCTGGGTGAGCGTTTTCTACGCCAGACCCTAGGGTTACCAGAGCAGATAGTCCCGGTTCACCCTTCTGAGCATATGAGGGATACCGAGAGATTCACCACCGAGCAGATGGCGGACAACACCCTTGGCTGGGACGAGAGCGGCTACAGGGGCGAGGGCGACTACTCAGAGTACGTCCGGACCTTCCTTATGCGGCCTCTGAGCGGCGGCCCCCGAGTTGAGCAAGAGAGGCCCGCGGCGCCGGTGGCTAGGGCAGGGGCAGGAGGAGGAGCACGGGAGAGAGTCCGAGTCCGTGGCAGAGGCGGGGTTCAGAGAGGACGGGGGTCCGGTTTGCCTACTCTGCCCACTATGCTGACATACAGAGGGCAGGGTGGGGAGACCTACCAGATCCCCTTTGCTCCTCCCCCGGCTGATCATGAGTTGGCCGGTATTCCCGACTTACCTCCGGTATGTATCACTTCATTTTGCATCTTGCATTGCCATTTCATTTCAGTTTATTTGATATTCCGCAGAATACTGATGCATCTGATACTTTTGTAGGCGTCCTCCGAGTACACCCGGCAGTCCGTGGAGTTGAATGCCTCCATGATGGGGATGCTGCAGCGGACCTTCGACATCTTAGCCCTCTACAGTATTCCGGTATGTTCTTCTGATCGCAGTCTCAAACCATACACTGTTTCATACAATCTGATGCACGACACAAAACTTGATAAACTGCTCGCGGCATTCACACACTGTACTCATACACTGCATTCTACACTGATAAACTGCTCACGGCATTCACACACTGTACTCATGCACTGCATTCTGCACTGATAAACTGCTCACGGCATTCACACACTGTACTCATACACTGCATTCTACACTGATAAACTGCTCACGGCATTCACACACTGTACTCATACACTGCATTCTGCACCGATAAACTGCTCACGGCGTTCACACACTGTACTCATACACTGCATTCTGCACCGATAAACTGCTCACGGCTTTCTGATGTATTTGCCTTTTGTACTTTTCAGCCTCCCTTCCAGATTCCCCCACTAGGTGGTGGTCCGTCTGGACCTCCCATTTCTATGCGGGATGGCAGAGTATTCCCCCGCACCAGAGGGGGGCGTACCCATGTAGGGAGCACCTCGCGGGCGCCAGTTCCAGACGATGAGTCGGAGGCGGAGGCGGAGTCATCTGAGAAGGAGGCCGGGGACAGCTCGGGCTCGGGCTCAGACAGTGATGCTCCTGGGCTTCTGCCTAGGAAGAGGGCGAGGACGGATCCCAGGGCATGAGACCATTAGTGCTGCTCCAGATTTTTGCTACTTTTTCTTTCTTTTGTTTTCTTGTACTTTTCTCTTTTTGGTAGCTAGATTACCTTGTACTGCCACAGGCAGATTTTTGTTTCCAAAACTATGTACTTGAAAATGATGATATGAAATGAAACAAACTTTTTGTCTGAAAAGAATGTTATATCTGTACATATCTGCATCTTTCATACTTTGCACTGCATTGCGTCATGTTACACCTCAAATGTAAATGATATTGATTTGTTGTCTGCAAATTGAGCAATTGTGCTATGATAATCGGATAACCAACCAATTAACAGCAAAACAACTCATACAAACCACTGCTCAAACTGAATAGACAGCCCATACTCTACTGGGGATTGATCTGCATACTGCCCATAACACAGCACTCGGTTCATTCTGCACACAGCAAACCCTGAACAAACAGCCCCGATCTGACAAGACGGACCCAAAAGCTGGAACAGTTGAAGTTGAAACACACTTGGATGTCCCAATTTTTTCTTTTCTCCTTCTCTTGCTTTGCATAGATGTAGAGAGTGGCACAATACCCTGAGCATAAGCGGTTTTGAAAAAGAGTTTCACGACCGGGGAATCGAGCCTACCACAGAACACGGCGAGACAGACTCAAACAAGGAAACAAAAGGCACACGACCTGAAATAATGAGACATGCTCGGAAAAGACTCAAAGCCCAAAATTAAGGTCGACAAATCAAAAGACACGACACACAGACGTGTTTACAACACGACCTCAAATCTTGAGAAGCCAGTTCCTCCGGGTATTATTCCCACCCTTTCTGATTTGTGATACTCACATCACTCGGCCCTCAGGCTCGGTTTTTCTCACAAAAACCCTTTTGCTCACTTTTCTCTCAACTTACTCCTCTCTATTCTTCATTCTCCCATTTTTCATCCCTCCCCAGAGTGATTGATGGGTAAACGAGAGGTTGTGGGTTCACGCCCGATACAGCTAGCTCATGGCTATTTCTTCTGGTGAATAGAGTGCCCTCTTGGCAAGTATGTTGACGGGGAAAGGACAGAAGACCTGACTCAACTATGCCCCTTATTCGTCACTTTGACCATTTTTTTGTTTTCTTCCTAAAACAGTTTTGACCAAAAAAAGAGAGTCGGATTAACACACTTATTCGATTTTTGATTTGAAATCATGCAAGTCAGGCTGTGAGCACTGAAAATTCTCCTTTTCGGGTCCAAGAAAATGGTCCAGTTTTGGAAAATGAAATAGTTTTCAAGAAAATAGTCAACCTCAGTAAAAATTTTCAAAAACTATTTTTGGCAAACAATCGGTGCTCAACGAGCACGAACTCACCCTCGAGATGCGCAACCTCGGATCGGAGGCAATGGAAAATTGCCCCTTGCTTGAAGGAGGGGCAAGGCAACGGAAAGTTGCCCCTAGTTTGGACGGCATCTCAGGGCAACTTATGGCACTGTGTGGCAACGGAAAGTTGCCCCTTGTTTGGATGATGCCGCAGCATGTTGTAAGTCAGTCCTTGTTGATGACGATCGGACCCTCGGACGCGGAGGAGACGAAGACGGTTTGAATTAATATATGGACACAGTCATCTGGAAGGTGTTGGCGGTTGGACTTTAAGAGGAAGTTAATCGCGTAGTTCCAGGTTGCTGCAATCGAGACATCAGATTCGGAGGAGGCACAAGTGATCAAAACCATGACATGGACTGGGACGCTGTGAAAGGGTTAGGGGCTGGACTTCAGGATGAAGTTGCCTACGTATCCCAAACATGGGAATCAAGCCTTACGTAGTTCGGGTTAAGGTACACTCGGGTATTTTAACCTTCACTGTTTAGGCTCTAACTTTTGCCAAGGTGCCCAATGCGGGTTTTCGACCTTGCGAGCTATGTTTTTCTTTTCCGTTTTAATTTTTTCTGATTTTTCATTTCTTTTTTTTTTGCTTTTTTTTTTATTTTTTGTATTTTGTATTTTTTTTTTTTTGCTCCTTTTTTCCTTTTTCTTCTTTTTCTTTGCTTCCTTTTTTTTTTTTGCTCTAACTTTTGCCTGGGTCGCCCTTCAGGGTTTTCGGCCCAGCGAGCCTCTCAAAGGGTAAAAGTGTAGCTAGTCCATGCCAAATGGTTTTGAGATTGAAGCCTCTCTATATCCTGGAGAGTGACTGTTGTGTTGATTTGCAGAAAAGTCCATCACGGCTACTCCATGAGCCTTGCCTGGTGGGATCTGACCTTTTTGATCTGACTTTGATGCCTCTTGCTCGAGGGCTGCTTCAAATTGGGCCACACGGGCATTACAGGGTGGCTGATTGCTTGAATATTCTGAACGGATTCCAGGTTCGGAACAGATAGATTGAACCTTGAGGCTGAGAGCGATCCTAGGCTGCACAATCTCAAGAGCGATTCCACACAGGTCTTCACAGGACTGCGCAAAATATTTTATTTTTGAAAGTTTTTAAGGAAAGCGACACATCGCCTGCGCTAAAGATAGTGTGGAACCAGTCTGGATCAAGCCAGGGTCATTCTCAGTACTCACGCTGACAGGCATGATTTCATTCATTAAAAGCTCAACGTGCTTCTCTTTCTCTCAATTTCGATCAAAGTTTTGCAAAACCCGAGGAATTCCTTCCTCTTCGTTTTTATCACCGCAGTGTTCAAAGAAGGTTTTGAAAAACTTAGGTCACTACAACGAGTTCAAGGCACAAGAGAGTAGGTAGAATGTACTGTCGTTCCATTCACATCTTCCGGCACAATTAGCTCAAACTGAAAGCAAGCACGAAAACGGGATAGCCGCAGCTGTTTCATTCCAAAACCCTGATTGCAACCGGCTCCTTAACTGAGACAGACTCAAAGGGAAAACAAAACAAGTAATTACAAGGTAAAGCGGTGCTCGAGGCAACAACCCCGGAATCACCTGGTATTCTATACAAAAGGGACTGACTCATTACAACAGGACAGACCCTTGTAAGCAAAAAGACTGACTCAATACAGAGAGACAGACTCAAAACAAAACAATAGACTGACTCGACACCCAAGTCAGAATTTACAAAACTAGCATTGGTCGATGCTCAAAAATGCGTGCCAAACGCTATATCCAAAAATGCTCCAAACACTGCCCGTAGGCGGTTCACCTTCTAATTACATACTCGCGGTATCTGTGTCCTCGGTATCTGTGTCCTCACAATCCAAGAACTCTGTAGTGACTGATTTGGCCGAGGTAGGCGGGAGGATAACCTTGTTGTCAATCAAATCATGTACCTCATGACGGAGGCAGAAGCAATTATCAGTAGCATGACCAGTCTGCTGATGGTACGCACAGTACTGAGTGGCATCATGGCCTGCTGGAAGGGGTTTGGGGAGCGGCCTAGGATCGAGGGGTGTAAGATGCCCCTTTTTGGCCAAAATCAGAAATGCCCTAGACAAAGGCATGTAGAGAGGATGGAAGACCCTGCGCCCTCGGGGCAGGTACTTTGGAACCTGAGCACTCTTGCTAGATGAACTAGCGAACGGGTCAGCGGGTGCGGCTTTGGATTTCTGATTCTTTTCGGATGCAAGGCTGGGAGCGGGAAGAACTGTTTTGGCATGACGGGGCCTATCCTGGTTCTCCGATTGACTGGAACTGCCCTCAGGCGGGGTGGGGAAAGCGTCTTCCACAGCTTTTGTCACAACTGCAGATACCTGTTGCTTGTTCATTCCCCTGGCTTTCAAAGCCTCAACTGCCCACAGCAGCTGTTCGATAGGGTCGGCATCTGCCTTCATCTTATCTTTATTTCTGGTCTCGGCCTGGTTGAGGGTTTGGGTGGATATTAGTGCATCATTGCCATGGTTGGAGGTCATCTCTGGTTGACTCAGTTCAATCACAATTCACCCCAACAGCGGGGGTTCCTGAGGTACAAAGCTCCCGGCATATGGTGCAGCTGGCGGTGAAGCTGACATCCCATAGGCGAGATCCGCCACAGACCTCTGGAGATCTCCTATCATCCCCATTAGTTCAAAAGTAGTAGGCTCACGAGCCTGATATAGCTGAGGGGCCCAGACCGGGGTGCGCAACCGGCGATCTGGGTGGATGCGGCATATCAACAGTAGTTTCGCTGTGTAGGGTGATTCCCTGATCCAACGCGGCCACCATGACCACGATCTCTTCTGAATTCTGTGTCATGCTGAGACACTAGCTATCCTGGATCAACTCTCTGATTCTCTGGACTGAAACGGAAAACAAGCAGTATTTCAGCCCCAAACAGATCAAACACGGGTGTAGCCGAACAACTGCACTCTACCACCGATCACTATTTCCCAGAATCACTGTTCAAAATCTGAATCTGATACCCACAGATAACTGATTCCCCAAAATACTGTTACTGGTGCCCTCAGGCCGGATACCCAATCTTGCAAACTGATATGCGAAATTCCTGTAGAGACACACTCTAAAAGCACATAGCAAGTAAAGAGAGCCAAAACACCCCTATGTTGGGGTAGGGTTTTCCTGTCCTATTTTGTCAGGAGCTAGGGTTTCACTACGCACACAGCGGTTTCAAACAACCTATATCGGGTAAGCAACCTGTCCTAGTTTGGAATGGTCACACTAAGCACAAAAATAGTTCTAAACTATGCAAAAATGGAGTGCAAAAATGGGGTAAAAAGGGGTAGTTTCTCACCCTTGAAGACCACCTTCACAAAGGTTGATGTTGTTGCTTCCTTAAGCTCCAAACCAGTCAAGAATAGCAAGAACAACCTCTTGGGACCTCAGTAGCCAAGGGAAGGTGAAATACTATGTGCTTGTGTGCAATAATGAGACACAAACACACACAAGGGTAAGACAAGAAGAGATATAGATATAGGTTAGATACACCAAAGCAAACCCTAAAAACCAGAGCTCTTCCTTCTCCTCTCCAATTTTTCTAACTTTTCTAACCCTTGAGCCAAGAGAAGAGAGCCCTCTCTTATAGGCAACAAAGCTTACAAGCTAAGCAAACCAAAGGCTCATCCCTCCATACACGTGTATGGAGGGAAAAACAAATGCTATACAGCTGCTTCAAAATATCTAAAAAAGCAACTGCACAGTAGTTGGCAGGGCAAAATTGTCATTTTGACAAAATTGACTGCCGACCGGCACAATATAGTGCCGATGGCAACACCAACCAGCCGGTGGCCTCTAGCCACTGCCGGTGGTGTGTGGGGATGCCTCACAAGGCATTCCATGCCTCTCCAAGGCAAAGCACAAGTGTTTGGTGCAAGACCAAACACAAAACGGTCAAGTTCGGAGGTCCTAAGGCAAGGCGCGTAGCCGAGAACTCCGGGAACTCCAAACGAACACGAACATGGATAATCACCGAGTGTTTAAGCGGTGACGTCCAGGTCTTGAGGACGGTCAAAAATGAGGTGTCTACAGAGGGATGGTCCTTTGGAAGGCCAAAAATGCAAGCAAAGAGGAACCAAAAGAGAGGGGGGCCACCCCTTCGAATTAAGGACCTCAAAACTACATCTTTACCATTGAAAATTAACTGGATTTCAGTGGTAAGAAGGCCAAACCAAGGCTAGCTCGGAGGCCTCAAGGAATGGCTTAAAACAAAGCCAAACAAAGCATGCAAGGGGGTTACACACCCCTAGCAGCAAAAAGACCTTAAACAAACTTCAAAAGCACTTAAATACAAGACTTTTTTCAGTTATAAGCAAGGTCCAAATCAATATGCAAGGAGGGCTAAAGTGAGGTACAAGAAGGTGCAAAAATGGGGAAAATACTCACCCTTGAAGTCCCTCTTCGAAACCAGCAACTTCAGGGGGTGGAAACCAGTTTTCAGACCTCAAGAAGACCTCCCAAGAAGCTTGGTCCAATGGTGGTAGTGTATCTCTATGTGTTGTAGTGTAAAAGTGCAAGGAAATCCAACTTCTAAGCACAAAATACAAACAATATAGAGAGAAAGAGAGCTCTTTTCTCTTCAAAATAGCTGAACCCCTTTTAAGGAGAGAGGCTCTCTCCTTATATAGAGGAATGCAAAGCCAAAGCTTCTTCAAGAAGCTTTACAAAGGTTTCATCCCTCCATACATGTGTATGGAGGGGAGCAAACAAAAAACCAGCTGGCTCAAAAGATCTGGAGGAAAACCAGCTGAGACAGGGGTGGTGCTGGCCATTGATGATGGCTGGCAGTGGCTCACTGATGCCCGGCAGGGCATCACCAACGGCCGGCAGGCACAAAGACATGGCCGGCAGTGCACCAAAAGGTCCACTATGAAAGGACCTAGCCAAGGTCCCAAAAAGGGGCAGAAAGGATACAAGGTCCGGGAAGCTCGAACCGGTGACGTTCTGCCGCGACAGTCGAGTACTCAGCGAGCAATCGAACTAGTTATTGGGTGTACCTACAAGCACAACTAAGTCTTGAGGATGGTCAAAAATGGGGTGTCTACAATTGCCCCTCTTTAACAGAACTCAACAGTCACAAAGTGACAGGAGTGAGTGTCAATGCCCAGAGACGACCCATTTTTGACAAGGCCGAAGACTGAGACAATCAATCAATATAGGCATGCAGAGATGCGCCCGAAGGTTGAGGCAAAATGCAAACGGTATGCAAGATGCAAGAGCATGACTAATAATCATGCCAAGAATGCTGTAATGAAACAAATCATGCAACAGTTTTAAGCAAGTGAACAACAGCCCTACATATTCCGACAGGAAGGATGTAAGAAAATTATGCAATTCTTACCACGTTTCACGCGGAGTGCATACAATACCTATGCGGCTCGTCTGGCCATGCCAACTTCAAATGAACCGTACATATAATATCGTGCCTGAAAAAGAAATGAACTTAACAGGTACAATATCGTTAGAAACATGCATAACAATGCATTTGAAAAGTGCGTGACAACGCATGCGAAGTGTGCATAAACACATGTAAGTAAAGCATACGTGACAACGCATACAATGTGTAAAGCAGGAATTTGAACACATGTAAGTAAAGCACACGTGACAACGTGTACAATGTGTGAAGGAATCGAACACATATAAGTAAAGTATGCGGGATTAGCACAGGCAATGTGTAAGGCAAGCAAAGGTATGAACACATGTCAGTAAAGCACACGCCGAAACGTGCACAAAGTGTAACCACCTGAAAGATACATTATACACATGTAAGTAAAGCATGCAGTCACGCAAGCAATGTGTATAGCAGGAATGAACACATGTCATTAAAGCAAGCGCGATTAACGCAAGCAATGTGTAACCTCCTGTAAAATGCATAAACACATGTAAGTAAAGCACACGCAGAAACGCATGCAATGTGTAAAGCAAGCAAAGGTATGAACACATATCAGTAAAGCACACGCCGAAACGCGCACAATGTGTAACCACCTGGAAGATACATTATACACATGTAAGTAAAGCATGCAGTAACGCAA
The DNA here is from genome assembly GCA_036172215.1 of Camellia granthamiana. NCBI lineage: Eukaryota > Viridiplantae > Streptophyta > Magnoliopsida > Ericales > Theaceae > Camellia > Camellia granthamiana. Next base: position 37,515,439 of record CM069909.1, on the reverse strand, counting down.
GCAATATGTATAGCAAGAATGAACACATGTCATGAAAGCAAGGGCGATTAACGCAAGCAATGTGTAACCTCCTGTAAAATGCATAAACACATGTAAGTAAAGCACACGCAGAAACGCATGCAATGTGTAAAGCAAGCAAAGGTATGAACACATATCAGTAAAGCACACGCCGAAACGTACACAATGTGTAACCACCTGGAAGATACATTATACACATGTAAGTAAAGCACACGTAGAAACGCATGCAATGTGTATAGCAGGAATGAACACATGTCATTAAAGCAAGCGCGATTAACGCAAGCAATGTGTAACCTCCTGTAAAATGTATAAACACATGCAAGTAAAGCACACGCAGAAACGCATGCAATGTGTAAAGCAAGCAAAGGTATGAACACATATCAGTAAAGCACACGCCGAAACGTGCACAATGTGTAACCACCTGGAAGATACATTATACACATGTAAGTAAAGCACACGCAGAAACGCATGCAATGTGTATAGCAGGAATGAACACATGTCATTAAAGCAAGCGCAATTAACGTGAGCAATGTGTAACCTCATGTAAAATGCATAAACACATATAAGTAAAGCACACGCAGAAACGCATGCAATGTGTAAAGCAAGCAAAGGTATGAACACATATCAGTAAAGCACACGCCGAAACGTGCACAATGTCTAACCACCTGGAAGATACATTATACACATGTAAGTAAAGCATGCAGTAACGCAAGCAATGTGTATAGCAGGAATGAACACTTGTCATTAAAGCAAGCACGATTAACGCAAGCAATGTGTAACCTCCTGTAAAATACATAAACACATGTAAGTAAAGTACATGCAGAAACACATGCAATGTGTAAAGCAAGCAAATGTATGAACACATATCAGTAAAGCACACGCCGAAACGTGCACAATGTGTAACCGTCTGGAAGATACATTATACACATGTAAGTAAAGCATGCAGTAACGCAAGCAATGTGTATAGCAGGAATGAACACATGTCATTAAAGCAAGCGCGATTAACGCAAGCAATGTGTAACCTCCTGTAAAATGCATAAACACATGTAAGTAAAGCACACGCAGAAACGCATGCAATGTATAAAGCAAGCAAAGGTATGAACACATATCAGTAAAGCACACGCCAAAACGTGCACAATGTGTAACCACCTGGAAGATACATTATACACATGTAAGTAAAGCACACTCAGAAACGCATGCAATGTGTATAGCAGGAATGAACACATGTCATTAAAGCAAACACGATTAACGCGAGCAATGTGTAACATCCTGGTAAAATGCATAAAACACATGTAAGTAAAGCACACGCAGAAGAACGCATGCAATGTGTTAAAGCAAGCAAAGGTATGAACACATATCAGTAAAGCACACGCCGAAAACGTGCACAATGTGTAACCACCTGGAAGATACATTATACACATGTAAGGTAAAGCACACGCAGAGAAACGCATGCAATGTGTATAGCAGGAAATTATGACAACTCATGATAAGGAAGTGCATAACGATGTGTGACAAGGAAATGCATGACAATGCATGATAGAGAAAATGCATGACAATGCATAATAGGGAAAAGGAAATGCATGACAATGCATGTAAGGTGCGCATGACGATGCATGACAAGGAGAATGCATGACAATGCATGATAGAGGAAAACGCATGACAATGCATTTTAGAGATATGCAAAACAATGCATGTGAACTAGATGGGTGTTTTATTGTAACAGACGAATGCTAATTGACACCAACAGAAAAAGAAAAGATGCTTAATAAAGACATCTTAAAAGGAGACCTCCGGTTTTACCTCCCGGAGGGTTTGGGATGCGTCAAAAAAGGATTACACCTCATGCGCATTGATGGGTGTAAAACCATCGTATATTGAGGACGTGATTCCCGAGCTTCCACGGAGGCGGTTTTCGAATCAAGTTTTTGAGCATTCCGCGGGGATTGTTGGGACCCGGGGAAACAAATTCCAAGATCAAATAGGCCCAGGAAAGCTGAAGAAGGCTGCTGGTCACCAGGGGACAACCGCCGGCTACCGCCGGCCATCTGTATCCACTGCCGGCCATCGATAACATGCTGCCGACCACCCGACGTGCCCCTGCCGGCCATCAGTGGCAGAATTCGGGCAAAAAGGGGGCTTTCAAGCCGTGGGTCTTTAAATTGGCTCAAAACCAACCCATTTTCCTCACAAACCCTTCCATAGAAATCAATTTTCTTCCTTCTTAGGTGTGCCTTCTCTCTAGATTCGCGCATTTCTACGCGTTTTCCCAACACCCTATACAACCTTGCATCACTAAGGATTCTTGGTTTTCTTTCGATTTGAACCGATCAGAAATTGCATCTGAGACTTCTTTCATCATTTCCCGCATTCAAGGATCATTTCCCCTGATCTTCTCTCGAGGTTAGTTTCACTTTTCCCGGGTTTTTTTCAAACTTTTCTTGAATTTTTCTCTCTCTTAGGGTTTGAGTTTTATTCTAAATTTCATCATTTTGCTCATTTTTTGCTCATTTTCCGCCATCATTCTTTTGCATCCATCTCAGATGGCTGACGATGTGTGCCTCATGACGAGGGTTTTCCTCGCACTCCCTCCAGTAGAGTTAGCGGCAGAGTTTTACGGCTGAGCCAGAGGGTTGAGCCTCAGCCGTTACCATTGGACGTATGTCCCTTCGACCCTGCGGTGTGTACCATCTGGAGACTCATCATTCCAGTGGTAGGAGGCATCCATACCGTTACCGATTTTTGATGAGGATGTACCAGACGACCTCTTATTGAGAGAGAGCCGATGTCTCACTTGTCGGCTATTGCCGTGGAGGTACCACCTCTATTTTTTCTGTAGTATTACTTTCGAATACCTGCATCTCTTGCGCTGTTTCGATCTGATTGCATCGCACGCTTTGATCTGACTGCATTTCATACATTGCTGATCTGCCTTGAATGTACCTTACACATTACTACCCTGTATATACTGCACATAACCGCATCTTATGCGTCACTATTCTGAATTCGAATGCATCTTTGACACATCACTGCTCTGGATGCAACTGTATTTTCAATACATCACTAATCTGATCTGAACTGTATTTTCAATACACTATTGATCTGATTCGAACTGTGCTGATTTGGTTTGAACTGCATCTTCAATACACTACTCATTTGATTTGAACATGTGTTTTCAATACACCACTGATTTGATTTGAAACTGTATTTTCAATAGGAGGGATCTCGCTCCTTTCGAGGCTACGGCGCTACGACCGCTCGCGACTGGTACGATGTGCTCCCCACGGGGGTCCGCCGGATTGTCAACGAGACCGGCTTCAGTATATTTTGCTGCGGCCGGACACGAGTTACAGCGAGTCGCCCTCTCCTGGCGGCTCTTGTGGAGAGGTGGTGGGACACCACCAATTCCTTCCATTTTTCCACAGCAGGGGAGATGACCATGACTCCTTTTGATTTTGTTATGATCACCAGTCTGGGCATGGGAGGTGATCCGATTCCCCTAGATCCCGACATGGGGGAGTGGGTGGCTGCATGGGATGTGTTGCTTGGAGCATGTCTACCCCTTGCTCGAGCGGGTATGGTTAGATACTCTTGGTTCGAGGAGCAGTTCCGCGGGGAGGATCCTGAGACCGATGAGGGAGTGGAGCAGTACGCCAGGGGCTTCCTCCTGTTCCTTTTTGGTACCACCTTGTTTTCGAACAGGTGGAATACCGTGGGTTTGTACTTCTTGAGCGCCCTGGTGGTGCTTCCGCGGGTCCGCTCCTACAACTGGGGCGCAGCCGGCCTCACCACTCTTTATGGATACATGAGCTCCACTTCTCGGATGCGTGGGAGATTGATTGGAGGCTGCTGGCGAGCTTGGGAGGTGCACAACCTAGTTCCCCTTTTCATTACTTTGCTTAGCATTTGTACGTTTTGCTTTGTTCAACATTTGTACTCTCCGTACTCACTGTCACACTGTATGCTTTCTACTTTGCATTTTCTGTACACCATACATGCTGCACACTACACACCACACACTACACACACAGGATCTGCACACTGCTCATGATACACTACATGCACAGGATCTAATGTCCACCTTTCTAGGCCTGCATCTGTTATGTACTGTACTGCATTCTGCGTTCTGCTTTCTGCATTCTTGTTCATACGCGGTACTGATCACATCTGTTCAACAACTTTGGGTATATGCATACTTCCTGGCGCTTGCTCCAGATCCAGTGGAGGAGACTGTAGTGACAGTCCCATTCTTTGATGTTTATGACGGTCCGCTCCGTCGTAGGACCCGGGAGAGCTTCATGTTCTTCCGGCAGTATTTTGACACAGTCGCAGCGCGTGAGGTAAGTCTGCAATAAGATTATTTCAATTAAACCAATGCACCTGCCTTAGTTATTTGACGACTGATCATCTCGTTGGTTCTCTTTCTCAGATTACATGGCGACCATGGGAGGTGATTCCGTCAGGACTCCGGGATCAGTATCGCGTTGCCCAGATTATGTCTCAGTACCGTATCCTCTTCGAGGGGCCGATCTGTCGGGCCTGGTTTCTGAGTGAGCGCTTTGTGCGTCAGACTTTGGGGTTGCCTGCCCCATTTGTACCGATGGCGCCTCCACCATCGATGAGAGAGGCACACATGTTATCCGCCGACCAGGTGATCCAGTTCATGGTAGGGCTGGAGACAGATTACTTCCATGCCGAGGGCGACTACGCGACCTTCATTCAGACACATCTGATGCCGCCTTTGACTGGTGTCCGAGGAGGAGAGGGAGCGAGGGCTCCAGCTACGAGAGGCAGAAGCGGAGCGACTAGGTCTCGTAGGAGGAGAGGTCTTGAGGAGAGACAGGGGTCTAGATGCCCAGTGCTGCCTGCTACTATGACACTTCGAGGGCGAGCTGGAGAGATTTATCAGGTTCCCTTTGCTCCTCCTCCAACTGGTCACGAGCTTGCCGGAGGTTATGGCTCGACTCCGGTATATACTACACTGTCATCCCTTGTACAGTCATTTGATTTCACTTGATATTCTGCAGAGTACTAATGATTTCAATCATTTCTGCAGGCTCCCATTAAGTACACTCATCAGTCTCTGGCGATGACGGCTTTAGTGATGGGGATGCTGCAGACGAGCATGGACCTACTCAGTAACTACAGCATTCTGGTAAGTTCGTTCAAACTGCACTTCGTGCCATGAAGTCTTTTCTTAACACACCATCATTTGTACAGCTTGCACACTGCATTGATCTGATACATTGTTCCCATACACCACTCACGGTATATATTCACTGCAAATCATTCACTATTCACAGTACATCATTTTTTCCTGCATCTGATACATTTTGATTACTAATGCATTTTGGTGGATTGTCCCTCTTTCAGATTCCTTTCTTGCCGCCAGGCCCATCGGGTGTTCCAGCAGGAGCAGGGGCGGGCCCTTCAGCACCTCCTCAAGCAGCAAAGGGAGCAGAACGAGGGACTAGTTCACGGGGGCCTGCCCCTGATGATGATGAGTCTGACGAGGAGGTGATGAGTCCGCAGTCAGATTCAGAGTCAGCTACTGACGGTGGAGGTCCTGGACCTTCGTCCAGGAAGAGGACCAGGACGAATTCCGGCACTTGAGGCCCCCGGCACTAATCCAGACATTTTGCTACTTCAAATGCTGATCTTCTTTTTGTTTTATTTTCTTTTTTACTAGTAGTTTTGCACATTGTACTGCGTTAGGCAGATTTATTTTAAAACCAATCTCTTTTGTAAAAAGAAACTATGACGGAATGAAAACAGCCTTTTTGTTGAAAAAGTGTTTCGTTTGTACATTCTATGCATCGCATCGCATCGCATTACTTTACACAACAATGTAAATGAAATCGAAGTTTTGTTTTGAAAACCAAACGCTCAAATTGCACTAATCAGGTAGTGAACTGACTAATAACAAAACAACTCGATAGACAAAACAAAGCCTAGCAAGTTTACAACTCGATAAGCAAATTGTAACAACTCGATAAATGAAAGGAAGATAATTACAACCTGACACAGAAAAAAGAAAATAATACGTCTTAAACAAGACACGACAAAGTCCAACAAGACAAAACAAGACCTTGAAAGACACAAGGGACAGGACTCCACTACAATGGACAACTGGGTCTTCAATGAGGGAGCCAATGAGCAAGAGGGAAGTACTGCCGGCCATCAATGAAGCCTTGCCGGCCATCAGTGTGCCACTGCCGGCCACTGATGAGCCACTGCCGGCCATCGATGGCAGACTCTCCGAAATGACGACATCTGTCCTCCACTCACTGCCTTATCTTCTATATGAGTTCCGGCTTCGGGATTCTCTTCATTTCAGCTCAAATTTGCACCAAATGGAAGCACTCCTTGCCCAAAACCTCACAAATTGGATCGCTTCTCTAGATGGCTCAGAAAAGTTAAACTTCCAGGGCTTCAGCTTGATGACACTATTCACGTTGGGCCGTACTCCGCTGCATCTTCCTTTCCTCCATGCCGCAGCAAGGTTTTGGAACCCGGTAACACATGTCTTTAGCTTTAGCGGGCAAGAGATGTGTCCTACCTTCGAGGATTTCCAAGCTTTGATGGAGTCCAAGCGTAACGAGGAAATCTTGCCTCAACTCCGATTTGGCCACGTCCAAGCCTTAGGACAAATGTGCAGCCTCACTTTGCATGATGCTCGATCATTGATTCATGACGGGGAGCTGGACATTCCAAGCTTGGTTTGCCGGTTTTCTGATGCTGGCGACCGCAGCGACCATTATTGGCAGGGCTATCGGCGACACGCGTTTTGCCTATGCTTGCTATCTCATTTCTTGCTTGCCCCGGGCTCCAGAGGATTCAGTGTCCGGTTGATCGAGGTTGCCCAAGGTTTGAAGGAGGGCAATAGCTGTATTGCCATGACATTGGCTGAGACATTAATGGGCTTGGATGCTTTCCATTGCCGGGAGACGACTAGGCTTGCAGGGAGCCCACTACTATTGCAGGTAATGTTTCCCACCCAATCTCACATATGTATTGCTCACATCACTCGGCCCTCAGGCTCGGTTTTTCTCACAAAACCCTTTTCTTACTTTTCTCTCATCATACATCTCTCTATTCTTTATTCTCTCATTTTTCATCCCTCCCCAGGTGTGGTTAATGGACAAGTTACAGATTGTGGAGTCTTGCCCAGCATACTCAGCTCGCGGCTACTTTTTCCGACAATGCCTAGTCGATGCCCTGGATGAGGGGTGGTGGTACAACTGGATGTGCAGTTTGTCTGCAAACCGCATCGCTTGGCGCTGCCCTTAGCTCAATCTGCCGGCGATGAGTTATAACATGACCCGTCAACCTGGGATTCAATTGATTGGCATGACACACTGTGTCTTCTATTTTCCGTTCCGGTTCCGGCGCCAGTTCAGACATGATCAGACTTGCCCGCCAGAGGGGATAGAGTACCCTACTGCATTCCCGGTTCGAGGCGCACAGCTTGCCCGGTATGCCACAGCATAGAGGACTAGAGAGCTCCTAACCCCCGCTCCCACTTTCAGTTGCACTTTGTCTGATGAGTGCTTGGATTGGCTCAATGAAGAGGCACAGGAAGGGCCCACTTTGGCATCAGAGGCTTCGACCAGCTCTCGGAGGGGGCGCAGGAACACCTGACTTATCTATGCCCCGAATTTATTGCTTTATTAGTACTTTCAAGTTTTCTTATGAATGTAATAAAACGCAACTTCAATTTGTATGCAAGAGCAGGAGAACTCTGTATTGAAATCAATGAAATTGAGGGTTGTTGGTACTGAAAATTTTCCGCTTTGGTCAAAAAATGGTCTAAGTTGTAAAAAGATTAATTTTGACCAGAGTCAACTTTTATTAAAACTTTTCAAAACCATTTTCGATATGGATCAGAACTGGACATGCCTGAAGTCTGTCACTGAGATGCACAATCTCGAATCCTAGCAACTGGAAAGTTGCCCCTAGTCTGAATAATACCGCGGCACTGCATAGCAACGGAAAGTTGCCCCTAGTCTGAAAAGCACTGCACCGGAGATCATAACCGAACTCTTGAATGCTGAAATAGACAAAGATGACCGAGATGATCAAATGGACAAAGTTGATCGGGGAAAAGTTTATGGCTAAACTTCAAGATGAAGTTGCCTACGTATCCCAAAGATGAGAATCAAGCCTTACGTAGTTCAGGCTCGGGTTCACTCGAGCATTTTCACTCTTCTTTTACACTCTAACTTTTGCCAAGGCTGCCCTTTGCGGGTTTTCAACCTTGCGTGCTCAGTTTTTATCATTTCAAATTTTTTGTGCTCTAACTTTTGCCTAGGTCGCCCTTTCGGGTTTTCGGCCTAGCGAGCCTCTCAGGGGTAATATTTCTTCAACTTGTCCATATTTATTGGCTGGGAGAACTCTAGGCCATCTAGGTCCATCAGAACCACAGCTCCACCTGACCAAATAGACTTAATGATGTAGGGACCAGTCCAATTGGGTCTGAACTTGCCCCTTGGGTAGTGGATAGGAGCTCGGTTGTCCTTGAGCACCAAATCTCCTTTTTTTAGATTCCTGGACTTAACTTTCTTGTTGAAAGCCCTGGCAATTCTGCGCTAATAACCTTGAACACGGTACAGTGCTTTCAGTCTGCGCTCGTCAAAGAGCATGAGTTCTTCAAATCTGCTCTGCTGCCAATTTGCTTCGGCTATCTGACACTCAGCCAGCACTCTTAAAGACGGAACTTCAATCTCGATAGGTAGAATGGCCTCCATCCCATAAACTAATGAATACGGAGTTGGCCCAGTAGACGTTCTAATTGAAGGCCGGTAGCCCCACAGAGCAAATGGCAACTTATCTGGCCAGTCCCGGTAGGTTTCCACCATCTTCTGCAGTATGTGTTTGATATTCTTGTTGGCGGCCTCGACCGCTCCATTGGTCTGCAGCCGATAGGTGGATGACTTATGAAAAGCCACGTTGTATTTCTCCAACAACTCAATCACTTCCTTCTTGAAGTGGGAACCATTATCTAAAATGACCTCGTTTGGGACCCCATAACGACAGATGATGTTATTTCTGATAAACTTCGCAACATGTGAAGCCTTCAACACCGCATAGGATTGGGCCTCAACCCACTTTGTGAAATAATCTATCACGACTAGGATGAACTCATGCCCATTCGACCCCTTCAGAGTGACAGCCCCGATCACATCGATTCCCCAAACTGAAAATGGCCATGGCGAAGTCATATTGTACAGCTTCGACGGCGGAATGTTCATGCGGTTTGCATGGATCTGACACTTGTGGCATCGCCGAACAAAGTTAATACAATCCTCCTCCATGGTGGGCCAATAATAACCTTGTCTGACGATCTTCCGCGCTAGCATTACCCCGTTCATATGCGCACCGCATTCCCCTCCGTGGATGGCCTTCATCAGGCGTTTTGATTCTTCAACTTCAACGCACAGCTTATGCATTCCCAGATGGCCTCTCTTATACAACTTACCTCCGCAGATGATGAATTGAACGGCCATTCTTCTAATTGCCCTTTTATCCTTGGCATTTACCCCTGGTGGATATGCCTCCTTCTCCAAGAAATTCCAAATATCATAATACCAGGGGTTCTCATCTTGAACCTCATCTATCGCGGCAATCGACTCGTAAGCTGGCACAAATTTTTGGTCGATAATGACTGGACGTATCTGGACTCCAAACGGGATGTCTATCATGGAAGATAGAGTTGCTAGTGAATCTACGAACCTATTGTTCTCTCTTAACAGATGAGCAAAGTTTAACTTCTCAAACCAAGGAATTAACAAGTCCAAGGTCTGGTGATACATAATCATCTTTTCTTCTTTGACTTTCCAATCTCCTTTCGCTTGAGATACAACAAGGTTCGAGTCCCCAATGACGTCCAACCGTTTTGCCCCTAATTCTAGGGCTGCTTCTAGACCGGCAATGCATGCCTCATATTCTGCTTCGTTGTTCAAGACTTTGAACCGGAGTTTGAATGCTAGAGGGATACGGGAGTTGTCGGGTGCTATCAGCAACACTCTTATCCCATACCCGTACTGGTTTGACGCTCCGTCAAAGTACATCGTCCAAAACTCGTCATCGATATGCAAAATGGCCTCATCTGGGAATGAGTACTCAACTGCTTCACCTCCTTCCACTGGATGATCGGCTAAGAACTCTGCTACCGCTCTTCCCTTGACTGACTTGCGCGTCACATATTTCAGATCGAATTCAGAAAGCAACAGTAACCAACGAGCTAGCCTACCCGTAAGTGCCGGTTTCTCGAATAGATATTTGATGGGATCTAATCTCGAAACCAACATTACAGAGTGAGCTAACAGGTAGTGCCGCAGCTTCCTGGTAGCCCATACCAAGGCTAAGCAAGCCTTTTCCAGCGGTGTGTAGCGAGTCTCATACTCCAACATCTTCTTGCTCAGGTAGTAGATGGCTCTCTCCACTTTGTCCTCTGATTCTTGCACGAGCATACAACCCATTGTAGTCTCAGTTACTGAAAGATACAAAATCAACGGTCTCCCCGGCTTTGGCGATGACAACACAGGTGGGCTCTGTAAGTATTCCTTGACCTGTTCAAAAGCAGCTTGGCATCGGCCGTCCCACTGGAATTTCTTTCCTTTCTTCAGGAGACCAAAAAGTGGTTCACAAGTCAAGGTTAATTTTGAGATAAACCGTCTTATGAATTGCACTTTACCCAGAAAGCCTCGCACCTCTTTTTCAGTCCTTGGTGGTGGCATTTCTAAGATAGCCTTGATTTTGAAAGGGTCGACTTCGATACCTCTCTGTGTAATTAGAAACCCCAGTATTTTCCCTACTGTAACACCGAACATACACTTTTGAGGATTCAGCCGCAACCGAAATTCTCTGATCCTTTGAAAGAACTTTTGCAAGGTGGTGTAGTGGCCCTCTCTTTCTTTAGACTTAACAATCATGTCGTCCACGTACACCTCAACCTCTTTGTGGATCATATCATGTAATATTGTGGTCACGGCCTGTTGATATGTAGCTCCAACATTCTTCAACCCAAATGGCATCACCCTATAGCAATACGTCCCCCACGGGGTGGTGAAAGCAGTCTTCTCCCGGTCTTCAAGTGCCATCACTATCTGATTGTAGCCTGAGAAACCATCCATGAATGAAAGCAAAGCATGCCCCACTGTGAAGTCCACTAACTCATCAATATGCGGCAAGGGAAAGTCATCCTTCGAACTGGCTCTGTTCAAATCCCTGAAATCCACGCATACCCGGATCCTGCCATCCTTCTTCGGCACCGGAACAATGTTGGCCAACCAAGTCGGGTATTCAGATACCAGCAGGAAACCTGCGTCAATTTGCTTGGTGACCTCTTTCTTGATCTTGAGAGCCCAGTCTGCGCGGATCCTTCTGAGTTTTTATTTGACGGGTCGGGCCTTGAGGTCAAGAGGGATCCGGTGCTGTACAATCTCAGGATCGATTCCAGGCATGTCTTCGTAGGACCACGCAAAAACATCTTTGAAATCTTTTAATAAAGCGACTAAGCGCTCGCGTTCCTCCGAAGACAACGTGGACCCGATCTGGACCAGCCGCGGGTCCTCCTCAGTACCAATATTCACAGTAGTGATTTCATCCATTAAGGGTTTAATAAATCTTTCCTGCTCTTGTTCAATTAAGCGTTGCAAAATCGGAGGAATTTCTTTCTCGTCGTTTTCATCAAAATTTTGAAAGTCTGAGTTAATGCAATAAATCAAGGGCACAGAAAAGTACTCAGAAACCACAGCCACATCATTCTCATTAAGCACATCCAAATCGTCCGATTCTTCGGTTACAACAGACTCAAAAGAGAAAGAAAAAGACGACCTGGATAGGACTGTGGTATCCGGGTTATCACCCCCTGGAATACCGAACTCAGACTCAGTTGAGCTGGAACCTGATTCCGACTCAACAGATTCGGAGGAATCAGATTCCGGCTCACTACCTGACCCGGTGTTACTTGACAAAAATCCCTCTTCATACTGCCAAATGAGATAGGGTGCGATAGATGCATCCAAAATGTTTGCTGGTAGGCCCACAGCGGTTTCATTCCCGATCACGTATACTGAGAAGTTATCCCCCAAGCACTTTTGTTCGATCGGAGGATCTGAAAGTTGACACGCCAGCACTACCCCCATTTCACTTTCGGGGTCCTCAGACTCCACTTTCTTGCTCTGCTCAGCCTCAGCTAATGGGTCCGTCTACTCTTCGGCAACGTCATCCCCGGATAACTGGAGGTCAAAGAAAATCTCGAACCCTGGCACATGGCGCTTCTCTTCGTTTATCCACGGCTCTGGGAAACCACAAAATGGAAAGTCTTCCCCCTCCCGGACGAAGCGTCCATTTAGGGTACCCTGGATGGGCCGGTGCATTAACTCAAAAGGCTTCCCCGCCTTCTTTGCTCTGGCTCTCCTAGCCATCTCCTTACCCTTCCTTATCCAATCCTCTTTGGTGGCCAGATAACCCAAGCCAAAGGTGTGTGGGTTGTGTGGCACTTCGGCCAACGCTGGGACGCCCTTCCGGCAGCTCTTTCCCAATCCCATCCCGGGGATGTGTTGAAGCTTGTTCATGAGGTATACTGATTGAGCACCGACATACAACCCCTCATTAACAGCCATGATGTTCTGCACGACTCGGGCCTCAGCCAGGGTAAAACCCGATATGAACACATCCTCCATACCGTGCTCAATTTCCAAAACTGGTGTAGATACTTCTAGCGGCGGATGGATCGACGAATTTCCAAAGACAATGGCTACTCCCTTCCCATGGGTTTATTTCACCATCTGATGCAAGGTGGACGAAATTGCCTTCACCTGGTGCAGCCACGGCCGCCCCAAAAGTAGATTGAAGGTCGCAGGAACTTCTAAGACGTGAAAGTATACCTCATGCTGTCCCGGCCCAACCTTGGTCTGAATTTTCACTGTCCCCATTACTTCTCTGCTTGTGTTATCATTTGCCCGAATCACCTGGGCTGTCGGCACAAAGTCTGCAGTCTTTAACCCAATTGCATACGCTGTCCTTGCCGGGCAGACATTGATGGCGGATCCGGTATCAACAAGAACCACCGGAATCCATTTGTTTCTACACTCCACAAAGATGTAGAGTGGCTTGTTGTGATTCGCACCCTCAGGTGGCAATTCCTTATCGGAGAAGGTCAACATCGGGGTAGCCCCTCCCGAAAAAACTAAGCCCACCAGCTGTTTGGGCGTGGTGTCTATTGAGAGCTTGGCCTTGTCCATGGCCGATAAGACAGCTTGTCGATGCACTCGCGATGCCATAAGCAGTCCCCAGATGGAGATGTCTGCTTGTATCTTTTTCAACTGCTTCAGTACAGCTTCTTCTTTGAGTTGCTTCTCTTTCTGTTTCTCCGCCTCCTTATCTTTCCTAAACGCCTTTGGCTGATCTAGATATGGGGGTTTGAAATACCGCCCGCTTCTAGTCAAATGATCGACTTCGCCGATGTACCAGGTATCGTCTGGCTAGTTACTCCCCCAATCCTCATCCGTGTGGGCAAGACATAGATCATCGTCTTTCCACCACATTCCGTCGGCAGCCAAAAGACACCTGTCCGGCTCCGGTACAATTGTACTCGCAGTACTTTCCGTCCACATGCTCGCAGCATTCTCCATTCTCGTGCACACAGCACTTTCAATCCCCTCAGGGGCCTTAGCTTTTCTGATTCTCTCAGAATCCCCGAATCTTTCTTGTTCCAACTGCATTAGTACAGCTGGTTGTTCAACACTTCCCGCATTCACAGTGCCCAAGTCCTGCGCAAAATTCTTAGCACCGGCGCTCTCCGGCGATTCATTCTGATTTCCCGCCCTTCCGGCCATAACTGGTGTTCTTGCCCTGCCGGGCCCCGTTCCAAGTGAGCTTCGTCGACAATGTCTGGTAGGTCATCAAGCCACCCGGTGACCTCTGCTGACTGCTCAAAATTTGACCAGTTGACTACCATGCCCTCTGGATCTTGTTCGTTGAAAAATCGGAGGTTAGCAAAGTCCCCTTTCACAGCTGCCAAGTCATCTGTCCTCTGACCAGATTCATCTCCCTGTATCACACAAAGCTCTGCCCCTGCCGGCAATTCCACATTTAGCCCAACCTGGCCTACTGACAGAATGTAGTCACTCGAACTGTATACCTCCTCAGCAAAACTCCCAGATTCCTCAGATTCTGACTCAACAATCCCATTCTCCCCTAAAATCTTGCATGTTCTGTCTTCGACAGTCACCACCAATGGTTCGGGTTGGGTTCTGGAGATGTCCAACATGCACAAGTCAGTGCAGTCAGGAAGGAGCACCTTCGGCTTGGGTAGGTAGGATGGGGTGATGTATATGCTAGGATCATAAGACACGACCCCAGTCTAGATAAAGTTGATTCTTTTGGGAGGTGGATCATGGTTGTGCGGTGGGAGAGGGTTTGTTGTGACATTAGGTTTTTCTGGAGGCACAATCACCTGCTTGTCAACGAGATCCTGAATCTCGTGACGCAATCTAAAACATTGGTCAGTGTCGTGACCATGCTGTTGGTGATATGCGCAGTATTTTGTAGGGTTGTGAGAGGGTGGGAGTGGATTTGGCAGTGGCCTCGGCTCCAGGGGCTTTAAGTGCCCTTTCCTGATTAATACCCCCAGAGCCTTGGATAGGGGCATATATAAAGGCGTGAAGGTTCTTTGGCCTCAAGGTTGGCATTTGGTGGTTTGTGTGTTGCTTCCGGATGCACCGGAGAAAGGTGTAGCTGCCATGGGTCTTGGAGGGAGAATGGTGGTGACCATGCTTACTTCTGAAACTCTAGCATTTCCGGCATTGCTGGTGCCTGTATTGTTGTTGCGGTTGAAGGACCTTCTGGGCTGCTCCTTATCTTGGTCAATCAGACCCTGTTTCATTGCATCTTCGATCTGTACTCCCATCTCATGCAGATCAGAAAAGGTAGGGAAGGGGAGCACGATCATTTTTTGCATCAGTTTCGGCTGGAGATTGCGCACAATCATCCAGATTTGATTTTTGTCAGTAGGCCTTAGGGTCATCATTGAAGCCTTCGCCCTCCACCGAGTTACGAAATCCGAGAAGCTCTCCTTAGGCTCCTGCCTTGTTGTTTCAAGATCACGGGTTGTAACCTCGATTTGGGTATTATAAGAGTATTGCGCAACAAAGGCCTCGGCCATTTCATCCCAACTCCGCTTGACACCATCCTCTAATTTCGCATACCAGATAGCGGCCACACCCGACAGGGTCCGGCCGAATAATGAAAGCTTCTGCGGTCTAGTGAGGCCCATCGGCAGTAGTATATCTGAGAATAACCGGAGATGCACCATGGGATCCCCAGATCCGTCGAAGCGATCGATTTGCGGCATTTTGAACCTATCTGGCAGCGTCACAGCCATGTCGGTATATCCGTCCTCGATATCCGGGATAGCCTTTACCCCTTGGGATTTCTTGAACAACTTCTCGAGCTTGCTCAATTTCAGTGCTGTAGGGTCTACTTCGAACTCGAAGGGAGAGTCCGGGTGGTTGATAGGCATATGTGCCTTAGATAGTTGAGGTAGAAGCGGGGGTGGAGCTGGCCCCGTTGGAATGTCTGTGTCCTCCTGGATGGTCTAGACATTTGGCAAGATGTTCTGGGCATTCGGCAGGATATTCTGGACAGTTGGTGTCTGCTTAGGTAGCGGGACCCCTGGTGAGGGAGGAGCTTGATGTGAGGCTGATGTTCTGGCTTGCTGCTGTAGCCGGGTTATTAGCTCCACTTGCTGGGTCATGATTGTGGCCTGCTGTTTAGAGAATTCCACTTGGCGGACAGCATCCTCCTGCATTTGCTTCATACTCTCTTGGAGCTGGCACATCATTTCTTCCATTCCGGCCATGTTCTACTGATCCTGCTGACTGACTAGAATGTTTATCTCTATGGCAGAAACTGAGACCTCGGTCCGACTGTTCACTACTAGGGTAGACCACTACTCTGGTAATCTCTGCTCAAACACACTGCGCTTTCTCGGCCTTCGTCTGATAACTGGGGGTAGAGAATGAAACACCGGTAGTCCATCAACCAAATCCTCAGATCGATTGAGTCGGCGACCTCTTGTCCAGAGTGCTTGGGGAATATCTGCTTGGTCTGAAACAATTGTGCTAAAACTACCCCTAGCAAAAAGATAAATAAAGCAATAATAAGGAAATAAACAACCAGGCAAACGGACAGCATAACGGCTTAAATAAACACACAACACACAGTTGGGCATCACAACACACGGTTGATAAGCTGAATACACACTGTTCCTCAATACTGATCACTGTTTCCAAATCATTGCCCCCCCAAGTCTGAATCTGATACCCGCAGATAACTGATTCCCAAAAACACTGATGCCCGTAGGCCTGATACCCAAACTCATAAACTGATATGCGCATTCCCCTGTAGAGATACACTCCAAAAAGCACATAGCAAGTAAATGAGGGCAAAAACACCCCTATGTTGGGGTAGGGTTTCCCTGTCCTATTTTGTTAGGAGCTAAGGTTTCACTACGCACGCAGCGGTTTCAAACAACCTAAACTCGGGTAAGCAACCTGTCCTAGTTTGGAATGGTCACTATGGATTCCGAATATGCACTAGGTCGAATGGTCAAAAAGGGTGCCCTGGTAAAACCGGGGTTTGTGTTCCCGTCGTGGCAGAGCCCGCAACCGGTCAGCCTTATGGCACGCTTCGCAAAGCGAGCCTCTGGCAAACCGTTCAGGAATAGCATACGGAAAACACGGTGTCCTAGGCGCACAAATGCACATGCAATACAAAGAAACACATAAGTGTGATTAAAACAAGATATCATGCGTTCGAGTCAAGCTCTCTAACTCCCCAGCAGAGTCACCAGAAACTGTAGACGTCCCCGAACGTCCCGGGAAGGAATCCCGTTTCGTTCATTTGGGCTCACTACAGCTCAGGACTCAATGTCACGGTCCTGTATCTAATCTCACAGAGTGCAATGCAAGACCGATGAATCATCAAAGAGTCCAAATCCGGCAAATCGTTTTTGAAAACAGATTTTTTGAAAGAAGTACCAAACATGGACTGCTTTGCCAGATACAGAGTCGCCACCTAAATATTTTATTTTGGGAAATTTAGGAAACCCTGACTCGTTGCCTAAGGCCACGTGTCTGTCATCACCAAAGTTGCCTCGGCTCGGGAACTTGGGTACGATTGGGGAACGTCACTTCGTGAGCAGCCCCGCTCGCCCGATCAAAGATCGGCATCTACTAACCATGATATCGAGTTTTGAAAACATCATGTGCTCTTATTCCGGTTATTAGCCTAGATTTACTACGTGATGCGCACAGCATACAAGTATAGACTGTATCACCTGAATTGGAACAAAACATTTCATGTTTGTTTATTTGAAAATGGTTTGATGGTGCTACCCGCAAGTAGGCTAAAATGCGAATTTGCCACCCTCAGGTGGGCTTAGAAAACAAGATGATTTGCCACTCTCAAGTGGGCTTAAAACTCATAATCGATGAATTGTTCCAATCCAAATAACCCAACCTTCACCCATAGGCATTCAGGCAGGTATATCACATAAGCACATAGCCTCATGGTAAGCATGCTATCATGGCAGTCACTCACACACATGCAAGGATGCTAAAGCATAAATACTTACCGAGTACTCCAAGCCAAAACAGAAGCTATGTTAGAAATCCATGCATAATCCTAGTTCATGTTAAGATGGCTAATGCAACACATGCAAAATGCAACTAAAATAGGCTCGGCTATTCTAAACATGGCATATGAAATGCAACAACTAACACGTATTCAACTTGAAATTGAAAATACAATGCAGTTAGTATGATGCGCCGAGCCCGGTGCATGCAAGACAGATGAATGAATGCAAACATGCAAGCATAAGTATGCTAATTGAAACATGCCCTAATCTAACCATCATAAGCTGGTAAATAAAAGGGAGAAAGACGTGGGGTTGGAAGACATACATCACACACACGCACACTTATTACAATTGTGTCCTCGCTCGGAGGGTCCGAATAAATAATACAAGCCGCCTAATTAACTAACTCACGAGCTAATTAATTATTACAAAACCGAATTAATAACTAGCTACAACTAATTATTACACAACTACTAACTAACAAGTAAGCAGTAAATGAATGCTATTCCAGCTCTGTTTGGAGAAGAGGAAGGTATGCATGCTCGCTTCGGTTCTTCGCCTCAAAACACCTTCCGGTTGCTCTTTAGAGGCTCTGTTTGTAGGGTGTCTTCCAGTGTTTGTTGTTGGAATTTACCAAAACACTGCTGGGGAATTCATCAGTGGCCTGCCGGCCATGAAAGGAGAGATGCCGGCTAACAACAGGGCACTGCCGGCCAAGGGTGTGACACTGCCGGCCATCAGTGGTGCACTGCCGGCCACTGGTGTGCTGTGACACCAAGCTGCAACAAAGCACAAAATAGAGAGAATGGAGGGTCTCCCAAGGGCATGTATGCACTATACCACCCCATATCGCCTTAAAACATCAAGGGAGAGGCCTAGTCGGATCCACGACCATCAATCACACATCCCGATGCGTGATGGCCAAAGATCCAACTTGTGCAAATCAATATGAAAATGAATGCACAAATAAAGCAAGTAAAGCCTAGAACTCTATCATGAATCATCAAGAGCTTCGGCGACCAAGAATTGAGACACATTCCATCACTCGGAATATGAAACGCCCCTCGTTCCTCGTGCTCGGATTAACACTTAATCCAAATATTGCAACACGTAAGGATGGCAAACATGCAATATGAATAACCTAACAAGGCTAATGACATGCAACAAGCACATAGGCATGATGTGAGGTGACAACCTTAGACAACATGACAAAATGCAACATGAACATGCAACAACATGTAATGGGGCTAGCATGCGACAACATGCAAAGATGGAGCAAGCATACAACAATATGCAAGACAGGCATGCGACAACATGCAAAGGGATGGACTTAAACTAATGTGGGCAGCTCTCAACTAAGCCCAAATCAGTGGCCAAAAGTGATGAATTGATGGCATGAAAAGCATGAAATGGCAAGGCAAACATGTATGCCAAGTGGCTCAAGTATTAAGGCACAAAGAGGACAACTCTTAAGCACACTTAAGGAGCAACAAACACGGATGTATGACAATGAGGTAAGCTCTGAAATCTCATGTAAAGTGATGCCAAATCAAATCAACAATGCAAGCATAGCATATTATGATGCTCAAAGCTCAAAGTGAGCAAAGGGACTTAAGCCAGGGCCATACAAGGCAAACCCCAAGGGGCCGAGGGGACCTAAAACAGTCCTAGGGTAGGTCCAAACAAGACCAAAACTAAGCTCAAAGCTAGCCAACATAGGCTAGAACACAAAGCCAAAAACATGGAGCGTGCAAGGCTTTAAAGAGGCAATGCACTACACCTATTGAAACCAATCGTGACAAGACTTGGACAACATAAAACAGAGTTACATCATGGTATAATAAGACCCAAAATGCACTGAAATGATGAGCCAAAGGCTTAGGCTTAATGGCATGTACGAAACTCAATTCTTGAGGCGTAAAGCACAAGCTCTATAAAGCATTCAAGGCATGTCAAATGCGAGTGTATGACAACATTTCATGGACTGAAATAGCATATGGAATGAGGGCAAAGCATGCAAACATCACATGTATGGCATGGTAGGGGCCTCAAAACCCAAGACTAGCCTAAGCATTTACACTATAGTTATACAAAGCACGAGTGATATGGCCATGGCAGCCCAAAAAAGTCCTAGGACAGCCCAAAATAAGCATAAAATCATGTTAGATCAAAGCCAAAATATGCTAGTATGATGAGTCAAAACATCATGCACAAAGGGCTAGTAAACAAGATTTGTTCTACACCTATATGGAGCATGCAAAGGATGATCAAACCAACTATGGATAGGGTCATGACATGCCAAATGATGACCAAATACATGCTGAAATGTAAACCAAACAAGTTAACATGACATGGCAAAGCATGGAGCATATGAAGCTAGTTTAGGGGATTTACACTACAAGTGTATCATGCAAGCATGGAGTGACAAAACCAACCCAAAACAGATTCATGGCATGGTAAAACATCACCAAAAACCCACTGAAATGGACTCAACACAAGCTAAGCACACATGCTACTTTGATGAGCTATGAATGGAGTTACACAACACATACTAGATGCATGCAAAATATGACCAAACCAGCCATGGACAGGGCCAAGGCAGGTCCTAAAAGTCACAAAAATAGGCCTGAACCAAGCCTCAAAAATGCATGGAGGGATGGTCCTTTGGAAGGCCAAAAATGCAAGCAAAGAGGAACCAAAAGAGAGGGGGGCCACCCCCTCTGATTAAGGACCTCAAAACTACACCTTTACCACTGAAAATCCACTAGATTTTAGTGGTAAGAAGGCCAAACCAAGGCTAGCTCAAAGGCCTCAAGGAATGGCTTAAAACAAAGCCAAACAAAGCATGCAAGGGGGTTACACACCCCTAGCAGCAAAAAGACCTTAAACAAACTTCAAAAGCACTTAAATACAAGACTTTTTTCAGTTATAAACAAAGCCCAAATCAATATGCAAGGAGGGCTAAAGTGAGGTACAAGAAGGTGCAAAAATGGGAAAAATACTCACCCTTGAAGACCCTCTTCGAAACCAGCAACTTCAGGGGGTGGAAACCAGTTTTCAGACCTCAAGAAGGCCTCCCAAGAAGCTTGGTCCAATGGTGGTGGTGTATCTCTATGTGTTGTAGTGTAAAAGTGCAAGGAAATCCAACTTCTAAGCATAAAATACAAACAATATAGAGAGAAAGAGAGCTCTTTTCTCTTCAAAATAGCTGAACCCCTTTTAAGGAGAGAGGCTCTCTCCTTATATAGAGGAATACAAAGCTAAAGCTTCTCCAAGAAGCTTTCCAAAGGTTCCATCCCTCCATACATGTGTATGGAGGGGAGCAAACAAAAAACCAGCTGGCTCAAAAGATCTAGAGGAAAACCAGCTGAGACAGGGTGGTGCCGGCCATCATAAATGGCCGGCAGGGCATCACCAATGGCCGGCAGGCAGAAAGACATGGCCGGCAGTGCACCAAAAGGTCCACTATGAAAGGACCTAGCCAAGGTCCAAAAAAGGGGCAGAAAGGATACAAGGTCCGGGCAGCTCGAACCGATGACGTTCCGCCGCGATAGTCGAGTACTCAGCGAGCAATCAAACTAGTTGTTGGGTGTACCTACAAGCACAACTAAGTCTTGAGGATGGTCAAAAATGGGGTGTCTACACTAGTTAGTTTTTGCATTATACTAAGTAGAATAGCTAATTAATTTTGTGTTGCACTTAATTAATTGGCTAAAGTAGTTAGTTAATTTACGGTGTTGTAATAATTAGTTTGTATAGTTAATTTATTTCATTTGGTTTGTAATAGTTAGTTAATTTGTAGTAATTAGCTAGGGCATTCATTCGGACCCTCTTGTGTGGAGGCCAATATGTAATAATGTGTATGTCTTCCAACCCACGTCTTTCTCCCTTTTATTTATCCGCTTATGATGGATAGAATAGAACATCATGTTTCATTTAGCCTATTCCATGATTTGCATCCATTTGTCTTGCATGCATCGAGGCTCGATTCATCATTCTAACAAGCATTGTCATTTATTACTTCGTTGAATACGTGTTTAAACCGCATGCTTTCAAATTGATTCACATGTCGTAATTAGTAGTCGAGCTTATTAATTGCATCATTGCATGTGTTGCATTAGTCATGTTGCATTAGTTAGTGGCATGCATGTTTTCTAACTCTTTTGTTTCTTTTGGCTTGCCTTGGAGTACAAGGTGAGCATTTTTGTGCTTTAGCATATCACATGCGTGTGATTGTTGCCATGTCTGGCATGATTACCATGAGACTAAGTGCTTAATTGATATAACTCTTGAATGTCTATGAATGAAGGCTAAATTGCTTGAATTTGAAAAGTTGAGTAATGTACATATGAGATCGCTTTTTTAAGTGGTACATATTCAAGCAAATTTCAAAAACAAACATGAAATCAAAATGTTTCAATTTTTGTAAATTAGTCTATACTTGTGTGCAACACATAGTAAAATTAGCCTAATAATCGGAACAAGAGCATATAATGTAAATAAGATTCACATCATGATTAGTAGAGGCCAATCTTTGATCGGGCGAGCGGGAGTGCTCAATTCATGACATTCCCCTCTCTTACCTAAGTTCCCGAGCCGAGACAACTTTGGTGATGACAGATAAGTGGCCTTTGGCATGAGTCTTGGGTTTCCTAAATTTTCCAAAAACATTTAGGTGGCGACTCTGTATCTGGCAAAGCAGTTCATTTTTGGCATTTTGATTCAAAATCGATTTTCCAAATGAATTGCCAGATTTGGACTCTTTTGTGTTTATCTATTTCACATTGCACTTGTGAGATCAAATTCAGAATCACGGGAGTCCGAACTATAAGGCTATCATATCCGAAAGAAGCACGAAAAGTCGAGCTACAGTTTCTGGCAACTCTGTTGGGGACTTTAGAAACTTGACTCGAACTTCATGATGTGAAATTTTATCTACACTTATATGTTTCTTTACATTGAATTTGCATTAGTGCGCTTAAGTCACTATGTTTGCCATCTGTTATTCCTAGACGGTTTACGGGAGGCTTGCCTAAAAGCTTGCCAAAAGGCTGAGCGGTCGTGGGCTCTGCCATGATGGGAACACAACCCTTGGATCTGGACTACCGATGTACCGTTCGATCCTCCTTTCACTTCTCGGTGTTAGGTATGAGAGGTATATTAGGTAGTCTTGCTGAGGTACCCCTTTTGACCATTCGGCCTAGCTACATATAACAAAGCCATAGTGACTGTTCCA
The DNA here is from genome assembly GCA_036172215.1 of Camellia granthamiana. Lineage (NCBI taxonomy): Eukaryota > Viridiplantae > Streptophyta > Magnoliopsida > Ericales > Theaceae > Camellia > Camellia granthamiana. The sequence goes on along the minus strand of CM069909.1, from coordinate 37,492,541 downwards.
AACTAGGACAGGATGCTCACCCAAGATACAGGATTGCGTGAAACCACTTGAAAGAAATAGTGAAACTTAGTTTATGACAAAACTAGGACAGGGTAACCCTACCCCCTCATAGGGATGTTTTGGTTCTCTCTTAACTGGTATGTGCTTTATAGTGAAACTGTACAAGAATGTGCATAACAGTTGAAAATTTGGTATCTGTTTTGGGGGCAAAATTCAGTATGGAGTACAGTCCTACAGCTTTGATCATGTCTGTGTTGATAACTTCTTAGCTGAGGCGCTATGCGGTTTCTGATTACTGCTCTTTTACTTTATTTCTTTTGCTAGGTAGTTTAAAACCATAGCTTCAGAAACTTCAGATATCCCCCAAATACACTGGACCCGAGTTGAAAGACTTTGCAAAGCCGGGGATCTTGTTCAGGGACAACCCGTGTTTACCTCACTCTCACCGGTTACAAGACAGAGGAGAATCAGGCAGAGTTCACCAATCCAGTTCCTACAACAATAACCCCTCAGCACACTTATGTCCAGTCAGATTTGCAAACAATCATCTACTCCCAACTCGGCACGAGACCAATCACCTGTTCCAATGGCACAGTATCCCCCAGCCAGTATGGAAGAACTGATACACCATCTACAATAGACAATTGAGACCCTACAACAGGATGTGGCCCGTCAGGCCGAGGTTATAACCAGGCTACAACAACAGCAACCACTGCTAGCTACGGCCTCTGCGCCCCATGCACCTACCGCAGCTATCCCAGCGCCCGGATCCACCGCTCATACTGCCAATGTTCAAGAAAACCAGGGCAATCCAGTAGAGCCCATCCCAGCACAAGCCTCCAATGCCCCAGTTTATTTGACCGAGGCCCCGTTGTTAATCCAACTACGCTCAAGGCCAATAAACTGGAAAAGTTGTTCAAAAGAGCGCAAAGGGTCAACTCCATCCCAGACACAGAGGATGGGTATACTGATTCTGCAGTTATATTACTGGATCGGTTTAAGATGCCTGCACATTGACCGTTTTGACGGCTCCGAGGATCCGATGATCTACTTACGAATGTTTTCAGATATCTTGCAGCCGATGGGCTTAACCAGACTACAAAAGCTGTCTCTCTTTGGTCGCACCATGTCAGGTATAGTGGCCATTTGGTATGCTAAGTTAGAAGATTCCATTAAACAGAATTAGGAAGAGATGGCCAAGGACTTCATTGCTCAGTATTCTTACAATACACAGATTGAGGTCACAACTCGTGATCTTGAGGCAACACGCCAAGAGCCGAAGGAGGGTTTCTCTGAATTTGTGACAAGATAGAGAGCTAAAGACTTAATAATGACCACGAGGCCTTCCGATAAGGACCAGATCATGATGGTTGTCCAAAATCTGCATGGCAAACTGCTGCAAAAGATGATTATCCTACCTCTATTTACATTCACAGAGCTCCATGAAATGGGGGTACAAATTGAGGATGCTATAAAACAGGGACTTATTGCTGAGGAGAAGGAGCCGGCCAAGAAGCCGTTTGTTCCCAATTCCAATGCTGCCAGTGGTAGCACAGCTACGAGGCCATCCGATGTAAGTGTTGTCACGACAACCAAAATCGCCAACACAAGCTCACAAACATCATCCAACTCCACCCGACCCCAGAGGACTTTTAACCAACTGTACATGACTCTGTCTCAAGCCATGAAGGTGCTAGTCAAAAAAGGGTACCTCAAACCCTTAGAACCTCGTCCACTTCTTGATCCTCTCTACCCAAACACAATCCTGCAAAATACTGTGTGTTTCACCAACAGCACGGTCATGATATCGACTAGTGCTTTTGATTGCATCATGAGATTCAAGATTGATTTTGACAACAAGGTGATCGCTCCACCCCAGAAGCCAAATGTTACCACCAATCCACTCCTAGCCTATAATCAAGTCCCCCCACCTCGAAACCTTAATCTTATCCATACACTAGCCACCTCTTATGACCCCAACATATAAATTACTCCTTCCTACCTACCAAAATCGACGTTCATTCTGGAAGCTGTAGATCTGTGCATGATAGACACGTCCAAACCTCAACCCAAGCCTGTGGTGATGAGACTTACAATGGAAGGGGAGTCGACCTTGGAGGAAAGTACTAGTCTGTTGCCAAAGTGTCCTGAGGACTTATCTGATAGGGTGTATGACCCAAGTTGCTATAGTGTCAACTGGTCAAATCAAGCCTGAATTGGTGTTGCCAACCTCGATAGACATCAATGTGGTCAAGGAAGATGGCCTGGGCCAAGGGTTGGATGATTTGGCAGACCTCGAAGAGGATTTGGACAGTTTACAATTCTTTGATGACCATGATCAGGGAGATATGCAGATTGGGTGGTTCAACTTGCATGGATCGACTGATAACACCAGATGGTTTAGTGATGAGCCAAATAAGGAAGAATAAATTGGAATGAAACCAAATGGAAAAGAAGCAGAGATAGCTGTTGTAGTCAGAAAAGCTAATGAGAAAGGAAAGCTGCCGGAGAGCGCTAGTGTGGAAAACCCAGCCCAGGAAGTAGGCATTGTGAACACCGTAGATACCAAACAAGAAGCTGCACTGAGGCAATTTGAACGAGAAAGAATTAAAGACAACCATGAAATCGTAATTTCACGACACCCTGTAGGGGACACCTATGATGTGGAAGTGATACAAGCAGAGCCAGACAACTGTTCGTCAACAGCTGAAGGCGAATGATGGGTTGACAATGATCTGCATCTGGCCCATACTGATGAAGACTGGGGTAATTGTATCCCTGATAATACGTGGTATGCCGAGGAAATATATCATCTCACCCGCAGTGAATGGTATTTTAGGCCGCCGCACCTGGATCAAGCAGAGGCGTCTGGAAAAGACAAAAAGGTTGAGAAACAAAATGAGAAACAACTAGAAGAAGAGGCAGTATTGAAACAGTTCAAGAAAATCCAAGCTGACATCTTCATCTGGGGTCTTCTCACGGCCTCACGAGTACACCGGCAGGCAGTGTTGTCGGCAATGGACAGGACTAAATTATCCATTGACACCACGCCTGAGTAGCTTGTGGGTTTGGTCTTTCCAAGTGGTGCCAAGCCAATGCTTACTTTCTTTGACAAAGAGCTGCCGCCGGAGGGCTCGGCTCACAACGAACCGCTGTACATATCTGTGGAATGCAGGAAGAAATGGGTGCCGGTGGTGTTGGTAGATACCAGTTCGGCCATTGATGTTTGTCCTTCCCGTACCACCTACGCAATTGGCCTCAAACCAGCGGACTTTGTTCCCACAGCCCAAGTAATAGAGACGCATGATAACACAAGTAAAGAGGTCATGAGTATAGTGCAAGTGAGAGTCCAAGTGGGCCTATTAGAGCAAGAGATCGAGTTTCATGTCTTGGATGTGTCGCTACCTTTAATTTGTTGTTAGGGAGGCCCTGATTGCACTATGTGAATGGTGTCTCCTCCACTCTCCATCAGATATTGAAGTATTCTTATGAGGGAGGAGTGCTAATTATTTTTGGGAACTCCTCTATTCATCTCGGGATTCACTCTGGCTAAAGCCCAAGTAATGCAGACAATTCTAGCCACAGACGAAGGCATGTACATCAGTGCCTAGTCCATTTACTTTATGAACAAACTGCAACACATTCCAAGAATGGGGCTCGGAAAGAGTGGTCGAAAAGGTGTTACAGCACTGCGAAGGTGCCACACAACTCGCATGCTTTTGGACTGGGCTATGTGCCCACCAGAAAAGACTGGATCAGAAAGGAGGAAGAGATGAGAGGCAGAGCCAAGGCCAAGCAAGCCGGAAAACATTATGAACTCATCCACAGGCCAATTCAGAGGACACTGAATGGCTGTTTTGTTCAGGAATGAGAGGATTTCCCTTTTTGTGGCTTTCTTGAGCCTTGGGTAAATTCCTCGAAACAGCGTGTCTCCAGGAGGTGACTCAATGATGATGAAGAAATGGTTGAACCAAGCATCAAAGCTGAACAAAGCACGGAAAGTGACTCAGATGACAGCGAACCTGGAGTAGGGGCAACACTGGCTAGTCTCCTGACAGATCCTATGACTGACCTAGAGAACTTGCGGGATAACTTTATTATCTCCATGATCGGGGAAGAACCGGGTGTGAACCCAACTAGTCGCATTTTGGATGTATCAAGGGCACCACATCTTGCTTGGCAGCTGGAGAAGGGTTATCTTTCCAGTCCAGAATCAGGTGATGAGCCAGAATCTAATTCCACTGAATCTGTGGGGTCGGGATCAGATTCAAGTTCTTCTGAGTTCGAGTCTAGTATTTCTGGGGGTGGTGACCCAGATACCAAAGTCCTGTCTAGGTCTTCATTCAGCTTTTTTTTTAGTCTGTAACCGAAGATTCGAGCCTTTTGAATAAAAACTCTGCAGATTCTGTGTACTTTTCTGTGTCATTGGTTTATTGCATTGACCAAGATTTTCAAAATTTCAATAAAAACAAAGGGGAAGAAATTTCTCTAGCTTTGAAAAAATTGATTAATCAAGAGAATGAGAGTTTTGCTAAACCCTGTGCTGATGAAATCATTGCCATTAATGTGGGTACTGAGAAGGATCCACGCCTAGTCCAGATCAGGACCACGTTGTCTTCGGAGGACCGCGAGCTTTTAATCGCTTTATTAAAAGATTTCAAAGATGTTTTCGCGTGGTCCTACGAAGACATGCCTGGAATCGATCCTGAGATTGTACAGCACCAGATCCCTCTTGACCCTGAGACCCAACCAGTCAAGCAGAAATTGTGTAGAATTTATCCAGATTAGGCTCTGAAAATCAAGAAAGAGGTCACCAAGCAGATTGATGCAGGATTCTTGTTAGTATCCGAGTATCCGACCTGGTTGGCCAACATCGTCCCAGTGTCGAAGAAGGATGGTAGAATTAGTGTTTACATCGACTTTTGGGACTTGAACAGAGCCAATCCGAAGGATGACTTTCCTCTGTCGCACATTAATGAGTTGGTAGACTTCACTGCGGGCCATGCGTTGCTATCATTTATGGATGGATTTTCCGAGTACAACCAGATTCTGAATGCACCCGAGGACAGAGAGAAGACTACATTCACCACTCCGTGGGGTACCTACTGCTACCGAGTTATGCCGTTTGGGTTGAAAAATGCTGGAGCTACCTATCAGATGGTTGCGACCACCATTCTGCATGACATGATCCACAAAGAGGTTGAGGTGTACGTGAACAACATGATTATTAAGTCCAAAGAACAAGTGGGCCACTACACCGCACTGGAGAAATTCTTTCAACAGATCAAGGAATACAGATTGAGGTTAAACCCGCAGAATGCACCTTCAACGTAACGGTAGGAAAAATGCTGGGCTTTTTTATCATATAGAGGGGAATTGAGGTAGATCCTTCCAAGATCAAGGCCATCTTAGAAATGCCACCACCAAGGACCAAAAAGGAGGTGTGTGGCTTTCTAGGTAAAGTGCAATTCATAAGACGGGTTATTTTCAAATTAACCTTGACTTGTGAACCACTATTTGGTCTCCTGAAGAAAGGGAAGAAATTTCGTTGGGACGATCGCTGTCAGTTTGCCTTTGAACAGGATAAGTAGTACCTCCAAAACCCACCTTTGTTGTCACCACTGGAGCCGGGAAAACCTCTAATTATATACTTGTCAGTGACAAATACGACCATAGGATGTATGCTCGCTCATGAATCTGAAGATAGGGTGGAGAAGGCCATCTACTATTTGAGCAAGAAGATTCTAGACTATGAGACCCGCTACACTCCCTTGGAGAAAGCTTGCCTAGCCTTGGTATGGGCTACCAGGAAGTTGAGGCACTACGTGTTAGCTCACTCTGCAATCCTGGTTTCAAGATTAGATCCCATCACATATCTCTTTGAGAAACCAGCGCTTACTGGTAGGTTGGCTCGTTGGTTGCTTCTTCTCTCCGAATTTGATCTCAAATATGTCACCCGCAAGTCGGTCAAAGGGAGAGCTGTAACGGAATTCCTAGCAAACCACCTAGTAGAAGGAGATAAGGTAGTGGAATACTTATTCCCAGATGAAGACATTCTGCAAGTTGAAAAGGAAACTTAGACGATGTACTTTGACGGAGCGTCCAATCAGTATGATTATGGCATAGGTGTGTTGTTGATAGCACCCGACGACTCCCACATACCTTTAGCCTTCAAACTCCGGTTCAAGGTGTGCAACAATGAAGCAGAATATGAAGCATGTATTGCTGGTTTAAAAGCCGCCCTAGAACTAGGGGCAATAAGGTTGGATGTTATCGGGGACTCGAACTTGGTTATTTCTCAAGCAAACGGAGACTGGAAAGTCAAAGAAGAAAAGATGAAGGTTTATCATCAGACCCTGGATGTTCTAATTCTGAGGTTTGAAAAGTTGACATTCACCCATCTATTAAGAGAGAACAACAGGTTCGTTGATGCTTTAGTAACTCTATCTTCTATGGTAGACATCCCACTTGGGGTCTAGATGCGTCCGATTATCATCGAACAGAAATACACGCTGGCTTATGAAACTATTGCCGCAGTAGATGAAGTGCAAGACAAAAATCCCTGGTATTACGATATTTGAAACTTTCTGGAAAAGGAGATGTATCCACCAGGGATAAATGCCAAGGACAAACAGGGATACAACGTATGGCCGTCCAATTTATCATCTGCGGGGGTAAGCTGTATAAAAGAGGTCATTTGGGAATGCATAAACTATGTGTGGAGGAAGAGGAATTGAAGCGCCTTATGAAGGCTATCCACGGGCGAAGAATGCGGGGGCGCATATGAATGGCATAACGCTAGCCCAGAAGATCCTTAGACAAGGCTATTATTGGTCCACCATGGAGGAGGATTGTATTGGTTTTGTGCGGCGATGCCACAAATGTCAAATTCATACCAATCGCATGAATATTTCCCCGTCAAAGCTTTACAACATGACTTCACCATGGCCTTTCTTAGTTTGGGAAATCAACGTTATCGGTGCTGTCTAGCCAAAGAGGTCGAATGGACATAAGCATATCTTGGTGGCGATTGATTATTTTACAAAGTGGGTGCAAGCTCAATCTTATGCAGTGTTGAAGGCATCGCATGTGGCCAAATTTATCATAAACAATATCATCTACTGGTACGGAGTTCCAAACGAGATCATATTAGATAACGGCTCGCATTTCAAGAAAGAGGTGACAGACTTGTTGGAGAAATACAACGTGGCTTTTCATAAGTCATCCACATAGAGGCCACAAACCAATAAAGCTGTTGAAGCCGACAAGAAGAATATCAAGAACATCTTGTAGAAGATGGTTGAGACTTATAGGGACTGGCCAGATAAACTGACATTCGCACTTTGGGGCTATAGAACCTCAATCCGGACATCTACAGGGGCAACCCCTTATTCTTTCGTCTACAAGATGGAAACCGTTTTACTAATTGGAATTGAAGTGTCGTCGCTGCGAGTTATGGCCGAGTGTCAGATAGTAGATGCGGACTGGCAACAGAGCAGATTTGAGGAGTTAATGTTGTTTGATGAGAGGAGGCTAAAGGCATTGTATCGTGTTCAAGACTACCATCGTAGAATTGCCAGGGCTTTTAACAAGAAAGTCAAGTCTAGGAATCTCAAAGAGGGAGACATGGTGCTGAAAGACAATCGAGCTCCTATCTATGACCCTAAGGGCAAGTTTAGACCCAATTGGACTAGTCCTTATATTATCAAAGCTATCTGGTCAGGAGGGGCGATTATTCTCATGGACCTAGATGGCCTGGAATTTTCACAGCCGATCAATATGGACAAGTTGAAGAAATACTACCCTTAAGAGGCTCGCTAGGCCGAAAACCCGGAAGGGTGACCTAGGCAAAAGTTAGAGCATGAAAAATTCGAAACAAAGAAAAACAGAGCTCGCAAGGTTGAAAACCCTAAAGGGCGACTTTGGCAAAAGTTAGAGCGTAAAATGAGAGAGTTAATACTCGAGTGAACCTGAACCGAACTATGTAAGGCCTGATTCCCATCTTTGGGATACGTAGGCAACTTCATCCTGAAGTTCGGCCGTAACTATCTCCAACTCAACTGTCTTGTCCATTTTTCTGATCAGGTCATCTTTGTTCATTATCTATTAGTTTGGTTGTGATCTTCATTTTGGGAAGAAAAGTTGGTTATGATGCAGAGTAGTAGTGGTGTGCAATCAGGGGGCAGTTATGGTCTTTTAATTCGAGGTTGTGCATCTTGAGGGTTTGATTCTGTGCATGTCAGGTACTGATCATTTTTGAAAATGGTTTTGGTAAGTTTTAATAAAAGTTGATTTTGTTTAAAAATTTACCTTTTACAACTTAGACCATCTTTGGGACCAAAAGGAAAATTTTTAGTACTCACAACCTTAATTCCATTGATTTCAATGCAAGTACGTTTTCCAACTCTCTGATGCAAATGAAAGTTGCTTTTACATCATAAAACTTGAAAAGAAAGGTCAAAGCAATAAACAAGGGGCATAGGTGAGTCAGGTGCTCCTACGTCCTCTGCTCGTACTTGCGGAGGCTTCTGTAACCAAAGTGGGCCCGGCTTGTGCCTCATCCTCGAGCCAAGCCAACCATTCACTAGAAAGGGCGTAACTGAAACTAGGGGCAGGGGCCAAAAGCTCCCTCTTTCTCCAGGCAAGAAGGTACTGAGCCAGGTATGAAGCACGAATCGGGAATGAAGCCGGGTATTCTACCCCCTCCTTGGGGTAAGTCTGATCATACCTGAACTGGCGTTTGAGCCGGAAGGGAAAGTAGAACACGCAGTGTGTAAAGCCAAACAACTGTATGCTTGATTGTTAGGTCATGTTGTAACTCATCTCAATTAGATTGAGCCAGGGGCAATGCCAAGCTATGTCAGCTGCAGATCTACTGCATATCCAGTTGCACCACCATCCCTCATTGGGAAAGTCCCTTAGTCTCTAGCGAAAGAAATAAGCTCGAGCTGAATATTCGGGGCAAGGGTCCACCACTTTTAGCTTATCCATGAGCCATACTTGGGAAGGGATGAAAATTGAAAGAGATTAAAGAATAAAAAGACGTCTATGGAGAGGATAGTAAAGAAGGGGCTTTGGGAGAAATTAGAGCATAAGTGCCGAGTGATGTGCAAAGCATTTATTAGAAAGGATGGGAAACGATACCTGAAGAAGTAGTGGACTTCCCACAAATCTGGTGGTCTCCCACGGATGAAAAGCATCTAAGCCCATTAGGGTCTTGGCTAGTGTCAAACTGATGAAACTCTTACCTTCTTTCAGACATTGGGCCACTTCGATCAACCGAATGCTGGCTCCGCCGCAACTAGGGGCAAGAAGAAAATGTGCAAACATGCATAAACAGAGGGCATGTTGCTGAAAACCTCACCAGAGAGGGTCGCCTCTGACACCGATGTCAGAAAATCGATAAATCAAGTTGGATATATCTAGCTCTCCGTTATGGGCCAAAGATTGAGCTTCGTGCAAAGTGAGCCCACACATTCGTACCAAAGCCTGGGCATGGCCAAAACGGGGCTAAGGCATGATTTCTTCATCACACCAGGTTTCCATCAATGCTCGAAATTCTTTAAGAGTCGGACACATTTCCTGTGTTCCGAAGCGAAATACATACATAATTAGGTCCCAGCATTGGGCCGCAGCATCGAGGAATGGCAAACAAAGCAGCGTACAGCTTAATGGAAAAAGTGCGTTTATGCCAAAACCTTAAAAAGTTACCTTTTTCGTGCCGTCTAAAGTGGCTATCCAATCCGTGAGTTTCTTAACAAAGAATATCTCCATTTGTGGAAGAAACAGCAACCAAAATAAGGTTATGGTGAAGAAATCACAAATAAAGACCTTTTGTAGAAGATAAGGCTGTGAGTGGAGGCCAGCTGTCAGCCGTTTGGTGGATCCATCACAAGTGGCTGGCCACCCACTTTTTGTGGCCTGCCGTCTACTTATGGGCCTGGCAGTTTTGGCAATCTGATTTTGTCTTAGTCTTTGTGTTTTGAGGTCTTGTTTTAAGTCTTTTGGTTTTAACAAGTGTGCATAGCTGTGTTTGAGTCGTTTTCGCTTTGTTTATCAAGTTGTATTTTGTATTTTGGTCGTTGGTCGACTCATTACCCGATTAAGAACATCGTGCGAATACAAGTTTTTATTTTTGGTTTCAAATTCAACTCCATTTTCATTCTGCAAATGACTGATGCAAAAACAATAACTCTTTTAATAAAACTACAGGGTTTTCCCCCGATCATAGTTTTCACAAAAGAGAGTACAAGTTTTCAAAAACAAAAGTAAAAGCCTATCTGAAGCTATAGATGTGTTGAACTACCAAAATAAAAGAAACTAAGCAAAAAGTACAAAAATCGGAGCCAGTCATCTCAAGCTCAAGAGGCCCTCTTCGTCATCTTTTTCGAAAGGGACTCAAGGGTACTGTCTTCGTCACTACTGCTATCAGAATCAGACTCTGAGCCAGAGCCAGTCTCATCATCTCCTCTCCCTGCCTCAGAGCCAGCCTCGGCTTCTGCTCCCTGACCTCGAGCCAACATCATCACCTCTGCTCTCAGACTCAGAGCGTCGGCTCACTGCCTCCTCAGAGTCACTGGCCTCGGTATCATCCCCGCTGAATATAGGCTCGGACTCACTACTTTGGCTCTAAACACCCCTGCCTCTGCCTTAACCTCGATGCTCATATCGGCCGCGTGCTGGGGCCAGTCTACCTCTCCTTCTGCTGCCGAAGGAGGTACCGCTGGTGCCGCTGCTATTGGTGTCCTCGGTACAGATAGGATCTAGAAAGCAAGTGTCAACATATTAGATACAGTGTATGTATGCAGAATGAGTGCAAAGGATACAGTATGAGTACAGTGTGTTAGTACAGTGAATCAATGTAGTGTGGGGTAATGTGAATGTTACGGTATGCGTGTCAATATACCAGTGGGAATGTAATAATGCGGTGCACAACAGTGTGAGGTAGTAGTGAAAGGTATGTGGAAAATGGAAAAAATACCTAGATACCGTGGAGATCAAGCAACGTCTCTCTCCTCTGCACCATGCCAATCAGAGAAGTAACCAGCTAGAGTAGGTCTTCTATATACTCGGTCGGGGCTTGCAAGGGCATTTGAATGATCAGTATCTGGAATAATTCATATCTAGAAAGGGAGAGTGCGATTACAAGCTGTAAAGTGTGGTCCATACCTAAGGTGTGCCACGGGCTCTGACATATCCCGTGCCCTGCCTAGGGTGGCTCTATTGAAATCTGATAGGCTGACCCAGTTGGCCGCCAACATATAAGCACAGTGGGAATCGCTGGCCAACCAGTAACCTACACAATGGGATGGCCCCCCTCCCCTCCCCCCCCCCCCCAAAAAAAAAAAAATATCGGCCCCGATCTCCTAAGCAGTCTCACCCGCCAAGGGAGCACCTGCTGCATCGCCCGTGCAAATGCTCGTCAAAGGTGGCATGAGATAAGTCTGAATGAAAGTCAAATAATCGCCCTCCGCTCTGAAATAGTCGGCATCTAACCCCACCATAAACTAAATAATAGCCCCAGCTAGGAGGCTATCGGCTGTGCTCATAGATGTTGGGGGTGGCATAGGAACGACTGGGATGGGTGACCCAGAGTCTAGTGTATAAAACGCTCACCTAAGAACCAGGCCCGACAGAGTGAGCCCTCTAACAAAATTCATAATCGAGACGTGGCCAAAGCCCGGCATACTGATCCCTCACTCCGGCTGGCGTCGCCGCCCAAGGCTATCACATAATCTGTAAACAAAGAATGTACAGATTGTTAACTATCGTCAGTTATCAAAATATGAATCAGAACAGTAGTAAAGCACAAATGACTGTGAGTTTCGGATTACCTTATGGGCAACCACCATATCGAAGTATCGGCGGTAGAAGGCGAATGTCATATCATCGCGGCTCTGGCTCCGGCGCTGACACTAGCCGTCATATCGTCGCGAGTAAGGCACGGCCGGAGAGATCCCATCCACTGGCTCTAGAGCCAGAGCCAGGAAATAAGCGTAAACCCATAACTGCAAGAAAAGGTCAATAGTGTTATCCACAACGTGTCAACAGATATAAAACAGAAAGTACAAAGCAGAAAGCACAAAGTATCCACAGATATAAAACAAAAAATGCAAAGTAGAAAGCACAATGTGTCAACAGAGAGTGCAAAAGCAGAAAGGTGTGGTGCATACCTCCCAGGCTCTCCAGTAGCCTCCAACCTGCTCTCTCTTTATGCATTAAGTGGAACTTATATAGCCATAGAGTGTGGCGAGGCCAGCTCCACCACAGTCGTAAAACTGGACTCGAGGCAAAGTCACGAGAGTGCTAAATAAGTACAAACCCGCGGTGTTCCACCTATTTGTAAACAAGGTGGTACTGAGTAGGAACATCAAGAAGCCCCGGACGTACTGCTCTACCTCTTCTTGTGTCTCAGGCTCACTTCCGTGAAAGTGCTTAGAGAACCAGCTGTATCTCACCATCGCTGGCCTGTATAAAGGTGGGCGCACTCCAAGCAAGTAGATCCAAGCCACCTCTCACTCGCCCATATCCATGTCGAAGGGGATCGGATCGCCCCCTACTCCTAAGCCTGTGATCATGGAGAAGTCATAAGGAGTCATCACCATCTTCCCAACGGAAAAGAAGTAGAAAGAGTTTGTGATGTCCCACCACCTCTCCACCAATGCTCCGAGTAGAGCCCGGCTTGCCATATGTCGTAAGAGCCCGGTGCAAAATAAGCCAAAGTTGGCCTCATCAACAAGGTCGCGGACCTCGAGTGGGAGCTCATGATACCAGTCTCTAGCTGTCACTGCCCCATAACCCCTGCAAGAACAAGAGTTCCCCTATGACAAAGAAAGAATGAATCAGATGAAAGACAATGATAAAAGAGCAGTCAAATGAAAGGCAGTGTAAGAAATACAGTCAAATGAAAGGAAACAAAGCATGAAAATAAAGTTTGTACCTCAGAAGCACCGTAGGAAATGTGGGAGTACATCTCTCTCAGGAAAACGTCCTCTGGCATGCCACTAGCGAAATCGTCAAAATACATCATGCCTCCAAATGCCAGCATATGTGTGTGAGGGTGATAAGTGACCGAATCAAATAGCAGTATCCTCAATAGTAATGGCTCAGGCTCGAGCCCTGGAGCGAACTTTGCCTCAAAGTCAGCCACAATGCCCTCTGCCGCTTTGCCGGCCTCAACGATCGCCAGCTCGTCAACCTCAACAGGGGGTGAAAGTGCAGGTGGGACCTCAAGAAGGGTGTTAACACGAGAAATGTCATCTGCCATCTGAAAAGTGGGTGAAAACTTGTGAAAAAATGAAGAAAATGAAGAAAATGAAGAAAAATGGAAAAAACTTGAAAAAAGTCAACCCTGGGAGAGAGAAAATAGGAGAAAAAGTCAAAACCCGAAAAAGTCCACAAAACCCGAGAGAAACTAGAGGGAAACAAGCCCAAAGTGTTGAAAACTCGAAAAAATCAATGAAAAAAAAATCTGATCGGTTCAAAGTGTAAAGGATCAAAGAGGGTTTACAAATAAAGTTTGCGTGGGGCGTTGGAAAACGCGTACAAAGTATAAATCTAGAGAGAGGAAGCACCTAGAGAGAGTGGAAGGATGATTTCGACCTTGGGTGTGTGAGGAAATAAGGTGTGGTGATGTATATAAAATGACCCGTGCCGAAAAGACGAATCTGCCCCCGATTTTGCATTAGTGGCCAGCAGACCTCATTTGTGACCTAGTGCTGGTTTTGTTCCTCTTTTTCCCTAACAATGTATGCGAGGTTCTCTTTTGGGTCTAGATTGATTTTCGAGGAGCTCGAAACTGTGTTCCGATTGTGCCGTTCCCAATACCCGTTGTGTTCCAGTGCGCGAACGTGCCCCACGTGCCAATATAAATGAGGTGTATCTTTTTTTAGCATGTTGCAAAGTCTCCAAGGGATAAGTTGGAGGTTGTTGCCGAACATCACTTTTGTTCGTTTTGTCCAACTACATGTTTGTTCTCTTCTGTTGCATAGAACGCATGTTTTCACATACATTTATGTTGCACGCATGCCCTACATCGTTCATGATTTACATGCTTACATAGCACATGCCTTCAATTTTGCATAGAACATGCTTTCATTTTGAACATGCTTTTGATTCTGACATAGCACAATTTTGTATAGAACATGCTCTCAATTCTAGCATGGAACATGCTTTTAATTAACGTTATACGTCGGTTATCTATCTTGCATAGAACATGCATTGTCACTGTATTGATTTTCAATTTTGTTCACTTTGTGCATCTATCGTACTTGTTCACTTTATGCATCTATTGCACTTGTTCACTTTGTGCATCTATCGTACTTGTTCACTTCGTGCATCTATCGTACACTTTTATTACATTATGTATCTATTGCACAATCTCATACTTTTTGCATCTATCTCAGGACGCATGAAATGCGACCCTGTGCGGTTTTTCTTCTCTTCTCACGATTTCAGCATGATTAGTGTATCTCAGGACGCGTGAAACACGAGCCTGAGTGGTTTTTCTTCTCTTCTCACGATTTCAACATGATTAGAGTATCTCAGGATGCGTGAAACGTGACCATGAGCTATTTTTCTCCTCTCTCACGATTTCAACGTGATTAGAGTATCTCAGGACGTGTGAAACGCGACCCTGAGCGGTTTTTCTCCTCTTCTCATGATTTTAACGTGATTAGAGTATCTCAGGACGCATGAAACGCGACCCTAAGTGGTTTTTCTTCACTTCTCATAATTTCAGCGTGATTAGAGTATCTCAAGACGCGTGAAATGTGACCCTGAGTAGTTTTTCTCATCTTCTCACGACTTCAGTGTGATTAGAGTATCTCAGGACGCATGAAATGCGACATTGGGCGGTTTTTCTCCTCTTCTCATGATTTCAGCATGATTAAAGTATCTCAGGACACGTGAAACGCGACCTTGAGCGGTTTTTATCCTCTTCTCATGATTTCAACGTGATTATATCAGGACGCGTGAAACGCGACCCTGAGTGGTTTTTCCCTCATTTTCTCATAGCTTCGACATGGTTAGAGTGCGCGTTTTACTTTCTGCGTGAAACCCTTTCGATTTAAGCTTAAGGCTCATTCATATGTTGTTATTTTGTTATTTCTTATTGCAACTGTTATTGCTTATTGTATCATCTTGCACGATCAGAAATTTTCAAAATAGCCGGGGTCGCGAAGCTGTGTGAGTCCAGCTTTCAAAGTATATTTTTCGTGCATATCATTTGCATCTTTCCCCAAAACTACACTGGTTTGATTCCTTGCAAAATGATACGTAGGCGGCTTGCTAGCTCAACCAATTTTATTTTATGTCATGATTGTTTGCCCAAGTCTTACGGCCTTGTCAAAATGGGTCGCCTCTGGACTTTGACATTCACTCACGTCATTTCATGACTTCGAGCTCTGTCAAAGAAGGCCAATTGTAGACACCCCATTTTTTACGGCCCTTAAGACTTATCACTCATTGATGAATGTGTACGCTTATCAAATGCTTGACTTCCTCAGCAGGAAACCTCAGTTTTGAACCTACAAACCTTGTGCCTTGTTTTGAACCAAAACAATGGTTTTTTAGGCCTAAGCATCCAGGGACCTGCAGACCCACTAGTGTGGCATGTCACCCACTTCAGTGGTCGGCCGCCCACTAGTGCAAAAAAATAGATATTTTCTGCCAACTGTCTCTACAAATACATGCATCATTTCAGCTATGTTTGTGAGGATATTTTTGAGGGTCTATCATATATTTCTATATATAGATGAACCTCTCTTTTGTTAAAGGGGTTAGAAAAAAAAATTTAGAAAATTTTGGAGAGCAAAATTTTGAAAAATTTCTCTCTCTCTTGCAACTTACATAACCTTTGCCTAAACACTTTAAACCAAACCTAGAGAGTTCCTTGCTGAGGTGATTTGAGCTTACATTTTAGCTCTTGAGGCACTTGAGAGTGTGAAATAGGGGTTTGGAAATCCAATAGATCATTCCTCTTCAAGAGGTATACATTCTAGTTCTTTTGTACCATCTTCTACTCATCTTTTCTTGCTATTTTGAGCTGTTTATTACTTGTATTTTTGGGCTGAAACTTGTGGTTTAAAGCCATTAAAGGTAAAGGGGTTGACAACCCTTCTTTAAACCTTGTTTCTAAGGCCTTTGCCCTTGTGTTTTCCATCTTCTCATCAACTTTTTTTTTAACTTTTTACCATTAATTTTCAGAGTGTTTTAGAGGTGAAAATCACCAAAAGTGGAGGGGTTAGCCTCCCCTCCTGGTGCTTGTGTGCTAGTTTTAATCCCTCAATATTTTAGCTAGTTGTTGTAGTTTTTTTTGTCTTAATTCCAGCACTTTTTTGGATTGTTTTAAGACTATTTTAAGAATTTTTTGTGAGTTAGCTTCATTTATGCTTTGTATGATATGCTTGTAGTGTAATGGTCCTCATAGGCTTGGTGGTTTAGGTCTTAGCCACCAACCTGTTTGAGTTAATAATATTTATTTCTTGCTTTCCATACTTGCGTTCACCTCTAAGAATCTCTGCAATCTCCCTTCTTTCTTTGCTTTTACTCTTTGTTTTGAGAGTCGCTCCAAAAGGAGTGTTGTTTCAGCTTGAAGGGGTGACATTGTGCTTAATGGTTTAATCCCTTTAGGAGTTCATTACCAACAACATGATCTCCCTCTCATGCCTAAAACAACATTTAGTTTGGTACTTCTCTCCATTAGTGGACTTAAAGCTCATTATTGGACTCAATTGACTAATGAATGGAAGATAATTAAAGTGGAGTAATAAATTGGGGTTAAAATGAATCAAGATAATAAAATGATTTGGTGTTCAATCAGACGTTAATTGAACTCATGGAGACTTGGGTCATTTCATACTTGTTAGTGATGAAATACTTCAAGTGTCCAAGGTCAACCACTTCCCTTAATCAATCCATGATAGGGAGAAGGTTTTGAGAGTCTTTTATTGTGCATTCATCAAAGTTGTACCTCTTGGTTCATAAGTCATCACGCAATGAAATTCTGCCGATTGATGGCTTGCAAATCAAGCCTACCCCTCCTTTGAGTTTTTTGATGATAAGGAGAGGCAGGGTGAACAAACATCCCTTGAGAATGCTCTATTTGTGCTCTGTTTGTTCTCTGTTACAACAGGAAAAAACCAACATTCGTGGCCGACATGCCACTTTTGCTAGGTGGTAGGCCACTATTTGTGGCCAATCGACCACTACTTCTGGGTTGCCGACCACTTTTTCCAGCCAGGCAGTGTCCTTTATCCAATAGAGCATAGCAGAGGCTGAGGTAGAAAAACAGTGCAATTTTCTAACTGTGCAACAGAAGCATTCCGGCAACAAAATAGGGAACTTTTTTGGGTAGAAATCCGCATGCATGCATGGGTCAACCCTCATTCCCCGGGGCTCATAATAGTTAATTAATTGTGCATTGTAATTAGCTAGTTAGTTTTTGTATTAAACCAAGTAGAAAAGCTAGTTAATTTTGTGTTATACTTAATTAATTGGCTAAAGTAGTTAGTTAATTTACGGTGTTGTAATAATTAGTTAGTATAGTTAATTTATTTTATTTGGTTTGTAATAGTTAGTTAATTCATAGTAATTAGCTAGGGCATTCATTCGGACCCTCTTGTGCGGGGGCCAATATGTAATAATGTGTATGTCTTCCAATCTCACGTCTTTCTCCCTTTTATTTATCCGCTTATGATGGATAAAATAGAACATCGTGTTTTATTTTGCATACTCCATGATTTGCATCCACTTGTCTTGCATGCATTGAGGCTCGGTTCATCATTCTAACAAGCATTGTCGTTTATTACTTCGTTGAATACGTGTTTAAACCACATGCTTTCAAATTGATTCACATGTCATAATTAGTAGTCGAGCATATTAATTGCATTGTTGCATGTGTTGATTAGTCATGTTGCATTAGTTAAGGGCATGCATATTTTCTAACTCTTTTGTATTTTTTGGCTTGCCTTGGAGTACGAGGTGAACATTTTTGTGCTTTAACATATCGCATGAGTGTGATTGTTGCCATGTCTAGCATGATTACCATGAGGCTAAATGCTTAATTGATATAACTCTTGAATGCCTGTGAATGAAGGCTAAATTGCTTGAATTGGAATAAGTTGAGTAATGTACATATGAGATCGCTTTTTTAAGTGGTACATATTCAAACAAATTTCAAAAACAAACATGAAATCAAAATGTTCCAATTTTTGCAAATTAGTCTATACTTGTATGCAACACATAGTAAAGTTAGCCTAATAATCGGAACAAGAGCATATAATATAAATAAGATTCACATCATGATTAATAGAGGCCAATTTTTGATCGGACGAGCGGGGGTGCTCAATTCATGACCTTCCCCTCTCGTACCTAAGTACCCGAGCCGAAACAACTTTGGTGATGACGGATAAGTGGCCTTTGGCACGAGTCTTAGGTTTCCTAAATTTTTCAAAAATATTTTGATGACGACTTTGTATCTGGCAAAACAGTCCATTTTTGGCATTTTGATTCAAAATTGATTTTCCAAAAGAATTGCGAGATTTGGACTCTTTTGTGTTTATCTAGTTCACATTGCACTTGTGAGATCAGATTCAGAACCATGATAGTCCGAACTATAGGGCTAACATATCTGAAAGGAGCACGAAAAGTCGAGCTATAGTCACGCAGGCCATTACCTTACTAACTCATCTAACCCTGGAGTTAATATATGATTCACTTCATCTATAAAATAAAATAAAAAATGTATTGTAACATTAGATGTTTTCAAAGTTTGACTGGTACTTGTAGTTTAAAAGTAAGTGCCACCTTTGTTAAATATTTTTTTAGGGTAAAATACATTTTATGTTCTCAATTATTTAGTATCACTTTACTAATTTAATTAAAAATTATAACATCTAACCCCCAACTCCGCCGGGGTGTTTAACAACTTCGCCGGTCCTAAGCCTGGATAAAGGAGGAGGGTTGTGTGTTAGGTAGCCGGCATCCAACACGTAAAAAAGTCACTCAGATCCCTTATGAAAAATCCTACTTTGAATTGATTAAATGCTAGGTCGTTCCCCTCAAGTGACGCGTTGCGCCTGCCTCGGGATGTTTTGAAAAGTGAGCAAGTAGCGTCGCATCAACGCCTGGGTACGGTGAAAAATGGGCAAAGATTCCCGTATTGTTCTGGATTCGCACAGGTAAAGAAGCTAATCCAAGGCTATAGGTTTAGGGTTGCCACTTGGAATATAGGAACTTTAACTAGTAAGACGATGGAATTGGTAGATGTTATGATTAGGAGAAGAGTCAGTATAACATGCGTACAAAAAACTAAATGGACGGGTGAGAAAGCTAGGAAAATTGAGGATACCGATTTTAAGCTCTATTATAGTGGTAAGGATAGACGTAAGAATGGGGTAGGAATTATAGTTGCCAAGGGTCTTGTAGAAAATGTAGTAGCAGTCATTAGGAAAGGGGATAGGATTATGTTAGTTAAACTAGTTATTAGAGGGAATATAATGAACGTTATTAGTGCATACGCCCCTCATGTAGGATTAGATGATCAGACTAAGAGGGATTTTTGAGAGCGAATAGATGAGATCTTACAGGAGAAACCCATAGGAGAGAACCTAGTTATAAGTAGAGATTTTCAATGGCCATGTCGGCATAAATGAACTAGGCTATGAAAGGGTGCATGGCGGATACGATTTTGGTGATAGAAATGAGGTTGGAGAGAGTATCGTAGATTTTGCGTTGGCTTTTGACCTGGTGGTGGCCAATATTATGTATAAGAAGAGGGAGGAGCATTTGATAACCTTTAAGAGTGCGTCAGTTAAGAGCCAAATAGATTAGTTTTTAGTGAGAAAAGTAGACCGCCTAAATTGCAGTGACAGTAAGGTGATTCTTAGAGAGAGCCTGGCCTCTCAACATAAGATTTTAGTACTAGATTTATGTTTTAAAAGGAAATACTAAGCTAGGAAGGATGGTGGGCGTCGTAGGACGAGATGGTGGGACCTCAAAGGGGATAAACTAGAAATATTTAAGAATAGAATGGATAAGGAAGGTGCTTGGGACTTAGAAGATGATGTTAACACTATATGGAACTCAATGGCCAATTATATGTAGAGAATCTCAAGGGAAGTGCTTGGAGAGTCGAAAGGAACGGAACCCAGTTCTAGGGAAACTTGGTGGTGGAGGGAAGAGGTTTAAGCGGTCGTTAAGACAAAAAAAAGAGTGCTTTAAAAAGTGGCAGAATGATAGAACTGAAGAAAACCTTAAGAGCTATAGATTGGCTAATAAGGAGGTCAAGAAAGTAGTGCGAGATGCTAAGTTGAAAGCTTATGATGACCTATACACTAGACTAGATAGTAAGGAGGGAGAGAAGAGGGTATACAAACTTGTTCAGATACGGGAGAGAAAAACAAGAGATTTTAATCAAATTAAGTGCATCAAAAGTGAGGATTCTAAAGTATTGGTGAAGGATGGAGAGATTAAGGAGAGATGGAAGAACTATTTTGAGAAACTATTAAATGAGGAACATAGAGATACGTCAATAGGGGAAGAAATAGCCAGTAATACGATAAACCAAGACTATAGGTTCTATCGCAGGATTAGAAACTTTGAGGTGGAGATTGCACTTAAGAAGATGAAATCAAATAAGGCTTTAGGACCCGATGATATTTCTATTGAAGCTTGGAAGTGTTTGGGTAAAAAGGGGTTACTTGGTTGACTAGGTTGTTTAGCAAAATTTTATTGAGTAGGAACATGCTAGATGAGTAGAGGAAGAGTATTTTAGTGCCAATCTATAAAAATAAAGGAGATGTCCAGAATTGCAACAAACTATAGAGGAGTCAAGATAATGTGTCATATAATGAAAGTGTAGGAGAAGGTGATGAAACGCCGATTGCAAGATATAACAGAGGTGTCAGAGAATTAATTTGGGTTTATGCCTGGCAGGTCAACAATAGAAGCAATCTATTTATTAAGGAGAGTAATAGAGAAATATAGAGAAAAGAAAATAGACATTCATATGGTGTTTGTCGACCTTGAGAAAGCATGTGATAAAGTGCCTCGGGATATAATATGGTGCGTGTTAGAAAAGAAATGGGTAACAAAAGGTTACATTGATGTGATTAGGGACATCTATGAAGAGGTGGTGACCACTATTAGATCCTGCTAAAGAGATAAATGAATTTCCTATCACTGTAGGATTACACTAAGGATCTACTTTAAATCATTATCTTTTTGCATTAGTTATAGATGAGTTGACGAGAAATATTCAAGATGACGTGCCATGGTGTATCCTTTTTGCAGATGATATCGTGTTAGTGGATAAGACTAGAGAAAGAGCTAACACAAAGTTGGAGATTTGGAGAAAAGCACTTGAATCTAAAGGATTCCGGATAAGCAGAACTGAGACAAAGTACATAAAGTGTAAATTTAGTAACAGTAACAATGAAAGCAGAGGAGAAGTGAAGATTGAGAACTAAGAACTACCTAAGAGTGAACATTTTCGTTATTTAGGGTCAATTATCACAACGGCGAGGGAGATTGATGCGGATGTGGTCTATAGGATCAAGGTGGGATGGCTTAAGTGGAGAAGTGTGTCTGGGATATTGTGCGATAAACGAATATCCACTAGACTAAAAGGTAATTTTTATAGAACAGCTATTAGACCAACGATATTGTATGGAACAAAGTGTTGGGCAACCAAGAAACAACATGTCGATAAGTGTTGTTGAGATGAGGATGCTAAGGTGGATGTGTGGCAAAACTAGACAAGACAGAATTAGGAATGAGTGTATTCGGGAATGGGTAGGAGTAGCACCGATAGAAGATAAGTTGAGAGAGAATCCATAAAGATGGTTTGGTCATATTCAACGGAGACTAATAGAGACAGTAGTGAAGAGATGCAATGCAATGACAGTAGATGGAAGTATTACGGAACCGGGTAGGCCTAGATTAACGTTGGCTAGTGTTGTAAATAGAGATATGGATCTACTTAATTTGACCAATGAAAGAACTTTTGATAAAGCCGCGTGGAGAAGGAGGATTCATGTAGCCGACCCCATTTGATGGGACTTAAGGCTTGGTTTGATTTGGTTAACATCTAACCCCCTCATGTATCAATTTTTTTTCAATTTAGATGTTTATGATGAAAATACCGTTTCATCAATAAGATAAATTACACTTTACTTTCTTTAACTATCACTCAATTTAAAAAAATGATACATTTGTCATTTTGAATTATAAATTTATAACAATGTAAATATTTTGTTAAAGATATGTCTCTTAAATAGATAAAATAAAAAAATAATAAATAATAAAAAATTGGCATGTGACTTACATATGACATCTAAAATAACACTATCAATTTGTTTTGTTTAGTTTTTAGTGAAAAATATGAAAATATACCTTTTTTTGTATTTTTTTCATTTTTAGTATTTTTTTTTAAAATGACTAACATATGAAAAAAAGAAAAAAAAAAAAAACTTTACTAAAAAATTTTTTAAAAAAATCAAAAACTATATTTTAACTTAAAAATCAAGTAATTTTTTTAATTAATGGGGTAGAGTGATATTGAGTTATAGTTCAAAGGGGTTAACTGTAATTTACCCCTATAGTTGAAGGGTATTTTCGCCATTAAGATCTAATTCGAAAAAAATTAATAGATGAAGGGGGTTAATTGTTACAGTTTTTAGTTCAATAGGCTAAAGTGATATGAGGTAATAGTTGAGGAGGGTAAAATGTAATTTGCACTATTTTTTAATATTATATATTTTTGTGATAAATATTATTTAATATTATAATAGAATTACAACAATTTGTGGTTCAAAAATGAAATTTTATATTTTTATGATGGTGTTACACATTTTGTGGTTAAAAAATTCTTCGATGAAAAAATACATAATATTATCACAAAAATACTTAATTTCATTTCGACTCCGCTACGTAGCTCGAAAGGCGATTGCTCGAGAGTGGCTCGAATTGATGAATTTGCTGCTCTGCTACGCTGGATACACCCACAATTGTTTTGATTTCAAAAACAAAACAAAAAATAAAAAAATAAACGAATAGAGCGGAGCACCGTGTAGAGAGAAAGCTAAGCACTGTGTCGTTGTAACCTAGCGAAGTCGTCTGGTCGCTGCTGCTGTTGTTTGATTGGAGTGGGAGAGAAGAAAGTTTGTGTGCAAATCGGAGTCTCCATTGACTTCAAACCAGTCTGTTCGTAACCTAGCGGAACCGTCTCTTTGTGGCGTCGCTACTGCTGTTTGATCGGAGTAGGAGAGGACGAAGTTTGTGTGCAAATCGGACTCTTCACAGTTGTGGATAAGGTATTTCCTCTTGGCATTTTATTTCCCCTTGTGCCATTCCTCTTCCATTGCTCTGTCATTGTTGCTGCCATGGCTGCCATGGCTGCCATGGCTGGTAGCTAAACTAAACTGAACTGCCATGGCTGATCAGACTAATTAAGTAAACTAATTAAGGCCTCGTTTGGGAGCAGACTATTTTAGTAACTTTTTGACTAAAATATGAGGTAAAAAAAACTAGTATGTTTGGGGTGACTTTTTGACTTTTTACGAAAAAATGTGCAAAAAGTAGAGAGAAAAGGGAATCATTGACTTTTTGGTATAGATTATAAGCTTTTTGATTTTTTTAGTAACTTTTTGGCTTTTTGACTAAAATGTTAACTTGCCAAACGAGGCCTAAGTAAATCAGACTGTACCTCATGGCTACTGTAGCTAAGTTTCAATGTGGCTAATTAAGTAAATCAGACTCTCACTATTTATCTACAAAGGGAGCCAAACTGATGAGACTGAAATTTAACTATATATATGTTTGAATGATTGTTTCAGGTAGAACTAAGAGGGCCTTTCTGGAGAGAATCTACACTGGTGGTGTGTTGGACTTTTAGGTAACAAGCCTTCAATTCTCTCTCTCTCTCTCTCTCTCTCTCTCTCTCTCTCTCTCTCTCTCCCTCTGATTTTCCAATCTTTATTGATTTCTTTCTTTCTATTTCGGTGCACCATGACATTCTCCTGCTCAATGATTTTGTTCTTGGTTTATTCATCAATAATAAAATATGAATTCAAACCATGGAATGTTGGGGGCTCCTTAGCATGATTTTGTGTTCTGTCAACTTTCATTTATTGATCAATTGTAAAATGGGAAGCTTTATAAAGTGAGATTAAAATGGTTGAAAGAAAAAGTTAACCAAATTGGTGAAATTAAAGGACAGTTCCAAGAGGCTGCTATCATTGCAATGTAAAAGGAGGGTTACATATGTGGGATCAATGAGATGGGTAGAATTGTATCTCATTTTTGGTTGAGTAGACCCAAATTAAACTGTACCTCATTTTTGCTAATTAAGTAAACTATTAGCTTGATCAAACTAAGTAAGTAAACTGTCATGGCTGCTAGCTAAGTTTGAATGTGCCTGCCATGTGTAATTGTAGAAGTTAAACATTCTTCTACAAAACTAGTGCCAAGTAATGTATTTTCTGAAAGTTGTTTGGGCTTCCTAGAATGTGTTGGCAAGTATTACGAAAATACTTGGGCTTCCTAGATCATTTATACACAGTTGGGGTGTGCGTAGAATGTGTTGGCATGTATCCTGAAAGGAACATACATGTATCTTGAATCTTTGTTAATTTATAATGTGTTAATAGTTGCTATTTCCTCACTGTTAGCATGTCTATATATTAGTAATATATTTTTTTTTGACATCAAATTTTTTTTTCTTTTGACATCAAATTTCATCATAGGTATTAGTAATAATATTTTTTTGACATCAAATTCTGCACTTTGAGCTGATATTAGTATTAGTAATCATATTTCCTCACTGAGCTGATATTAATAGTGTTATAAGATTATTGTTAAGATGAATGTAAAAAATAAGCAGATTAAGATGTGGCTGCTCATCCATGGCATGGATGCCCTTACTTGACCCTTTGTTTCAAATGCAAATTAAAATTAAAAATTCATTCTACTTGCTTTGAAATTGCAGCTAACAATGTCTGTTGTATTTAACTTTGAAGCTACAATGGATATTGATTCAAACAATAATTCATTGAATGGAAGTGAGGAAGTTGAAGAACAGAATAACAATCTTTATATTAACGAAAATGGCGAAGTTAAAGAATCCAAGAAGGGGATGTATTTTAGCTTAAAACAAGAAGTGTACGCATTTTATGCAAAATATGCGAAACACTGTGGATTTTCTATAGCTTTTAGATCACAAAATCTAACAAGTGATGGGGAAGTGAAGTACTTTGGAATTGAATGTACTCGGGCAAGGTTCAGAACAAAAAGATCATAAATAAATCCCTTGGAACCATCTTTGTCATCAAAAATTGATTGTAAAGCAAGGGTCAAAGCTAGTCTACAAAACGATGGCAAATATAAGTTAACCACAGTTGTGCTTGAGCACACTCATGATTTGAGCACACTCATGATTTAATTCCTACTGACTCACGGTATTTTGCAATGAATAAGAAGATTCTTACTCTGGTGAAGAAAAGACTAGAAGTGAACGATGCAGCAGGGATTGGGGTGGCGAGGAATTTTCATTCCATAGTTGTTGAAGCAGGGGGATATAAGGCATTAACGTTTGATGAACGAGATGCAAGGAATTATATTGAGAATGCTAGAAGATTGAGACTTGGGTTAGGAGACGCCGAATCAGTTATACTTTATTTCCATAAAATGCAACAACAAAATTCAAACTTCTATTCGGCAATTGACCTTGATGAAGATGGTCGCATGCGAAACTTGCTTTGGGTAGATGCAAGGAGTAGGATGGCTTATAAAGCATTTGGGGATGTTGTCTCATTTGACACAACCTATTTGACAAACAAATATGATATGCCATTTGCTCCATTTGTAGGAGTTAATCACCATGGACAGACAATCTTGTTTGGATGTGGGTTGTTATCTAATGAGAACACTGAGACATTTGTTTGGCTATTCAAAGAATGGTTAAGTTGCATGTCAAATGCTCCCCCAAAAGCAACAATAACTGACCAGTGTAAAGCTATGCAAAATGCCATAGAAATAGTTTTCCCACAGGCTCGACATCGTTGGTGCTTATGGCATGTAATGAAGAAAATTCTGGAGAAACTAAGAGGATATTCACAATATGAAGGCATAAAGGTTGCTTTGCAAAATGCTGTTTATGATTCATCCACGAAAGATGAATTTGAGGGAAATTGGCTTGCAATGGTTACAAAATTCAATTTGAATGATAACGAGTGGTTAGGGGTATTATACCGTGAGCGACATAGGTGGATTCCTGCCTATGTTAAAGACATATTTTGGGCTGGCATGTCAACTACCGGTAGAAGTGAGAGCATGAATGCATTTTTTGATGGATATGTGAACTCGAAGACTACCTTAAAGCAATTTGTTGAGC
Organism: Camellia granthamiana; assembly: GCA_036172215.1. Taxonomy (NCBI): domain Eukaryota; kingdom Viridiplantae; phylum Streptophyta; class Magnoliopsida; order Ericales; family Theaceae; genus Camellia; species Camellia granthamiana. Next base: position 37,466,149 of record CM069909.1, on the reverse strand, counting down.
AATATGACAATGCCTTGATAAGTAAAGTAGAAAAGGAGACAAAAGCAGATTTCAAATCTCGTAACCAATTGTATGATTGCCTAACGGTGTATCATTTTGAGAAGCAATTTCATGCAGCGTACACAAATGCAAAATTTAAAGAAGTTCAATCAGAAATGAAGCGCCTAGTGTACTGTCGTCCGAATCTTGCAAAAAGGGAGGGATCAATTTGTACCTATCATGTGAGGGAGGCTATTCTTTTGGGTAAGGGTACGAAGAAAGTAGAATTTATTATGTACTGTAATTCAACTGAATGTGAGCTCCAATGTATGTGTCGGTTATTTGAGTTTAGAGGTATTATGTGTGCCCATTCACTTAGTGTGCTCATTGAGAGATCCATATATGAGGTGCCAAATAAATACATTACCTCAAAATGGAGAAAAGATTTGAAAAGAGGGTATACATGCATTCCAACCACATATACTAACTTCGAGGCTGCTATAAATCCAAAGTTGCATGATTCCTATCACAAGACGTTAGATGAGAACCTACAACTTGCCACCAATGATGATGGTAAACACAAAGTGATTCAATTTGGGTTGAGGGAAATCAAGGATCAAGTGAAAACTATTGAATCGGGTACTACGAGTAATGTGCTATGTACTAGTACTGTACCACCTTCTACTAGTATTGTACCACCTTCCCATACTTCGCCGAAAAGTCCGCCACGTCTGAATACTACAAAAGCAAGCAACACTCACAAGGTACTTAGTCCTTTGGTTGCTCGTCGAAGGGGCCGTCCATGTACGAAGCGGAAGGTTAGCAAGGTTGATCAAATAGTGAATCGGTTAAAGAGAAAGAACAAGAAAACTACTCCTGCACAGGTAAATACTTGGCATAGGTTGTTTCGTAAGCTTTTTGTGGATTTATAGTTGAATGCTTACAATTAGTAATGAAATTGTGTTACTATTTCATGATAGGTGCCGGAAGATCAAGCTTACTATTTTCCTTCTATGGTTGGCACACAAGATAGTATGTATGTACTAGTATGTGTTGAATGGACTTAAAATATTGCACTTTTCTTGTTGTTGGGTTTTATGTTAATGCTTCAAATTATTAATAACATTGTCTTACTATATAATCATAAGGTGTCGCACGATCAAGCTTACTATTTTCCTCCTATGGTGGGCACAGAAGACAACATGTCTATACCGGTACGTGTTCAATAAATGAGTACACATTTGTAATGATGAATGTATTGGTCAATATTTTTTTAAAGCAATTTGTAATATGTACTTTGTTTTTATAGGCACAGGTTTGCACAACGGAAACGCCGAACAATATTGGAAACACATTAGGAATGGTCAACAATATAAGCAGTCAAAGTTCTACAGTACCAACAATATTGGATCCAAATGCCCCATTTTATTTTTAGTTTTGCACTAGTAATTGTTGGCCATTGTGTGGCCCTTTGTGTTTTTGGTTAACCGTGGACGATATGTAATTTGTGATTTGCTAAACTTGTATCAATTCTAACACTATTGCCTCCTTTGATCAATATGTAATGTTTGGTTAATCATGGATGATATGTAATGTTTCCTCAGAAAAATAGTTTCTTTTCATAATTATATTTTATGGGTGATAATGTAATAGACTGTGTTCAATGTCTCCTTTGATCAATGTCTGTTTGGTTCAATTAGACTGTGTTCAATTAAACTGTGTTCTTAAAATTTGTTCAGTAGACAAGTTCAATTACTGGTCTGTTTTGTTGCTGGTCTTAAAATTTCTTGCCGGTCTGTTTTGTTCACTAGACAGGTTCGTAGACAGGTTCAATTACTGGTCTGTTTTGTTGCTGGTCTTAAAATTTCTTGCTAGTCTGTTTTGTTCACTAGACAGGTTTAATTAGACAGGTTCAGTTAGACTGTGTTCTTAAAATTTGTTCAAACCTGTGTGTATTTGTTGAAACCTGTGTGTATTTGTTCAAACCTGTGTGAATTTGTTCAAATCTGTGTGTATTTGTTAAAACCTATGTGTATGCATCTCATGAGTGAAACCTGTGTGAATTTGTTGAAACCTACAATTTGTTGAAACCTGTGTGTATGCATCTCATCTCAAGACCAAAACAGACCCAAAAAATAGAAACCTGTTGCACATGGACCATTCATGAGTGAATTTGTTGAAACCTGTGTGTATGCATCTCATTCAAGCCAACAGATTTTTTGAAACCTGTATATCATAAGTGAAACCTGTGTGAATTTGTTGAAACCTGCAATTTGTTGAAACCTGTGTGCACACTTCTCATTCAAGCCATCATCAATAACTTTCTATTAGTCTATCAATGCTTCTCATTCAAGCCAACAGATTTCAGAATCTATAAACATTGATATCCAAATCACTATTTACTTTTATGTCATAGCAAACATATCCAATGCTTCCAAAATACAAAATACAAAATAAAATAAAATACAAAATAAAGATGGTAGGCAGTATTGATTACAAAATATAAAATACAAAATAAAATACAAAAGAAGTATTGATTACATTCATAACATTGTCCAAAACCTAACAACTGATTCATTTAGATGATAAAGTAAAAAAATATACAAAATACAATGACATAAGTCATTGCCTTCAAAATCTTCTCCATCATTTGAAGCCTTCTACCATGCTCATGAACTGCATTGTCCATCTCACCAAGCCTTCTCCTTAGATCATTAATTTCTTCTGTTCTTGAATCTGTCCGAGGTCTAGCATTGGCACGGATTGTGGAGGTAACGTCGTCGTCGTCATCATCTGCGAACCTGAAGTAATTGCAGTGTTCGTTCGTGCTCTACAATGCACAAGAATCAGTTAATGAATAAATGACAAATGAAATTTGTAAAAAGTAAGAGATTAATTTATATAACAGATACTTACATATTTTGTTGGGCAAACAAAAAACACACGTCCTTCATTCCCATTCTCATTGGTTAGTACAATATGCATGGAAGTTGTTTTTCCACAATTACACAATCTTGGCTTTAATCGTATGTTCCTATTATTAGTAGAAGATGAAGCCATTTTTTTATCTGCAAAAAAAAGCACCAACAGATTCGACTACCTATTAGTAGAAGATGATGTTCTTCCTATTTTTTTATCTTCCAAGCTGTTCTACCTATTAGTAGAAGATAATGATTCAACTACCTATTAACAGAAGATGATGATTCAATTACCTACCAAGCTCTTCTTCCATTTTTTTTTATCTTCCTATTATTAGTAAAAGATGATGTTGGAGTTCAATCTTCATAACAAATTTGTTTAAAGAGTTCAATCTTGATAATACAGTTGAATCTGTTTAAAATAGAGACAGATACGTTCAAGATTGAACTCTCTTATCAGGTTAATCTTGAATTAATTTTGATAACAGAGTTCAATCTTGATATGTTGAATTAACCAGGTTAATCTTCATAACAGAGTTCATTCTTGAATTAATTTGGTTAACATGTTAATCTTGAATTAATTTTTCACAGAACTGTGTTCAATCTGTTAAAGGTTAATCTTGAATTAATTTTGATAACAGAGTTCAATCTTGATATGTTGAATTAACCAGGTTAATCTTCATAACAGAGTTCAATCTTGAATTAATTTGGTTAACATGTTAATCTTGAATTAATTTTTCACAGAACTCTGTTCAATCTGTTAAATTAAGATAACAAAGTTCAATCTGTTTTTCACACACACATCATTGAATTAATTTTGAAATTATTTAGCATAGGAACATTTCATGAAGTTCAGGAACATTTCATCAAGATTAAAAATTAATTCAAAATTAACCTGTTATCCAGGTTAATCTTCATAACAGAGTTCAACCTTGAATTAGGCACACCACCTAGGGCTGAGCAAGAAATCCGTAAAATCCGTAATCCGATCCAGTCCAGTCCAATCCAATCCAGTAGATTTGGATTAGTTTTTTGAATCCGTGGTTCGGTTCCGGATTGAAAAATTAAAAATCCGTAGTTCACGAATTGGTTCCGGATTGAACCCCACAGTTCCGAATTGGAACCGATCCGAACTGTATACAAATAGTCTATATTTTTATTATACACCCTCCTGCATAGTATCTTCTCTTATTTTATATAAAACTTAAATCCAAATCTAAACTCACATAGTATCTTCTTTTATTATTTTTGTTTGCTAGTTTTTAATGTTAATTTGTAATAGTCTAAATACTTATGGTGGAACTAGTTTTCTTATAGTTGTTTAAATTCTAGAATAGTATGTCGCTATTATGAAAAGACATGTTGTTATTGTGAAACTAATATGGTGCTATAATTATATTTTTATGAAATTAAAGTGTTATATATATTTTTTTGTTATTTAATTATGTAAATATGTGGTCCTAAACCGATCCAATCTGTATTTAAATGGATTGGTTCGGATTGGTTCCACGATTTACACGAATTGGATTAATTTTAATTTTTCAAGAACCATAAATAACGGATTAGTCCTGATTTTACCCCCAATCCGGTCCAATCCGGACCATACTCACCTCTAACACCACCAGGTTAACCAAGTTAATCTTGATAACATAATTTATTCTGGATAACAGGTATATATTGCATGACCAAACCCATCACAGAGGTGCATTTCAAGCAAAACCCTAACCCTAACCCTAACCCTAACCCTAACTCTAACACATATTGCAAGCAAAATCCCAAACCCTAACACATCACAAATTAAAGCCAAATCCCAAACCCTAACACAAATTGCATGCAAAATCCAACCCCAAACACTCGAAATCAACTAATTTCTACAAAAATTGAAGTTAAACGTAAACCCTAACTTTCCGATTTCAGGTTTACCTCAAATCGTAGGTTGTCGTTCGTCCTCCGTCGTCATTCGTCGTCCTCCCACGTTGTTCGTCCACCGTTTCGTCGTCCTTCGTCCACCGTATCGTCGTCCTTTCTTACTCATTCAAGAGACAAGTGAGAGAGACATGTGAGAGAAGCGAGAGTGAAAAGATAGAGAGAAGAGAGAGGCGAGAGTGAGTGAATGAGAGGGATGAGGCAAGAGAGGTGAGAATGATAAGGCGAGAGTGAGTGAATCAAAGGGATGAGGCGAGAGAGGTGAGACGGATGAGGTGAGAGTGAGAGAGGTGAGAGTCAATTTGCTGAAGGTGGTATATTTGTACTTTCGAGCCATTCGAGCCCGAAATATTCGAGCTACGGATCATTTTCGTTATCCTAACTCTATCAAAATATTATATAATATTTATCACAAAAACACATAATATGCATCATAAAAAGGGACCAAGGGTGGGTGCTCTGACACAAGGCATAACACCCATGTTGTTGGCGTGTCTCGAATATATTTTCAATGATCTAAATTATTTATATTGTATGATTTGTTAAGCATATTATTTATAAAATATCTCAAGTTAATCGGACATATGTAACCAAATGATCAGTCGTAATTGTTTTTTAAAAAATTATCAAAATTATACCAATCATTTATTTTTAAAAAAAATAATAACTATGGTTTGTTATGAAATTATAGATGTCCAATTGATTTAATATTTTTTATATATAATTTATTTAACGAACCTTATAATATAAACAATTCAAATCATGAAAATACACTCGAGATACGACTTGGCCTCACAACACGTGTGCTACCTACTCCAATTCTCATAAAAAATATATGTGGTACATATAATACACACTTTTTAACGGAGTGTACAGAAGAAATTTGACATAAAGGTGAACAAAAATGGAAATCCAAATAGTGGTCACATTTCAAAATAAAGGTGAACAAAAATGAAAATCCAAATAGTGGTCACATTTCAAAATCAACAATGATTCATCCCACTAAAAACATCACCACTAATAGCACTAATACATTAAAAAAGTAAAAAAAAAAAATACAACTCCAAGACCAAAACATCACATCATTACTGGTGGGACCCACTGCCACCTAATTAGTGGGAGCACTAATTAGTGCTCCCACTCATTTTCCTTTCAAAATAGATAGATAAGTGGTTAACGGGTGCTTCTATAGGAAGGTCACGTAAATACTATAAAATATTATGATTGGTTAAAAAAATAGGATTTATGATTTTGTATCAGATGATTAAGAAACATAAGAGGACATAGTGTATAATAATTAGTACTTGAGTATAAATACGTAATACTCTAAAAATATTGAATAGTTTTTCTTCAAGGAGCAGCTATATATTCTAATGAATAATTAATGAGTAATATTAAAATAGAATTTTCTATTTTATTAGCATTGTCGACTTTAATTAAAAGCAGGTAAATTTTCTCCGGTCCATATGAATTGGGTAGCACTGTTTATATTTGTAGGATTCACTATAAATCTCATTTTGATAATTCGTATAGTTTATTTTTTCAGGCACTTTATGTATCTCATTCTCTAAAAAAAATTAATTTGATCTAATAATTATAGTATATTCAATTTATAGCGTTTGTTGTAAAAAAAATGAATGATTTATTTTTAAAATACAATTGTTGTCTATTTTTTGGTAATAAATGTGAAAAATTAAATAGGTTATGATTATTGGATCGACCTAATTTTTTTTGTTTATAAAATAAAAAAATACCCAACACAATAAACAATTTAAATAATTGAAACAGGATCCGTGGTGGACCTCACGGATCCAAACAGCCCTCTTTAATCTAGATTAAAGATTGGAATCCAAATTAGCGACTGGAGCAATACTAGAGTGTAAATCTATACACCTAGAGTATAGATCTGAATTTTTTATATTAGGAATCGGGGTTTTGTGGTATTCCTCTTGTTTCCTACATAGATTTTTGGTGTATCCCCAATGGTTCTTTGCTATTCAGGGGTTCTTGAGCTTTATCTTTTGATGCAGTGGCTGCAGTGATGGAGTTCAAGCAACGGTGGCGGCGGATGATGTCTTCGGCGATGGCGAGGGTATAGTTTTATGCTTGAGGTAGACCTTTCATCCTTAGGAGTGGAGCCCTGACCACATCTGCGAGTAGATTTGAGTTTGTCAAATGATAACTGTTTTTTTATGTTTTTTGTAATTTGTTTTTGGTTTTTTTTTTCTTTTTCTTTTGTTGTAATTGTATTCTGTTTTTATTTTAATATATTGCATGGTTTCTGATTCTCAAAAAATAATTTAAGAAAATGAAAAATGAAAATGAATTACCGCTTGAAGTAGAGAATTGTAGGCATCTTTGTAAGCAATTTCCGTGTCTTGATTTTAGCATTGTTGCGGCAATGTTCTATTAAATTTTTAGGGGTGAAATACACCATTAATCAACTGTAAATAATTAGGGAAATGATATAAGTGTTCACTTTTAAACTTATTTTATAAATTTAATGATGTGCAAGTGATGTGATTGGTTGATGATTAGAGAAAATATGAGAGAGAGTGTTACCTTTAATATTCTAATTGATTATCACATTACTGAGTTTAAAAATTAAATCTAACTTTCTGTATTAAATAGCAATACTTAACAAAATATATGATGTCAATAATAATGTTTTTTCTAGAAATATATATATATATTAACTTTTATGTAATTAAACATTTTATTTTTGCTCCCGCACCTTTCTTATTTCCTATTGCTCTGAACTTCCCACTCTTGATTAGTGATGTCGTCATTATTATCTACAAGCATTTAGTCGAGGAGCGTTGAAGAATATTATGATAGTGTAAAGAGAAGGATTTTGATGGTTGGGTTGATGAAAATGTGTGTAATATTATAATTTTATTTTGGTATTAAAGGGTATTTGGCTATGCCTGTGAATTCTGCTTGAAATTTGTCCGATCCACATTAAGAGGGCACGTTGCATGGATCTCGAGATTAGTCGAGGTACGCGTAAACTAAATCAGACACCTGGTCATTAAAACAAAAATAAAGGTATTTGAGTTATTTTATTTTATTTTTCTTAGGTTAGTTGTAAGAAATATTTTAACAAAAATATATTTGTAATTTCTAAAATATAAAGTAAATATCCGTATTTTTAACAAATTACAAAGAATATATTTATAATTTACTCAAATTACGCCCCATTCGAATTCTTTTTAAGTGAGATGGCCCAAGCCTTCCCAAAGTTGCATTCATAGTATACCATACATTTAGAGAAATTCCTTTTCATACAATAAAATAAAATAAACTAAAATTGAGAGTGATTGATGAGCTATATAATTTGTCTACATTAAAAAAATCTTTGGAATTAACGTCCTGAGCTAGACTTACTGGGAAGCATGACTTTATGACATACCAATTAATTAAAGAGTTTATTAATGATACATTAGGTTTAAGATTTTTATTTTTTTTCTTTTTTTTTTGGGATAAGAACATGATTAATGAATTATTTGGTAAGAAAAACAAATTATTCTTTTGAATGAAATTTTTTTCTATTTTTATTTCACTGTCATTGGACCGTCACCAACCAATCACCGAAAGTGACCCGCGACGGCAATATAAACAGATAGGCAAATTAGTTGGACAAATAGGTGATACGTACCCAAATAAAAAAAATGATACGCGGACAAATAAGTGAACAGATAAATGACATGGACCTATAAGTTGGCAGTAGATGGATAGATAAATAGGTAGGATAATATGATCTTTTAAATTATTTTATTTTTTTGGTTTTAAGAATTTTTAAAATTGAATTTGTGCCCGAAGTTTCCTTAATCAAATTAACTTACTCTTTCTTTTCTTTTCTTTTCTTTTCTTCTTTTTTTTTTTTTTTTTTTTTATATATATATTTTATGGTTCACATCAAACTCCAAACGCATTTCAAATTAGCAAATTTCAACCCTTACCGACATCATGGTTGCATATGCTTTTGAGACATTACCAATTGTAAGATCATCTTCAACTTCTCATTTTTATTTTTATTTTTATTTTTTTCTTCTTGTTTTTTATCAAATTTGTTCAATAATTTAGGTTAAAAGCTTAATTTGATGTTCCTCATTTTAAGAATCAAAATTTTCATCATATGTTAATAAAAACACCTAACTTATTCTAAAATCCTCCTTGAACTAATTCATATGAAAAACCTGATATTCAATCCTTCATTTTTTAATAATTTCAACAAATTTAAGTTAAAAAAGTATTGTTGAAAATTTGATGAAAGATTTAATTCATCTGTCATTTGATGAAACTTGATTTGATACAAGTTTGATGAATATATTGAATCTCATTTTCATTATATTTTTCATCAAATTTAAATTTGACAAAAGATTTGGTGAAAATTGGAGAATGATCCATGCCCATGAAAGTTGTATTTATCGTCGTCGTCATCATTATCTTTCATTTTTCAACACACACTGTGACTCAACCATTAAACCACTTAGGCAGTCACCTAACGGACACAAAAAAATATATATATCTTAAAAAAATTTTATTATCGAAAGCTTCAGCTTCTCAAGGGCATAGTTAAATAAGATTTCATTTTAGTATTTAACTTAAAACCTTTAAAAATCTTGAGACATGACTGTCAACATAGATGTATACCTGTATTGGCTTTCTCATGGACTTGTGAAGCCAAAAGAAAGAAAAAGAAAAAATGAGGTGCCTTTTAGTTGATCATGTATGTACCTATTATTGCGGCAGACAGAGTGTCACAGATAGAGAATAACCAGTTTGGTTAGAGTCTATGTATTAGGTATAAAAAAGAGTCTAAGGCTTCAATTTATTTTTCAACAATTCCAAATTAATTGTAAGAAGTGTCAATGTCATGATCATCACTGGTCACTCTCAGGCGTGTGTGGGGGCAATGCACATGTTTGCATTCATGGGAGGATTAAGGGAGATAACCATCCCACTTGCCGACTTTGCAGCAGATCACCTATTAAAGCCTCCCATTTAATATTTCTTTATGATTGTATTGACTTTGGATTCATCAATAAGGCCACTTTGTTTGAGGCGAGATTTATTATATGTCATATTTATTTTGACAGATGTGAAGGAAATTTTTAATCTTTTGGTATTAGGATAGGCCTTCGAAAGAAAATTGGGATGAAAGAGGTGAAGGTGGAGGTGGTATTAGAATTTTAGTCTGCCAGACTATTTTTTTTATTTATTTATTTTTTACATGTTGGGCATTTTTTTTAACATTAATGTTTAATATTTTTTTGTATTTTTTGTTAAGTACAAATCATTATTTTATTTGTTTTATTTTTTTTGAAAATTTATTTTATTTTATTTTTTACATGTTGGGTATTTTTTTTGAACATTAATGTTTAATATTTTTATATTTTTTATTTGTTTCATTATTTTATATTTATTTTATATAAAAATAATTTAACAATCTCTACACCAACAACTATCATTAAAATAAACACAATTTTATTTAATCCCCTCACTAAGAATTCATTCATTATTAATCATCTCACTATAAATCTCCTCCATTCTACCTCTAAAAACAAACGGGCCTAAGTAATCTACAAAACAAAACTAAAAAAAAAAACCCTTCAAAATTTATTGGAAATATAAAATTTAAGGTTAAGACTTATACATAAAGTAAGCTTACAAAAAGAAAGATTAAATTTATACCATTAATTCAAAATTCTGAGACAATTTTTCTTAATTCATATATTTACTGTTCATTAATTGTTTTCCAAGTTAAATGTCCCCACTATAAAGCACACCGACACAGATACCGACACCAAACAGAGCATGAACACCAAGCCGGTTTAGTTTTGAAAGTTATTTTTGAACTTTTTATTTTTCTCTTTTTTTCTTTTTTTTACTTTTTAGATGTATTTAATCTAAATATACTTCAAAAATAAATATTTCTGAAGAAAATTAATTTCTTTGCACTAAATACACAAATATATATATATATATTCACATTTAGTGATTTTTTTACTTTCTTTTATATATTCTATTTCACTTCAAATTAACTTTTTAAAATTATATTAAAAAAAAAACTTAAAAAAGTGTTTTAGGGCATATTTAAACACAAGACACGTTAGTTAATAAATATCTCCCAACATATCCTACAAAAAATTAACATAGTATGTAGTATATATTCATGTTGTGTCCACCATATCAACACGATATCAATTTTAAAATATCGGTGCTTCTTAGTGTCCTTATTCATGAATAACCCACCAGTCACGACTTTACACAAACTTTTAATGAAAATCTTGATAGAAATATTCATTAAATGCGAATCTCCTACATAGAAAAGGATATATGTTTATTATCAGTGATGAGTGTTCAACATTTGCCTTTTCATCTCGTTTGCTAGTTATTTTTTTGTTGGTTTTTTTTTTTTTTTTTTGAATAATTCATTTTGTAAACCACTTAATGTGTATGTATATATAAAAAATTTAAAATCAATTCAACAGTTATAATTTATTTTTTTATTTTATCATGTTTATTTAAAAATTATATAGATAATTTATTTTTAAAAATATATTTGTCATTTAGTTTTTTGAAAACAAACTCAATAAAATGAATGGTTATATCGGATCGATCTAATTTTTTTCCATAGATGATATACTCGGACCTTACAAAATAAATAGTTCAAATCATCAAAATAAGATCTATGGTGAGACCCACAAGCCTCTCAAATCCTCTCAAATTTAACTGCTCAATTTTAAGAATAAAGCTATACATACTAATTGGTATACTAATTAGTATACAAACGAATGATGTGGCATAATTTAAAAGTTTTGAATCTTATAGTTTTTATAATGTGTGAGATCGATTGTTTTGAAGTAGCAATATTATACCATATATTGATACATTAATTAATATACCAATTAATACGTGTAACACTACTGTAATTCTAATTTTTTTCCCCTCCCAACTAAAGAAGGGTTAACAAATCAAATTAAACAATAGAATAATCCCATAAATAAGACAAGTGCAAAGCTACCCTTCATGTGCATTACCATTTCAATTAATTGAAAATATATTATGGTTGATCTAAGTACCTCCTCTTATTATCGCTATTAGTTTATATTTTAAAAAAATAAAAAAAATCACCAATGACATTAATCATTAGATCACCAAACATATTCATTGCGTTGTCGCATATTCATTGCGTTGTGCCATATTCGTTTCCCACCCACCATACTCATGTGATGAGATTATAACGTAAACAATAGGATTACCCTTTTAATATATATATATATAGAGAGAGAGAGAGAGAGAGAGAGAGAGAGGGGGGTGCAATTTGTCGAGAGTTTTGGTCTATGAAACATGGCTACTTCGATAAATATGCTATATTCATATTGGACATGTTTGATTGGGTGGATTAGAGCATGGGATTGGGATTATTAATCCATGGGTCCAATTATTCTATGTTTGTTTTAACATTTTGGTTTAGGATTATTAATCCAATGGATAATTAATCCAACAAATTTGTAGGATTATTAGTAATGGGGTAGGGGTGGGATTATTAATCCAATGGATATTAATCCAATTGGACAGTGAATACCACACTAATTTAATAGGATTATTAATACTTCACTATTTGTATTGTGAATCAAACATGACTATTAGGTATTAATATTTTATATGATATTTTTATATATATATTGTATACATAAAATATATATTTAAATTTTTCTTAATTTCTTCCATACTCTAAACGTAGCTAGTATATATCCAACTCGTTCCTCAGCCGAAATATTATTTTGTTCTATGGAGATATAAATTAAGTTCCATTGATTTTTTATTTTTTATTTTTTATGCTTAGCACGTTCGTAAAACTAAGTTTTGATTTATAATTTATTTAATTTAATGATATTTAATTTCGATTTAAATTTTACTTTTAATGTAAATGTGAATTATAGGTTGAATCGTAAATAACTAAATTATTTAATTAATCTTTACATTATTTTATATTAAAAATAAATATTTTTTACTAACATCTCCAGTCAAACTCATATTTTACTCTTTTTTTTTTTGAAAATTTTGTCGTATCAATGTATCTATACTATATCAATATCCGTACCCGTATACATACTCTATAGGTTTTGGTTGAGAATACTTTGGAGAGGTTTTTACAAAAATAAGAAGTTATTATTAAATACTTCATCCGTCTTAAATTGATAATTCCCTTTTAAAAATTTAAACTTTTTAAAGAAATATAATCATTACATTTTGAATTCAAATTTTAAAGGATTAATTTCAAAAATACCATTTTATTCTCATTTATAATCACTTTACAAGATTAATTTTAAAATTTTCTAAATTTAAAGTTTGACTTTTTAAAATGGACAAACATTTTGAGACAAAAAATAAAAATAAAAAAAATAGTCTAACAAAATTGGAGGGAGGGAGTAATTCAAAAGAAAGGTTGAATTATTATAAACAAAAAAATATATAAATGAAGGTATGATCGCAATTAACTACCACAACTGACACCCGTTAACCAAACGAATGAAACCTGAAAACTGACATGCTTTCCTACATATCTAGTTATGGATGCACAAATATTAAACTTTAATATGAAAGATTTAATAAGTACCTATTTATAAGAAAATCTATGATTACTGGTTGAATATAAACGAATGTAAAAGATTTAAGTGCATGCCATGTATCTGTTTGGTTTGGAATATTTCAAAAACAGTTATTGAATTTTTAATCTGTATTTTTTAATTTTTAGTAATTTTTTTAATATTTTAATTTTTTTTTAATTTCACATAATCTAAATACGCTTTATAAATATAAAATTTGTAAAAATAATCTTGGGTAAAGTATATTACCTTCCTTTAAATTTCTGATAATTACAGAGACATTTTTATAGTTTCAATAATTACAGAAACTTCTAATGTGATTTCAATCTTAAAACTAATAAATAAATAAAAAGTTTTGAAGTGCAATTAGCAAAAGTATGGGTGGTATATAAATAAATGAAAAACATTTTGGTACACACTTTTTATATGCACCTTATAATTAGAAAGGAAAAGTATAATAATTTTAATTTTCTAAATCATAACTATAAAATATATATATATATTATAACTAAATATAACATGAGACATAATTAAAAAGTTTAGAAGTTATAATTAAAATAATATCATAATTAAAGGGAAAAAAAAATTGATCATAACAAAGAAGAAAATATCCTAACTGGAGATAGATATGACATATACATTCTTTTTAAAAGAGTGTATATTAGAATTTCCCTATGTTTGATTGGGAGATTTGTGAAGGGATTTAAAAAGAAAAATGAAAAAATGATATATTTTATTTACACCTTTTTTCATTTTTCTTTCCAAATTATTCTTTAAATCTCCAAACCAAGCATAAATAAATAGAATAAAGTTGGAGGACGCTATATAAAATTTACAACAATTCGCTCTTTTTGAAGTATGGAGAGGCGAAGTCACAGAGGAAAGAAGAATGGAAACCCATCTCTCTTCTTCAATTTGCTGATCTCTGCTCTCTTCTCTCCGATTCCATACACCTCCATTGACGATAATAACTCATACACCTCTAATCACAGCCCTTGAAATCTCCAATCGAACCCCACTGATTTGAATTCTCTGTCCACTCTTCGAAAATGATTCACCTTCTCTTCACTCTCGTATTCTCCGAGATGGCTCTGATCGTGATCTTCGTATTCAAGACCCCTCTGAGGAAGCTTGTGATCATGGGTTTGGATCGTGTGAAACGCGGTCGCGCTCCAATCGTCGTCAAGACCGTCGCTGGGACGGTGTTCGTGATGATGATGTCGTATGTGTATAGTATCATGAAGATCCAGAAGCGTTGGATCGACGATGGCGATTTCAACCCAACGGATCAGATTCTCATGGCCAGAAACCTCCTTGAAGCCTCTCTTATGGGTATTAAATCTCAATTTATTTTGTTTCAATCATTGAAATGTGATTTATGAATTATTTTTTTGGTTAATTAATTGTGTTTGGATTCAGTAACTTGGTTGTTTGGCTGTCCCAAAAATGTGAGTTTTGCCATATTAGAATTGTTTCTATTGAAAATTAGGTAATTTGTTGTGTGTGGTTGTAAACATGGATCTAGCATTTAACTTTTGTTTTTGATTTTGAAGATGTAGAATTATCAAATCTAAAAATTGGGAGATTCAATCATTCGAATTTTCAGATTTTAAATTAGTTAATTCAAGATGAAATAACTGAATTTGCCTAACCAAAGAAACCCAGATTGTTGTTTGAATTTTTTATTTTTTTTTTTATTTTTTTTTCTCTATATTCACAAGAGGGATGTTTTTTGATTGGAGGCAAGACTTTGTTGTGTTGGGTTGAGTTGAGCAGAATGTTGTCATGTAATTTTGCAAATTGTTCTTCTCTTCTCATCTTTTTTTCTCTTCCCCTTTCTCCGCACGAACCCAATACACACCAGGAGATATGATTGATTAAGTGGTTATAAATCAGAGGGACAAGTTAGAAAATTATGTAGTTATAATTTCCTTTCGTGTTTCTGTGTCGAAAGATATTTTTATGGGAGATTTACAAGTCACTGTATTTTTTCAGAAAAAATTTCATATCAATGGTAAAGTTTATAAACATTAATAATTAAATGTATAAACTTTTCCACTAATCTGTGAATATTTTGTCAAAAAGTCACTGAGGTGTAATTTCCCCTATTTTTATTGAAGAAAAACAGGGGGTCTTTTTTATTTTTGTTTTTAATAGTGGAAATCAAATTGCTTTTAATGGTTACATATATTTTTATTGAAGAAACATGATGCACAATTTGAAGAAGGATTTTGGAGTTTCAGGGTAATCAATGGCCGGTGGGGACCTTTGAGGGAGTTTGAGATATTTTGGAGTTTAATTGTTATTGTGGGAATGGCCAAACATAAACTCCAATTTGTCTTCTTTTCTCTCCAATTTTTTTTAATTGCAGAGAACCATATTATCATTTATTCATGTCCGTGTCAAGTCTAGTGTTTTATAATTGCTGATAAAGAAAGATGCTTCCTTGTTTAACTAAATATGTCAAATTTCTGTCATTGTCCTGTTTAGTCATTTGATCTGCGTTTCATCTTGATCTGCTATTTTGTTTTAATGTTCACAGCACCTCATTTTTTTCATTTTTATCTTACTAAGGTGGAAATTCTGGGATAAGTTATTCTGAGCAACTAATTAAACTGTACAAACACATTGAACTGTACTAACACATTGAAATTTTCTTAATGCTGAATATAGCCTCTAACCACAACCCCAAAGGGTTGGCCTAGTGGGTGCAACTTGGGGCTTGGGGGTGTACTCCCTCCACGTTTCAGGTTCAACTTCTATTAGGTGTTATCAACTCGCGGGCTCTATTTGAGATTTGCCCGATCCATGTGGAGAGGGTGCTTTGCTTGTGTCTTGAGATTAGTTTAAGGTGCGTGTAAGCTAATCCGAACACCTGGTCATCAAAAAAATATATATATAGATGGCATCTAACCACAAACAATTATTTTTCAGTCTACTTATCAAAGGTAAAAAACATTAAAAATAATCTTTATTCTGTCCCAACTGGACTAAAGTCACCAAACCAATTTGTCAAAGTAGCAAGGTAATCTCAGAGGACCTTTATGCTTTCATAATCTGGTGCAAACTCTTTTGCTTTTCCAGTATGAATGGACTACTTTATTCTCCCCAATTTTACTTTCTTTCCCGTGTCAACATGAATAGGAAATTGTGAAATATTTATGTTGGGTGGATAACTGGACTGTGTTCTTTGGGGTAACTATGTTGAAAACTCCATGATATCGTTTAACTAGGAATTGGTTTTGTTGATTTCCTGTTATTGGTGACTTTCTTTGTGGGTGAGAAAGTTCAACAGGCAAATCAGCTACAGCCTTTCACATTCTATTCTTAATGCATCTTATATTCAGATTATGTTTGGGTACCCAATATAAGTGCACTTATTTCATCTTTTTATCTTTTTTGGGTCACATCAATCAACATCTCCTCTCTATTTTTTCTACACATAATACAAGAAAAGTCAAAAAGTGCACTTATTCTAAACTTCCCAAACTTGGCCTGTTTTACCAGTATTGAAAGTTGGGTAATAAAATGCAGGATTCTCCCTATTCCTTGCACTAATGATAGACAGACTACACCACTATATCAGAGAACTCCGCATACGAAGGAAGAGCATGGAGGCTGTAAAGAAACAAAACCAAAATTTCGAGGATGGAAAAAATGGAGGTGCCAAGGAAATCAAAGCCTTGGAGGAAGAGATGACCACATTAAGAGCAAGGGTTAACCAGCTGGAATCAGAACTCGAGGCAATGACAAAAGAGGCAAAAAATGCCGAAGCCAATGCGCTTGCTCTAAAAAAGCAATCAGAAGGATTTCTCCTTGAATATGATCGTTTGCTTGAGGACAACCAAAACCTTCGAAACCAGTTACAATCATTGGATCGAAGATTATCACGTTCAGATAGCAAGAAAGTTATGTAAGGAACCATCACCTATAAACATACATACATTGAATTCCTTGGTTTGTTTGGTAACTTTGATTTGAGTTCTGTGATGGCTTTGTTGATTATAGCTTAGTCAACCACGCAAACATTTTGAGGTTTGTGAGAAAACAAAAAGGCAGGGAAAGAATATGTGAGGAAAATGAACAAGGAAGTAACATTTTGGTTTATTACTTTGTGTGATTGATTTTGGAGCCAAGTGATGAAGTAGGATCAGTTAGTTTTATCCTGACATGTTGGGAGATAATTAGGGTATACTACATTTGTAATGGAGAAATCATTTTTCCTGGCATTGGTCCATTTTGAATATCTTATTGAGTAATGATGTGATTAAGAGACTTTTAGGGACGACCAAGAAATTCCCTTAGGTGATGGTCATAAATGGGCTGACTGGACTTGCAGATTTCTTCGTCAGTGCAATTTTCAATTTAACAATAGCTATTAATTTGAAGCATCACTTAGATTTGCTCTAAGAGCACCGAACAATTTTTCATTTTAATTGAACTTCCTAATTTTGTATAATTTTCCTAATGTTGTGTATGGTTAGAGGATTTGAAGAGGGATTGGGAAAGGAAAATGGAAAAGGTAGGTGAAATGTGAATAAAATATACTTGGGTTAATTACACAAATAGTCCCTATAATTTAGGACTTGTGTCACTTTGGTCCCTGACTTTTTAATTGTGACACATTTGACCCTGAATTTTGAATCTTGTTTCAAATAAAGACAATTGAAAATATTATTAGATTTTTCAAGGGTAAAATCGTCAATTTGATAAAATATAAACTAATTTGATAAAAATAAATGTCAAAAAAATATTTTTAATTTTTTTAAATTTTTTTTATCCACCAATGATAAAATTATGTAAAATTAATAAAAATTACATTATTAATTTTTTAAAATTGTTTTTACATGATCATCATTCAAACACATAATAAAAATTAATTTGGTAAAAAAATAAATAAATGTCTAAAAGATTTATCAATTTTACATAATTTTATTTTTAGTAGGTAGAAATAATTTTTTAAAATTCAAAAATATTTGTTTGACATTTATTTTTGTTAAATTAGTTTATATTTTATCAAATTGACAATTTTACCCTTGAAAAATCTAATTATATATTCAATTGTCCTTATTTGGAACAAGATTCAAAATTCAGGGTCAAATGGGTCACAATTGAAAAGTCAGGGACCAAAGTGACACAAACCCCAAACTATAGGGACTATTTGTGTAATTTGCCCAATATACTTATATTTCATCTAGTTTTGCACATTTTTTTCCTTTCTCTTTCCCTTTTCATTTCCAAATCTCTCCCTAAATCTCCTAACCAAACACAGCGTAATTGTCATTTCTTTTTCTCAATTGGTACGTATATAGGGATGAAAAATAAAAAATACTTGACTTGGTGAAATAATTCTCAATTTCTTATTGACAGAACAAACGAATATGACATATATTAGATATTAAGGGCATTAACTTGTCTAACCAATAGGTAGGCTAGCTTAATTACATTCCCTCTGTACTTTCAAAATACTAAGAAAATAAAAAAACTTGCTAAGAGATTTGATATCTCTGATAAGAGTTGCAATATCCCAGTCTGGAGCTCCTTCATCACTGAGAACATCAACCAAAGCCTGGCTATCAGTGAAGATGGGCATACATGCTATTTGGTTTTCCACAGTCCATTGAACAGCATCCAAGCACTCCTTTGCTTCTGCGAGTACCGGTGAGGATAGATGAAGACAAGTAGCTTTATCTTTTACTTTTTCTTGGTCCATGTTGAAGCAGACTCACGCAAAGCCAGCACTGCAATCATCTGCCCTCCATGAGCCATCAATGACAAAATTCCACAGCTGATAATCTGATACATCAGAAATGGAATTCACAAGGATGCAGCTAGTTCTATCCTGATCTACCTTGTCAGTTAAGACTTTAATTTTTTGTGACAAACCTAAGGAATGCCATCGACTAACATTACAGATCAAATTTTGAGTTAGTGCAATTGCTTGGGAAAAGATCATTTGATTGCCTCTGAAAACAAAACTATTTTGTTGCTTCCATATGGGCCAAAGAATGGCCATTGATTGAATAATTAATTCTTCCTCTCTCACCATTTTAACCCATTGTTTAAATCAGTCCCAGGTCAATGGATCCCCTCTAGTGAAATCCAGAACCAAAGAAGATCCACGCCATATCCTTTGAGACTAGCGGGCATGGGAAGAAAACATGCTCCAAAGTTTCTGCCTGCTTCCCACAACATGGGCTTACTGGATCAATGAAGACATTTCAAAGGAAAAGAGTCCATTTTTGGTGGTATGCTGTGATTCCATAACCATTTCCAAAAGGAGTCAATGCTCTTGTGGGATGGTCTAGGATATGCTAATCCAACTGCATATAAATATCTAGTTTTGACAGTATATTCCCAAGACTTGCTAGGACCCCAAACAATTCTATCTTTACATGGCTCCACAGACACGTGTATGACTGATGAATAATGCGGTCAGCCGGAAAGAACAGGCTTGACAAATCCATTCTCCAGCAATGGTTTTGAGCATCAATGAAGTGGGATAAAGATAAGGACGAAAAATAGTTCAATAGACCCTTTCCACTTTAATGGATTAAGTAGAGAGGGAATCCATTGATCCTCCAAAGGGTTAATCGATTTGCCATCCCCACTATCCATAGTAAACCACGTTGAAGATTGGCTCTGATTCACTTTGTCAATAATAGCTGTTGATTGAAGACAAATGAAGAAATTGAAGATTTCTGCTAAAGATTTAGCCGAACTACTCTAGGGTGGGGTGGCTAATCTTCAGATCCTGTTGGTAGCTGCCATAAATGTTGTCGGTGGCTTGTTGAAGACTTTGGCTCTCCCATTGCATCTATAAATGGTTAGTAAATGAGAGGTTCTAGTATGGCAATCAGAAGAGAGTGTAAGCAGCTAAGTGAGTGTGAGTGTGAGTGTGAGTGTGAGTGTGAGTAGAGTGAGAGTATTGTCTTCTCCTCCATTATTGTAATCTTTGTATTTCTCTCCATATAGTGAAATCCGCTGTCCGTGAACATAGGCGCATTGCCGAACCACGAAAACCTTGTGTTCCTCTTTTTTGTGTGTGTTTGGTGTTTGTTTTGGAACAACAAACCAGGCTTCAGTAAGTCCCTGCCTCCAAAGAATACTCTTCCATCTCCAAGAAGCATAACTAGCCACCTTAATAACAAGGAGAGATTTGGAATGACAGTATTTCCCCCAAAAAGAACTTTAGAGAAAAGGGACTCAGGATTAGTAAGAAGTCTCCAGGCTTGTTTCGCTAAAAGAGCTGG
Organism: Camellia granthamiana; assembly: GCA_036172215.1. NCBI lineage: Eukaryota > Viridiplantae > Streptophyta > Magnoliopsida > Ericales > Theaceae > Camellia > Camellia granthamiana. Next base: position 37,445,455 of record CM069909.1, on the reverse strand, counting down.
TTGGAAAAAAAAAACCCAAATCCCTCAAAACTATTTACAATTGCCATTAAATTGCCTCTTATTCATCAATCCATCAAAAAACTTACATAAAAAATTGTAAACCCATTGTATTTTCATCCATTGCTACTATTATATAAAGCAAACAACTCACTTGGTATGAACAACTTTGTCATATAATTTTGATTCCCAAAATAACCACCACAATACTATATTTTCTCCAAAGATTTATCTTATTTAAAGGACCAAAGAAATAAAATCACTAAACAATGATTACTATTCACTACACACGACTCTCTTTCCACTCTCACGATTTCTTACACACATTAATGTGTATACTCAATTCATATATGATGTGCATACTCTTTTCATATATAACTTGTTCACATATATCTATGCTATTATATAAAGGCGTTGTTTGAGAAGTCAGTTTATGGGCGAAAATAGCCTAACAGAAAAAGCAAAAAACCATATACAAATAAAAGTGAATCACGTGCCTTGGCAAAACTGCCACCACAGGTAGTGAAATGTTGGTTTTGCCCCCTGTGAACATTGAATAATACACCAATTGAAGAGCCAAAAAAACAAGTCTTGGGGGCAATTGCCATCCCAACATCATGCTAAACATATTTCCCACTACAACAATCCAACAAAAAAGCCAACTCATCTTCCCAAGTACAAAAACTAAAATAGCTAAATAATCAAAATATAAAAAAAAAAGTAGCCCATTTCTAAATGGAGCCAAAGTCTACATCTAAGTTGGTGTAGACATGTCACTCTTCTTTTCATTATTATTATTAATTTTTTTTTCTTATGAAATGCCATAAAAGCAGTTACATGCAATAGCAATGCTATACATTCAATTTTTATCTTTTTTTTTAAATATTTTAAATTTCTCGATTGCCTAACTTATAAATTCCATAATAGACATGATCATTTCAGTTGCACACGTTAGTATGCTTACCTTTCTAGTATATATATATACACTAAAGATGGGTACACCCACATTGGTGTGCTTGAAATTTGCACTTACAGCAATTGATAGGTGTATTTGAATGTGGCAGTTACACTTGAATTGGTATGATCCCACAACTTTTTCTAATTCTTAACTACCCTACTTCTGTAATTATCAAATTCAAATACAACCATAAGCCCTTTGTAACTATAAATTTGTAATTGTAAATTTCAAACATACTCGTGAGCATATACATCTTTTAATATATATATACTATTATTATATGTAAACTTGACTTGGTGTAGTGTCACAGTAAAAAACTTTCCCAAATCACCTATGCATGACGTTTGTTCTAAAAAAAGAGATGTGTTCAAGTGTTCATTTCACCCAGCAGAACAATCAAATTGTAGGGCCATCTAAATCAGTTCTAACAACAATAGTAGGTTAAAACCTTGTATTACCGCCAAACTAGGCTACATGTAAACATGGGTCGGCCCCACACCAACCGTTTAAACATCCAAACTTTGATCTCTCAAAAAGGAGTAAAAAACCTTAATATAACTGCCAAACAAGGCCACATGTAAACATGGGTTGCCCCCACACCAACCATTGAACATTCCAAAGTTTTGAAGAGTTCTCTGAGAAGACACATTCACAAACTCCTCCATGGCCTCTTCCAGTTCTTTAACTTCTCTTCTCTTCTTCTACACCACACTCTCAATCTCCTCTTCTGTTACCTTCTCTGCAACAGTTGTGGAAGATCTAAACAACTTAAACCCACCTCCAGACTTCAACACAACAATCACCAACAACTGTAAAAACCAACCATCTCTAAGATACTGCAAGAATGTCACCCCCTTAGGCTTCGACCTCCCAGAAATCTTCAAATTCACCATTGTTGCAAGCCATTTATGCAACGAGTCGAAAAACCCAAACTGCATTGAGTCCTTCCCTAAAATAGACCTTCGAAACCGCCCCAAGATCGCCCCGCTTTACTTATCTTTCACCTTCTTTTGGAAGTTCTGTCCCTTAACCATCCTATCAATTGATCTTGCCAACAACTCTTTGAAAGGTAACTTCCCATCTGATATTTTTCATTGTTCTCAAATCCAAGCTCTTGATTTGAGCCACAATAATCTTTCGGGGGATGTTCCAATACAAAACTTGTCTATGGTTGTCACCAACCTTACTTATCTTAACCTATCATACAATCACTTCTCGGAGATTAAAATCTCCGATACCCAGTTCTTAAAACGGTTCAATTCTTCGAGTTTTCTTCATTCTGGACTCATCCCAGATCACAAAAAGTTCAAAATCAAGGCTCTATTATTGCTGTTTGGCTTTCCAATCTTTATTATTTTCATGGTTGTTTTCTTGTGCTGGCTTTGCTTTTATCGGCCAGACTTTCTTCCTAGAATCTTTCGAAGAAAGCACAAGTTCACGCCATCGATGCTAAAGGCAGCAACAAATGGGTTTTCGAAGAAGAATTTGGTGGCAAAGAGTGATCAACTTCATATCTATAAAGGGCTGCTGAGAGATGGAAGTGAAGTGAGGATTGAGACTTATTGGGAAAACATATCGAGAGAAGAACGACGAAATTTTGTTGAAGAATGTAAGGTTCTTGTTCGGTTAAGTCACAAGAACTTGGTTCAAGTAGTGGGCTGGTGTGATCATCGACGATTGAGGGCTGTAGTTGCAGAATGGATTGATGGAGAGAATGTTGAAATGTGGCTGTCAAGGTCAGCTCCACCATGGAAGAAGAGAGTGAAGATGTTGATGAGAATAGTGGAAGCTATGCGTTACCTGCAAGAGGAATGGCCTCAAGTTGGATATGACCTCAAGACTAGTGGCATATTGTTACCTGAGGATCATAGGGAGCCATTGATTTCAAGATTTAGAGTTGAAGATCAAAACGGTTGCACCAACAAGAGTAAATTGATCAATCTCTACATCTCTATCTATCTTGAACATTGTTTATTAGTGCAGCACTATTTACACTCTGTTTGCTTATGTAGAAAATATTTTTCTTCTAAGAAAAAAATAAAATTCAATTTTTTTTTTACTGTTTTCCCATGTTTGGTTGCCACCATGAATCTAATAATATCCTAGTGGTTGTATTAGAGGTGGTGGCAGCCATAATTTTAAATATCGATAGTTATGTATTGTATCGGCCATTTCATAACAGGATTTTAGCTTTCCAATGTATTACCGATACCGATATGTAATCCGATACCGTTATTAAAAACCATGTTGGTCACAGAAGATGGTATTGATGAAGTAGCATTGGTGAGTTTTTTGTTTGGAACATATTTTTCACGTGCCCAAATATGGGTTTGTTTTCAGTGAATCACAGAAAGCGTTCTTTGTTAACTTTTGTTTTCCATTACATCAGACTGCCAGAAAATACAGAAAAAATACTTTCTACCGAAACAAACAGAGCATATAAATGTTTGTTCATGTACATATTTGTTTCTCTAATAATGCATGTGGATATGATGTCTCTTTCTTCCTTTCCTTCTCTCTCTATGTTCCAGAGGTTTACAAGTTGGGAGTGTTAGTCTTGGAGATGGTAACAAACAGAAGGCCTAGAGAAGAGTTTGAGAGTGGGGAAGCTGGTTTTGTTGAGTGGGTGAGAATGAATTATACAAATAATACATATGCTTCTGAGAAAGTGTCGTTGATCGATGAGAGAATGAAAAAGACTACTCAACATACGTTGGATCAAGCTACAGAAGCAATCAGTTTAGGGTTAATGTGCACAGACCTGTCGTCAAGAGGCCGACAGCCAAGCTTGGATCAGATCTCTGACGTGATAACTACAGTATATGACTCTTCGGTTTTGGTTTCAGCATCTCCGAATCAAAGGAGAGTAATGCACGGAGATAGAGGGAGAAGACACCGACGCATTCAATCAAGATGAACATGAAGTTTACTAGTGCTTAATTTGGAATTTCTGTATGTATTTGAATGTTTTTATGTATGGATATGAATAGAATTGTGTACACCTTCTTCATGGTCTAGATATATGCAGGTTTGGAGATTGTGATTCATGAAAAAGTACAAATCATTGTGTAATTCAGTTCAATCTCTGTTATTTTATTGTAGAACAAATACTCTTAAAGCACACAAACCATTAGGAGCTGAGATTAAATATATCCATCAAACAAAGCCAACTCCGGAGCAGTTGCTTGTCCTATCTGTTCTAATCGGTGACTGTCGATCCAACTGATTTGCACACAAGTAGAGTGTGCCAAGACTTCTAGTGCATATATATATAAGCAAGCTGAGTTTTAACTATTACAGTTTTTAGTAACAAAAGGTAACTGAGTTTTTTTAGAGATTTAAATATATATAATAAAAAAAAAAAGGATCAATTTTTGGTTATTTCGAGTTTCAGATGCTGAAACTCACATAAATACATAGACTTGAACCAAAAATCTGGGTGATAGCTATCCCTTAACCTGTAAGAATCACCGTAATTCATGCAACACAATCAACATATTGAAAAGCCTTATTCTAACTCTATCAAAAAGGAGAGTGAAGAGTAAGAAGTTAAAGGATTACCAATTTGTAGAAATTGAGAGAAGACAACGAGGGAACAATCAATTGATCAGAACTTTTTTAATGTTTTTTTTTTTTTTTCAGTTTCTTTTCATTCATTTTCAAGCTCCTTAAAATGTCAAAAAGTTTATAATCCGCCACTGTAAAAAAAACTCCATAAAGCACAACCAACCAACAGAAAAATAACACTGACATACATATAAAACATATGGAACAAACTTTCCAATGTATACAAGTTCACTATATGCAGTTTTAGAAGAATGAGAGGCAGTACGCAACACCAGAGTAAACAACAAATATAGAAGACCCAATACAACCTTGATAACATACAAATCCAAGTAAGAAGACAATTGAAAAAGTCATCTTACAAGAATTTAGAAGCCGTAAAATTTGTGGCTTAGTAGAGTTCCATCTCTATGTTTCATGTTTGTTTGTTTAAGGTTACATAACTGTCTTGGTGTCTCAATCGAGAAGCGAAATTCCATTTGCAACAATTTCCTCACTTGATGATGCCTGGTCTATTGGTGTGCGCTTTAGGTCTGGCCCCATTTACCCTCTTTGGAGGATCAGGTGTTAATGCATATATCTTCACTGCAAATAATTCCTCAGGAAATCCCTTCTGATCCTGATTTGAAAGGATTTCTGTGTCAGAAACATTAAAAATAGCATAACACAAGGTAAAGGGAACATCTACAAAGACCTTTTATTTTGGGTGGGAATTTCCCTTATCAGGTATATTTTTGGGTAAAGAAATAGGCCCAGTTGATATGCCTTCATTAAATCTAGTCTTTCCTTGATTGACTAATTTGCACAATCCATATAGAGTCCGAGGAAGGGCCAACAGACTCAGAGTTACTTTTAGATTTTGAGGCGACGTCACTTTGGGCTTTTTCTGTAATACTTCTCTCAAAATCTTCACTTATCTTCGTCTTTGAATTTGAAAATATGTAGCTAGACCTAACACCATTAATTGTGCCTATTTGTTGAAACACTTGTTGATTAGCACCATTAATCACACACATTCTCCAACATGATGTGGCCTCACTTTTCACTAATGTCCCTTGCTGTAGTATGAACACCCATATCACTCCTTTCCATTCCCTGACAAATATGCCTTGTCTCGGTTTCCCATCATCTTCAACTTTCAGATGGTTGTCCACATCCTTCATGCTACCTTACCCTTCGTCTAATAAGCTTTGACAGAGGTTTTAGGCACACATTAAGGTTGTATTTGAATCACGATTTGGATAGGGATTTGGAAAAGGAAAAGGAAAAGGAAAAGGAAAAAGCAAGGGAAATTGAGAAAAAATTTAGCTAATATTTCATCACATTTACCTCACATTTTCGTTTCCTTTTCCAAATCCATGATCCAAACAAAACAAAATTCAATTTCATCCACCGAAATGGTCATTGCCACTGGAATAAGACCATAATCAAAACCTTGCACTCTAATTCTAGCTTCAAACTAATTAGAAAAATTCTTTATTTTGTTGTTGACTTCAATCAGTCCCCCACAAACATTCAGGCCATGACCACGATAATCAAGATGTTTTTTTGGTCCAAAGAGAAGTGTCCGTAGTAGTGAAGCAAGTTTCAAAGATGCTAGAGAAATCTGGCTTTCTTGGCAACTAACAAAAGAACTTCCATATTTCTTGGTGGGAAGAGAAGAGATCAAGTCATTTGGAATAATGTGATTTGTGTTGATTCTATGTCTTGAATATGAGGTCTCTGATAAAGTTTGATACAATAAGATCTACTGGAATCATAATAAGGATCATAAATATTCAAATTACAAATTAATGGAGCATGAGGTGGGGAGCTTATCAGAGTTACTGAAAGAAATAGAAAATGCAAAGTTATGAGTTTAACTGTGGATCTAGGCTCTGCATTATGGATTGTTTATGTTTTAAAGAAAGCTGCCACATTCATCGAAGGGGGATCATTCTTCAGAAAACATTGATGTAGCAACTCTATGGCATCAGTTGTGAAATTATCTAACAAAAGATGGATTTTTTGAAAAAGGTTTTGAAATGGGAAGGTGGTAAAAAGAAGATAATTGTATCATTCCATCTAATATCATGGGCTTAAAGGATGGTTGGATATGGCTACAATGATGCATAACGTTCTGTTCAGGGATAAAAGCAAGGACTACCAGTAGAACTTACGAGGGTACAAGAAACAGGGGTAGAGCACAAATAACAAGGGCAAATAGAGTTTGTAATCGAGATTATTTCTGTGAGAAATCAGGTGAGTAATAGCATTTACAAGAGAGAATTTACATGATTAATGGTTCCAGATTCAAAAACCTTAGGTATGTTTGAGAAGAACTTTCAGTGTTTCCCGTTCCAATCAAATAAAGCTCTGATTTTTTAAAACAGCAAGGAGAAGGCTGACAAGTTTGGAAGCAAAGCAAGGCGTTTTTTTGGAGGGACCTTTCATGGTGGTGATGCAAAAATGGAAACCAAAGAGTTCTATGTGTAGGAAAGTAATTACTTCTTATGAGAACTGGATGTTGCCTTTTTGTTATTGGCTACAAGACATTCAAATTATTAGGAGACGGTTGTGGAGGTTTGTTAAAAGTGGATCGTAGAACATCAATTTTTTCCAATTTGTTGGGGGGAAGAATTGAAGTTAAAGGCTTTGATACTGGATTTATTCTGGCATGCATAACATTATCGGTTGATGGAATTAGCACAATGTTAGATTGAGGGCATTGTCAAAGCCAGTTAGCGGCAGAGAAGGTGATTGGAGTGGAGTCCATATACAAAAGAATTATACCATCTAAACATCGAAGTGCCTATTCAAATGCCTCTATCAAGTCCGCAAATTAATCCAAAGATGAATTAACAGTCCTCGAAAACTAACTATACAAAAAGGAAAGTAATCTACTCTTCAACCGCAAAATTGATACTTTCTCCCCAAACTACCCACATCAAAGTTAATAAGACCAAGTCTCAATTCTTCCATCTCCAACTCCCAATGCCACCTCACAATGGATAAGGAGATGGCTAACCAATTTCTCATCATGTTTACACATACAACACCAATTAACATGCACTTGCCTTCTGCTAATCAAATTGTCAAAGCACCGCATCACAAATGGCAAACTCCAAGGAACTATCATTTTTATTTCAACTTGCTTTGGAAATTCTTAAAGGTGAGCACCTGAGGATTCTAGAAAGTATTATACTTCATATACCTCTTTTTAAAAAAATTGAACAATGCTCTCCAGTACTAGAAACGACTTTTGCTTGGGACATGGAAACTTTATCTTTTACATGTATATTTCTTTTTCTCCACTAATGAAACCATGTTTGAATTTTGATGGTCCAATTTGGCCAGTACGTAAAAAGAAAAGGTCTGAGCTTACCTTCAATTTGTAGATATGCAATCCACATTGACTGAAGAGCTCCTTGAAGTATAAGTCTGACCTGGTAACGCTCTTATCTTCTTTATCCAACACAAATCCTAGAAAACATGTGATATGTAGTTTAGCAGGTATTCATATTTTAAAGCCTCAAGTACTGCCTAGTGTATAAGCAAGGTTAGGCCAAAATGAAATTGAATCAAATCCACTTTTATCTACTAAAAGAATGCTCAATGTGGTAAAATATTAATTGGCCAATAAAACTCCAAAAAGGAGATGATTTGAGCAGCAATCAACCAAGAGAAGTGGAAAACTTGTTTGAATGATCCTCCTCAAGGCTGCTACTAGTAGTCGTGGTAGTAGTAGTAGCAGTAATAATAGCAATAATAACATAATAATAATTAACAAATTAGACCTTATTTTCTTGGGATCGTACACAATTTTAGAATCATTTACACTCATGATTAATAAAATTGAGTAATTTGACAATATTTAACAATTTTTAATTTGTAACAACATTGATTTTTTTTTTTTTTTTTAAATTTACATATATATTGAGATATATTTCAATTCATTTTTTCAAGCATTTTTTATTCAAATTCTTTTTGTCGCCTTCAAAAAGGTTCTGAAACTTTTCCTAAATGTTTCTGCTTTTGTGAATGGAATGACACACTGAGAAGTAATTCAATCCTACCTAGGAGTAGTCTATGTGAAGTTCCATATTTGCTATTCTTCTTCTTTCCATACTCGTCATCATCAGTATGTGTACTTTTGGTGTTATTTAATCATCAAAATTTCGAACCTCAAGACTTAAGCATTCACAGGATACTTGGGATTTCAAATTGCTTTCAGACATCATCAGTATTTGACTGTTGTCAGCTATTGTGCCAGATAGTTGAGGTCAGCCTGAATCCTCTTAATTTCCCCCAAAACAAGAGAAAGAACCATCCTTACATGCAAAATATGAATAACCATTCAACCATCCTATAAGTTTATCTCACTTTTTCCAATTTCAATATCATATTTACAATAGATGTCTAGGCATACATTTCACCTACTTAAATTTCAAATCAACAATGGTACAAGTGCAGAGATACAGAAGCTTTCAAGTCTTGCACTTAAAAAAAAAAAAAAAGGCATTTATGTCCTGAGTTGAATATACATTTCTTTTTATTTTTCCTTTATTTTAATAGGAGGCTACTAGTTCAGTGGTTAAAACTCGGCCTATAAACTTTGAGGCTGTGGGTTTGAAGTTGAGGCCAGCCACCTTGTGCTTATAATGCAAAAGGTCTATACCCATCTACCCCTCCCAGAAACCCCATCTAATGGGTACTAAACTGGGTATACTTTTTATTTTTCCCTTAATTTGATTTGGGCATCACATCTCTTTTGTCAATTCTTTCATTTGATTGTCTCTTGGTTGATACAACACAATACGAAGATGATGACAAAAGAAAATATTAGTTTGTGCCCAATTAATAATAAACTGTGGAAGATGGAACTCAACTAATATTAAACCTAACGAAAAATTTATTATTAATTTATGTTCTCAACAACTCAATTAATAATAAACTGTGTTTGTGCTTCTTAGACTACGACTTTTTATTATTAATTTATGTTCTCAACAACGATATTATTTTCCTTGAATAGAACGGTCCATTACATGCCTGATTAGTAAGGTTATGTATATGATGATGTGACATCTTCCAGAGCATAAAATCTGAGATATATTTTTGATAAGTAAAGTCATTTTCTAAATGTTAGAAATGCTTCTACGAGAAAGTCATTTTCTAAATGTTAGACATGCTTCCACGAGTGTCCAAGAAGTTAGTGTTTGACACTAACACAACACCTCACTGGAAGTATCTATCACCATTCAAGTGTACATGCTACTTGATCATGACAACCATTGATTTCATAACCAGCATGAATGACTTCATCTGAGTCATAAGGCTATTTTCATAAACATGCTAGCCAGAAATTTGGACATTAGCTATTTCTGTCAGTTATTTCGAATATTGTAGCTGGCACCACTTTAGCTTCCATGACTTCAGTGACGGAACAATTAACTCAAGACGAGAGACAAAAACAAGAGTAACTCTATAGGAAAGATAATTTGTGAATATGCAAGCAGCTACAAGTTATCCATAACTGAATAGGTTAAGAGTGAGAAACATAAAAAGTGTACCAGCTCTTGCAATGTTCTCCTTCAGCACAAAGAATCCACCAGGCTTCAGACCACCCTAGAAGTGACAACATAGTCCATCAAAATTAGAATTCACCACATAGAAATGTTGTTTAAAATCATTCAACACAAACAAAAAAAAAAAAAATTCCCACATGTTGAATAAAATCATCCTACAAGGAAACTACGTGACCTTGATACAGATAAGATTGTCCATTGCCACGATGTACATAGTTTCTTTAAGACATTGAGCTCCAAGAATTGTAAATGCAAATGCAATATTTTTATGGATACAAATTTTTGGTGTCATTGTTGAATACGGCAATAAAGGCAAAGATAAAATAATCCATATTTGTCCATAGCTTTTCATCATGAGTACTGAGTACCAGTTAAAAGAATTCAGAGAGGCTGTGACCTAGTGCAACCGACGACAGCAAATGCTATCCACCCCCAACGTTGTGACACGGGTTCGAATCACGAGAATCAGCCTCTCCACAATAAAACATGGGGGTAAGGTCGCCTATCTACTACCTCTCCCAAACTTGCAGCAAGTAGGAGCCTTGTGCACTGATGGGTGATTTGGGGTTTCTTATTCAGTGACTTTTTCACTTTTTACGAAAAAATGTGCAGAAAAGTAGAAAAGTGACGTGACAAGGCCTGGTTTGGGATGTTAGGAAAAATCCAAAAAGTCAAAAAAAGCAAAAAAGTCATCACTATTCACTAATTAAAAATATAAAAAAATTAATACACATAATATTTTAATACAAACCAACTTGTAAGTGAAAGGTACTGAATTGATGCTGATTTGTACCGTGAAAGGAACAAAAAAAAAAATTTTACATATATATGTTCACTAAGTTGGACGGTAATGTTGGGCCCGTGGAGGCCCACCACGGGTCCCGTTTTGATAATCTGAACCGTCCAATGTGTAGAACTCGTCCAGTACTATATGCCTGTAAAAAATCACGTTGATCGGATATCGCTAACTACATGATCGAGTCAATTTTGTATAAAAAATGGATGGTGTTATAGTTAACGGTTGACAAAAAAACTAATTCAATCAGATAGCTATAGATATCCGATCAACGTGATTTTTTACAGCCATATAATACTTAACGAGTTGTACACATTAAACGGTTCCGATTAACAAAACGGGACCCGTGGTGGGCCCCCACTGGCCAAAAAGCAACGTCCAAATGGTTGTCCGAAAAGGAGGCAACCATTTCCTATTACACCACTCTGCAAACTTGCTGCCACCGTACAGCCTACACTGTCAAAACTTTTCTTACACACTAATTTATACAATTTTTTAATACACATTTTTTCGTAAAAAATCAAAAAGTTAACCCAAACATCCATCTTTTTTTCCTCAACTTTTAGTCCAAAAAGACAAAAAGTACACTTATTTAGGACATCCCAAACAACCCCTAAATAAGCAAATAAGTGCACTTATTTTGTGCATTGCCAAACAATGTATGAGTATTGACTTTTTTTTATTGAAGTGCAGATCCTTTGAAAATGAAAGCTAAAAGAGATTAGTCATTGATGACCAATCTTTTTTGAGATCCCACAAACGAGTAGTCATTATAGGTAGGAGACCTTACCTTTGCTCTCTTAAAGAATGATACAAAATCATCATCTGCAAGATGCCCAATACACCATTGAACCCATATAACATCATACCTTCCAGCCTCTGGAGTGAATTCCTAAAACCAATCAAGATTTTAGTTTCACTTTATTTAAAAATCCATAGACAAAAAATTAGTGTCATATGTCTCATCTCAAAGAATATTACAAAAGTCAAGCCATTGGGCATAAAAAAACATAATAAAAAAGAAATAAAAAAAATAAAAAGTTACCGGCCATGACAGATCAACCTAATTAAGAAAAAAATAATGATTTTAACACCAGATATTCTACCATACACTAACCTAGATAAACAAGATAAGTGGCAAACTCAGCATTAAAAGATTAGTATTCTCCTTGGAAAGCTCTCATAGGCCATGTTATTTGTCCGGAACATAACAATTACATTTTGAACTCCAGAAAATTACTTGAATTTGTTGAGGGGCATAACCTAAATCCCGAAGCTCTTCTCAAAGACAGCCCTCCCAAACCATTGGCATGTATGGATTCGATGAAATTAAAATTAAAAGAAATGATCAAACAAAATAAAAATAATTTTATAAATTGTGCATCAGTGCATGTGACTGTCCTTTGGCCACAAGTCATTTGCTCAACCCTTGTTCCAAAACTACAACCCAAGTGTGCCAATGTTGCCTCATCATTATGATAAAATTATCAAAACATTAATTTGGCAGAGAGCAGTATAGTAGTCAGTTGAGAACTGAGATCTAACTAATTAAATTCCTGAAAGTTCACATAACATCCAAAATCAAAATATCACACACACACACACACACACACACACTCCTATATATATATACACCAACTTGAGTTTTGGCTTTACTTAATAGTGTCTATATATATATGAAGAAGACAAAGTGGAGGAAATAATAACTTGTCTACAGAAGTGCGAAAAGACTGAATTGAAGAAAACCATGGAAAAACAAAATTTGCAAGGACAGCTATAGAAAACAAAACAAAAAGACCAAAAAATACAAAACTAAATTTGTAGACTTATACCACATATATTACTTATTTTTTAAACAAAGCTACAACTATCGAAATAAAGACTTTTTTCTATTGTTTTCCCAGGATAAAATATTCCCAACTGGAAAGGTCATTTTTGGAGGAGAAACTATAGCCTTGTTTGGTTTGTTTTTCAGAAAAATTTTTGGGAAAAATTCTCTACAAACAAATTTTCAAGAGTAATCAAACCAAACAAATTTTTTCAAAAAAAATCTCAAAATTTTGTTTGGTTACCTACTTTCCAAAATCACTCTCTCTCATACACATCAAATCAATCACTTTTTTTAAAACTCTCCCCAGAACAATTTTCCAAAACCATTTCTGAAAAAAGGCAAACCAAACAAGTTTTCGTACTTTTTATCTCAAAAACTACTCTACAAACACAAACCAAACACACCCTATATGTTATTGGGTGGATATATCGAAGCTTATCTTTCAGCAAATGCAGCGACGCATATGCATCGCTGCCATGAGGACCTTAGTGTGCGGTGGACACAGGGGACTCAGACTTGGAGGATATGCCCTTTTCCAATCAGATCTCTGTCTTGTTCATCACTATAACTATGCTATTCCCCCTTCTGAGGAGGCAGCCCCTACTATTGTTCCCTTTGGACTGACTCAGTGCCTTGCCAATCTCCGACACATGCAGCATCCTGTCGGTCCTCCACCGCCTGCTCAGCCTGATGACGTACCAGCACACGACGATGATGATGCAGATAAGCCTGACTCCAATCAGATACCTTTCCATATGACACAGGCACAGTATGAGAAGTTGTGCTTTGGAGTTGATGAGGTATGGGTACGTCAAATTGGGGGAGCAGCTGGGCGGGGTGTCCAAGCACCTGGGCGGAGTGTCCGAACAGCTTCAGAGCTCGTCAACCGTCATTAGCGAGACACCTTTGAGACATGAGCCATGCTCCGTGCCTTGCTTAGCCAGCATCCTCTGCCACCCAATGCCCCCGGTTTTCAATGAGCCTTGGTGAAGGTTAGTGAAAGTGAGTGTTGTGGTTAAGTACTCTTATTGAACTGTTGTACATTGTCTTTCCTTGTGTGCTTTTTATCCTGTCTATTGTTGGGATTGCTCCTCTTCTGAAGAGAATTTGTTTATTAGTTGTTTCTCAGTTTACCTATTTAGACATGTGAGCTCCTTAAGTGATATCTATTCCATCCTCTTTGTGTGTTATTGGTGATTTGTTGTTCTTTATAGTTTGCCAGTGAAGTGAAGACACTGTCATTCAAGCTAAGGGTGGGAACATTTTTTTTTTTTTTTTTTTTTGACAGTTTCATTTTCTTAAAAAAAATAATATTAATCAAAAAAATTAGTTTAAAAAAAAATATTGTCCATTCATGGTACCATAAGATAGATGTTTTAGTGCGGAATTATGAGTCTAGATGGTTTTGACTTGCATGCTTTGTGAGAATGTTAGAATAACACTCGAGTTGATATTCATTGATGGAATCAAACCTTGGAACACTAATAAAGCATTTTATTGTGTTTTCTTATTATTCATTCCTCATGCTTGGATAAAAATTGATCACTGATGCATTTTGCTTTTGTACTACACATTCATGCATTGGATGAAGTTGGCAATATGATATTAGCTCTCTTATCTTGCATGTCCCATCCCATGATGATTAGATTGACCCATCAAATGCAGTAACAAAAATAGGAAAAAAAATATGATGAATAAAGAAGCATAGCATCCTTTAACGTTTTCTACTTAGTAACCGATGAATAAGGTAGTTTTGCTTCAATTAGTTGAGTTATTGTAGGTCATGGAAAGTTGTGGAATTGCAGGATGTGTGAGATTTGGCTCTAGGGCTGAATTCATGCTACATCTTTGTATGAATGTCCACCTTACACCGAATGCATTTGTGTATCTTTCAATCTAATTATAGATAGGGAAGAAAATGTCTTGCATATTGAGAATAAATACAGTTTTCTTTGTTTAACTCTGTCTATGAATGAAAACTATTGGTTGACTTCAATTGACATTCTTGTGAGGTGTGTAAGTTGAAGTGTAGTTGAAATTCATAATCCAGGATTGAACATCATTCTTGTGGGTAGGTGGATGGCATATTTGATGCTTGTGGGTAACATCTTTGAAAACTCTCATTAGACCGTAATTCATCCACTAGGGATAACCTTGTGGTTTGAAACTTGTTGCATATGGTAAACGCATTTGTAATGCAAAAGTGGCTTAGTATAGTTTTCTTCTTATTTTTGCTTTGCTCGTGGACTAGCAAAGTGTAAGTTGGGAGGAGTGATAGGTGCTAAAATGTACAAATTGAAACCCTTAAAGTACACTTGTTATGTTGTTAATCATTGTTACTTGACAATTCTAATGGATTTGCATGTTGTGCAGGTTACTCAGGTCCTTGGGATGAAATTGAGTAAAATCTAGAGTATTAGAAGGATCAAAGCGTGGGACCTATCAAAAATAGGATGCAAAAAGTTGGACTTGGGAGAAACGAGTTGTGCTTGGGCGCAAGTCATGGTGCTCTAGACTGCGAGTCCTGCACAGGAGAGGATTTTGAGGAATTTTAGAAGAATTACCATTGGCCATGTGAGCTCACTCAGTCACAGGTATTGGTGCTCTCGGGCGTAGCTCATGCGAGACTGATGCAAAGTTAAGTAAAACACACAAATTTTGACAGAAATCGGATGGGTTTTGGCAGTAAAGTATAAATATGTCTGTTTAACTCTACTGTAGCATTGGTTCATGTTTTGAGAGGGCTCCTACTCTAGAGAGGTAGATTTTGACGTTTTATAATGGTGCTATCATTGAAGATTGTGTCCTCTTCCTTCTCCATGAGCGGTTGATTCTCTTCTTTTTAGGGTTTAGATGAAACCCAAACCAAATGACAATGATTTGTGTATTATAATTTTTACGATTGATTGATGATATGACAATTGTATAACTTTAGGCATTTTCATTCAATGGAACTTGATTACTTCAATTTTGCAATTTGTATTTGATTTCGATGATTTTGAATGTATGATTATACAATAGTTTTATGTGTATATGGGACTGATAATCGAGATAACCTTATTCTAAATTAGACAATTCATACTCAAGTTGGTTGTAAATGATTTGTACTAGACAAAGATAGTTATACCTGATTAGCAATCGCATAATCCTCTTGACGACACCATTAGGCTTGTAGCTACAATGTGTCATAATTATTTTAATCAATAGGTTCTTTGAATTAATACGTAAATCAAAGTTACAGCATTAGGGTGGATTCAAATCCCTTCATCTTTCTTAACTTTAAAATCACTACTTTTCCTGATTATATTTAATTTAGTATAATTTTAATTTTCGTTTTTAATTTAGTTATCACAATCACAATTTCCGAATTAATCTGAAACTTAATTTCCGACTCTTAGTCCTTGAGATTCAATCCTGATTAAAGCCACTATTCTATTCGAATTGTGCTTGTAGTTTGGTTACTGATTTTAAAAGGACCAAATAAACTTTCAAAAACTAAGATTTACAAGTACATTTTTCATTAAAATCAATTTGGATACCACTTCCACTAGGTTTATTCTGTATATTCAGCGATCAATCAAGAAACTGACATAAAATTGACCCTTTCTTAATGGGTTCTCAATTTTGAGTAGTGGTTCACATTGGTCATGCATAATCAACGCAATTAGTGGAGAATTCACTAAAAACATTTGATTTAAGCTCGTAATCAGGTTATCAAGGAAACCCCATGTATACTTTCTAGTTTTTTAGTTATCTCAATATACTTGTTAGCTATTCATCTTCAATTATCATGTATTTGGATTCTTTATATCAGAATTCTACACATGAATATGAGACATAATAATTTAAAATGACAATGGCACCATTAAGGAAGACAACAAAAAAATGCTTTCAAAAATCAAAACTCAAACCTACATTACTATATAGACAATACTTATGGTGATCATTCACCTTGAAAACCAAAAGAAAACAGTTATACTCCTTTTATAGGTATGAAAATAATCCAAGCATATTACCTGAAGAGGGACACAGTAAAAATTGGAGGCCTTGTGGGAGTCTAAAACCGTGAGGTTTTCAAGAGACAAATTCTCACGGGCAGCCTCCAGGAAATGTGATACAGGCTCAAGAAGATCGACCTGAATCAAACAAAGCCATGTTAGACGTTAAGCGACCTGAGAGGGAAAATGCTTCTGATAAAAGATTCAAAAAGTAAGCAAGTCAAACGGTTGATGTGATCTCTATTAAAATTTTATTGCACGATTTGCATTCTAGGTAATATTGATCACACCTATGAGAGATTCAATAACATATCCCTTGTACACTTAAAAATTATTCCATCCATCCATTTGTTCAGCAAGAACTTCCAATACAGAAATCATCCTGATTACTCAATAACACAAACTATTGTGCTTAGAAGTTAGAAGAATAATCTTGGGAAACAAGATAAGCTAACACTGACCTACTTCAAACCAAGAAAACCTACCAAACAGACCTAAACTAACAAATAATACCTCAAAGTAAAGCTAAATAATTCCCAGTAAACAGATGACAAATCTAGAAATTTTCTCACCCAACTCTAGCAACCAACTTTATTGAAATATATATAGGACTTCAAAATATTTAAAAAGAAGAAATAAGATTATAAGTGAGCCTTGCCATAGAATCGAACTAAATTTACATATTCCTTTATATTTTCTTTCTAGTCTACCTACTGTCTACATCACTTTCACTTCTATACTTCGTGCAATTTAAGTGAAAAAAACTACATCTTCCCCAAAGGTATTTGTACAAAACACTTCAGATTTAACCAAGATGACAACATGTTATCTAAAAGAAGAATCAGGAATGTCTACTGAAATTTTATGAACATAGGATCAAGCTTTTAGCCTTATACATGTTACATCCTCAACAAAGCAAACATTTTAATACAAGCACAACAGAGGACTTTAGCAAAAGACAATGAATGCTTAATGTTTACTCAGTTTTGGTAAACCCAAACAATACCACAGTACGAAGAATAAAGAAAAAATCATTTGTAGATAAATGTGTAAGTACCCATAACTCACACCAGCAAATCCCCAGCACCAAACTTCCTAATCAGGAGACATACAATCTATGTTACTCTCATCTTCACCCTTCTGCACAGCCCATAAGCCACAATTACAACCCTAGAAGCTGAATAATGGTGCCAAGAGCCTGTGTTTGCAGCTTCTTGCCTATTCAGGCATTGGTGTGTCAATCACTCCTCTCTGTGAGTTCATTGTTGCAAAACCCTACCATTGGAGTTTAAATATTTATTTCAGTACAGACAAATAACAAAATAAATTTTTTTCCAAAAAAAAAAAAAAAAAGTAAATTGCACCAACCTCCCTTAAGGTTTGGGAAAAATACAAGCTGCACATAATAGGCATAATTACACTGTGCTCTCTTAATGTTTAAATTCACATAACACATTGATGTCTTACCATCAATCATCCATTAGCCGTAGGATGAAAAATAATGGTGTCATCTCTTTACACTGAAATGTATACTTTATTTAGGGTATGTATACTTTATCTTTGATAATCTCTTTGTCCACACACCACCTGCATTAGTTTAGTTTGCTTTACCCTAACTAAAAAGGAGGTCAATATAATTATGTCAAACTTGTGAGGCTTCTTGTATTCTTTCCAAACCTCAAAGGAAGGTTAATGTAATCTACAACGGAAAAAAATAATGGGATGTTATTTATTTATTTTTCCTATAGGTTTAATAAGATAAAAGCCTCTTAGAATCAAAGATGATGGGGAAAAGACAGTCAATTGGAACTAGTGCCTCATTACTTATGGGACAGTCACCAATAAGAGAGTAGGATAGGATGCTTCTCTATTGGCAACCTTAGGACCTGTTTAGCATAATTTCCCAAAATGATTTCTCTAAATGGTAAATCAGCAACATCAAATAAACTTCGACATATGACACTTAACATTTATTTTTATATTTTTTTAGCAAGGACACAAAACAAAGAACAGAAAAACACCACACATAATTCTTATGTTTCCTAAAACTGATACTTGACAGTTAAGAATAGCAAAACAAACAATTTTCAACTTTCTTTTTTGTAAATAGAACAAAAACAAATATTTTAATAACTACGCCTAGCATGCCCTAGGCTTCTCAAGAACTCCTTCAAAACAATCGCTTGTTTCTGTCCCATCCATAATTTTATAATGTAATAACCGTTATCTAACAGGTTTGCGAAGGCTGAGTGATACCCTATGTCTCAGCTATTAGAAGCCTTATGTACACAAGGCTATGCACTAGACCACATATATGTTATGCAGTGGACTTAGTCAGCAGATACCGGTGAAATCTTGGACAAGAACATTGGATGTCGATAAATCATATACTTAAAGACTTGAGAAAGACTAGAGACTATATGCTTGTCTATGGTGGTGAGAATTTGGTGCCAAATGGATATATGGATTCTAACTTAATGTTTGCTTAGGATTTGTGCAAAGTTGACTTTTGTTATGTGTCTACTAGGGCCCTAGGGGTGGGGCATCTGACAGATCCCATCTGACAGACCGGCCGAGCTCGAACTATATATTAAGGGACTTTGTGTAGGCCCAAGCCCGGCCCGGCCCGGCCCGGCCAAACATCGGGCCTAATCTAGACATCCAAGCCTAATCCTAGACAATTAGTTCCCTGCCACTTAGCTCATATATGGCTTCTTTTTTTGTAAGGGAAGGAATTTGGTTTTAAAAGTTGAATGGCTTCATTTAGCCATTCAGATTCAGGAGACTCATTGAAAGTATAGAAGGGCAAAAAAAAAACATAGTTGAGGCCTTTCAAGGGAAAAAAACAAAAGTATTCCAGAGAAGTAAAGCTACATCAGGGAAAAAGAATGAGAGAAAGAAACAGTCTATGTTTGGAACTAAAGCTTAAGGGGGAAAAAAACAAAAGCTTACGACCATTCAGAAACTAAAAGTTGTTCTCATCAAATCCAAACTATTTTTATTGCTGTTGTACTTTTCCCTTTCATACTTAAGAGTGTTGTACACAAGTTCTTGCTTGTTTAATTGTCGAAATCCATTTAAGTATCATCATGTTTCCTTATTTATTATTACTTTCTAACAAGTATCGATATGGATATGGGATAGGTGTATGACACGTTTATAAAGATATATCAATTCGATAAATTTTGAAAATATAGGGATAATTTCACCTTTTTCTTCTCCCAAGTAAGCAAAGTATTGAAAAGTTATTCTTACATTTATCCTGACAATTATACTCTAATGCTATGGAAAAATTTACAATCTTAATTTCATAATAGTTTGGATACGTAACCTAGAGTGTCCGAAAATTATTCGATACTTCTCAAAATTAAACAAAATTGATATAAAGTATCGGATATGTATGCACGAGTATCTGAGCAATATCGGTATTGAATACAGATACGAATCCCTTCTAGAAATATCTGTGCTTCATAGAGGTGGAGCAATTTGTAAGTTTTATGAAGAATCTGTATATTCAATTGTGTCATAATACAAAGAATGAAGGAGAACCAGCCAGAGAACCAGAAGTCAAAGTAGAGAGCGACAAGGCAGCTTGATGTCACGATGACCCAACCTCGCGAGTCGTGAGACGACGACTACCCAACTTCACAAGTCCAACGACAGCCTGATGTCGCGATTTCGAAACCAGAGAGATCGCGACACAAAGCACTGAGAGAGATCACGAACAACTAGCTAGGGTTTTCGCGAATGGGTCGCGAGGTAGAGGAGACGATGAATCAGTAACCAGATGCGATGAAGGAGAAGCCCACGAACAGAGGAGACGAAGCAACCAGATGGGTCTCTCGAACCAACTAAACCAGACGACCCAACCAGACAGGTCGAACAAATAAACTCAGATGGGTCGAACGAGTTCAATGAATCAAACAACTCAATGAGTCACGATGAACAGAAGCGACGAACAGATGGGATGAACCAATAGGTTGAATCCCGATGAACCAGTACCACGTAAGTTTTCTGAAGAATCTGTATATTCAATTGTGTCATAATACAAAGAATACATCTAATTATATAATAATCCTAACCCTAAGACTAAAAAGGAAAAGAAAACACTACCATATATATACACAAAATACACTACCATATATATAAACCTAACCTAATATTAACACTGTCATATAGGAAAAAGAAACACTGTCATATATATACTCAATATATACTACCATATATATAAACCTAACCTAATATTCTCACACAATTATCTAAAGGAGAGTAAAAAACTATGTGTTTCTAATTCTACCACAAAGGTTGAGTATATACCAGTTTGTGAAGAAGCTAAAGAAAGCATATGGCTTCGGAAATTTCTCATGGAGCTTGGAGTGGTACCCAGTGTTTTTAAAGGCTCAAGGCGCACTAAGGTGCTGAAGGTCTCTCGGGGCCTAGGCGCAAGACGCAAGACGAGGCGCGAGCTTTATTGAAGTAAGGCGCACAGTCTTAGTAAAAAATAAAAAAAATAACATAGACTAATCATTCATAATACTAAGACAATTTTTTTTTAAATAAAAAGTAATCAAGATTCAAGACAAAATATAAAATAATTCTCAAAGCCATGAAAGTGCATATTACATAACATTCCAATTTTCAAAGATAAAATAATCCACATTCAATAAAATAAAAATAAAAACAAAAACATAAACATAAACATAAACATAAACACAAACACTAAACATCCAAAACATAAATATCCAACAAATACTAATATATGTCTTAACACTTCAAAACATCAATATCAAAAGAAAAAGGTTAGAACTTAAGTCGGTCAGTCAATTATCATCCTCAACATCAATGGCAAGCAAACTATCATCTTCTTCTCCATCAGTTGATTTATATCCCTCAACATCTTTCTCCTCTGTGTCATCTGAGCCCGCTTCCTCTTCATCTATTAATTGTAGTGGAGTTAATCTTGATGATTTAGATATCCTCGATTGTGCCTTTAAGCGTGAACTTGTTGCTCTACTTGCATGGCTACTTTCTTTTACTCCAGAAGCTCTAACAACAGTGGCCCACATCAAGCCATCATCATCATCAAACACAGGCTCATTATCTTCATCTGATTCTCCATCCATCTTCCCAAGCAACCACTCATTACTTTCATCCAGTGTTATCAAAGGCGCGCCTAGGCGCAGGGCGAGGCGAGGCGCACCATCTGCGCCTGTCGAGGTGTCAGGCGAGGCGACTTGAGCAAGGCGAGCGCCTTAGACGCGACTGGAGCAAGGCGCGGGAGGCGCGAGGCGATCGCCTAGGCGCGACTGAGTGTTCAAGTTGTAGATCCCATCTAACGACTCAGATGAACTTAATCGACCTAATCGAAGGCCTCGTAATCACAGAGGATTACAACTCATGGACTAAATAGGGCTCAGATAACCCTAATCGAAGCCTCTTCCTGTGTTCAAAAAACGAAATCGTCTCTTCCTCTTCCTGTGCGACTGCGACTACGACTTCGATTAGGGTTCGCAGGTTCGACTCGACTCGCAGGTTCGACTCGACTCGCAGGTTCGCAGGTTCTACTTCGATCAACTTCGCAGGTTTCAACTTCGATCAGCTCTCTTCTTCGCAGGTTCGACTCGACTCTTCTCTTCCTTCGTCTTCGCAGGCTCTGTGTTTGCTTCGATCAGCTCTCTTTATTTATTTATTTTTTTTCTTTTATTTTTTTTTTCAGCTTTTATTTTTTTCTTTCTTTTATTTTTTTTTTCAATTATTTGAGTTGAGTCTGAAAATAAATAAATAAATAAATTATAAATAAATAAATTAAATTAATTAATATTTAAGTTGAGTCTGAAAATATTTGAGTTGAGTCTGAAAATATTTTTTTTTCAATTTTTCAATTATAAATAAATAAATTAATTGATTAATTAATTCATAAATAAATAAATTAATTGATTATGATAAATTAATTAATTTATAAATAAATTAATTAATTAATTGATTATGATAAATAAATAAATAATTAATTAATGTGTGGTGTATGTTAATTTCAGTCCCTATGTATACCAAGGTACATATACGATCTGTTATCCTAAGTTAATATTTGAGTCTGTTTCTCTAAAATATACTAAAATTAATTTTTTTAATTCTGAATTCTCTACTTCTATGATTTAGATGGCATCTGAAAGTACAAGAAAAGATCCTGCATGGAAATATGCACATCAGTTAGATCCTAAGAATCCAAATCAATTTAAGTGCAATTTTTGTGGTAAAGTATCTAATGGAGGGGTTTATAGAGTCAAACAACATCTTGTTGGAGGTTCAAGGAATGTCACAGTTTGTCAAAAATGTCCACCTGATGTAAGGGAAGAGATAAAAGAGTATATGGGAAACAAGAAAACACAGAAAGATCAAATGAACTTGTTGCCTCATTTTGATGAGATGAACAATGATTTTGAAGAGGATGAAGATGACATTGCTTATGAGATTCAGCGGCCTCGTGGATCAAGTGGTAAAACATTGTCAAGCAATCAAAATAGTTCTTCTGTTGGATCAAAAAGGTCGAAGACGAAGGGGCCCATGGATGTATTCTACACACCCAATCCTGATTTTGTGGTGCAAAATAGAAAAGGAAAACAGACAACAATTGATCATAATGATCCTTATAAGAAAGAATTAAGAGACCGAGCAGTTATAAGAATCACAAGGTGGATGTATGATGCAAGTATAGCTTTTAATGCAGTTAGTTATGATAGCTTTGGACCAATGGTTGAAGCAATTGGGCAGTATGGTCCTGGTATGAAACCTCCCAGTTTCCATGAAGTGCGGGTTCCATATCTGAAGAAAGAGTTGAATCATACAAATGAGTTGATGAGGACTCATAAAGAGGAATGGGTGAAATATGGGTGTTCCTTGATGTCAGATGGATGGACTTCGCAGAATGGAAGGACTTTGATTAATTTTTTAGTCAATTGTCCTAGAGGAACTATGTTTGTTGAGTCCATCGATGCTTCAAGCTATTCAAAGGATGGGCAAAAACTCTTCGAACTACTTGATAAGTTTGTGGATGATGTTGGAGAAGTTAATGTAGTCCAAATTATCACAGATAGTGCCTCAGCTAATGTGTTGGCTGGTAATAATCTTTTGTCTTCTTGATTCTATATGTACTTACTAGCTAGCTAGTTAGTTTAGTTGTTATTAAATAATCTTCTGTGTTTTGCTTCTATAATTTTAATAGGTAAGTTTTTGGAGGCAAAGAGACCACACCTTTTTTGGACACCATGTGCGGCTCACTGCTTGGATTTGATACTGGAAGATATTTTCAAATTGCCACATATGAAGAAGACATTTGACAGGGCTATTCGGGTACACGGTTATATTTATAACCGGCCAGGTGTGTTGAATATGATGAGGATGTTTACACAGTTAAAGAATTTGGTCAAGCCTGCAAAGACAAGATTTGCAACAGCCTTTCTCACTCTATCTAGGATTCATCAACAAAAAAACAACTTGAGAAAGATGTTCACTTCGGAGGAATGGACAAGCTCCAAATGGGCAAAGGAGCCAAAGGGTAAACAAGCAACACAGATTATGTTGATGCCATCATTTTGGAATTTGGCTGTCTATGCTCTTAAGGTCTCAGGTCCACTTGTGCATGTGCTTAGGTTGGTTGATTCTGAGAAAAAACCTGCCATGGGATACATTTATGAGGCTATGGATAGAGCTAAAGAAAGTATTGCAAAGTCATTTAATGAAAAAGAAGAAAAATACAAGAACATCTTTGAAATCATTGACAATAGGTGGAATATCCAATTGCATCAACCTCTTCATGCAGCTGGCCATTTTTTGAATCCGGAGTTCTTCTATTCTAATCCAAGTATTGAGCATGATCCTGAAATCATGACAGGGTTGTATAAGTGTGTGTCAAGGTTGGTTCGAGGCACTGACATTCAAGATAAAATCACTCAAGAAATGAGTATTTATACAAAATCTGAAGGTCTCTTTGGGATGCCACTAGCAATTAGGCAGAGAATGACAAGGGCACCAGGTAATCCATTTTACACCATTAACTTTTTCATGCCTCTAGATTAAATCAAAAGTTTCTAGTTGTGCTAAAATTAGTTGCAATTCACAGCTGATTGGTGGTCTGCATATGGTTCTTCAGCCCCAAATTTGCAAAAGTTTGCCATAAAAGTTCTTAGCTTAACCTGTAGTGCATCTGGTTGTGAAAGAAATTGGAGTGTATTTGAGCATGTGAGCATCTACCTCAAGTTTGGTGAATTCCTTTTTTTTTTCCCTTCTCATATGGTAAATTTTAATACATTCTCTTTTTCTTGTAGCTCCACAACAAAAAAAGAAATAGGTTGGAACAACAACGTCTCAATGATTTGGTATTTATTAAGTACAATAGACAATTGAGACGTCGATATGATATGCGTGACACACTTGATCCCATCACTATAACAAATATTCATGAAAGCAATGAGTGGTTGGTTGGAAGGATGGATGGAGAAGAGGATGAAGACAACGATAATGTGTTTGATGATGAAAGTTTGACATGGGGTGATGTTGCTAGAGCTTCTGGTGTTCGGGAAAGAAATAAGCGAACTAGATCAACAACTTCAAAGACACCATCATCGTCGAGGGCAAGGTCAAGGGGTTCTAGATCATCAAATGCATGTCAATTGATAGATGAGGAAGAGGCAGATTCAGAGGAGACAGAAGAGGAAGATGTAGAAGGATACAAATCCAATGATGAAGAAGAAGATTATGATTTGCGTGTTGTTGATATTGAGGATGATGATGATTGTTAGATCCTCATTGGATAAATGGAAGCAAAGACTATGTTTTGTTGGTTTAATTTGTTGATGTTTTGAAATGTATGCTTAAACTTTTGAAATATTGTTATTAGTTGACTTTTAGATCATGGATATTCGCGTTTTATGTTTTGAAATGCATGCTTATACTCATTTGTCTATGTTAAAATAGCGATATTTGTTGGTATTTATTTTTTTAAATGTTCAATATTGCATTTTGTTTATGTTATACCAGTTAGTTATTTGCTTATATGTCTCATATTAAAGTATATTATTTTAACTTGTCGTGGTGCGCTTTACTTCGATAAAGCCTGCGCCTCGCCTTGCGCCTTGCGCCTAAGGCCCCAAGAGACCTTGGCGCCTTGGTGCGCTTATCGCTTTTAATAACACTGCTTTCATCAATATTTTGTTAGAATATATAATATATTAGTAGATAGTGATCCTCCCTTTCGGTGCCTTTGGGTGCTAGTGCTTCACTTTCCATCATGAGCTCAAACATGTATTGTCTGTAACCTTCTCCTATATAAAGGAGCCACTGAACAATTACATACAATCAATAATACAATCAATACATACAATTCTCTTTCTCTATTTCTCTATACATTAATTATTTTACATGGTATCAGAGCAAGGTTAAACAACTTAGTAATTCCGCTTCACCGGCGGGTGGCAGCCTCGCATTGGCCGCCCGCCGGACCTCTACACATACCTTCACTCCGCTGTCACAAATTATTCTTCGTGATCTTGATCTTGTTGTTGCTGCTGCTACCATAGTTTCTAACAAATTTCATGGCAGAACTTCACCTTCAAGATCAGAGCATCATCACCATCTTCCATCTTGAACAACGCCGCCGTCGCTTCATTGGCTTTGGAACACGACGGCCCTACGGCGTCGCCGCCATCATCAGCCCTCATTATTCTCTCTTTGATCTCAGCGTTCAGCTTCTTCAACTTTATAGGCTGCCCATCCGGATCCATCCAGATTTCGCCTCCATCCGGATCCGGATTTTGCCTCCATCAAACAACCCCGATTTTGCCTCCACGGTCTCTCGCGGCGTCACACCCGCCGACCCACTCGCCCACAACTGGTTCCCACCTGTACTTGCTCCCTGTCAGGTTGGCGAAGTTGCAGCCCATCTTGTTTCTCTAGTACTGAACCAGTAGGCCGCAGCAGCAATAGCAAACTCCCAAATCACTGTCATGGCTATTGTTTACTGTGACTCAGGGACCTTGCAGAGCTCTGCTTGCCAATCTCACAGGCACGCACCCATTTTACACCCACTATGTCAACTTGTGGGTAATATACTTGGCTATGCTACTAGATCATACAGCGGTTGGTTTCATTCACCGCCACTTACCAGCACCATCCCCCGTCATCATCGTCGCCTCTGCCTCCCTCCTCTCATGGAGTCCATAACCAGACCAACACCATAGAAACAAAGCCCTCTCATTACACGGGTCGTTTCTAATCTTTGCAACTCAGCTTTACATACACAGTCTTAGTGTAAAAGTGTGACTTCAGTTTGCTTGAAAACGGAGTCGGGTTCGAATGGCGAAGAACCCACATCGTGGGATGAACTGTACAAGATCGATTTAATTCCATCGGAGTTGTTTCTCAAGTTTCGGAAAGAAATTGAGGGGTTTCGGGTTGGTCTCAATTTGGAGTTGTATAATGCTCCAAGCAATGAGTACCAGACACAACATTACACAAAACCAATTTTTTTTATTCATTTTATCATCATCATCATCATGATGTACCCCACTCTCTCATTTTTTCACTTTCCAACCCACCAGCGCACATGCTTTTTCCATTAATATATTATTATTATTATTTTAAAAAAAAAAAATCCCAAACACCATTGTAGATTTTAACAACACCGTGGGCCCAGACACCCACGTAAACCAATCTCTTTTTTTTCCCTCACTCTCTCGTTTTGATTTCAAATATATTATTATTATTTCTTTCTTTATTTATTTTTCTTTCACCTTATTTTTAACCTTTTTTCCATTATTATTTCTGCTTCGTATTGTGTCATTCTTGCCATACGATTCATACAAAAAAAAAACTCATTTTATTCATTACCGGGGATCAATCCTGATTTTACACAACAGAAAAAATAAAACAAAAAAAAAAAAAAAATTCCATCCTACACACAGGCCTTACTTTTTCGCCTTTTCCGCTGTTCTCTTCTTCTTGCCTTTGTCTTGGGCAGCCCTTGCCGGTGCTGCCTCCGTGTTTCCCACGCCACCAAACATGTTGCTTTCCCGATGCTCCTCCACCGCAACATATGGCAGACCTCCAAATCGGAGCATAACGGTGGCCTTCCGCTTCAGCTCCTTGTTTTCCGCTTTCAGCACACATATCTCTGCTCGCGCATCCTTATACATGCCCTGGAGCAGAGTCAGTTTGGCGTTTAACTGCTGCACCTCATTTGTCCTACTTTGAAGCCGTTGCGACAAGTTTGTGACCGCTGTCATGGTTTCAATACATGACTTCAATGTATAATGATTGGCCTCAATATCAGATTGAGTAGCCATTATCTGCTCAACTGACAACATCGGAAAGTTCAACGGCGCAAAACCAGGGGCGCTTGGTTGAGGTTCAAGGGCAACTGCCCCGGTTATCTCTCTTGTGGACTCGTTGAGGTCGGAAAAGAGAGTGAGCAGACCACGGGAAGAAGAAGCCATGTTCTGGCTAGCTGAACGGGAAGAAGAGGCCATGTTCTGGGTTGCTACGTGTTTCAGATTCAGAGCAACAGAGTGTTACAGAGTATCTCTCTCAGAGAACGAAGAGGTTTTCAGAGGTTTTCAGCAGGTGTTTTGTTTTGCCTCAGCCTCAGCCTCAGCCTCAGCCTCAGTCTTGGTTTAAATAGCCAAGGCAGACACGCGTATCGCGCGCCTCTCGACGCCAGACGACAAACCGAGCGCACAAGCCAAAGCGGGCACGTGCATCGCTGCGTGTCGGGCACGCCTTTTAATGGCACGCCTTTTGATAGATTGGGCACGCCTTTTGAGGGTGCGACTTTTGAGGGTGCGATATATATCTATATCTGTTTATCTTTTGGGCTCCCACGGTCTGACACGACCACACAGTGTCTGCTACAAGGGTCCGACAAGACTCTATAAACTGTCCCGACATTGATTCCGGTTAGCTTCTTCAGGGGTCCGACAAGACTCTGTAAACTGTCCCGACATTGATTCCGGTTAGCTTCTACATGGGTCCGACAAGACTCCGTAAACTGTCCCGACATTGATTCTGGTTAGCTTCTTCAGGGGTCCGACAAAACTCCGTAAACTGTCCCGACATTGATTCCGGTTAGCTGCTACAACGGTCCGACACAACCATACAGTGTCTTCACCAACGATCTGACACAACCATACAGTGTCTCCTATCCTATTTTATTTTATTTTTCCTGTTTTGTTACTCTCTCCAAACTCAAGTTGGTTGGTTCCTACCGTCCTTGAGTTTGAGGGGGGATGTTAGAATATATAATATATTAGTAGATAGTGATCCTCCCTTTCGGTGCCTTTGGGTGCTAGTGCTTCACTTTCCATCATGAGCTCAAACATGTATTGTCTGTAACCTTCTCCTATATAAAGGAGCCACTGAAAAAATTACATACAATCAATAATACAATCAATACATACAATTCTCTTTCTCTCTCTCTCCCTACCAGAACTCGAACCCTTAACCTCTTGTACCTTTTGTCTAGATGACATACTCTATACCACGAGGCTAAAGGAAGTGCTGGTATGATCGCACCCTCAAAAGTCGCACCCTCAAAAGGCGTGCCCAATCTATCAAAAGGCATGCCATTAAAAGGTGTGCCCGACACGCAGCGATGCACATGCCCGCCTTGGCTTGCGCGTCCGGTTTGTCGTCTGGCGTCGAGAGGCGCGCGATACGCGTGTCTGCCTTGGCTATTTAAACCAAGACTGAGGCTGAGGCTGAGGCTGAGGCAAAACAAAACACCTGCTGAAAACCTCTGAAAACCTCTTCGTTCTCTGAGAGAGATACTCTGTAACACTCTGTTGCTCTGAATCTGAAACACGTAACAACCCAGAACATGGCCTCTTCTTCCCGTTCAGCTAGCCAGAACATGGCCTCTTCTTCCCGTGGTCTGCTCACTCTCTTTCCCAACCTCAACGAGTCCACAAGAGAGATAACCGAGGCAGTTGCCCTTGAACCTCAACCAAGCGCCCCTGGTTTTGCGCCGTTGAACTTTCCGATGTTG
Organism: Camellia granthamiana; assembly: GCA_036172215.1. Taxonomy (NCBI): domain Eukaryota; kingdom Viridiplantae; phylum Streptophyta; class Magnoliopsida; order Ericales; family Theaceae; genus Camellia; species Camellia granthamiana. The sequence continues at coordinate 37,415,714 of CM069909.1, read as the reverse complement.
TCAGTTGAGCAGATAATGGCTGCTCAATCTGATATTGAGGCCAATCATTATACATTGAAGTCATGTGTTGAAACCATGACGGCGGTCACAAACTTGCCGCAACGGCTTCAAAGTAGGACAAATGAGGTGCAGCAGTTAAACGCCCAACTGGACATATTTTGCAAAGATATGGGATCAAGAGTGTTGCGCATGTCATACCTAAATCTCAATGTTCTATTATATTTGACAAACACCAAATCATTGAGACGTTGTTGTTCCAATCTATTTCTTTTCTTGCTATGAAGCTGCAAGTATTAAAAAGATATTAAATTCTATATAATGAGAATAAAAAATATTTGAATTGAACAAAAAATTAGTTAGAATGTTAAATACTCACATGTTCAAATACACTCCAATTTCGTTCACAACTCGATGAACTATATGTTAGGCTAAGGACTTTTATGGCAAAAGTTTGCAACCTTGGAGTTTTAGAACCATATGATGCCCACCAATTAGCTGCGATAATCACTAGTTAGAAATAATTGTAACCAAGTATTGAGTTTTACTAAAAGTATTACTAAAAATAAACTCTATGAGTCTATAATATATTACCCGGTGCCCTTGTATTTCTTTGCCTAATCGCAACAGACTTGCCAAAAAGACTCTCAGCCTTCATATAAATACTCATCTCATTAGTGATCAAATTTTGAACAGTGACAGCCGGGACCAACCTTTGCATGCATTCATAAAACCCATTTATCACTTCATGATCTTTTTGCACCTCTAACGCTTTTGGGTAAAAGAATTCTGGGTTAAGAAAGTTCGCAGCTGCATGTAAAGGCCGATGCAATTGGACATCCCATCTTTTGTCGATGATTTCGAAAATTTCATTATACTTCTCTTCTTTATGATCAAATGAACTTGCAATGCATTCTTTTGCCCTATCCATTGCCTCATAAATGTATCCCATGGGAGGTTTCTTCTCGGTATCAACCAATCTAAGCACTTTGACGAGAGGACCCGAGACCTTAAGGGCAAACACAACAGTATTCCAAAATGAAGGTATCAACAAAGTTTGTGCCATTCTTTTACCTTGTGGCTCCTTTGCCCATTTGCTTGAGATCCAGTCTTCGGAGGTGACCATCTTTCTCAAATTGTTTTTTTGTTGATGCATCCTAGACAAAGTCAGAAAGGCGGTTGCAAATCTAGTTTTTGCAGGCTTGATCAAATTCTTCAAATTTGTATAGCGCCTCATCATGTTTAGCAACGTAGGTCGGTTGTAAATGTAGCCATGTACTGCAATACCCCTTTCAAATGTCTTTTTCAGTCTAGGTATCTTGAAAATGTCTTCTAACATCAAGTCCAAGCAATGAGCAGCACATGGTGTCCAATACAAGCGTTCATACTTGGCTTCCAAAACTTCCCTATAATGTAACAATAACGAAGAATTATTATTTTAAAGTTTTTAAATTTTAAATACAAAACAAACTATGAGTAAACAATTTTGATGTAAGGAATGAGGAAATATTCTAACCCGCCAACACATTAGCTGCAGCACTATCAGTGATAACTTGCACCACATTCTCTTTTCCAACTTTCTCCACAAACTTGTCTAGTAATTCAAATAGCTTTTGCCCATCCTTTGAATAGCTAGAAGCATCAACCGACTCAACAAACATGGTTCCTCTTAGACAATTAACTAAAAAGTTAATCAATGTCCTTTCTCTCTTATCAGTCCAGCCATCAGCCATTATGGAACACCCGTATTTTGCACAATCCTCTTTATGATTCTTCATCAAATCTTCAGTATGTTTCACTTCTCTTTTGAGTTGGGTAACCCGCACTTCATGGTAAGTTGGTGACTTCATACCAGGATCATATTGCCCAATGATTTCAATCATTGGTCCAAAACTCTCATAATTTATTGCATTAAAAGGAATACCAGCATCATACATCCACCTTGCAAATCTTTGCACTGCCCGAGCTCTCATTTCTTTTTTGTAAGGGTCATTTGCATCAATTTTGGTTTGCTTCCCTTTTGCTTGGTCTCTTCGATTTTTCACCACTGATTCAGGATTAGGTGAAGTAAACATCCATAGGCCCTTTTCTCTTTGGCATTTTTGATTTGGATTTGGATGAACCTTGGCTGCTGCTTGTCAACTTACGGCGTTGATTGACATTGATCTCAACAACATCATCATCCCCATCTTCATCTTCCATGTCCATGTCATCGAAATCAGGCAACATGTTCATTTCTTCTTTTTTTGTCTTCTTTTTTGACATGAACTCTCTAATCTCTTCTCTTACATGAGCTGGACACTTCGGGCAAGCAGTGACATTCCTATAACCTCCCACGAGATGTTGTTTCACCTGATAAACACCTCCATTTGATACTTTACCACAAAAATTATACTCGAACTTATTTAAATTATTCTCCTCTACCAAATAGGCATATTGCCACGCCAGATCTTTTCTATTTCTTTCCGATGTCATTTTCTACACAACAAATTTAATAAATGGAAAATAATTTCAGTGTAATGTAATGTGCGATGAATTAATTATTTGTAATTTTTTTCCCTAACAGATAAAGCAAAAAAAAGACCAATAGCACATTGTATTAATTAATTATTTGTGAATAATTAATTATTTGTAAATTTTTTTTCAGTGTATTTTTTTTAGTTAATTAATCAGAATCAGAATCTATTTTTTTCCCCTAACAGATAAAGGAAAAAAAAAGACCAGTAGCACATTGTATTAATTAATTATTTGTGAATAATTAATTATTTGTAAATTTTTTTTTAGTGTATTTTTTTTAGTTAATTAATCAGAATCAGAATCTTATTTTGCATTAATTAATCAGAATCTTATTTTGTATTATAAAGGAAAAAAAAAAAAAAGGCCAATAGCAGCACATTGTATTAATTAATTAGAATCTTATTTTGTATTTGTATTTTTTTTTTTTTTTTTTTTTTTGGTTTCTAACAGAGACTCAAAGGCATAATTGAAAGGAAAAAAAAAAAAAAGGGGCAAAACAGAGCCAGAAGAAGAAGAAGAAGAAGAAGAAGAAGGAGGAGGAGGGAGAGAGAGAGTCAGAGTCGAAGTCGAAGCCAAAAAAAAAAAAAAGAACTGCAAAGAAGTCGAAGTCGAGCTCGAGCAAACTAGAAGACCAGAAGAAGAGAAGAAGAAGATGACGAAGCATACCTGCGAAATCGAAATCAAACACACCCAGTTGAAGCAGCCCAGTCGAAGTCAAAGTCCAAGGCGAGGCGAGAGAAGAAGAGACGACATAGATTAGGGTTCATTTGAGTTGTATTTGGGTCATATTGTACATGAGTTGTAATCCTCTGTGGTTAAGAGCCATTCGAACACACGCCCGCAGCTGTTAGATCAGATCTAGCTGTTAAAAGATCAAGCGCGCCTAGTCGTGCGCCTTACGCCTCTGTCGCCTGGTTCAAGTCGCGGCTACGGGGCGCACCTAACTCAAAGCGCCTCGCCTGGGACCTATTTAGGATCAAACAGTGCGCCTCGCCTCGCCTTGCCTTGCGCCTAGGCGCGCTTTTTACAACACTGGTGGTACCTTTGGCAAAACCAACTATGATCCTCCGTTGTGATAATAATGAGACCGTTGCACAATTCAAGAAGCCAAGAAACCACAAGGGAGGAAAAAACAGAGAGAGCATCGTCTCATCAAAGAGATTGACAAGCTTGGAGACATCATCTTGAGTCACGACACTAACACATTGCGTATGTGGAGAATCTAGTTAATTATTTCACCAAGGCAATACATACCAAGTGTTTGACTATCACATAGAATGGGAGTCAAATGTAGACCAATTAGTTATGAGTGCAAGTGAAAGTTTGATTTAGGGTACAAATCATTACAGACCATAATGGTCCATAACAGATATTACACTTGTTATCCACAACTTCTTGTCTAAATTTGTTAAGAAAGTGAATCCTCTCCCTCAAAGTTGTCCACTTGTAAATCAAATGCCTAAAAAGTTATTATGGTGGACCAAACTTTGGCAACAGATTTATTATCCAAGCATGTGTAAAGGGTAAGAGTAGATCATTATGGGTAGATTATTTTGAATATTGTCACATGTTAAAAGGCTTGTGTTTGGATTATCTCGAATAATGTTACAAGTTAAAAATGTCATTTCCCTCTAACCATAATGCAAAAGTTTAATCAAAAGTTGGTTTATAAAGTCACCTTGAAACTGGAATAACACGATAGTGGCATGCTCTTTGGGACAGCTTATGACATTGCAGAAGGCAAAACAATTGATAGAGTGACTAGGGAAAAAATTGTGCAGCTGTCATCAAGCAAATGGGAAATAAGGCTTCATTGAGTTGACTGAAGTCTTGGGTGTCTTCCTACATCTTTGGTGGTAATTTAATTCATAGCTTCAAAAAAAAATGGTGCATTATATAAATTTAGAGAACAAGAGTATGACAGTAAGCTTACAAAGAAATAGATACATCAAATCAATAAGTTCGGACTTAATTGGCGAATGAAGTCTAAATGGGCCAAGATGTTGATGAACAAGCTTCTGCAAAAGAGTTGTACTTGACATGGAAAGGAATGAGATGTTATATGTAGTTGAATCTCTAACTGGAGGGATGGAAGAGAAAAATTCCCAAATTGCAGATTTTTTTGGTATCTAATTTATGGAGTTTAAAGGTAATAACATATTGCATGACATATCCATTATACATTTGTTGCTTCTACGGCCCAGGAGGCCTCTACCTCTCCCCTTTTCTCCTTTTCTATAGAACATCTTTTTTATCAAAACAATGTATAAGATGTTATGAGTTGTATTTTACACAACTTGCAGCATGGCTATGTTAAATTAGCAAAATGTAACCCAAAGTTTTAAAAAGCGGCCGCAACCGTTACGTAACGGTTTTGGCGGTTACCGCCACCCGTTACGGCCGCTTTTGCAATGTGATTGAGATTCACAGGTGTGTCGGCCGTAGTGGCTACCGTAGCGGTCGTAACGGCCTGTTACGCACCGTTACGTAACGGTTCCAAACTGTTTCTTTCAGAAAAACACACAAAAAAAAGCTGAAAATGGGGGAAAAGGGATAGAGAGAAGAGGGAAGATAAAGAGAGAATAGAGGAGCAAGAGATAGAGAGAGAAGAGGGAAGATGAAGAACATGTTATTAATTTGTTGAAACTATAAGATCTATACTATTCTATTCAACTGTTATCACTAAACCATTTTGTTTGTGTGTGTCTATCTATATATTGTTTGAAAATAATAATAATAATAAGTGTGGTCATTATCTATTTGACTTGGTTAAAATATGTATATATGTATATATGTTTAGGCTCTTATTTATTCTCTTACTTTTGTCATTATTTATCTTATATATAATAGTTAGTGATTAATTTTTTGTAAAATATAAAGTCGTTAATTATTAAAATAAAATGTAAAAAATTCAGTTTATAGTGATTTAAAAATATGAAATATATTGGATCATACTTAAAAATTTATAAAAATTGATCAATATTTATTTTTAACCCAATAAATATGATCATGGAAAAAAAATATGCATATCGGTAAGTTTTTTTCAAATTGTGCGAAAAATAAAAAAAATTCACAGTTCCGGTTACCGCAACCGTTACACTACGGCCTTTACACCCCGCAACTGCAACCGTGTCACCGCCACCGTTACAGCGACCGCAACCGCTTTTCAGAACCTCGATGTAACCTAATTATAGATACAATCATAACTTGATACTCAAATATGTTGACAACATTTGTTGCATACAAGTAAAGGTGCATCTTTCATGCGGAACTATTTCAGTTCATTATAAAATGATCAAGATAAATGCACTGCAAGTCAAAAAGATCAGAAAAGAGAGAAAGTGTTGCAAAATCAGTCTTTTAGAAGAATGCAGAATCCACTAAAAACCAGAAGAAAGAAACAAAGAAAGATTTTTCAAAAAATATATATATATATTATTAGAGTATCACCTCATTAAAGTATCTTATCAGTAGATTCTTGGTGACCCTCCCAATGCCAGCACCACAATCTACAGGAGTTTTAGATAACATTAAAAATTAACAATTGCCAAGATATCCACCAATCAAGTATAAACTTTCCAGATAATTATGTATATCATAATGATAATTTAAACTAAAACTTAAGTATATCATTTGAACCAAAAGATAAACCTAAATGGATCTTCCTTTTGGAATTTACTGAATCTCTTTGCATACTTGATCCAGCTAGTTGTGGTAGTGAGTAACTCACTAGGCTGTCGAGCTCATTATTTTCTTCTATGTTTCACAGATTTTGACAATTAAAGCTTTGTGGGACCTTTTATGGGGGGTGATAAGAGTGGAGGACAATTGAGAATTTCATTCAGATTAGTAGACTGCTTCTATGTTATGCTCCACCTAAACGGAACTATGGAATTGTAGCTGAGACCTTAACATTGTAAAAAATGACTTTTTGAGTTTTTCCTCTTGCATGTTGTGGATTATAAATGAACAAGTTTTCTAGTAGCCTTGCATGCTCATATGACCAAGTCTTGTGAGGGTGCAACGTCATCACATGATAGCTGGTTTAGGTTGGAGGCGAGACATCCTTACTAAGGAGCTATTATTTGAACAAAAAAGTTTTACATTCATCATTCACCAAATACCCACACACCAAAAAAAAAATTAGAAAATTGAATATCTTACACTTATGTCTTTCTTTTGAATTATACCAGCGTAGAATTTATCAGTTCTCACAAAGTTCACTGACAACTATAATGGTATTACAAACGCAAGCATATACATAGGTAGAGTAGAGCATAGTAGCCATTTTCTTACCTAGCGCAACAAGATGTCGGTTTCTTCCACCATCTGGGAATCGATCAGACAAAAGGGTATTGAGAAATGCCTCACTAGATTTGATATCTGGCTCGTTGACATGCCCATATCCACCTAACACACCATCCACAGATGCCTCCACACTCTTTTCTCCCAAAACAACACAACCGCACATAAAATAAACCAATTAATAACATACAAATACATACATGTAGATACATACACATATAACTAAGTAAAAAATTGATACATCACATATACACACTTGTATATACCTATATGTGTGTCAGAATTAGAACAAATAGAATAAGAATTTGTACAGGTTTAACTAGAAGAAGGGTTTTAAAGGTTACTCACTTCCCAATAACCAACGCCTTTACTGTACCATTCAGACTTCTTATGGAGGTCTCCTACCTCTTCCCTCCACATGTCCTCCGCATTCTTGAATTCTCGGCCATCAGAATCAGACCCACCGACCTCCATCTTACTGAACCCACGCACTCTCACTCTCACTTGCTCTTGCTGGCACTCTCTATTAACTCTAGTAAATAACCGTGCCTGTGAAAGTGAGACCAACTTGAGAACAAAGAAACTAGCAGCAGCAGTATAATAATCATATTTTTTTAATATATTTTATTTATTATTCTATCTATCAATTCACACTATTCACGTATATTTTACCAATGTAATGGTGACACATAAGATTATAAATAAAATATGGTCATCATAGTATTATTGTGAGAAAAATTATTGAATACATACACAATACCAAGTGGCATTGTCATTTGATACCCCTTCACCAATTACCCATTCTATCCCTATATTGTTAGACACAGCACTAACATAAATATAAGGGCTAATTGTGACAACTGCAAAGACCCCCTTTGTGGTTTCTGAAATAATACTGCTCTCCGTGATTTTTTTTCTAACAATATGTATGAAGCTCCCCTCTGCTAACTCACCATTCAACTGACTAACAGAATCTGGTGAGGTCAGCTAATTTGACTATTTAAGTACCTAAATTACCCTTTTTCTTAACATTCCAGAGACCAAAATACCCTTGCCTTGGATTCAACACATTTATACACACACAGATAGTGTGAGAGAGAATTTAGTTAGATGAAATTTACATCAAGGAAGCAACAATCTTTACAAAGTAAATTAGAAAGAAAGAAAAAAAACATTAAATTCTTATTTAGCAAGAATTCAAGATCAAACGCAACCAGAACTAGAAAGTACAAGGTTAGAGAGATCAGGAAAGCAATTGGGTTGGCATCAATTAAAATTATATACATAAATATCTACAATTACCAGTGGCCCCAATTCCATATATGTGTGTGACAGTGGTTAACTGGGAAATGCATGGATACCATCACCAGGATTTCACCCACTCAACAAACTACCATTCACTGCCAAACTATTCAATGTAATGTAAGCATAATTCAATGGAAACAAAAGGTTAGTAATGAATATGTAGCAAAAGAATATTTTTGTTACACCTGCAACAACCTCATTTAAACATGAAGAATTTGCAAAATTGTTCATATGTTTTCAAAAATCAGTGGATCATTCATAACTTAATAGAAAGAAGAAAACAAATCATTACAAAAATCATTTTAAAAAATATTACACTTCCCAACTCATTATCTTGTTTCTAATATTTCCAAAATCATTGAGAGGGTTTGCACCTGGATTGTTCTAGAAACTCCCTGGGCATCTCTTCTACCAACAACTCCAGGGTTCATATCACCACTAGAAACAACAATCCAGCCACACCTGTGAAGATTTCTCAAGTTGGGCCTCTGGATATATATATGTAGCTACCCCCTCTTATGCTCCTCTACCACATAAGCACAATCAAGTATATAAACACACATATATATATCGTGTATATCTATTATATTATAGAAAGTCAACTCTTGAGTTGGTGCAGATGAAGCCGGATCATGCTACCCTATCTAACTGTTTAATTGGTAACTACCATACCTAACTTATTTACACACGTAGTGTGTGCCAGTACTTCTAGTAGTTAATAAACTGATCCGAGAAACTGAGATTAACATTTTCAAAAAACTAGAGCTTTGGTTTCAAAATACAGTATTTGAAAATAGTTTTTTTTATTTTAGAATATTTACTCCAAAGCCCTACCCCATTTTCTCATACTCCAAAGGAAACTCGCTCTATTCTATCAGAGATTTTGGGCGATAGTGGGTAAGCAGGTGATTACAGCTATCCTTGGAATTTTGAATTCTTCCCAAGACATATCAATGGCAAATGACAACTATATAGTTTTGGTTCCAAAGGTGAAAACCCACGGAGGATGTCAAATTTTAGACCAAACATCCTTTGCATCATGGTATAAAAAATTGTCAGCAAAGTTCTTGCAAAATGCCTAAAACTTGTGCTTCCATCGATTATATCAATTAATCATAGTGCTTTTATTAGGGGGCCGCCTTAATACTGATAACATGCTTATAGCCTTTAAAGTTTTTCACTACATGAAATTAAATAGGAGCGGTAAGGATGGACACTTTGCATTGAAGATTGATATGAGCAAAACATATGAATGGTCGTTGTGCAGGGCAAAATGGAGAAGCTAGGTTTCAACCAACGTTTCATTAACGTTGTCTTGCATTGTATTACATTTGTATCCTATTTAGTGCTTCTTAATGGGGTCCCAACGAGAACTTGTCATCCAACCTGGGGGTTTCGGCAAGGTGACCCTCTATCGCCATACCTTTTTGTCCTTTGTGCAAAGGACCTCTCTTCGCTAATTATGAAAGTGAAAGCTAACCAAAGACTTACTAGTATTGCCATCTGTAGGGGTAGTCCTCATTTGTCACATCCCTTTTTTGCTGAGGATAGCTTATTGTTTGGTAGTGCAATGATGGATGAGAATGTAGTGGTGAAGGAGATCCTTCAAATGTATGAGCATGCCTCAGGACAAAAAGTTAAGTTGGGTAAGTCCTCAATCTGCTTCAGTAAAGTGTCAATATGGTTGTGCCAGATGAGATTGGAGAAGCTTTGGAGGTGGGTGTCATGGTTGAGTCACTTTATTAGGAGGAATAAGAAGGAGGTGTTTCACTATGTGAAGGATCGAATCTAGAATCGAATGCATGGTTGGAAGGACAAGTTTCTTTCAGCAACTAAATTTGAGATTCTAATTAAGGTCATGGCGCAAGCCATCCCCATGTATGTCATGTCTTGCTTCCAACTGCCTAATACATTATGCGGGGAGATTGACTCAATCATTAGCCGATATTGGTAGGGCCAAAGGAGAAGAAGAAAAATCATTGGAAGTCCTATGCAGCTATGCGCTATCCTAAATGGTTAGGAGGAATAGGAATAAGGCAATGTCAGCAAAGCAAGAGTGGAGATTGATTTAGTATCCGAATTCCCTGTTCACATGAATTATAAAGGCTACATACTACCCGCAGTCAAATTTCTTAGAGGCAAAATTTGGGGTCAAATTCATCTTTCACTTGATGAAACATCTTCAATGTAAGGCCGCTATTGGAGGTAGGATTACGATGGCGTATTGGGAATGGTTAGAGTGTGCAAATTGTGGATGATAAATGGTTGTCTCGACCGTCCTAGTTGAAGTTGATATCTCCTCCTTTGCTTGCGACAGATGAAAGAGTTAGCTATCTCATTGACACAAATAAAAGATGTTGGAATTCAAAGTTATCATCGGCCCTCTTTTTGGATATGGATGTGAAGACTATCACCAAAATCCTGTTGTGCCCGAAATAGCCTGTGGACACTTCGGTTTTGCTTTATATGAAAGATGGCCGATTTTTAGTACGCTGTGCTTACCATTTGCATACGACCATTGATCACACTATGACAAATTGGCCTGGCTGATCGGATGGTGAAGCAGAGTAAAGGCATTTTCAGAAAAGAGTCTGGCACCCCCAAATGCCAAATAAAATGAAAGTATTTGCTTGGAAGGCATGCTATAATATTCAACCTACTTGAATTGTTCTAAAAGGAAGGAGGATCTCCGTAGATGACATGTGTGGACTACGTGGCGAATCAACTGAGACTATGTTGCATTGCTTTCAGGATTATGGGGTAGCCCAGAAGGTGCGAGATTGAAGCTTGTTAACTTCCGATGTTCGAGCAAGTAATAGCTATGATTTTATGCAAAGGGTAGATGATGTTGCCAACTAGTGACAAGAGTCTGGGACTTTTTTGTGGCGAGGTGTTAGGGTATTTGGGCGGCCCGGAATCAAGCTGTGTTTCATCTAAAGTCTTATGTCTATTGAGGACCTTGTTGGGAATGGTGTCTCTAACTTACTACGAGACTTTCGCCAAGCATGCAACAGTGTAGGAAATTCTTGTTTTCCTCTTATGGGCACAATCATTCAGGAGGCTGCTGCAATTTGTCAGGTTTTCAGAAAGCTTTGTTCTTTCTCATGTTCGACACATGGCCAAAATTAGGAATGGTCTCACTGTGTGGGTGGAGGAAGCGCCGCCGGGCGGTGTTTGGTACAGCTTATTATTGTAAATTACAAGTTGATAATCCAAAGCTACCTACCTCTCACCTAACTTTTAGAAATTCAGCATTTTTTTTTTAAATGTATTTAACCTTCTGCCTAAGCAAAAGCTGCAATAAATAGTCTAATAACCCATAATAATAAATAAAAGCAGTAGCACTATAAGCAGCTCAGATAAGCTGAACCAAACAACCCAAAAGTTTGTAATCTGTTTTTCCGAAAAAATGAAATTGTAAACTCTAAAAAAAGTGATTTTGAAGATGGGTTTACATTGGCATTAAAAATCTTGTGGAGGTGAATGAGAATAACACGAAAAAGATTGGATTTTTGTTTGTTCATAATTGAATTATAATAATTAGGTAAATGATTATACCTGGAAGGCTGGAGTTGAAGTGTGGAAGACGGGTGTACTCGCAGGAGCACTGAGGGAGAAGATCGTTGTAACTCAACGAGAGAGAGAGGCAATGAGTCTCTCTGAGATGCAGAGTCTAGACCTAATTCTAAACCTTGAATCAACCAACTGGGTATGCTGAACCGGGATCGATTCAAGTTTTTCATCCGTTGAGCCGCGCGAATCGATATGGGTTTTTTTTTAAGACCAGAACCAAACCCATTTCTTAGACCACCTCCGGTCTAAGCGGTGGTTTGACATTCCCTAAATAATTCATCTTTTTATTTTTTATTTTTTTTTTATCACATCACCTCTTCACTTTTTTATATATATTTTCGTAAAAAGATAAAAAGTACACTTATTTAGATCATTCCAAACAACCCCTAAATCTTTCATCAAATAAAAATTTAATAAAAATGGTATTTCAGCCGTTTCACTAAATTGATATTTCATTAAATCAAGAGAATATTTAACTTTTCATCAAATTTTAAAGGTAATCATTGATAGACAAAAGGATAGATAACTAGGTGGACAATCAAATTGAAAAAAATTTAAAGAAAATTTACAGTGAGGTGGTCGACCACCTGGACATCCTCTCGGTCGACCGGTTATTTGATGAAATTAAAATTTAAGCATTAAAACATTTGGTATTAAATAAAAATTTTAACCCAAATCTTTCCTCAAATTTGATATAAAAATAATAATAATAAGCATAAGAGACGCTCTAAGCCTTTTTTTTATTGTTTATTTAAATTCTTACGCGGGTTTGGTTTGAGAGTTAGAGCAATGGAATTGGTGATTGAGAAATTGTGGTGGACTTAATATTATGTTTGATTGTTATTCCCAATGGATGGAGGGGATTAACAAAGGTCAAAAAAAATTATTTTTAATTTAAAAAAAAAATCAACTTTTAATTTATATTCTTTTATTTTTAGTAAATTTTTTAAATATTTAAAAAAAATAATTGATTTCTACCTAACACAATTTCACTTACAAAACAATATAGGGACATTTATTAATAAATATTATATCCGTAGCTTATAGACCATTTAATTCTATAAATAATATTATAAATTCATAAGTTCTATTTCATATTAAAATCTCTCAAATAAAACATATTATATTTGAAAGAGAACTTTTTAAGTAAATTCCCTTCTTAAGAGTTCTATTTCATCTAACACATATTCTTTTTGAGTATTTCATTAGGTCCTATTTGAGATAAGAATACCAAAAACCCCTCAATCGTCTTTACATGTATTTCCATTCTGAAATCAAATCCAATCAAAACACTCCTCTTTATCATTCCATATTTCACTCCCCAAATGTTTTCCTTCTCAAAATCCTCACTATTGCAACAAAATCTCACAAACCCTAATCCTAGATTTCACATTGCTTCGTCCACCATCCTACCATCATCCCACCGTCGTCGGCAATTGGAAGTTCACATCGATTCACCGCTTCCATCGCGAAATCGACCCACCGTTCCACCGTCATCGAAGCATTGTCGGCTACTGGAACCATACTCCAACGAAAAAGAAACAATGCTGTGAACATTCGCATAAATCGGAGTGTATCAACTCGACATGGGAACCAAAAGTAAGCACCTTTTTTTCCCCTTTTTTGTGTAATCAAATTACATTTTTTTTTTGTCCTAATGCAAACTTTCTCACATGTTACCATTGTTATTTTTTGTCCTTATTGCTTATGTTTTTGCTGTTATTTTTCCTTTTTTTGTTGTTGTTAATACTGTTAAAATGATGTAAACTTCCAAATTTGTTGCTTTCCTAGAAAACAGAAAATTATTGTTGTTTCGGATATTGTTGTTATTGTTCGCATGATGTCAACATTCACATGGGGACCATGTCCTGAATAAATTTGTTATAAGATTGTAAACATTGTGTCAAGCAAATCCCCAAATAAAAACGTTTCTTCTAGTCGTAGTTCGATTTTGATGTGAACCTTGACAATGTGAACATTAATATTGTTCATATTTGTACACTTAATATTCACATCACAGTTTTGTACACTGAAAATATGTTTTTTGTGATTAATGAATGGGTGATATTGTCATGTTGTTTGGTTGTTTATAGCCACTATGAATATGTACAATGGTGCTATTTGCTTATAAATGTGTATATATAATCGTTGTCTTACTATGAATTGTTGTAACCAAATGTTGATGTGAACTTTAACATTCTTTTCTATACACATAGACATACCTAATATTATATGGATGTATAAATATTAACATTCAGTGTGACCACTACTATTTGTACCCAAGCAGTAATGTGAATATTCACATCTCCAATGATGTGAATGTTCACATTACTATGTTTGTCACCTAAATAGCACATTGTTGTTTTTGCTTATTTGAATATCGTTGAATGTAAGCATCCACACTAACATGTGTTGATGTCAATGTATAAGCCTACCCTACTAATTCTATTGAAATCAAATTTGATGTTCATATAAACACTCACTATTTGTGCATGCCCATGTAACAAATGTTGCATCTAAATTTTGCACAAAGAGGAAGAAGGAGAAGTATCATGTCAAAGAAAAGAGCATGCCTCTAAAGAGCAACACTCACATCGACATGCGGCATGTCAATTATCGATCAAACATTACAGGCTTAGTAAAACTGATGAGAAGCACCAAGTTCTTAGATCTTCAACTAGACTACTTGAGGCAAAATCCGTTATTTGATGGTTGGGGTTGTCCACCATACACTAACTATACCAGAATACAGTGCTAGCTTTTTTAATTTTTTAATTTTTTTTTTTTTTTGTAACTTTGATAACTTGTAGTTAAAAACACTTGACAACATATATATAAATCAATAATATATTTCTCACACACCTATGTGTTTTGATGATATATTTGGTGCTGATGTGTTGCATGTGTTAAACAATATAAATTGTGACCATTCACATCTGTTTTCTTATGTTAAAGTTTGTGTGAATGTTCACTTCTTAGTTTATGTTCAATAAGTGTGAATGTTCAAATTATGTCCTATGTTTACTGTGATTGACTGCAAATATTAATATTCACATTATACATTAATTAGGTGTATGATCATGTTAGAATTAATATGAATTTTTACATCTATTTATTACATTGTGAATATCACATCATACTGTGGTTGACTACAGATGTTAATATTCATATTATATATTAATTAGGTGTACGACCCATGAACAAACATATCAGAATTAATGTGAATCTTAACATTTATTTATTCCATTAGGAATATTCACATCATGTTTGTGTCTAAATAAACAAAATGGTCCTTGAATATTCACATCATCAATATTGCATAATGGTAATGAACATAACAAAAACATATACACCATTCAATATTATATGAAAGTGCAAATATTAACATTAATTGACAATACATATGACAAAATTCTAGTACAAAAAACCACCATTCAATATTATATGAAAATGCAAATATTAACATTAATTGACAATACATATGACAAAATTCTAGTACAAAAAGCCAGAAATCTAGAAACAAAATTCCCATAAAATCTCAAACTCTCCAAAAACAAAACAAAACAAAACAAAAAAACCATCACCCACATTCTCATCTTCATCATCTTCATCATTATCACTACCCATGCAATTCCAACATTACACCAATCTAACAACAATCTCTGCATGTTGAACCCCCATTGATTTGGCAAGTAATAACATACTTTGAAGCTCATCATCAATGTCCAAATTACACCTATTAATCCCAGGTAGCCGATAGAACAATGAAACGCAATCAGTAGATAACTCATTCCATTTTTCACACACACGCTCCATGAAACGTGAATAAAACAACGCTCGCACTACATTTATTACAGTAGTACCACATCCATATGAGCACACCAACAACATGAAAGTATCCATCTGCTGCAAAAATACAAAAATAAGGAAGTGAATAACCACATTATAGCCAATGATATGTGAACATTTACATTGTTCACATAATTTGAATTATCTAACCAAACAAAGATAAAACAGAATAAGCCGACAACTTGTGACACCTGAATTTTCTTAAATTTAAAATTGCAATAAATAGAACTCAAAATAAATAAATAAATAAATAATAATAATAAATAAATAAATGCATAATTTAGGAAATTGGGAATTTATCGATTAAATTGTTAAGAAAATAAATTGTAAGACACCACACGTTAAATATTTTAGTAAGTGGTAAGTGATGTTTTATAGTTGGGTAGTGAGGTTTTTAGACGTGAACCTAACTTATAATTATACGTCATATGAGAGATCATTGTAAATTACCAAAAGGATAATAACCCTAGAAATTATGAGAAGCCAAATTTTAGTTTTCTTGAGCCAACATTACGTCACCCTTAGGAATTCCAAAAGTTAAACTCAAAAGGGTAGAACTCAGGTAACTCAACACCACGTGTAGAAAAGTTAAGGCTCATGGCACTTAAACGTGCCACCTAGGAACATTTTGACACCTAACATGACATGTGCCAAGAAAAGACCATATCTACTCTCCCTATAAATAGTTTAGGACATAGTGTTATGGAATCACGGAGCTTGAAAGAATTATACATACGGGTTTAGCGAATCAACAATAGAAAAGTGAAGGTTAAAGATTAAGGGTCAATATTTAGGTGAGTTTTATTATACCTTGAGTTACCATAATGTGTTTTCTACATGTCTTAAATTACCGTAATATATTTTATGAATGTTTTAAGTTACCACAATTTATTTTATATAATTTATGTTTTATTGTTAGGTTAATGTTTCATTTATGTGGATTATTTTTCTGAACTCTAATTGCTTAAATTAAAACCCATGGATATGTTTGTTTAAATTTTAGAGATTATTTGACAATGACCTTGTAAACAATTATTTTCTGTAAGTATCACCACGGGAGTCTCATGCCTTGGGGGACTTAAATAACCATTGGCCCCCGTTTGACCACTTTGTGGTCTCCTGTTTGTCATGAATCCATTGACCCCTGTTCTGATTGTCACTTTAGTGACCCGTGTTCTGTTCTGTTCCGTACCGTGATTATAGTGATTTATTTTAGTTTCAGCCACTTAATTAAATTGTGTATTCAACTCAAATTATGTTAATGTTTTAGTTTAAATAATTATCCATGGCCATTTTGTACCCTAATACTCACAGTATAATATTTCTCATTCTGCTATGTGCTTATAGCTGTTACCCCTTTCAAGTGACGAGGTTTAGCGGGATCAAGATGGAAAATGAATCGCTGTGTTGTTTTTTTTAAAATCTTTTTTTTTTTTTATTTCTATCTGTTTTGTTTTGAACTCTTGTAATACAATAAAGTTCAAATAACTATGTTTTGTTCCCTTTTAAATAAGCATTTGGTACCCAATTATTTTATTTAATTTATCCGCTTGCGCTGCGATTACAAAATTATTTGAATTATTTTATTTTTATCTTATTACGACGCCGAGCCTTTGGGTACCGGGTTTGGGTCGTGACAAAAGTGGTATCAGAGCAATGGTTTTTTAAAAAAAAATAAAAAAATAAATAATAATAATATTTTTGTGTATAAGTTTCACATTATTTGAATTAAAAATTATTTCCAAAAAAAAAAAAAAGGCAATGAATTAGGAGCATAGTTGAGTCAGTGATTCTATCTTCTCCCCCGCTCGAGCCACCTAGTTAGTGTATTCATACCGGTCAGGGTATTCATACCAGTCAGTGTATATAAATGTGTTTGGATTGTTTTGCCTCGTTTTTCTTTCGTTAAGTTATTTTGTGATTCAGGTCAGTATGGAATCAATGTCCAATTCAGAGTTCAAATTCAATAATTCTCAATCGAACAAAATTATTTTCAAATTTAGAGTGATGTGCCAGTCACGCCATTGATGTACAGAACCTAAACTGATTTTATTACAGTCTAGGAGTACATCCCCGATTACAGAGACTCAAAAAAAAAAAAAAAAAAAACCAGAAAATACAAAAAAAAAAAAAATAAAGAGAGAAAAGAAAAAAGAGAGTGATCTGTTCTTCTTTCTCCACCGGCAAACGGCCATACGCCGACTTCATTTGCTTGACTCTCCCGCCGTTTTCTTCATCTCAATTTCGTTCTGGAAGACCTTCGAAGGCCTTGCCTCAGTGTGTTCCCCAAGAGAAGGCCCTGCCTCAGTGTTTTCACCAAGAGAGTTAACTATTCGCTGACCATCAAAGGCAAAATACGACGGCGCTCCGAACCGGGCCATACAAGTGGCCTGTCGTTTTACCTCTTTATTCTCCGTGGAGGTAGCCTTCCGTTTCAGTTCTTTGTTCTCTGCCTTCAGCGCGCAAATCTCCGCTCGCGTATCCTTATACATATGCTGAAGCAAAGTGAGTTGGGCGTTAACCCGATGTACCTCACATGTCTTGTTTTGCAGACGGTGAGACAGGTTAGTGACCGCAGCCACCGTCTTCATACACGACTTCAACGTGTAGTGGTTGGCCTCAATATCAGTTTGAGCAGCCATCACTTGCTCAACTGTTAATGTAGGAAGACTAGGATGAGTAAGAGCTGGGCCACTTGGCCCAGAAGAGCTCGATGGATCATTAAGATCCAGAAAGAGAGAGAGGGGGCGAGATGAAGCCATGTATAGGAGAAGAAAAGAAAGAAGGGAGTCGCAGAGAAATGGCAGAAAATAGAGGAGGAAGAGAAGAAGGGGATGGAAGAGTGATGAAGAAGAAGAATATAGAATAGAAGAAGACAAAGAGGGAGAGAGAGTTGAGGTGAGGCAAGCTTACAAATCGAGGAGGCCTGCTTTTGTCAGCCAACCGACGCAAAAGCAAACCCGTGTGTCAAACGCTGTTTTCGAAGGAAGAAAAAGAGGCGGGAGAATTGTATATGAATTGTATATCTATGTATTATATATATTTGTTTGCATATTTGGTCACAAGAGTGGCTTGGGTTCAGTGGTTCAGCTTAGTGGTTGAAAGAACAAGAGACTAAGCCTGAGGACAGGGCTTCGAAACCTTGTATCCCCACATCCATGCATTTTGAGTTTTTCCTCAATTAAATATGTAATTTATGGATGGAGATTTTGAGTTTGATCTGAAATTAAAGGCCTTAAAGGTTTGAGAAACCAAAATTGATGAGCTCAATAAGTTTAATTTGATATTTGGAGCCTTTTGAGGGTTTGAGTTGAAATCTGATTCAGAATGATAAATTAATTGGGCCTTAATGGAAGTCAAATTCGACCAATTAAATTATGTGGGATTTGTGATTAGGTTTGATTAATTTAATTACGTGTTAATCAAGATTTATTAATATAGAGATTTGGGATCCACCACTGTAATTATTAAATTTGGAGATAGCTGTAACATTATTTCTTTTGGAGGTAATTGTGTATAGAATATTTGGAGGATATTGTACTATTTGGAGATGATTTTGTAGTTATTATTTTTGGGAGCAAAACTTGTATTTTTTTTTTTTTTTGTGTGGCTATTTGAGAGTATTTAACGACCCGGGAGTGGGGCGTTACAATCTACAGTTGGCCCCTCTGAACCAGTCCGAAAACCCACAGTACCTGGAGGAGTGAGAAAAAACCAAAAAGGCCAAGGAAGAGCCTTTGCCTTGGTGCCTGGAAACCCAGAAGTTACAGAGAACGTTGTGTCAGGTACACTTTCTGTTTGTGGCCACTTAGCCCATGTTCTCTTTGACTCTGGCTCAACTCATTCTTTTGTCGCACCATATTTTGCTACCAAGTCGACATCAACACCCGAACCCTTAGGATATGTATTGTCTGTGTCTTTTCCTTCTGGTAATTCCGCCCTTAGTACTAATGTGTACAAATCTTGTACTATATCCTTAAAAGGTGAAACCTTACATGTAGATTTGATTCCCCTCTGTATTAGTACATTTGATATGATCTTAGGAATGGATTGGTTAGCTGCCCACCATGCCTCTATCGATTGTGAAGCCAAAAAGGTCTTCCTCTAGTCACCAAACCAACTCGAGCTTATCTTCGAAGGAACTGGAGCCTCTCCCCCTCCATGTATTATATCCTTCATGACAGCCCAACGACTGCTAAGAAAGAGTTGTTGTAGTTGTATCTGTTATGTGATCGATACTCAACAAGAGACCCCCACACTTGATGCAATCCCTGTGGTTCGAGAATGCCCGAATGTATTTCCTGAAGACCTGCCTGGTACCCCAGTTGGCTGAGAAATCGAATTCACCATTAAAACCCAACCTGGTGCACAACCAATCTCAAAAACCCCTTACCGCATGTCCATGACAGAATTGAAATAACTAAAAACCCAACTCCAAGAACTATTGGACAAAAGCTTCATCCGACCAAGTATCTCACCATGGGGAGCTCCGGTACTGTTCGTAAAGAAAAAGGATAGTACAACGAGGCTATGCATCGATTACTGGGAGCTGAACAAAGTCACCATCAAGAACCGGTACCCTCTACCATGAATTGACGACTTGTTTGATCAACTGCAAGGTGCCCAAGTATTCTCAAAAATTAACTTGCATTCTGGTTACCATCAACTAAAAGTCAAAACAGAAAGCATCAAAAAGACTGCTTTCAGAACTCGTTACGGGCACTACGAGTTTCTCGTCATGCCATTTGGCGTCACCAATGCTCCAGCGGCCTTCATGGACTTTATGAATCGAGTGTTCAAACCTTATCTTGACGAGTTCATCATTGTCTTTATTGACGACATTCTTATATACTTCAAATCGCCAGAAGATCATGAACACCGCTTGCGAAGAGTTCTACAGACATTACGTGATCACAAGCTTTATGCCAACTTGAAGAAATGCGAATTATGGATCACTAGTGTACACTTCCTCGGTCATGTCATTAACAAAGATGATATCTCAGTTGATCCCCAAAAGGTTGCAGCAATCGTGGATTGGCCACGACCTACTAATGTGTCTGAAATTCGAAGCTTCTTGGGCCTAGCCGACTATTACTGGCACTTTGTGCAAGATTTCTCAAGGATAGCTTCACCCTTGACCCAGCTAACTCAGAAGAAAAGGCCCTTTGAATGGACGGACAAGCAGGAACGTTGCTTCCAATAATTGAAGAACAAACTCGTGACGGCTCCTATACTAGCACTCCCCGCAGAAGCAGAAGGGTTTGTAATTATAGCGATGCCTCATACAATGGTTTGGGTTACGTTCTTATGCAAAATGGGAAGGTCATTGCTTATGCCTCCCGCCAAGTAAAGACTCACGAAAGGAACTACCCAACTCATGATCTAGAGTTGGCTGTGGTGATCTTCGCTCTCAAGATCTGGCGTCATTATCTCTACGGTGCAACCTGTGAGATTTATACTGATCACAAGAGTCTCAAATATCTGTTTACACAGAAGGAATTGAATATGAGGCAACGACAATGGCTAGAATTTATGAAGGACTACAATATAGAGATCCATCACCATTCCGGCAAAGCTAACGTTGTAGCAGACGCATTAAGTTGAAAAACGATCAAAAGTTTGGGATGTACCCTTATTCCCCGCAAGATCCATGGATTGCTCGCCAACATAATCGTGGAACCCGAGTTGATTGAAAAAATTAGAATCCGCCAATGTGAAGATATGTTACGTTTGTGTGTGTTAGACCTCAAAGGTAACTGGAATGATTATCTACCTTTGGTGGAGTTCGCGTATAATAATAGCTACCATGCAAGTATTGGAATGGCACCGTACGAGGCACTATATGGAAGGAGATGTCGATCACCTCTGTGTTGGACGGAAGTCGGAGACGGAAAATTATTAGGCCCCGAGATTGTGCAAATAACAAGCGATAAAATCCAACTCATCCAGCAGCGAATTCACACTGCTCAGAGTCGCCAGAAAAAGCTATGCAGATACACGGAGACGAGACTTAGAATTTCAAGTGGGCGATCATGTGTTCTTAAAAATCTCGCCAATGAGAGGGGTTATTCGATTTGGAAAATGAGTAAAGTTAAACCCACGTTACATTGGCCCATTCGAGATACTCGAAAGGATTGGTCCTGTGGCATATCGCCTTGCGCTCCCACTCGAACTGTCCAATGTGCATAATGTGTTTCACGTTTCAATGCTTTGTCGATATCTTCGGGATCCAGAGCATGTTGTCAATTATGAGAACTTGGAAGTGCAAGAACAACCTGTACAAATTCTTGATTACCGTGACCAGGTCCTTTGAAATAAGACTATACCTCTCGTAAAAGTCTTATGGAGAAACCATCGTGTCGAAGAAGCAACGGGGGAAACTGAAAGTCACATGCGGGCCAAATACCCACAACTCTTTGAAAACCAAGGTACGTTAAGTTTGGGGACAAACTTCTTTTAAGGAGAGGAGAAATGTGACACCTGAATTTTCTTAAATTTAAAAGTGCAATAAATAGAACTCAAAATAAATAAATAAATAAATAATAATAACAATAAATAAATAAATGCATAATTTAGGAAATTGGGAATTTATCGATTAAATTGTTAAGAAAATAAATTGTAAGACACCACACGTTAAATATTTTAGTAAGTGGTAAGTGATGTTTTATAGTTGGGTAGTGAGGTTTTTAGACGTGAACCTAACTTATAATTATACGTCATATTAAAGATCATTGTAAATTACCAAAAGGATAATAACCCTAGAAATTATGAGAAGCCAAATTTTAGTCTTCTTGAGCCAACATTACGTCACCCTTAGGAATTCCAAAAGTTAAACTCAAAGGGGTAGAACTCAGGTAACTCAACACCACGTGTAGAAAAGTTAAGGCTCATGGCACTTAAACATGCCACCTAGGAACATTTTGACACCTAACATGACATGTGCCAAGCAAAGACCATATCTACTCTCCCTATAAATAGTTTAGGACATAGTGTTGTGGAATCACGGAGCTTGAAAGAATTATACATACGGGTTTAGTGAATCAACAATAGAAAAGTGAAGGTTAGAGATTAAGGGTCAATATTTAGGTGAGTTTTATTATACCTTGAGTTACCATAATGTGTTTTCTACATGTCTTAAATTATCGTAATATATTTTATGAATGTTTTAAGTTACCACAATTTATTTTATATAATTTATGTTTTATTGTTAGGTTAATATTTCATTTATATGGATTATTTTTCTGAACTCTAATTGCTTAAATTAAAACCCATGGATATGTTTGTTTAAATTTTAGAGATTATTTGACAATGACCTTGTAAACAATTATTTTCTGTAAGTATCACCACGGGAGTCTCATGCCTTGGGGGACTTAAATAACCATTGGCCCCCGTTTGACCACTTTGTGGTCCCTTGTTTGTCATGGATGCATTGACCCCTGTTCTGATTGTCACTTTAGTGACCCGTGTTCTGTTTTGTTCCGTACCGTGGTTATAGTGATTTATTTCAGTTTCAGCCACTTAATTAAATTGTGTATTCAACTCAAATTATGTTAATGTTTTAGTTTAAATAATTATCCATGGCCATTTTGTACCCTAATACTCACAGTATAATATTTCTCATTCTGCTATGTGCTTATAGCTGTTATCCCTTTCAAGTGACGAGGTTTAGCGGGATCAAGATGGAAAATGAATCGCTGTGTTGTTTTTTTTAAAATCTTTTTTTTTTTATTTCTATCTGTTTTGTTTTGAACTCTTGTAATACAATAAAGTTCAAATAACTATGTTTTGTTCCCTTTTAAATAAGCATTTGGTACCCAATTATTTTATTTAATTTATCCGCTTGCGCTGCGACTACAAAATTATTTGAATTATTTTATTTTTATCTTGTTACGACGCCGAGCCTTTGGGTACCGGGTTTGGGTCGTGACACAACTACCCCATTTTCACACAAACATTCCACCAAACGTGAATAACACAATACGCGAACCATATTTATTATAGTTGAACTGCAATCATATGTTCACACCAACATCATAAAGATATCCATCTCCTGTAAAAACACAACAATACAAAAGTTAACAATCACGTTATAACCATACAAACAACAACACATACAATAACCCATATTATGTGAACATTCACATTATGCAAAATAAATGCCTATGTATACAGTTCCACTACTAAATCCAGAATGAAAACTACCACCACCAGCCTTACACAACATAAAACATTTAACAAGATCAAAATCACACCACCAAAATGAGGTGACAATACACAACATGCAAACAACCCTCCATAATGATATAACAAATAAGATGTGAACATCTACATTATTCACATACTTTGAATTATCTCGTCCAGACAGAGCCTCATTAAGCAAACATCAAAAACTCATCAAACAAACATTTGTATTACCACATATTCCAAAAAATGTATAAAATCTAAATAATTCAAAAGCAAAACATACAATCCCCACATAAATCAAAACATAACATAAAACGAACATACATTGATACACAAAGTATATGCCTACATTTACATTTTACACTGTTAAATCCAAACTCAAAATATCACCACCTTCATTACCAATGAGATGTGAACATCCACATTATTCACATAATCTGAATTACCTCACCAACACAAAGCCACGTAAAATGCATATAATTCAAAAAACAGATCAACCAATCCATATAATTCAAAAAACAAAATATCCAATCCATCACATAAATCAAAACATAAACTGAACATGTATTCATAACCAAAACGATACTAACCTTAATCATACAATTCTGCACTCGTCCACTACCTCGAAAATGACTGATTTCACCCAATTATACTCCAAACAATGTCACAACTGAACACCATTCGAGCTGTTATCTTCACTCCCAAATCACTGAACCCTACCACAACGGCTACAATGAAACCCTAGCACACTAAAACCTTCAAACGAGCGAGCAAAAATTGAAACGTATCCAACTGAATCTGAATCAGAATCAAAAGCGTAAATACTACAAACTACCAAAACAAAATGAACAAAAAAAAAAGAAAAAGGAAACGTATATATATGTTATGTGTATAAACACTATACATAAGGGCATAATAATCCAACAAAAAATATAAACTTAGAAAAAAGGATCTCATGGAATAAAATAAATAAATACATGAGACTAATCAGGTTATAATAATCATTTGTGGACCTAATGGGTTACAACAACTCTAAAATGGATTTATCAATAAAAATCTCTATTTGAAAATGTAATGAGATAATAGTGCATACATTAGAATGATGTCTAATTGTCACATTTTAAGAAAAATGATACATTTGACAAAAATTTAATAAGACATTAATATACACGTTAGAATATTTTATATTGTCATTTGGCAAAAGTTTTAATCAATAGTGTATAAATGAAGCATATCCACATTTGTTGTTTCTAGAAAATATCGTAAAAGGATCTCATAATGTACATTTTCAAATTCAATTAGACTTCACAATGCATACTTTTTTAGGATGGAACTTCTAGATAAATTTTCCAACAATGATATCACATAAACTCTTATTATATGAGTGTATAAGACTTATATGCATAAATGTAGGATTCACACACTCACTATTTCTATAAGTGTATAAATAAGTGTGATTGTAGCATTGTTCAAACTTGTATGTTGTATTTAGATCATGAATTTTGATGAGGATTAAAATGAAAAGGAAAAATATGAAATAAATGTAAATGAAATGTAAGCTAAATTTTTTTCTCCATTTCTCTTTCCATTTTCTAATTTCTATCCAAATTTATGATTCAAACATAGCATTAGGCTATAGAATAATTCTATTTACACAATAATTCTACCTCATCACACCCCAAAATTTTCAAAAAAAAAATACTACAATTTTAACTCTAACTAAAATTACTAAAAAAAAACCCTCAAACTTTAACAACTACAAACCCTAATTTTTCATTTCACCCACGACCCCCTTCATCGGACTACCATGCGTCGTTGCTACTGTCCCAACTCTTTCTTTCCTCCTAACTACCATATTATTCTTCTTATCCTCTTCATCATCATCCTTATTCTAGATTTGAAACCCATCTCTCTCTCTCTCTCTCTCTCTCTCTTTCTCTCTCTCAGAGTAAAAGAAGACAAGGTCACGAAAGCGAGGAGGATCGTAACAAAAGATGTCTGGAAGGAAGGTCATGGGGGTGGAGATTGCAGTTGGGGAAGAGATCACTCTAGAGAGAGGAGATCGCGGCGTTGACAGAGATTGAGGGAAGAGATTGCTGTTAATGGTGAAGATTGCAACACAATTGTAGCTAGGGGTCGCGGCGACGACGACTATAGAGTGAGGTAGCAGTGGTAGGAGGGATGTGTAGGTAGTACTCGAGAAAGTGGTAGTCGTTGTGGTTGGAGGGCTGGAAAGGTGGTAGTCATCACGATGAGAAGACTACAGAAGTGGTAATTATTGTTTTCGAAGGTTACAAGGCAGTAGTTGAAAGTAAAGGTGGAAGAGGTAGGGTTTGAAGGTTAAGTATAGAGAGAATAAAGCGGTTAGAAATAAGGGTATATGTGGAATTATAGTGTGTAAAAAGACAAATATTTTTTTTGAATGGAGTGTAAATAGAAAAATTGGTATAATGAGGTAGATTTGTGGTATATATAGAATTACCTTAGGCTATAAATACATTATTTTTTTATTGGACAAATTTGCTCTTACATTCATTTTATATTTCAAAATTTTAAAATCTCATAATTTGAATTTTACGAATCAGTTTTTAATGGAGTGCTGCTATTAGCACCTGTCAAAATTCTTTAGACCCCCCATTTTATAATTTTTTTTTATTACAATTATACCCTAAAGTAAAATTACATTAAAAGACATTATGAAATGGAACACCCACCTATCAATAATAACTAATACTCTATAATATTGGACATCCACTTACACCCCCACCCCCACCTCTAACTCCAACTATACGTATTCCATGTTTGTAAACCCTAAACCTATTGCTTTTCATAACCAATTAACATAAACCTTAAATCTATTATTTTTCATAATCATCTTAAATCCTGAATGTGTCATCTTCATCACCACCATCAACGCTATTGAACTTGAAAGTTTTGCTTCAAGTATAACGTATACTTCATCACTTATTTCACTGTGTAAAGCAATGGAGGACGAGGACAACATTTTCGGTCGTTTATCTGTCTTGTATTAACATTCTCGATCGTTTTCGGTCGTTCTTGTTTTGTTTGAGCTATTCGGTACTGGTTTGCTGACTGTTACAATTATGTTCGGTAACACAGTACTGAACATAATCCTTTCGTTCAATACATAGGTTCCGAACATTAATGCAGATAGTCAGTTATGTAATTTTCTTTGTTAAACTAACTTAGAATGGAAAAGAGTGAATTGGAATGGATTTAAGTTATGTATTTTGAATGGATTTAATTCATATTATTTTAAGTTGTGAATTAGAATGGATTCAAGTTACACAGTGATGAACAAATTTTGTTCGGACATATAGTGCTAACAGGATCATTATTGTTCGACAAAACAGTTCTGAACAAAATACATTTTTTCGGCTACACAGTGGTGAACAAATTGGGTGGGTGTGCATTTCATTGTGAAAATATGGAGATTAGTTTTCTATTCTGAAAATATTATGGAAATATTATAGAGATTAGTTTTCCATATATATACATTGTTTTCTATTCCTACAATTCGCATCAATCTTCACTTTCTCATCTGAATTTCCCAATCAATGGCAAATTCCAAAGAGACCCACGTCGTCGAAATCCTAATCGACGAAGAACACCAACCCCACAAGTAAATGCATTGTGTTTTCAGGAACCACTTTTTAGATGTGGTTAATGTTGGAAAGAGAAGAGAGAGAAAAAGCTAGGGTTTTGAAGGGATTTTGAGAGAGAGAGAGAGAGAGAAAAGAGAGAGAAGAGAGAGAAAAATCTTCACTTTCTCATATGAACAAAAGGGGTTTTGAGAGAGTGAGAGAAAAGAGAAAGAAGAGACATCACTGATGAGGAGAGAGAGAGAGAGAAGAGAGGGAGGTAGAGAGTGGGTGTGGTTGGGGGGTGTGAATTGCGTGCATATGTTGGAATGGATTCATGTGGGTATGCATTTCATTGTGAATATGAGTAGATTTGGTAATAAGTGGGGTGTCCAAAAAAATATTATTAAAATTTAGGATTTAGGGTTGGGGTCCAAAGAAATGGGAGGTCAAAAGAATTTTGGTAGGTGCTAATAGCAGCACTCTTTTAATAAAATTGATAAATCTAAATTTTTCTTTTCGAGATCTTTCAAATAACATCTATATTGAATGTGAAATCTTAAAAGAAAAAAAAAATGAATATGTGTATTCATACACTTTTAAATCATTTTTAAATTAGAAAAGGACAATTTTTCCAAACCAAACCAAACCAAGCCTTAAGTCCCATCAAATGGGATCAGCTACATGGATCCTTCTTCTCCACGTGGCTTTATCAAAGGCCATTTCGTTAGTCAAATTAAGTAAATCCATATCTCTATTTACAACGCTAGCCAATGTTAATCTTGGCCTACCCAGTCCCATAACACTTCCATCTACCGTCACTATATCGCATCTCTTCATTACTGCCTCTATTGGTCTCCGTTGAATATGACCAAACCATCTCAATTGATTCTCTCTCAATTTATCTTCTATCGGTGCCACTCCTACCCATTCCCAAATACACTTATTCATAATTCTGTCTTGTCTAGTTTTGCCACACATCCACCTTAGCATCCTCATCATAGCAACACTCATCTTATTTACATATTGTTTTTTGGTTGCCCAACACTCCGTCCTATACAACATTGCTGGTCTAATAGTCGTTCTATAGAACTTACCTTTTAGTCTAGTAGGTATTCGTTTATCGCACAGTACTCCAAATGCACTTCTTGACTTAAGCTATCCCGCTTTAATCCTATGGGCCACATCGGCATCAATCTCCCCCGCCGTTGTGATAATCGACCCTAAATAACGAAAATGTTCATTCTTAGGCAGTTCTTGGTTCTCAATCTTCACTTCTCCTCTACTTTCATTGTTACTGTTACTAAATTTACACTCCATATACTCTGTCTTAGTTCTACTTATCCATAATCCTTTAGATTCAAGTATTTTTCTCCAAATCTCCAACTTTGTGTTAACTCCTTCTCTAGTCTTATCCACTAACACGATATTATCTGCAAAAAACATACACCATGACATGTCATTCTGAATATTTCTCGTCAACTCATCCATAACTAACGTAAAAAGATAAGGATTAAGATAGATCCTTGGTGTAACCTTACAGTGATAGAAAATTCATTTGTCTCTCCAGCAGGTGATTTAATAGTGGTCACCACCCTTTCATACATGTCCCTAATCACATCAATGTAACATTTTGTCTCATTTTTCTTCTCTAACACCCACTATATTATATCTCGAGGCACTCTATCATATGCTTTCTCAAGGTCGATAAACACCATATGAATGTCTCTTTTCTTTTCTCTATACTTTTCTATTCCTCTCCTCAACAGATAGATCGCTTCCATTGTTGACCTACTAGGCATAAACCCAAATTGATTCTTTGATATCTCTGTTATATCTTGCTATCGGCGTTCCATCACCCTCTCCCACACTTTCATTATATGACACATTAGCTTAATTCCTCTATAGTTGTTGCAATTCTAGACATCTCCTTTATTCTTATAGATTGGCACTAAAATACTCTTCCTCCACTCGTCTGGCATATTCCTAGTCAACAAAATTTTGCTAAATAACCTAGTCAACCAAGCAACCCCCTTTTTACCTAAACACTTCCAAGCTTCAATAGAGGTATCATCGGGTCCTAAAGCTTTATTTGATTTCATCTTCTTAAGTTCAATCTCCACTTCAAAGTTCCTAATCTTGTGCTAGAACCTGTAGTCTTGGTTTATCGTATTACTGGCTATTTCTTTCCCTATTGACGTACCTCCATATTCATGATTTAATAGTTTTTCAAAATAGTTTTTCCATTTCTCCTTATTCTCTTTATCCTTCACCAATCGTAGAATTCTCACTCTTGATGCACTTAATTTGATTAAAATCTCTTGTTTTCCTCTCCCGTATCTTAGCCAGTTTGTATATCCTCTTTTCTCCCTCTTACTATCCAGTCTAGTGTATAGGTTATCATATGCTTTCAACTTAGCTTCTCTCACTACTTTTTTGACCTTCTTATTAGTCAATCTATAGCTTTTAAAGTTTTCATCAGTTTTATCATTTTGTCACTTTTTAAAGCACTCTTTTTTTTTTGTCTTAACCACTGCTTAAACCTCTTTCCTCTACCACCCAGTTTCCCTAGAGTTGGATCCCGTTCCTTTCGACTCTCTAAGCACTTCCCTTGAGATTCTCTTCATACAATTTGCCATTGAGTTTCACATAGTTTTAACATCATCTTCAAATTCTCAAGCACCTTCCTTATCCATTATATTCTTAAATATTTCTAGTTTATCCCCTTTTAGGTCTCACCATCCCCTTAAATATTCCTAGCTTGGTATTGCCCTTTAAAACATAAATCTAGTACTAAAATCCTATGTTGAGAG
Organism: Camellia granthamiana; assembly: GCA_036172215.1. Lineage (NCBI taxonomy): Eukaryota > Viridiplantae > Streptophyta > Magnoliopsida > Ericales > Theaceae > Camellia > Camellia granthamiana. The sequence goes on along the minus strand of CM069909.1, from coordinate 37,385,569 downwards.
GCCAAGCTCTCTCCAGGAATCACCTTACAATCACTACATTTTAGGCGGTCCACTTTTCTTAAAAGGTAATCTATTTGGCTCTTAACTGACTTATTCTTAAAGGTTATCAAATGCTCCTCCCTCTTCTTATACATAGTATTGGCCACCACCAAGTCAAAAGCCAACACAAAATCTAAGATACTCTCTCCAGCCTCATTTCTATCACCAAAACCGTATCCACCATGCATCATTTCATAACCTAGTTTATCTATACCTACATGGCCATTGAAATCTTCACCTATAACTAGGTTCTCTCCTACGGGTATCTCCTGTAAGATCTCATCCATTCACTCCCAAAAATTCCTCTTAGTCTGATCATCTAATCCTACTTGAGGGGTGTATGCACTAATAACGTTTAGTATATTCTCTTCAATAACTAGTTTAACTAACATAATCTTATCCCCTTTCTTAATGACTGCCACTACATTTTCCACAAGACTCTTGGCAACTATGATTCCTACCACATTCCTGCGTCTATCATTACCACTATAATACAGTTTAAAATCGGTATCCTCAATTTTCCTATCTTTCTTACCCATCCACTTAGTTTCTTGTATGCATGCTATACTAACTCTCCTCCTCATCATAACATCTACCAATTCCATCATCTTACCAGTTGGCTATCCTAAACCTGTAGTCTTGGACTAGTTTCTTTGCTTATGCTTGTCCAGAAAAACGCAAGAATCTTTGCCCATTTTTCACCGCATCCAGGTGTCGATGCGGCACCCCTTACTTACTTTTCGAAACACTCGGAGGCAGGCGCAACGCGTCACTTGAGAGGAATTGGTAGATAATTCCAAATTGGCCTATCTATGCACTTTTAAATTGTAAAATAGGGACATATAGATCCACATAGGTTTATCTATCCATTTTTAAATTAAAAAATGTCATTACAAGTTTATCTGTCTATTTTTAAATTTTTTTTTAAAAAATTAGTGGGACCCGCTTTTTTTTTTTTTTTTACCCGTACATTCTGTCTAAGAGGTCGTCCAGGTCTGCTGCTGAGAGTTGGTCGTAAAAGTCATCTCCGTCGTCTCCCACGGGCGGTTCATCGTACCATTCTTGATTCTGTCCATCAATTTCTGGTGACTCATGAGAAACGCCATGCTGATAGTTAGGGTATCGACCTTCTTCGACAAATGTCTCTTTGCTGAATGGATAACCCGGGATGGCTAAATTACAATGTATCTTCTGATATCTATCTTCACAAACTAGATGTCCGGAATTTCCATTATATGCCAATAGAGAGTCTCTAGCAAATTTTCTCCATTTGTTGAGCTGGTCTTTGAGTGGAAATCTTCTACATGGCCAGGGTCTCTTATTGAGAAGTGCTGGGTATCTTGAAGTTCCTCTGAGGTACATCTTATGCTTAGCTGGGTTGCACCATATTCCCTTCCATTCTGGTAGTTTGCTATCTATCAATGCTTCTATATATGGATGATATTCTTCCATTATACAGAGTACTGCATGGGCAAGCTTATGTCCGAAACTATCTGTCTGATCTGGATCTGTGAAAATTAATCTAGAGACAAAGCCGTAATCTAACAATTTTGAAGCTGTTAGATAACGTGTTTCGCCCCTGATTACTATTTCCAATGGCTCGAATGTAGCTAAATTTATCTGGCAAAGGCAAACACTGAAGTCTAGGTTACACTGACATCTTCCAAAATGCTCGGATCTCCTGTTGCATTTTTCTTCATCTAAACAGGGCTGTTCTTCTTCTTCATAGGTATAGGTCCACTAGTAAGCTAAGCCGGGGCAGTCAACCCTTGCTATGGAAAGGTCTTGAAGAAATTACTGAATAATGACTAGCTCGCTATTTCTGCTATCTTCGGCTAGGGTGTAAATATAGGGTTTTAAGTCTTCTATTATTTGGCTTTTCTCACAAAGAGATCGAATGATAAAATGCCTGAAGAAATACATTCTAGCACTCAATTGGTCAAATTCCTCACTGGTGAGTTGTTTGATTTCTGGGCTAGGTAAGGAGGTAGGTGTTCTTTCTGGAGCTAATTTTTTAAGCTGATTGGTTAGGGTTCGAACGGTTGCTCTCAATTGTTTTTCTTCGTCTCGGAGCTGGTCTAGCTCTTCACTGACTCTTTTGCCTTTATCCATAATTTTCTTGAAATTTCTGGCAAGGCCTTCACAATGTCTGCACATCTGGAGAGGATTCTGAAAATCTGTCTGAGGGTTAGAACTACTACTACTGCCTGAACTACTGCTTCCAATTATCTGGCTAACTGGAACTCCACTAGTAGCAAGAACGGTTGACCTCATCTTGCTTAATGTGTCCAGGTAATCTTTAGCTATCTGACTAATAAAGTAGCTGGTTCCTATTTGTCTTCGGGCATAGGTACTGGCTGATTCAAAATCATAAAATCCTTTAAACTGGGGTGTAGGAAAAAATTTAACTAAAGGGTCTACTTCTACCCAATCATGGTAAATACCAGGCTTGGTTCCTTTAACTACTACATAGAAAGAAAAACTTTTTGACAAAGGTTTATTTTGGATTTTTGAAAAATATATACTGAGAGAGTTTAGGGCTGAAAGGTGTTTAGCTGGGTGGTTCTGACTGGTCCAAAGGTTATCTAAAAGACACTGTTGAACTGGGTCTAACTCGATCCCTGTTAAAGGTCTGAATTTGGTTTTGCCTTCATGAACGGGAAGAGAAAATCCCCCAAAGTTCATGGTCTTGCTGTTCTCCATTATCTGCACAAAAATTAAACTGGTTATCTTCTTTTTCTAAATAAATTTTCCTACTTAACCAATCTGTTAACCTATTATCACTACCTTTGATATGTTCAAATTCTACTTTATATCATTGTCCTACTATACAATCTAAAAATTTTGCCCATCTTCTAGTGCTTAATTTACGCTCATTGAGTTTGTTATGGAATCTAACTATAGCTTCACAATCTGTTCTAATTGTAAAAGGTTTGTGTAAAAATAATCTAAACTTATTTATTGCATAGACTACTCCTAATATTTCAAAATCTAAGCTGGTCATGGTTGTATCTTTTTCTTTAAATTTTCTGGAACTGTATCTACAAATGCGTTCTTTATTTTTACTATCATATTTACTAGGTTTGGCTAATAATATTGTTCCCCATCCTAATTGACTTACATCTGTTTCTACTACTATATATTCTGATTCTAAGGGGAGTTGTAGGTCTGGTAGCTTTTTACAAATATCTTTAATTTTTCTAAAGAAGTGTTTGCTATCTCATTAGGTATGTATGTTTGGGCTAGCTCTGGAAAAATATTTCTACTTGGAAATAAAAAACTAGCGGGAACTGAATCTACTCCTATGGTACCATCATGCTTCGTACGCAACTTTGATGAATGGGCTATAGTGCTAAGGGCATAAGTTGTTGGTGTATTGACTGTAACGACCCCGAAACGTACGTCACAATTTTCGGTAATTACTTATGTGTTTATGTGATTTAATTGAAGACTATCTGTTGGAATTGGACAAATATCTGTTGAAATTATAACTTCGGGACTGAAATCGATGACTGTAATGGGTTCAGAAAATGAAATTGAACACGTCTATGTGATACCGGGAATTTTTAGAGTTATTTGAGAAATTAAATTGCAGACTGAATTTCGTCTGATTCGTTAAGTCCTGTTTGGCTCACGTTTTGGCACAATTTGATATTTATGGGATATATATATGTTTAGAGATAGGGATGTTTGACTCATTTGACTCAAACCAAAAGAGAGAAAATATCTAAGAGAGAGGGAGAGGAGAAAATCGTGAGAAAGGGGGAAAGAAAGGGAAGCAAAGAGAGGAAAAGAAAGAAAGGGGAAAAATCAAGCCTAGATCTCCAAATTAAGTTGAATCAAGGTAAGAATCTCTCCTAAGTTCTTGAAATAGAGTTGAACCATCCATCATTTCATGGAAAGGAAGTGAAAGGAAAGGGAATTTATGTTTAAATTGAGCATCATGGCATGATTTATGATTATTTGGCATGTTTGAAGAAGAATCTCCATGAGTATAGAGATATAAAGTTTGTATGTATATGTTTATGAGTTTTCATCTTAAATCAAGGATTGATCTTCTATATGATGTTTTGAGTTTTGCTTAAAGTTGTCTTGGGTAATTCAAGTTGTTTTCAAGGGTTTGGGGTTTAGATTTCATAAATGCTGAAATGGATTTTGTAAAAAGGAAGGTTGAAGCTTGGAAGAAGAACCCAGAATTTCAGACTTTACATGGTCCGCTCGAGCGGAGGTAAGCCCGCTCGAGCGCAGAAATTGACCTCTCAGCAGTTTTGGGAAAATTGTGCAGTCCGCTCGAGCGGACCAAGTAGCGCTCGAGCGGAGGGGTTTATTTTCAGAGAAGTTTGGGAAGTTGTTCTACATGAGTTTTACATGTTAATTGCATCATTTAGCATCTTATGAACATGAAATGGACATGAATGTAAAGAAGAAAGAGAATGAACATGAAATGAAGGAAATGAAGAATGTAAAGGCATGAACGATGATAATGTATATTGAGAAATGTTTTATAATGTTGATGTTTGCAGGATGAGACTCGAAGGCCGTGCAACCAGTATTGGAAACCCATTGTAAGTAACATTTCTGTAAATGATATGTTCTTATGAATTATGTTTCTCAAAGTGCTATGTATGTATGATTTAAAATGATAATGTTTTCTGTGAACGAACGTCCTATTTGCGAATCTAGTATGGCATCCATAGATAGTCCTAAGTGGACCAGTTTACGAGATCTCGGTATGTGTTTAATCGGTGTCCGAGACCGGTTACTCTAGTCGTTAGTCGACACATGAAAAGGTTATGAAAAGGTTCTGTGGAGTATGCCATTACGTATGTTCTTATATGTTGACTGTTGACTGATTATGATTATGAATGTTTTGTTACGGATTTATATGAAAGTTGGAGTTCGTTCACTAACCCCTTTACGTTAATGTTACTTGCTGAGCTTTAGCTCATTGTTTGTATTTATGTATTTATAGGTGAGCCCTCAGGGAGTCAAGCCTAGGCGGAGTCCAAGCTGAGCCGCCGTTTTGAAGCCTACCAGAGTTTATGTGCCTCCGAGTCGGGGCTAGGCCTGGAAGGCCGTTTTGTGAGCTCTTGTTTAGTTTTGTTGTAGTTGTAACTGAATGAGACGTGTTGTGCAAGATCATGTTATGTAATGAATGTGGGTAATTAACATCATTTTGTCATGTAAATGTATGTTCATATAAATGCACTGCTCTTGGACTATTAGTTATTTGCATGTGCTTCCGCGAGCCCCGTTTTATTTTTGTTATGTACAGCAAGGCCTGTGGTAATCTAGGATTACTGGCCGGTCTCGTTGCCAAACTTTTCGGGGCGAGTTTGGGGCGTGACATTGACGGTTCGTTTGAAGAAGCTGATGTTGTGTTGGCTGATAAACATACCACCTTGTAAACTAAGTATGAAATTAAGTCCTAAAATGAAAGGATGATTCTGACGGGTATTTCCGATCCAAACTTGAGGTAATGGGAACCATTCTATGTGCTGATCGTGAGAACCTAGATGATGAAAACTAATCTGGGCACCATTGATGCAATGTGTGTATGTTTGTTTCGTGCCATCTGCTATGCTGACTAAGGCTGAGGTTGCTAAGGCTGTGCTCCATCCTGGTGGAACTACGTGTTGTTCTATATATGATTTACTGGCTCCTGTATCTATCATGGCATTTATACTGAGGGTTTTTTCTACAAATTTAATTACACAAGATATTTCAACTAAATTTGACTTAGGTATAACGGGATAATTAAATGGTAAGTATGTATTATCTGGTTGTACCTGAGAGTATTGGCTAAAGGGTTGAGAATCAACTAAATTGACTAATTCTAAAGAGTTCATATGATCTTCAACTAGTTTATCTTTTAAAGGGTATTTACTGTGAAATTGTTCTAGTTGCTGTTTAAGCTGCTTATTTTCTAATTCTAAACCTTCTATGTCAAAACTAGTCTTAGTTTCTATCTCTCGTATTTGTAACTTGAGTTCTCTTACTTGTACTTCTAATTCTCTATTTGCTAATCCTAATTCTCTGCTTTCTATACTGTTGTCTTCTCTGGTATTTTCTTATCTTACTTTATGTGTCATATTTAATTTCTCAAGACAAATTATACAATAAGTTATGCTGCATAATAAACATTGAGCTCTCTTATCTTTAGCTGGAAACCAATTACAATAGCTGCATCTAGTAGTATCAAATCCTAATCCTATTTGAAAATTATGCTGACATTCTGTATCTGCATTACATTCCATCATAAAGAAAATATCTTGGGAAGGAGTTATTCCTATTTCTTGGTTAAGTTGTCCTAAAAGATTATCTATGTCTGTATCGCTTTCTGAATCACTGTTTGAACTTATGGCTTCTAATTGATATTCATAATCGCTGACTATGCTATATACCTCTGAATCATTACTATTTATGCTGACTATATCTTCTTTTAAATCTTCTATAATATGTAGTCTTTCTATCTGCTTATTAGTATTAGGTCTCTGTCTTTTTGGGCAGGCTTTTGCAAAATGATTGGGTTCTCCACATATAAAACAATTGCATTTTTTACTATTGGGTTTTCTAACATATCTTTGTTTTCTTCTATCTTTTTCATCTTTGGGTAATCTCTTATAATTTGTTCTATTAAAGGTTCTACTTTTCCTAATAAATTTTTGTTTTTTCCATGGTTTTCTATATTTTTTCTTCCAATATTTTTCTTTTCTATATTTTCCATATTTTTTGTATTTCTTCTTATTATATTTATCTTCATATTGCTGAGGAGTATATATTACACTGCTACAAAAACCACAAATTTGTTTTTTCAAATCCTTTTGTATTTTAACTTCTATACATTTTTCTCTAAGTCTATGGAAAGTAAAAACTATTCTAGGTCCTATTCCTAAGGTTCCTCTTATTTTTACTTCTCCTGTGGCTATTTTTGCTGGTAAACTTGCATAATAAATTGACCATTTATTTTCTATTTCTCTTCCTAGTTCTCCAGGTAATTTTCTAAAATATTTATCTCCTATTTCTTCATCAAAACTTTTTCCTGTTCTGGCTGCTATAGCTAAATATTCTTTGCTAAAGGGTACTATGTATTTCCAACTTCCTAATGTCATTTGATCTAATTCGGTTAATGCTATGCTTTGAGTGTAAGTATTTCGTCTAGAAGGGTCATATCCTATAAGTATTTCTTTTATAAAACTAGTGAAGTTCCCAGGGTTATCTCCTAGTTCTTTAAGCTGTCTAATTATCTCCTCATACTTTCCTTTAAATGTTAAATATATATTAAAAGCTGAATCTCCTAAAAGTGTCTCCATATATTCCCACATGTCTATTGAATCGAAGGGATTACTCATCCATGCTTTTACTGCGTCTTTTTCCCATCTTTCTATTACTTCCTGCCATATCTGAGGGTCGAATCTGGCTAAATCTAAAAGGGTTCCTTGGTTATTAGCTGGCTGTAGCTGTATACTCATGTTTGGTTGCCTATGCTTTCCATGAAATCTGTAACTTTTATTTGGGTCTGCTTTACTGTGTCCTGAACTGGCTAATGGTCTTCTTCCTCCTACTGCATAATGCATTGGTTCTACGGGATCTTCTACAGTTGGTTGGGTGTTACTAGTTCCTGTGGTTTCTGTATTCATATAAAAAGTATCTTCTAAATCGGTTTGTTCTAATATTTTAGCATCTTCTATCTTAGATTGTTCTGATATTCTAAATATTTTACTGGGATGTATTTTATCTTCTATGATATCATCTACATGTTCTGTATGGAATTCTTGATCTAAAAATGACACTGCTTCATCATGGGTATCTCCTCTGGCTAAGTATTCTAGATATCTAGTATCCAATATTTTATTCATGTCTTCTAGGGTGAATTTTTCTAAATCTATTTCATCAATATTATATATCTTATTTTGGGATACGGTTTTTTCCTCTGTCATTACATAAAGCTGATTTATTTCACTACGATTATCTTGATTTTCTTCCCTGTCTATGCTACTAAATTCATCATCTTCGGATTTTTCTGGTGCTACATAAGTGTACTGCGTAAATCTTACTACATAATTTCCATCTGCTCCTTGATATAATAAATTGTCTTGAGGGGCTAATTTCTTTTGTCCTAAAAAATCTCCTAATTTCCAATCTAGGGCTGCATTATCTTCCGAATTAAATTTTTTAGCTGGTAGTGCCTTTATTCCTTTAGCGCCTAATAATTTAACTATCTGATCATTTGTAAGTCTATAGTGAGTATTACTTTCTGAGACTGCTAAACCTAAAAATCCTGTACAAACTAACAAATTCTTTTCTTCTTTTTTCATTTTATATCCTCTACTCTTTATTCCTATCTTTATCTTTTTATGAAAAGTCGAAGTGGGTAATAAGAAATCTGGTGTAAAATACACTATTCCTCCTTTTGAATTCATATCTAATTCGTAGCTGCCTAAAATACTCTGTCCTACGTCATTAAACCTATCATCATAAAGACATACAAAAACTTTAGTTCCTAAATTTTCTCTGGTTAACGCTTTAACTCCTACTACTACTAATCCTAAGTGAGTCATTTTAAGGTGTTCATTTACTGCATATTTATAACTTTCTCTTTCTATTAAATTTAGCTCTATTTTTTCATCTTCTTGAGTTACACTAATCATCTGTTCACCATAGTGTTTAAATAAATATTGTTTTTTATGAATCTTACCTAGCTTATACACATATTTAGCTGGAATTAATTCTAACTTTTCTTTTTAAAATTTTTCTATCTGTTGTTCTACATCTATAAATTCTTCTACTTTAATATCTTCATCATCATTACGCTTTTTACTACTACTACCTTTAATTAGCTGTTTAAACATATTTATTTTCTATAAGTTCTACAAACAGATTTCTTTGGTAATTTAAGCTTTTCAAAATATTTGGCTATGTCGTCTTCGTTTATCTGAGATTGAGATTTATTTACTGATCCTTCTATTCCTTTTCCTTTTTGAAGTACTAATTTTTCTAAAGAATCTAAACGATTTTCTAAACTGTGTAGCTGTTCTGATAGTTCTTCAAATTTTTCACACAATCTTATTAAAAATAAAATCTCTATATTATTTTGTCTTACTGTTGTTTTATCTGATTGACTTACACCCTGATAACTACTGATTCCTTCTGGGTTATTATGAAAATCTTCTACCTGTTTTAAAATAATCTGATAATCTCTATTAGCCTTTTTATCACTACTCATAAACTAAGATCTTATTAATTGTTCTAAAATTTCTAATTTCTGTTTTAAATTATCTTGAATTAGCTTAATTTGTTCTATTTGTTTAGCTATTTGATTGGTAGTTAAAATTAAAGTTTCTATTTCTAGCTTCGTAGGAAATTTTTCTAAATTTAAATCTATTCTTTTTTGTAGGATAGAACTACACTGATCTTGAATATAATCTAATTTTTTATCTTGATCTTTAATTATGCTTCGATTATTACGGAGATGTTCTATGGATGAAGTAAAAAGATTACTAATCTTATCTATGTCTTTTTTAATATTTTCTGCAAAATTAATCTGATAATCTATGATACTATTTAGCTGAGGATTATTTTCACTATGAAGCTGATGGGTAAAATTATTTTCAAAATTACAACGAAAATTATTTTTATTTATGCTAAGGCGATGGTTATGGCTGCTGAGTTCTAAATCTAGATACTCTACTCTTTTCATACACAAAATTAACTCTTATTTTAAAATTATTAAAAGCTACTATAACATGAAATTTATAACTAAAATCTCCAAAAATAAAAACTACTCTATTACCATAAGCAAAATGCATAAACTAACTTTAAACTGTCCTAAAACCGAACACTGTTCTGATACCAATTTTTTGGGGGTTGAGTTAGTGGTCTACCACTATTTGGAATTGGGCTGAGAATTATCTAATTAATTCTACAGTTATGCTAAAAGATCTTCAAGCTGTTGTATGGCTAACTTTAAGGCTTCTTGTTTTATAGTTAGCTGTCTATTTATCTGAGAAATTTTTAAACTGTAATTTTCTAAGGATCTGTTAGAGGCTAATGATAAAAGAAACTGATATCTAAATTTTTGATCTTCTAATTCTTGTATTAGTTCAGTACTAATTTTAATTTTATTTCTAAGGTCTTCGTCTAAGGGCATATACTTTTTTGATTTTTTTTTTGAAATTTAATTTTAATTTTATTTTTTAAGGTCTACGTCTAAGGGCATACAAAATTTTGAAATTCTTATATGGACAATATTTCCTTAATATTTTTACTCGGGTTGCTCTCCTTTTATTCTAAAATTCTTTTCTATGGCAAAAACTATTTTTAGGCAATGTTTGTTTTCATTACATGTACTCCCACCTTGAGACTAAGCCTCGTTCAACATAGTATATTTTTATTTTCCATTTTTTAATTTTCCCTTTCTGCCTACAATTCGCCCTCAACGCCTAACCACGGCTCACACGGGCTCTTCAGCTAAGGTCACTCAGTAACAAAATAGAAAACTGAAGATACTACGAAGGTTCAAAGCATGTAATATTAATGAGCAAACAAGCATTCCATAAACTTAGTTTTCCCAATAAAGAAAATAAATTTTTAGAATAGAAGAGTTACCCTTTCGAAATATTTAAGGAAAAAGAGAAACTACTCACACTTCATATTAATAAGAAATATACTTACAAAGATTATATTACAGACTCTGAAATTCTGAAAAACTTAATACACTTAGAGGTTTTTGAGAGGGGTTGGAAAATTTACAACGCAGAGTGAAGTGGTGTTTTTTTATTCTGCTTCTTTCGTTGGCATGCAAGCCAATTTATACAAATTGATAAGAGAGAAAGACAAAGCTGCGTTTAAGGCTTTTCAAAAGCCTATGGCTTTAGACTTTGAAAATAAATAGTCTATGACTTTTAGACTTTGAAAATAGCTATCCTAATAAGGACAAACCTATATGCATATAATTGTATGCAATCTTTTCTACGCTTGACTCATTTTACTATTTTTAGACATAGATAAATTTTATCAATAAAGGATTAGGATAATGATATCGGGTACTGCTTTGGGCCCCATCGCATATCATTCAATCCTCATTTTTTGACAAAATTTTGACACTATAATTTATAACAAGACATGTATAAAGATTTTCACAGCTTTTCTTTAATAAAGCAGGGTAAGAGTTATCCGCTTTATTAAAGTAGTGAGTGAAGGAAAATCCTTATCACTGACAGACCCAAATAATTACAGACACAATATTTACAAAATCTTCTTGGCGTGCATTTTTCTGAATATTGAAGAGAAGCTTTATCTTCTAATTTGTCTTCTTCTGCTGGAGAACCAATTATTGATGGCGACGTTTGGATATTGATTCTTCAAAGTGGATTCTTCGTGGGATATTTACAAAATTGAAGAGTCAAGAGATAGGTTATTTAAAAATATTTATGAGTTTTTTTTTTTTTTTTACCCGTACATTCTGTCTAAGAGGTCGTCCAGGTCTGCTGCTGAGAGTTGGTCGTAAAAGTCATCTCCGTCGTCTCCCATGGGCGGTTCATCGTACCATTCTCGATTCTGTCCATCAATTTCTGGTGACTCATGAGAAACGCCATGCTGATAGTTAGGGTATCGACCTTCTTCGACAAATGTCTCTTTGCTGAATGGATAACCTGGGATGGCTAAATTACAATGTATCTTCTGATATCTATCTTCACAAACTAGATGTCCGGAATTTCCATTATATGCCAATAGAGAGTCTCTAGCAAATTTTCTCCATTTGTTGAGCTGGTCTTTGAGTGGAAATCTTCTACATGGCCAGGGTCTCCTATTGAGAAGTGCTGGGTATCTTGAAGTTCCTCTGAGGTACATCTTATGCTTAGCTGGGTTGCACCATATTCCCTTCCATTCTGGTAGTTTGCTATCTATCAATGCTTCTATATATGGATGATATTCTTCCATTATACAGAGTACTGCATGGGCAAGCTTATGTCCGAAACTATCTGTCTGATCTGGATCTGTGAAAATTAATCTAGAGACAAAGCCGTAATCTAACAATTTTGAAGCTGTTAGATAACGTGTTTCGCCCCTGATTACTATTTCCAATGGCTCGAATGTAGCTAAATTTATCTGGCAAAGGCAAACACTGAAGTCTAGGTTACACTGACATCTTCCAAAATGCTCGGATCTCCTGTTGCATTTTTCTTCATCTAAACAGGGCTGTTCTTCTTCTTCATAGGTATAGGTCCACTAGTAAGCTAAGCCGGGGCAGTCAACCCTTGCTATGGAAAGGTCTTGAAGAAATTACTGAATAATGACTAGCTCGCTATTTCTGCTATCTTCGGCTAGGGTGTAAATATAGGGTTTTAAGTCTTCTATTATTTGGCTTTTCTCACAAAGAGATCGAATGATAAAATGCCTGAAGAAATACATTCTAGCACTCAATTGGTCAAATTCCTCACTGGTGAGTTGTTTGATTTCTGGGCTAGGTAAGGAGGTAGGTGTTCTTTCTGGAGCTAATTTTTTAAGCTGATTGGTTAGGGTTCGAACGGTTGCTCTCAATTGTTTTTCTTCGTCTCGGAGCTGGTCTAGCTCTTCACTGACTCTTTTGCCTTTATCCATAATTTTCTTGAAATTTCTGGCAAGGCCTTCACAATGTCTGCACATCTGGAGAGGATTCTGAAAATCTGTCTGAGGGTTAGAACTACTACTACTGCCTGAACTACTGCTTCCAATTATCTGGCTAACTGGAACTCCACTAGTAGCAAGAACGGTTGACCTCATCTTGCTTAATGTGTCCAGGTAATCTTTAGCTATCTGACTAATAAAGTAGCTGGTTCCTATTTGTCTTCGGGCATAGGTACTGGCTGATTCAAAATCATAAAATCCTTTAAACTGGGGTGTAGGAAAAAATTTAACTAAAGGGTCTACTTCTACCCAATCATGGTAAATACCAGGCTTGGTTCCTTTAACTACTACATAGAAAGAAAAACTTTTTGACAAAGGTTTATTTTGGATTTTTGAAAAATATATACTGAGAGAGTTTAGGGCTGAAAGGTGTTTAGCTGGGTGGTTCTGACTGGTCCAAAGGTTATCTAAAAGACACTGTTGAACTGGGTCTAACTCGATCCCTGTTAAAGGTCTGAATTTGGTTTTGCCTTCATGAACGGGAAGAGAAAATCCCCCAAAGTTCATGGTCTTGCTGTTCTCCATTATCTGCACAAAAATTAAACTGGTTATCTTCTTTTTCTAAATAAATTTTCCTACTTAACCAATCTGTTAACCTATTATCACTACCTTTGATATGTTCAAATTCTACTTTATATCCTTGTCCTACTATACAATCTAAAAATTTTGCCCATCTTCTAGTGCTTAATTTACGCTCATTGAGTTTGTTATGGAATCTAACTATAGCTTCACAATCTGTTTTAATTGTAAAAGGTTTGTGTAAAAATAATCTAAACTTATTTATTGCATAGACTACTCCTAATATTTCAAAATCTAAGTTGGTCATGGTTGTATCTTTTTCTTTAAATTTTCCGGAACTGTATCTACAAATGCTCTATCATATTTACTAGGTTTGGCTAATAATATTGTTCCCCATCCTAATTGACTTGCATCTGTTTCTACTACTATATATTCTGATTCTAAGGGGAGTTGTAGGTCTGGTAGCTTTTTACAAATATCTTTAATTTTTCTAACTAAAGCTATATCTTGTTGATTAAAATATTTCTGTCCTGTGGGTGTGGTTTTGCTATAAAGTGGTCCTATTATTTTACTAAGGTTAGGAATATACATTCGTGCATAATTTAAAATTCCTAAAAAAGATTGAAGTTGTTTTGTATCTTCTAATTTATCTGGATAATCTAAAATTTTCTTGACTATATGAGGTTGTAATCTAATTTTCCCATCTCCTAACTCCATTTCTAAAAATTCTATGTGAGGTTTATTTAATACCATCTTCTTTTTGCTAATTATTATTCCATTATTTATGAATTTTTCTAAGGCTATATACAAATGATTTATATGACTATTTTTATCTGAACTAAATACTAATATGTCGTCTATGTATACCAGTATAAAACTGTATTTATTAAATATACTATCCATCTTACGCTGAAATATGGAAGGTGCATTTTTTAATCCAAAAGGCATGACTAGCCATTCGTAATGTCCTTGTGGACAACAAAAGGCTGTCCATGGTATGCTTTCTTTTTCCATTTTTATCTGCCAAAATCCTGACTTGCAATCAAATTTACTAAATATTTTTGCTGTCTGTATTCTATTTATGAGTTGATCTTTATCTGGTATATTATATTTATCTTCTTCTGTATTATCATTTAATCTTTTATAATTTATAACCATTCTAGTTTTTCCTCTTTTTATCTCTGCATGATTTCTAACCATAAATGCTGCGCTTCTATGTGGACTATTACTAGGTCTAATTACTCCTAAATCTAATAGTTCCTTAATCTGGGTTCTAAATTCTTCTATATCTACTGGCGTATGATCTATTTGTGCTGAGGTAATCCTATAGTCTCTATTTTTTATATCTAAGCTGGCTAAAATTTTATTTCTCTCCCAATATTTCATGGGTTGTTCTCCTAAAATTTCTGTTGTTTCAGCTAATCTTATTATCTCATCTAATTCATTTTCGGTTCTTCTGTATATTGGTTTTTTCTTTATTTTTCCTATTTTTGCAAAAATTAATTCTAAGTTAACTATTTATTGGAAATCTTCTAAGTTCCAATAGTCTTCCTTATCTGCAAAATGAATCTCTTCAAAATCTTCTAACTCATAATTTTCCATATCTAATTTTTCTAAAGAAGTGTTTGCTATCTCATTAGGTATGTATGTTTAGGCTAGCTCTGGAAAAATATTTCTACTTGGAAATAAAAAACTAGCGGGAACTGAATCTACTCCTATGGTACTACCACGCTTCGCACGCAACTCTGATGAATGGGCTATGGTGCTAAGGGCATAAGCTGTTGGTGTATTGACGGTTCGTTTGAAGAAGCTGATGTTGCGTTGGCTGATAAACATACCACCTTGTTATTTTTGCAGAAAATGACTATTTTGGACTTACATGTCAATTTTTTCACGTAAATCATGAAATGTCAGAAATTATTATTGTCACCACATATTTGGACTCACCAAGCACATCGTGCCATGTGTGTTCTTATGACCAAGAAAGATGTTCTTATGACCAACAAAGATTAAAGCTTGAACATTATTTTTCAAAACACCCCATTATATATGCTTTTTTCTAATTATTTCCAAATTTAAAAAAAAAAAATAAAAATCCTCAATGTTCAAAACCTAATAAAAAGATGAAAAAATTGGTAAAAAATCGACCTTGCTTTGGGACGGAAGTCCAAACTTTGGTTTAAAACACTACAATGTTTTGGGATTGAAGTACAAACTTTGGTTTAGAACACTACAAATACCACATGATGTCCAAAACTACTCAGTAACCTACTCACATTATTCGTTACCACAAAACGATAATTCATGATGGAGCCAGACCTTTTGAACACACTCAAACTTTCATATATAGAGTAAACACTAACTCTTGCTTTGGTTCTTACATTGAAAGAGAGGGGAAGCATTTCAATATTTACACAAACAAGCATTATCCAAAGCTGACTCCAGTATCATTACAAATCACCATCTAAACTACGTAGTGTTTGTAACTGTACTCGGACCAAAGCATGTAAAGAAAGAAACATGGAGCCACACGGGCGGGTTCATTTACACTGCCTCTGCGAATCCAACCCTCAGATTACCAGAATCAAAGACCGTGTGGTAGCGACCCATGAAGACATCACCCAGGATCCTACATCACAAAGTCAGCCAATGGTATTAATTAGTATCTCCATCCTATATTTAGACCACAAGGGGAAACTAAAGCTCTGTTACAAACATTTTCTATGTAAAACTTTTTTCAAAAAATATTTTTGAAATATTTGGTTGCATCTTTGAACTAATGTGTACTAATGACTATATTAGTGACATCTTTGAAACTAATGTACTAATGGGTGACATCTTTGAACTAATGTACTAATGTGTACTAATGACTATATTAGTGACATCTTTGAAACTAATGTACTAATGGGTGTATTAGTGGTGTGTTATGCATTGGTGAAACTATAATTCGGAAAGTGTTCTTCACCTTTTTAAAGTGGAACATTTTCCATCCAAATAGGCTTATTTTCCATTGATTATGAAAAACGTTTTCTGTTGTACCAAGCACCAGAAAATAAATGGGGTGTAATAAATATTTAGAGAATTGGAGAGAGTAGATATTGAATACCAGAGAGGTCCATGAGGAGGAGGAACATCCAAAGCAATAAAGCCACCAATGCATTGCGCGGCAGCACTCTCACCCACCTTGAGTATGTACTGATCAAACCACCAATCAATAGATGTAATGTCAGACAATTTTTACATCCCCAAGAAAGATGAGATGGTAGATGTGGCTATAAGTCACTGGCTATTTAGTAGAAATGTGTGGACTTTTATACTGAAATTATGCCAGCTAACGGAGCACTCATAATTAAACCCCCAGAAAGAATTGACGTCAAAATAGTTTTACCATCTTTTGCCTTTAATTTAGAAATCTGGATCAAAGTAAAGCAGACATAGAGGTTACAGGGAAAGGGCAATACTAGTAGTATGAGAAAAGAAAGCACAAAAATAACAAATTAAAATTTTGACAGTGTAAAATTATCATTCACAGATGCCAAACCAAGGACAGGCGTGCAGGCATTCCTCTGTTCTATTTTTTATTTTTTATTTTTTTTAGAAAAAAAAAATGTTTATCCAAGATCTGTTTGGTTTAGTCTTGAAAACTGTTTTTGAGTTTGTTGTTTTTCGTGTTTCTTTGTCTTTTAGTAAAGTAATTTAATATTTTAGTCTCACTTTTTTTTTTTTTTTTTTTTAACTTTTTAAATTAAATAAGATAGGAAGCTGCACAAAATACTCATATATTCATAACTCCATTTCAGATGAGACGCAATAACAACAATAGCACTGAATGAAGATAAAACAAGAATTATAAGAAAAGCAAGCTTGTTCTTACCTCATCTGGTGAGAGGTCAAAAACTTTACCACCAATGGTAAAGGAAACAGTAGGCATGGAAGAAAGGTTTTCACAATCAACAGCTGATTCCCCCATCGGGCTAGGAAGTTGATCACAAAGCTACAAGTATATCAGAGAGCTAAGTCAACATCAGAAGCAATCTAATTAACACAAAAGAACAAGTCTACACAAAATAACTATTCCACCTCATTGACATAGTTCAATATTTGATGTCGGGTCTGGTTCTGTCTAAGCTGGTTTTGAATCCACACGACTGTCATTTCACAAGCACTGCACATAGCATCACGTAGACCAGCTGATCTGCCTCCATTCTTCTCATTGACTACACTCTCAATGCCCATACTGTACAAAAAGCATTGAAGGACTAGAGTTGAAGTGACAACAAACTATCTCCTAATTATGACAACAACAAAGTGGTTGGAATAACAAGATCAATAAGTTAGTGTTTGGTTCACTGAAATGAAGGTGGAATGGAATGATCATTCCATCAAAATGTCCATGAAACATTCTCACATTTGGCTCACTAAAAAAAAAATTAGAAATTACATTGCAAATGAAATCATCATTCACCATTGTAAATGAATGATCATTCCATAAGAAGGCTAAACAATGATCATTCCATTCTATTGCACCTTCATGCTGTGAACTAAATAACATAAAAGCCATCTTTCAAGAGTGCGCAGACAACCACAAGATTATAACAGAGCAGTCTCAAAGGTAACCTGACACCATGAGTTCCATCGAAGCTGCACAATCCAATTTGAGAGCATATCTTCTTTGGTTGTGCCTGTTAAAGTGGTCCAAGTCAAAAGTCAGGACATGCGCTAGGATACTACATTCTTGATAAGCTAGAACAAGTAGCGGGCCAGCTACCATTACTCTCTTCATTTATAAATAAATAAATAAATTTTTAAAAAAAGAAGAAGAAGAAGAAGACAAGAATCTAACATGAATCAAGAGGTAAACACCATAGCAGCTAGCATTTACCTCTGATAATAGCAAGTCCATGATTGTTTGCCCATACTGTTCAACTATTGACTTGCATTCCTGGCTAACAATTCCAGTGGCTCCAATAGCATGATTTATCATGGTGATCACGGCTGTATGAGAGGGGGAGAGAGAGAGAGAGAGAGAATAATGCATCAGAGAAGCAAATTAATAGCATTGCAATCATGAGCCAAGAAGATTATTTCAACAAGCTTTTTAAATAAAGCCAAAATTGTTTTGACATATACTATATCTTATTCAAAGCAAGTTAAACGTAGACTAAACTACACATAGCATAAACTTAAACTAAAGTTCTGATTTCCACCACGGTATTAGAAGCAGCTACTGAAATAGCAACCTCTACACTTGGAACATATCGAAGCATAAATATGTTAAATAGAAATATCAGACAAACTAAGGATGTATTGAAAAATATCCATTAGTGGTGACATGTCAGATCCCTTCATACAGAAAAGAAGGGGTCTGTACCCTAGAAGAATTTTTTAGAGGAACAAAAACTCAAAATGAGTAAGATCCAAGGCATCCATTCATACTGTTGGACCAACCCCAAGGGTTGGTCTAGTGGGTGCAGATTGGGGCCTGGGGGTGTGCTCCCTCCAGCTCTTAGATTCAACTCCCACCAGGTGCTATCAATTCCCTGGGGCCAGGCCCGTGGGCTTTGCCCCCTAACCCACGTGAAGGGGGGGCTTTGCGTGAGTTCTAGGATTAGTCGATGTACATGTAAGCTGGCCGGAACACCTAGTCATCAAAAAAAAAAAAAAAAATACTGTTGGACCAGCTAACAAAGAAGTTCCAGAATCGGCAATTGCAGAACAACCAGCATCACAGTGGCCTGTGAAAAAAAAAAGCATTAAAAGTATTAAACGACAGGTTAACAAGGGGCAAGAATATAATCATCATGAAAATGTTAGGTTTGTTTAGATGGTCTTCATTTAGCTTTCAATTTTCCCCATTTTTGGTAGTAAAAAATTGTATTAGGCACCCACAGGGAGCTTACCAGTTGGTTTACCATCAATGAGCACGTCGACCATATCAAACTACCAAGAAGATAATAACAAAACAAAACAAATTAAGACAATGAATTAAGCCAAGATGAACAAAAGGTAGACAATACAAAGTATACAGAAGTGGTTGACAAACCTGCCAATAGCCTTTCTTTGTCACTGGGACATACGTGTGCTTACCCCTGTAGTGATTTGGATCAACCCCACCAAACACTATTTCACCCCCTTCTCCTTCATCTGCATTTCGGTTAAGCCAAAATGAAAATACGTCTTCCTTAACTAGACCTTGTTCGAACATGTTGTACCTGTAAAATATGCAAGAGCCCCTTCTCAAAGGAGGAAGTAAAAACTTCTCATAATTACCATGATCACAATCAAACAAACAGCACTGCAGACTAATCACTGGAGTTCTATTCCGTGCTTGTATGTGATTTCACACGTGTGCGCGCACATGGGGACACACACATACAGAGAGGCAAACTATGCATTTTCGGTTGAAAAGTTTCAACCAAGACAAATTATACCAGACTGGGACAGCATCTCTAACTGAGATCTCACGAAATCCAAGTCCAAGAATGCCATCAAACTTGGCAGCCAAAAATGTTATGCCGGGCTCCCTGGTTGCCTCAATAAATTCCTGACAAGGAAAACTATGAGTATAGACAATTCCAAACAAAACTATTGCATAAGCCAGAAGTGGAGGTTGCTGAAATTTACCTGATCCTTGACAAAAAAGTCACCAACTTTGACATTGTCTACACTAAAGAATCCAGATATGGCTCCCGTGCCATAGTGAATTTCAGCAGGTTTCCCTGCATGGCAGATGGATGTAGAAATTTCTTAAAAGCCATTACCAACAGATGATCATTCACAAAAAGGTCATTCCACTAAACCCATGCATGTATGGAATGTCAAGAGCCTCGTGAACAACTAAACGAAAGACATGCTATTGGATCATGTGTAGGTTATATAACTAATCCTCTCCTTTTGGGTAAAAGGGAAGCCACCTTTGCTCTTTTAATGAGGTCACTCTCCAGTTCCAGCAATATCTAGGAACCCCTAACAATCTCGCTTGAAAGTACCCATAGAATGTTGATTATGCGAAACCAATTCCATGTGTTTAAACATCTATATTCCCAAAATCTTGTATTTGTGCTACTCTCCCATACGACAAGAAGTTACATCAAACCAAGCTATACAAACATGGTAGAAAGATGCAGAAAAATAAATTTGCTCTGAAAACCATAGCACTCCTAGCAAGCATAGGCTCAGTGAAGCAAAAAATCTATAGCCCACCATTAACAATAACTGGAAATTGAGCTCTTCTAGGATGGGCAAAACGAAAAAAGCTTTATGGGCTTCTCTAGACACATACTCAGGGTAAAATGGTAGTTATTACAAAGAAACATTTAGGTAGAGTTACTCGTTATAATAATAGAAAGAGCAATATCTTCCAGAGATGATAAAGGTGCACAAAGATATTTCAAGCCTAAAAAACTCATACCACTACAAGCTGCCAAAGCCTATACTCAGGAAACGACTACCCATTAAGTCTCTAACAAATGGGCACTAAAGGCAGACACTTAACAGGCTCCCTCCTTCCCTCGATAACTAATAAGCTTAACAGACTTCAATTGCATATATATATCCAACGTATAGTTGAAGGTCTTACAAAATAATATTTGGGTGGATAAATAGGGATTAGGAGCATGAAGATATTCCATTTAACTGTTATACTTGTACTAATTCTATGCATTTATGAGATTACAAGAAACAAACAGATTGAGTGAACAAGAAGAAATGAACACCTTAGCATATACATCCATACAGCTTATGATAAACAGCGACAAAATACAAACCATTCTTCTTGTAGGTACTTGATAGGCTTGACTTGTACTTGTCATGGAAATAGCATGGAACCTGAAAGATTGCATAATTCATAATATCATTGTCCAGTGATTAATGGCTCAGAAATGCTTCATTGCATTTACTTTCACATTACACGGACAAGTAGTAGCCTACCGAAAAATAACACTTCGATGATGGCACCCACAAATTAGAGCTGCCGGTGTCAAAGATCACAGTGAACTTTTGTGGGGGTGTACCAATTCCAATCTCACCAAAGTACTGAGCATCCATGTAATTCTTTAGCACTACAATGTCTCCTTCCTCAGTTTCTCCTAGATTACCACGAAGATTATACTTCTTAATTGACGCCTTCAGTGCCGCTCCTTCCTTGGACTCGAGCCGTGCAGCAAGCCAATTGTTTTGATCAAATTTCATCTTCTTTAGTCCAATTCTAACCAAGCCATCGTTAGATGCAGAAAAGACCAGAGGAAAAAGCAGGGATGATAGGAACAAAGATACCACAACAGCTCTCAATTTGGTTCCCATAATGACCTGTAAAGCCATATCTCAATTTTAGTTCATGAAAAGGCAATAAAACAATTGATCCAATCACATAAACTTAAAATATGAATCATAAAAAGAAAAACATTATAATATGAGAACTTCACAAATAACTCAAAACCGATGGTTATGCATAAGAAACTGGGATATAGAAAATCAATATAATCAAAATACAGTTAAATAAAATACAAAGAACCCCAACTTCCATGCCCAATAAGCAATGAACTTTCTCTTCTACAGTATTTCAAAAAAACCAACTAATAATAGCTTGCTTTTGGTAATAAAATCTTATGGGTAAATTACATTGACCACCTGTGAGGTTTTGCTATATTACATTCACTACCTCCATGGTATGGGTATCACACTAACCTCCTCTATTTCAAAACTTTTGTAACAGATTACCCCCTCAATTAATCCCCACAATATGTTGTTTGTCATTTTGGTTCTCGATATTTTAAATTATGTCAATTAGTCCTCAATGTATAAAAATTGTTACAATTCGGTCCCTCAATTAACTTCATTAGTAAAATTCATTAAAGATAGGAATAAATATAAAACTCACTTAAAAATTCACTAGTCTTCAAAATATGTGATATGTGTCATTGATATGGAATGTCGCTTAAAAAAAATACACTTTTAGTCCCAAAATATATGATCCATGTCATTTTTGTCTCTAAAATTACACATTTATCCCTAGTTTCAATGGTGTCAAAGACAAAGTTAGGTTGGAACCAAATTTAAACAATTTTTGTACATTGAGAACTAAATTGAACAAATTTAGATATTGCGGATCAAAATGACACAAATCTCGTACTTCGATTCGAGCACTCAAAAATATAAATAATTTAAAAAGGTTTGTAAGATTTTAGTTTGTATAGCATTACTCTTTATGAAAATTGCTCACACACTAAATCCAGTAGAAATGTAAAGAGAGTCTGTTACACAAGTTTGAAATATGGGAGGGCAATGTGATTTTCCATACCACAAGTATAATATAGCAAAACCATAACGATGGTTGATGTAATTTACTCATATCTTATTAATGCTGTCACAGCCCTAAAAGAAATTCTGATTTTCGCAAGCCAAATTTGAAGGAAGATAGTAAACAGATGGGAAAGAAAGAAGAAAACATAAAAAAATTCCACTAATAAAGCATTTTTCTCACAAATAATAAAAAGGGGTACTTACCAATTAGTCCTATTAACTAGACTTATTTACCTACATGTCCTAACTAATAAATTTAACATTATAAAAATAAGAGAGTGATAAATTTATCACTAAAAATTTATTCATAAAAACAAAGAGACTGATAAATTTATCACTATAAATTTATTCATAAAAAAAAAGACTGATAAATTTATCTTTATCACTTAATAAATTTATCAAATAGGACTTAATGGATAATAAGTCTCCAAAGTAGGACTTATTGGGTAATAAGTCTCCAAAGTAGGACCTATTGATAGTTTACCCTAATAAAAATCCAACCTCAAATATGTGTTAAGTTCGTTCAATGCAAATTTTATTTATCTTTTAAAGATTAAGTTCAATGCGTGCTAAAAATGAGAACCTTTATAACTTTTTTATAACAAAATACCCCAATATAAAGAGCAACCCTAAACCTAGATTGACAGTTAATCAAATTCACCGCAATAATCACAGTCCCACACTCTCTGTAACAGACTTGTTACGTGTCAGTCAAGCATAGCATGCAATGTTGTTGGTCACCTCAGCACGCGACACCTCCTCCAAATTTTGTTTTATAGTGATGCTAGAGACCTCTAATTTAGAGGCTTTAAACACACCTCTAATGAGGTGAAAAAAATAAAATAAAATAAAAAATAAAAACAGAACTGACAGTGGCAGTGGGTGGGATCCACTGCCAAGTGGCACCTCTAATTAAAGGTCCCAAACATTTTTGTTTGTTTTATTTTCAAAAATTACGTCTTTGGTTTTGTATTATCAAAGATTAGGGTCCTGTTATGGTGTGCAACCCTTAAGGTTGCACACCATATGCAACCAACACAAAGAGTGTAAGTGTAAGGTGTAAATATAAAACAGAAGGCAAACAGAAATGCGTAAATGGGTTGCATACCGTGTGCCTTGCACACTTAAGAAAAGTCCCAAAGATTATTGGGTAAATTGTGTGAATGGTCTTTATAGTTTATACGTTATGTCAATTTAATTCTTATTATTTTAATTTGTTCGATTTTGTCCTTTAATTTAACAGATTCTGTCATATTGTGTCAATTTGATCACTGTTGTTTTAATTTGCTCGATTTTAACAGGGACCAAATTGACATATAGTGCAAATTATAAGGACCAAATTGACATATCGTTTAAGTTTTCGTCCACCAAATCTAACGGCTGTTATTTATTAGATCAATATGACACAATCCATTAAACTAAAAGGCAAAATTGAAATGATCAAATTGAGACATCGTATAAATTATATGAATCATTTTCATAATTTATCCAAAATTTTTACAAGAATTTTTGTTAATTTTTAATAAATTTTTTTCTCATATTTTAGTAAATTTTTTATTTTATTTTATTTTATTTTTTTAACTTTCAAATACATTAAGATTAGATACATATAAAAAAATGATAAAATTTAAATAAAATAGAAAAAAAAAATTTCACTAAAAATAAATAAAAAACTGAACCAAAATGTACATACATTTTTATTTGACGTTTTAGATGTATCTTGATTATGTGTATATAAAAAATATATATAAAAAAAAGACTAAATATATATATAAATTACTAAAAATAAATAAAAATTCATCTAAAAATAATTTTTGAAAAACCAAACCAAAAAGACAATTTTTGTAGTACTTCTAGGGAAAAAATTACAAATTTCTGACAAAAATTAAAATATTATATTAATGTAATATAAATAAAAAAAAATTATACAGAATTTTAGATATAATGATATGATTTATTTTTTATATTTTAATTTAATATATATATATAAAGATAAATTTATTTGTATGAATGACATTATCATATCATTTTTGTGAAGTTTTCTAAACAAAACCTTACAATGAATTGATCTTTCCCTTTTACTCTTATTTATACCCATAGAGAGATTTGGTAAACATTGACATAGACCAATCATGTATTTTAATATACCAACTTTAAAATTCATTACTTTTACTGTATATATTTATTTTTTAGAATCTATTCAACGAGAATAAGATCTCATCTGAACATCAAATTATGTTTAAAAAAAAAACCATAATGTCACTTTTTTGTGTAAAAAAATATGAAATTTATAGTTTTTGAATTGATTTTTTTACAATTTTAATTCTAATAATGTGAAATTTTAGATGTTTGATATGTAAAACAAAAATTATAAAATTTCACAATTTTAAAAATGTGAAACTTCA
The DNA here is from genome assembly GCA_036172215.1 of Camellia granthamiana. Lineage (NCBI taxonomy): Eukaryota > Viridiplantae > Streptophyta > Magnoliopsida > Ericales > Theaceae > Camellia > Camellia granthamiana. The sequence goes on along the minus strand of CM069909.1, from coordinate 37,360,637 downwards.
TAATTTCATGCCGAATATTTTCATAATATCTTTTAGTAGAAAATAGTGATGCTTAATATTTTGGAGAATTGAGTGTTTGATGTGCATAAAAGTAATATTGAATGAGTTTTAAAAAAAGGTCTCCATTTCTCCATTGTTTCCTCTCGTCACTTCCTTTCCTTTTACACAATCACATTCATGTAAGAGAAAGAAAGGGAAGCAAATTGTAAATGTATATATATATATTTTTTCCTGGGGTAAGTGTATAAAGTCAATAATGGATATTATTTTAAAAGAAAATATTTGAGACCTTTAAAAAAGTTTTATAATTTAATCTATAATAATGTGACATGATATGCATTAACTTTTGATTTGTTACATATTCAGTGATATAGACTCAACCCCTTTGTCATAATAAATTTATGAGTCTAAAAATATGAGTCTGCGTTTTTTCGTAGGACTTTCTATTAAAACTTCCAATAATTAATAACAAGTTGTAAACCTTAGAAAAACGGGGTGTAGCTCTATCCAAATTTCAACTTCTCTATATTCTTCAAAACTTTATTTTGTGGGTCTAGTGAGCCCCTTGACATTGATCAGAATCGTTCACCTCGTAGGCCTCAAAGAAAAGAACATATATATAAAAAATATATTTATCGGATACTGATAGACAAACTTATACATCATATTTACCATTTATTTTATAAAATAAAATAAGATTAGTTAGTGAGTTTATTAATATCTGATCAAATTAATTTTTTAAATCTATTTTATTCTCCTTAAGGCCTATGAGATAAATGATTCCGATCACCCGGTAAGTCTCATACGACCCATAAAATAAAATCTTGAAAAATATGAAGATGCTTAAAGGGAGCTGCTCCTAGAATAACCTATGAGGCTGGCTTCAGGGAGGGTCATGGCTAAAGATGTACCCTACAAAATTTTTAGCCCAATTAGAGAAGGACAAATCAACCTATTTGGGCAATTTGAAGCCCATGACAAGCCCACACTTAATTTCTGTGAAGTTGGGCTGTTACTATAGTTTTCCCGACATGACCTGGATTTGGGACTCCACTTAACATCCCATGCAAAATTAAATGGGGCAGTTGTCAGCCAAACCTTTGGCCTATTTTGGAAAGATGGTAAAAAATAATTTTTTGACTTTTAATCAAATTTTTGATTTTTTTAGACAAATGATTTAGGAAGTTGGTAAAAAGTTATTTTTGACTTTTTTTTATTAATATTTGTTTATGATGTCAAATCATAATAAATGACCAAACTACCCCCATTTAGTTTAAAATATTTACAACTTCATCCATGTAACACAATTTGACCCATGAGGAATAGAATTGTAATTTCACCATTGGCTAAAAACCAACTTCCCAAATGAAAAAATTTCAAAAAAACCAACTTTTAGCTTTTGCTAGAAACTAAAAAAAGTGACTAAAAGTCAACTTCCCAAAACGAGCCTTGTATCAAACTTATTTATGAACAAGGCATACTCTAACTTTTGAGGGTGACTCTATTTGTACTTTAATAGTAATTTAATATGTTTAATTAAAATTTTAAAATTTTAATTCTTATTATATTTTAATGTAAATTTATTAATAAAGATGATACACATTAAAGTTTAAAATAAAATATATATTTTTTCATGGTACATATTAATTATTTATACATATTGTTCATATTTAAAACTTTTCATTTTCTTTTCAAAATTTCACCTATAATTTCTTCTTCTTCTTCTTCTTCTTCTTCTTCTTCTTCTTCTTCACTCCAAAGCTCCAATTTACCACATCAAAACTCACCATTATAATCAATATCATTGTTTCTTATTGTTGATGATCAAATCATTTTCTCCTTCATATTTGTGTGAAAACAGTTTTTGAAAATCCAGAAACTACTTTTGTTTTTTTCTTAAAATTGGGTTGCTTGCGAGAAGTTATCCCTAAAACAGTTTTTGGAAGTACTAGTCCAAACAACTTTAATGTGTTTTCTGGTAAAAGAAAATGAAAAACCGAATAAAAATATAACCAGCATATTAACTTTGGTAATTCTGTTCGGGGATTTAAGAAATAATTGGTGCTTTTAATTTGTGACAGGCTGATTCAGTATTGTTTGATTCGCTGAGACACCTTCAATTGATGGCTTTATCTGTGGATAATAATTAAAGGAATTTTCATTTGTTTATTATTTGGATTTACTTTAAAGGATAATTTATGAAAAAAATATAGAATATATTAAGAGTAAATTATAACTCTAAATAATTTAATAACGAGAACTGAGAAATTGGATATATTGAATGATTTTTTAGATACAAATAGAATCCCCCAACTTTTAACGATAAATTTATCATTAAAAAAATATATTTAAAAAATACAATTCAACTATATACGCTTCTTACATTATATTTCAATACAAACTAAAACTAATTCTATCCATGCTAGTTATTTTCTGTTAGCTAAAGAGCTATTTTGGAAAGATAATTAAAAATCATCTTCTAACTTTTAACCTATTTTAAATCACATCATCTATTATATTTTTTACATATTTTTTAAAAAAAATAAAAAAACTAACTTTTAACTATTTTTTCAAAACAACTCAAAAGAGATAAAAAAAAAATGTTATATTTTAGCTCGTCACTTTATCTGGGAAAAATGCCTAAGACCCCCAGTGGGGGTCACTGGGGTCATGCGTGTAGACCCGTGATTGACCCAAAAAAAAAATTGTTTTTTTTTTTTTTTTTGTTTCAGCGAATGACAGCACGCCATGTCACTGGGAGTCGACCCCAGCGCTGCTTTATTTGGTAAGTACACACCACTCTCTCTATATATTAGTTGATTGAGACCCCCTCAATTATTAACTCCCACCACCCCTACACACACATAAGAGTTGGTGATTTGAGGAAGAGAAAAAAAAATATATCTAACCAATCAATCCAAAAGGAGGTCCGGATCATTTTTGCAAAACGGCAATGCTAGGGGGTCCGAATTTGGGTGCCCCTAATGGCCCGAATTTCCCTATCAGGTAAAAAAAAAAAAAAAAAAAAACAAAGTTACCAAAACTGGCAATTAGGGGCATTTGGGCCACAGTTTTTAGGGCCACCAATCATTTTCCTTTGCAAAATTAATTTATCGCAATAGTGTTATATATATGAAATGTCACATCAACAGTTGACTCTCCCCCCTTGTGGGGGTCCGGACCCTACGAGTGAGCAGAAAAAGAAGGAGAAAAGGCCCTGGTAAACCATCCATCATGTTAGAAATGGAGGGAAAGAAGACATATAGTAGGGTTATTTGGAGCTCGAAGAGCCCTTCCGAGCATCCACATTAGTCTGCCTATTATGATTTTAGGATAAAATTTGTTTAGGAAGGCATAAAATTACTCCTCTATCAGCTTTTCTACATTAATATTAAATTTGACATTTCAATAATAAATAAACACTGTTTATAGGTTATATAATATTTTATTATTTATTTTTAATAGTGATCGGACATTCTGTCAGATGATTAACTGCTACACCATTTTTTTTTAGAAATATGAAATATAATATTTTATCATTTATTATTGGACATGAGGCTGGCCATCCCGCCGAATTATTTGTTGTGCACCATTATTATTATTATTATTATTAATTTTTTTTTTTTTTGGTGAGGAATATGGAAAGAACCTTGTAGAAGTTGCTTTGGACAATTGTTTGCATAATCCAGCAGATTATAAAAATAAATATTTTATAAAATTAAATATTAAAATAGAGAGTCTGATGGAGGTATACATACAAAAAAATACTAGATAAAATAGAAAAAGTAATTTTTTATTATAATTTAACTCAAAATTTGTTGAACCCGATATGGATACTCTAGTGACTTTTTAAATGTAGAGAGCTAAAAAAGAGCTAGCTAAATTAACTTAGCATTTAAACAGTGTGTTGGAGTAGTACAAAATGAAAATAACTAGCTATTTTACCTAATAAGTCTCATTTGAAAAGTTTATTGAAGCTGTTATAACACAAATAAACCCAAATTCACCAATAAAAGCCAAAATATTATAATCATGTATCACTTTAATAAATTTTTCGAGATGATTACCAATACTTAATGATCATTCCACAAAAACAAAGCATGCATATAAAAAAATTCTATTATTAAAATAAAAACAAATACATAAAAATATTTTATTCAAGAGTTATAAATAAATAAAGTCTAATTTAGAGGAATTGCTAATAATTATTTCAATGGGAAAATTAGTCTAAGGTCTCTCTCCCATTTTTAATAATGGAAGAGATCCACAATATTATTTTATGATGTCTAAGATCCCTCAACCCCACACCCATGTATTACAGAGAAATTTGGTATACCTCACGGCTTCAAACCTTTACCCATCTCTCTCTCTCTTCTCTCTCTCAGACTCACGCCTTATCTCTTCTCTTTCTCTCTCTCGTCGATCTAGCTCGATCAATCCAAGAAGCCCTATGCCAAGAACTCCTCAGCCACTTGCTCTGATTGAACCGTTGTATGAAGGTCTTCCACCATGGCTCAGCAATGATCTCCGACCACTCTCGAAGCTTCTTCAGAGTGTTGATCTCTCGATCCCATCACCTCTCCTCCTCTTCGCTACGGTCCATGAAGAAAGCCATTAAGAACAATCACGATTAGATGTTAATCAGTCAGATATAAATCTCCCCCATTTATGGTGTCTTTGATATTTTCATACATTAATTCTTGCAAATACAATGTAACTCTGTAACTAGAAATAATGTCTATTGAAGCTCTGGCAATGGCAGGTGTAGATTACCTGGAATGTGATATAGATCTCGAGGCTTGGGAGCGATGCGGACAATAACAACCACCTTCATATCTTCTAGCAAAAAAGCATTCAAGTAGTCATTAGAATATAAAAAAAGGCATTACTGATTATAAGTTGATCATCATCAATGATGAGTTGGTGATGAGAGCAAAAATTCAGGAATTGTCATGCCCCATATTTTATTACTCGGATAACATTACCAATATTCATTAATTAAGTCCATTTACAAATAATATTTCATCATTGAATGAAATGATGAATAATTAAAATATACATATTCCCTCTCGTTATACAACAATAACATTTACATATAAATAAAAGAAATGCCTTGAGACTTACAGTAAAAGAGAGGACACTACTCTTTACAAAAAAATAGTACTTAGCCAAATAACAAATAAAGTAGTACAATCCATCATTACATTACACTTATGAAATGGTAAAACCCATTGTTTGATCTTCAAATCGGAAAAGCATTCCCTGTATATATGTACAGGCAGGGGGTGAGCAATCACTAGCTCACCAAACAATTTCATATTAAAACATTAGAAGATAATGCAGGTACCAAAATACTCATACATATACGTGAAATCATATCATGTCAAAACCATATGATTTTATTACATTATCTCTTAAATTCAATTTATTTAATTAACCACAACAAGTTAACTTAAATAAATAAACATATTTCGATAGCAACAAGACATCCTTTTCAATTCATTCAATTATCTCATTATCAATTGAATCAAATAATTAAACAATTTATCAAATCTATTTTATACAGTCTTATGAGATGAATGCATATGTCATGTCGTGGTCAAAATATTTTTCTCATCTTTTGAAAATCTTATGCACAATGCTAATTTGAAAACACGTTAATCCAACAATTTCATAAAATTCCAAGAGGGTAAATACGACTCAGGTAATCCCTAGGCTGGTGTTTGCAAGTAGACTATACAAGTACTACCAAATTGTCATTTTTACTGGTATTAACCGGAAGGCTCGACACCTATCCGCACAGGTTTTTGGTCTTTCACTATGGACACTTAAGCCAACTTAACCAATATTAAACTACACCCCATAGCCAGACTTACCAACATATTTACCCAAAACAATTCAAAATGATATTGTTTCACCAAAAACAATTCATTTCTCAAAACAATAGTTTTCAATTGAATTCGAAATCCATGATAACAATGAATTGGAATGTCAACACAATATGTAACAATGCATTAGAATAGTTCAAATTTCAATTCCACCACACAATGCTCCATTGTGATCAAATTTCATATCTCTATCAATATAATACCATGATACAATCCCAAGAGATAATATAATAATGTCAATGTTCATATATTTACCATATGTAAATCAACAAACTTTCAACTTAGTCATTTCAAGACAAATCTATAACCTATTAACATACGCCAAATATTAAAACTATTTATCAATTTCTCAATTGTTTTGACTCACACAAAACCTTCAATCAATTTTTGTTTCACCTCAACCAAGATAACCAATATGATTTTCACCAAATCCCATACTTATTAAATATTACCATTTCCATCTTACTATATCAAAAATTATAGTATAATCTCAATAACACACTTTTAACTATAACGGATATAACCTTTTAACCAAAACTAATTTAATCCATTAAATTAGTGTGACACCCTGAACGTTTAATTAAATACCACATAAATAATTATAGTTAAATATAATTATGGTTGTATGTGATGATATATTATTAAATAAATAAATATATAAATCTAATTCGGTATTGGGTTATCAAATATGAGATTAATTAAGGATTATTATTTGGAGCCAAATTAACACAAATATGGAATTATAATACTAGTTAGGCCAAATTAGAGTTAAAGATAGTAAATAAATAAATACAAAAGTAAGAGTAAATAATAATAATAGTGGGTGTGGTAGTAAAATAAATAATTAATTTTCTTTGGGTATACGATAAAGTATAATTTAGATAGGGATTAATTTGTTTATATAGTTATATTAAGAATCTGGGCCAAAATATAATTATTTTAAATATTTATTTAGATAAGTAATAATCTATGGTTTTAATGAAGCAAATCTGGATGAATTATGAAAAAAGATTCGAGATCGGCAAGATCGACCACGTGTCGGCCATAGGGCACTTCTGCTTCCCTATAAATGGGGAAGAACCGATTAAAAGCCATGAAATTACTGAAATTAGTGAGAAAGAAAAGAAAAAGAAAAGAAAGAAAAGAAAAGAAAAGAGAGGAAGAGGTACGTAAACATGAAGGTTGTGTTAGTAAAAAAAATGCTAAGGGTCAATATTAAGGTGAGTTATATTATACCTTGAGTTACCATTATATGTTTTACGTATGTTGAGTTATCATAATTTATTTTATACAAGTTATATTTTATAAGTTATATTAATTCAAGTTATATTTTAGAAATATTTTAGTTATGTGGATTATTTTCTGAACTCTATTTGCTTAAAATGAAACCCATGGATATATTTGTTTATATTTTAAAGAATATTTGACTATAACCTTATAAACAATTATATTTTGTAAGTACCACTACGGGAGTCCCACACCTTGGGGGACTTAAATAGCCATTGGCCTATGTTTGGCCACTTCGTGACCCTCTGTTTGTCATGGATCCATTGACCTTTGTTCTGATTGTCACTTCTGTGACCTTTGTTCTATTCTGTTCTGTACCGTGGTTATGGTTATTTACTTTCATAATTTATGTATTTACCAAATTGAGTTATGTAAATGTTTTGGCTTAACTAACTATTCATGGTTATTTTGTATTTCCTGTACTTTTGGCATAATATTTCTCACTCTGCTGTGTGTTTATAGCTGTTACCATTTCAGGTGACGAGATGTAGGGGAAACCGATAAGCTCACAAAATGGAACCTGCATGTGGATTGATGTTGAACCATTTTTTAAAAAATTTTCTTCCTTTTTATATATATATATATTGCTCCCTTTTGTTCTACTCGGGGCCAGTTACCGAATAATAAAATAATAAAAGCCTTATAAATATATTTTCTCTTATTAAAATAGTAAAATGGAGTAATTTCCTATTTAATTATTTTGTTTCCGCTTGCGCAGTTTAATTTGCTACGAATAAAATAAGTTAGTAAGTTGCGATTCCAACTCTAAGCCCCTGGTGTTGGGTCGTGACAATTAGTAAGTTTATTATATTAAAAAATTTTCAAATTTATAATACTAAACCTAATTTCACATACCTCATCCCTCAAATATAACCATTTTTTTGTGCCAAGCTACTAAAAGAGGTAATATTTTTTCCAAATTCTCTACCAATAACAATTTTCACAAATTTTCTAAAATTAATTAATCACGTGATCTTTATATCAAAAATTATGAAAAATGCTCAAGAATAACATTTTCAAGGTAGTGAGTTCAAAAGTCTCACATTTTTTAATTTTTACAAAAATAAATCATCAACATATCACCTTTCATAAAATATCATGGATATAACACTTTTAAAGTTTTTAATTCTAAAACAACTCTATAATCCCAAGTTAACAATTTACACAATATTCTTCAATATCAATTTATTTTTCTCAAAAATAAATTCCAAAATCAAAGAAAAAAAAAATTCAACTTTATATTTCTAAAAATAAATCATCTAATCATAATATGATGTAAATACAATCATACAACCTTTAAATTTTATTTTCAGATTTTTTTTTTACAAAATTAACAACACAAAATGATTTTTCCAAAATCAATATTAAAATGCCAACATTCTTAATATTTCAACATAATTTTTCTTTCAAAAATTACCAAACAAAAATCTGAAAATTATATATATATGCAATACCTCTTAAAATGACATATTTTCTCAAAATAACCCTAACATAATTTTAATGTAAAAATAACAAGAAAATCCCTACCTCGAAAAGCAAATCCTAAAAAGTAAACATCGTCCGATCATGAATCTGAGATCACCATTGCGAAGATCACGACGAGCTCTCTAATTTTCATTTACAACACTGCCGCAAAATCTCACTTTAAAGACTTCCATTTTAAGTTTGAAGCTTGAGGAAGAATGGTGAACATAGAGAGAGAGAGAGAGAGAGAGAGAGGGGCATACAGAGCCTCCTCTGCCAACCAAAAAGAAAAAGAAAAGAAAAGAAAGGGAAAAGAAAGAAGGGATAAGGAAAGAGAGAGAGAGGGAGAGAGGGGGGCAGCCCATGTGGGTTGCCTTTCTAAAAATAAATTGGTTTTCTAAGGCCAAGTTTGGGAAGTTTAGAATAAGTGCACTTTTTGACTTTTCTTGTATTATGTGTAGAAAAAGTAGAGAGGAGATGTTGATTGATGTGACCCAAAAAAGATAAATGATATAATTTTTCTCACTATAAAATATAACATTTTTGTACACCATACCTTCAAATTTTATAATATAAATTATAAATGATATAATTTTTCTCACTATAAAATATAACATTTTTGTACACCACAAAATATAATATTTTGCTCACTATGAAATATGCACTTATTTCATTCACTATAAAAATATATAATTTTTCACTATGTGGTACCCACCATAAATTCAACTTTCAAATATTCATTATAATCCTATATAATAAATAATAATAACTTACCAATCACATAATTAAAAGGGACCAAATAATTAAACATGAATTATAAACAAATTCAAATTAAATTGAATCTAAATCATGGGTCTCACCCATAAGTCAAACATGATCCAATTATATACCAAAATAAACCCAACAAATTTATCTCAAATCCTGGTTCAAACACCCAAAACTCAATTTCAAATTCTGCAAACTGAACACCAATCAGTTCGTGAATTTTCATAAAATAAATACTCATCATTTAATTCTGAAATTTTTATCCAACGGGCTAGACTCATATGGGAACAACATATAAAAATTTCATAATTTTCTGAAATCGGGAACTATTTTTAAAAAATACAAAACCGAACTGTTTTCGCATAAAATTTACATAGCAATCAAATTCGAAAATTTGCTGAATTAAATTATGCACTGACTATATAAAAAAAAAATAAAAAAATTGGGTCATGACAGGAATGGGCTAAGGTAGTGGCTTCTATGAAAAAGGCCTCTGGTTTTGAAAAGAGAAATACATTCTAAATTAGTGTATTAGTTATTTATCTGTTGCTATTTCCTTAATGGTCAAAAAAAAGAAAACTTTTGAAAGTAGTTTGGATCCAAATCCAAGTGGAATGTTATATATTCAGATCCATGTTCAAGTATGATTTGGGCAAGTTTTTAGAATTGATCTGCTTGAGGATATCATTGAAGATGCAAGAAATAACAAGGTAGTCTTGCTACTTTTTAATTTGTTTATTATGATCATAAGCTACTAGTAGTGCAAGCTCACAGAAATTCTTCATTATTTAACTTTTTGTTATTAGGAACCCTTCCTTATAATCTCAGGGCAGTGAAAACAAAACCACATTGCTGTTAAATCTTTTTCAATACTCTGTGTGAGAAATTTGTGTTAAAATTTCTTTGGTTTGGTTATTTTCTCTGCCTTGTTTAAGTTTTTTTGTGGTGTTCAATTTTCTCTGGATAGATAGAGGGATTTGAATGTTGATCCAGAGAAATTTGATATTAGTCTAGAGAAATTTGAATATTAGTCCAAAGAAATTTGTGAAAGGTTCAAGGGTTTTTGATATTAGCTCAAAGATCCAGAGAAATTTGAATATTAGTCAAGAAAAATTTGAAAAAGGTTCAAGGGTTTTTGATGTTAGTCCAGAGATCTAGAGAAATTTGATGTTAGTCCAGAGAAATTAATCTAGAGAAATTTGAATGTTCAAGGTCTTAAACCCAGAGAAATTCCAAGGATTGCTTTGTATCTTGAATTCATTATGAATATAGACATAAATATGGTTATTGGATCAAATCTCTTTTTGTAGTATAAGAATAATGTTGGATCAAATCACTGAAGCTATCAAACTGCAGACAACACAAGTGAATTTCTCTAGTTGGAGGGGACTTTCTCTGGGGTTGAGTAAATTTCTCTAGAGTGGAGAGGAAAATTTCTCTGGGTTGAATCCAGAGAAATTCTCTGGTGAGATTTTCTCTGTGATGTATCCAAAGAAATTTGGAATTTTCTCTGTGATTTATCCAGAGAAATTCTCTGGATCGAATTTTCTCTTGATCAATGTTGAGGGACCTTAGACATTATGAAAATATTGAATGTCCTTTATGCTATAAAATCTTAATACCAAGGACCTTAAAAATAATCCCCTATTTCAATCTGATAAATCCATCACTCTCTGTTCGAGAGAAAAAAAAAAACCCCACAACTCTCCTTGCTACTAAGGTTGTTATCTTGATATCATGCAGCCAACAAGAGATCATATTAATGCTTTTTTATTTATTTTATTAATCACTATTATTTTTTTCCATTAACGATTAGCCTCACAAAAAAGTTCTTTTATTTTAGGGAAAATTATATATAAAAAAAATAAATTTGATCCTTATAATAAAATAAATCTTTAATTTTTAATTTTGTCATTTTATACTATAATATTTTGATTGTTTTCAATCTAAATCATCTGTCTATTTTTGTTAAGTAAAACTAACAGGAAATAAGTATTTTAGTCATTAAACTTAACGAAAAATGATATTTTAAATATTTTATGTACACCTATATTGAGTTTAATGGCTAAAATATTATTTTTTTTCATCGGTTTTACTTAACAAAAATAGAATGATGGTTTAGATTGAAAACAAATCAAAGGATTGGAGTTCAAAATTATTAAAATAAAAAATTTAGGATTTATTTTATTATAAGAGTCAAATCTTAAATTTTTTTAAAAAAAAAATGTAATTTACCCTTTATTTTTATAAGGAAATGACTGATACATTTTTAGTTGAACTCGAAAGAATTTGAAGGATTTGGGTTGAGTGTTGTGACAACACCTGCCATAGCCCCATGGGGTTTAGTTGGATTAGATTTTGATGATTTGATCCATTCATATTAAAGTAAGTATATCATTCATATAAAAAATGAATTTAATTGGAAAAGTATAACCCCATGATTAAGCCGAATAATAACTTTAAAAAATCATTAAAATCATATTAACCATTTATTTTTCCTAAACATAAACGTGCTCTTACTGTGGGTTATAGATGTCTAATTAACTTGAATTTTTTCATAGATGATCTACTCAATAAATCTTACACTATGAATGGTTTGGATTATTAAAATAAATTTGAGACATACCTTCAAAGACTCACAACATGGTGTTGTGACTATAAGAGATAACACCAACCCCATGTTCAAATTTGAAGTGTTCATGGGGCCTACATAGGCTTGCAAATGAACCAAATTGTTCATTAACAGCTTGGGCTTAACTCGTTTGAACGCGGCTTGTTTATTAAATGAACGAGTTTGAACTCGATTTTTAGGCTCGTTTGTTAATCGAGTCGGGCTTGAGTAGCCCTAAGCTTGTCTTGATAAGACTTGTAAACATAAAAATAAATAAATAAATATTTATTTTTAATAATATATCAAATAAATTTTTAATAATCTATTTTATTTTTCTATTTATGTTTGGTGTTTGTGTAAATTTACATATTTAACTGATGAAATTTATTGTTAATATAAAAATTATTGTATATTTTACTCATAATTTTATATTTTTTAAATCTTAATAAATAAATTAATTTAAGTTTTAATTTTTTTTTTTCAAGCTCGACTTCGAATTCTGCTCGTTTATGTAATTGAGCGAATTCGAGCCAAGCTCAAGTTCATCAAATATTTGATGAGTTGAGATCGGACTATATTATTTAAGCTCGACTTGAACTCGGCTCGAGCTCGAGCTTGAGCTCAACTAATTTTTAATAAACAAGCTTGAACACTCAAAATCTTGGCTCGTTTGCAACCCTAAGCATACCATATGTCTCATTTCGATAATTTGAATTGTTCTTTTTGTAGAGATATAAATGTATATTATCTATGAAAAAAATAAAATCGGTTTGATAATCATAACATTTTTATGTATCGCATTTGCCTATGAAAAAATAGATGACAAGTAAAGTTTTGAAAATAGACCATTCTTTTTTTTTTTTTTTTTTTTAGAGACAAACATGATAGAATGAAAATAATACGATTATCGAATTAATCTAATTTTTTTTATAAATGACATATACGGAGGGCTGTACAAAATAATCGATTTGAATTATTGAAATAAGATCTATAACGAATATAATGAAATCATATAAATAATAAATGACGAATATTGAATTATTTGGTAATTGACCTAATTACCATCTATTTTTTTTAAAATGAATATGATGAAATTATATAATTATAATTATTTAATTAATTAAAATTTTTTTTTATAAATAATCTAAGCATGTAGAAATAAAAAAATAAATAGCTTGAATTATATTAACGAAGAATTACAAATTAGTTAATTTAAAAAAAAAATTCAGATATATAAAAAAATTAAAATTTTAATTATTAATATTTATAAAATTTATGATTAATTTTCTTTTTTAAATTTACTAAACTGTAATTTCGCCTCATATTAATAATAGGCCCTGTTATGTGTACTAAAAAGCAGATTTGGACCAATCAGTGAAAAAGCCCAAGGTTATACCCAAACTTAAATGGGAGCAGCTCGTCTCCGGTCCGTGATGGAACTAGAAATGTCTAATTCGGCTCAATGTGAGCTTACATTGGACACATTTTAACGATTCAAATAATTTATTTTGTAAAATTTATCAAGTATATTATTTATATTAAAAATTAAATTAATCAGATCATATATGCTTGAAAGAAGAAAAAAATAGACGAATTGTCATCACAATAGATTAAAGTTTTAGAAATAAAAATTTAAAAAGAAAATCACCTTTAAAAATAAAATATTTTTGTTATCCAAAATGTCATTGTTATATTTTTAGCATGAAATTAGACATTAGTAATGAATTACCATCTTTTTAAGATCAAATTTTTTGTCTAAAAAAGTAAACATTTTTAACACTAAATTATTTTGTTGTGCATTTATTAATGACATTTTCAAATTTTAGTTGCTAAAAGTTTTATTTTTTACTTTTCCGAACGACCCTCGTGACAATAGGAATTGTTCCTCAAATATTTTTGCAACAAAATTTTCACTCCTGGAGTCAAAAAAATTTGATTACTAAAACCCTTATATGTTATAGTGTGTATGATTTTGAAGATAGTTTGTATATAATTTTTTAAAGAAAAATGTGTTCCGATGGTTACCGATATCCAATCGACTTGATTTTTAATATAAATAATGTGCTTGATGAATCTCACAAAATGAACAATTTAAATCATCAAGAGAAGTCTGATATTAGCCCATAGTGGGCCGAATTAAACCTCTAGTCCATGATTGGACTGGAGACAAGTTATTCCCAATTTAAATATGAGCCTATTGACTAAATAATTGGATTAGTTTAGTTTTTGTTTTAATTTTTTTTTTAATTTATATTTATTTTTTATTATACAATAAAATGTTAAGGGATTAGTTTAGTTGATACACTTACACTTTTATCTAGAAAGTTAGAGAGTCGATCTTAGCCAAAATCAAATAATGATTAGTTTTTCTTTATTTTCTTTTCTCTTTACCTTTTTATCCTTTATGAGAGGATAAAACCCATAGCAATAGGGGTAAAGTGTTATCGAGCCATATCATAGGAAGATAAAATAAATTGTGTCCTGTTTTCTTTAACAATTATTCAGAATTAATAATCAAAACAAAGTTTAATATAGCTATTTTCTTTAATAATTATTTTTCAAGATTGACATGATATAACATTCACTGCAACCTCTAAAATTCTCTCAACTTTTGACTAATCAAAATTCAAAATTCAAAATTCGAACATGCATCATGAAAGGGAATTGTCTCATTTTCATACAAAGGTAGCTTATCTTTCCAACAATAGAAGTTATAAAGGAAAAACATTACTATCTTATTCTATGTGTCATTTTGAAAATAAGGTATTATTTATCCATGTCATAGGGTGTCATAAATCATCATTGAAAAAATTTACGAAATTTATAATTTTAGAAAAATAAAATAAAATAAAGATTATCAAAAAAATCTAACAAAACAGAAATAGCTCGTTACATTCAGGTATCATTTGCCCCACCTACCATTCTTCCATTTTCAATCTTTCTCTATCTATTGATTCATGTACTTTCCATTTTTGTTAAAAACAACAAAAACTCAACATATATATATAAATATATGTAAATGCTTAAGAATATTCAACATAAAATAAAACTAATTCTAGCAAAACGAAAATAATAGTAACAAAATAAAACCAATGAAGAAAACACAAAATTCAATCGTGCGCTTGAATTCGACTGGTGGTGTGTCCCTAATTGAATTCAATAAACCAACTCAAGTTTCACTTTACATTAGGTTTGCATACTCCATGACTAATAGTGACATTAATACTAATGATGGCTGTGTAGCACTTGTATCCTTTAAAGTATTGGAGAGTGTATTTAATCCCTTTATTTTCATTTTAGGAGACATTGGAGTTGTTGTATCTTAGTTTTGGAGAAGTACAATTTGATTTGGACTTGTTGAGATTGTTTGTTTATGCTTGTTTTTGTTGAAAAGTTCTTTGGAAACTTGAAAAATTTGTTCTAATGTCGACACTAGTCTTCTTGGGGGTCGACACCATCTTTCTGCGTTGCTCTTAGTGTCTCTGCTGGTTTTAGGGCTGACACCACAAGTCCCAGGGTCGACCCTTATCTGCTGCTGTGCTCTGGGTGTTGCTATTGAAATATAGGGTTGACACCACTAATTCCAAGGGTCGACCCTTGTCTGCTGCACACATTGGTGTCTCAACATTTCTTTATGAGGGTCAACACCACTGTCTTGAGGGTCGAGCCCTGAGAGTAAATTTTAGATTTTTGGGTACAGTTTGGGCCCTACTTTTTGGGGATTTTGACTTATTCATTTCATTGACTTTGGGGCTATTATTCTACTACTATAAATAGACTCCAAACACACTTTCCTCATTATTTCTTCTCTTTCTCTCTTTCTCTTTTTCATCTCTACACCATGAGTCTCCCTTCTCTCTCTCTCTCTCTCTCTAAACTCAACTTTTTTACTTAGATCTTTAGATCTACTCACTTAGAGCTATCTTTTCACCTTGGTCCTTTGAGAAAGATAGTAGATCTCGTCAAGAGCTTCCTTTTGATCCAAGTAGCTTATGGTTTCATTGCCGATGATTTTTGGGTTATCTCCTATTCGCTTCAAGAGGTAGGGATTTCTTTACTCATTTTCAATACCTCGTCTATAGATAGACATGTGATAGATTTATTGCATAAAAACCATATTCATTATGGATTTCCTTGAAAGTCATGAAAATGGATCTAGGGTTTGATATTTGTGATTGAAGTTGTTACGTTGGTTGTTGTTTGGGTTAATTGGAGAGTAGTTTAACATATTTATGTTGAGATGGAGGAAAGCCCTAAATTAATATTATTGACTTAATAGATTTAAAAGGGAGGAAGTTGAATAATCTTTTGTATTTTGTTAATATGGATTATGTAATTGTGTTAATATCTAAAAGGAAAAAGTAACCATGGTATTGAATTGTTTGTATTAATCATGTTGAGTAGGGTTAGGTTGTGGCTTTGGCATCAAGGATGTGGTTTTAATTAAATGAAGAGAATGAATTTTTAAAAAATGATTGGAGTAGTGTGGATTGGAAAATAAGAAAAAATGGTTTTTGGAAAGAAAATGAAATTCATAAATTAATAATAAACTTGAGGTCGGATTTTGAAACCTTTACATATTATTATTGTTATTAGACTTAAGGTCTCGTGAGAATTGGATTGTTGTCTTGCGTGTATTTAATACATATGCCTAGAGGTTTTGTCCTTGGTCATTCGTGCAGGATGGCATTGTTGTGTTGAAGAATTTCTTGTATGTAGTACATTTGTGTTATTATGCATTCAAGTATGTTGAGATGGTTGGACATGTTCACGCACTGTGAATGAGAGGTACCATTACCTTCCAGCTAGCGCTTGGAGAATTGGCCGCGCTTAGAATGAGAGATACCAATATTTTCCAGCTAGCGCTTGGAGAACTTGGCAGAGGTACCATTACCTTCTAGCTAGTGTCTAAGAAATTGGCAGAGGTACCATTACCTTCTAGCTTGTGTCTGGTAAATTAGCATTTTGTTATGGAAAGGTGTATCTTTAGCTTATCGTGCTTAAGGTAGGTAGAGCATTGCTTTGTTTCTCGTTTTGTCTTGGTGTATCCTTGTATATCATGAGTAGGTGATTGTCATGGTTGGGTGAGGCTAGGTTGCTTTATGTGATAGCGTAATAATCATTGTACATGTATTGATTTCGTATTCGTGTTAGGACATATATGTATGTTCACAGGCGTATTGGACGAGTTGTTTGAAAGTGTTTCTTGACCATGGACTTAGAGCCAATGGAATGTAATGAATGTATCAGAAGTGAATGTATGTTTTGTATTGGATGTAAATAATGAGAAGTAATTGGGTTTTGTTAAAGTATTTTTAAAACAACCAGTTGTGATGCGTTATTTATAAATGGGAAATGAGAAAGAAAAGTGAATTGTTTGTATTGTTCGGTAAATTGAATGATTTTGAGAAAAGTACCTGTATAAGTATATTTTCAGTATAAACCGTCACATTATGTATATGATATGATATAAAGCATTCATGATCATAGTTATTTGTATATTGTTATTGTTTACGATCATGTTGAGATCGCTACTCGACTTTATGTTCATCCCACGTTGCTAATCATTTTTCAGGTAAACGTCGAGAAGTATTTCAAGGTCGAGGATCTTCTTTATCTGTTAGCCACGGGGCCTTTTATTTGTGGGTGAAATGCCATTGATGTAAAAGGGTTAAACCCTTTCTTTTAATGTAAAAGATATAAGCTTACAGGTAATTTATTTAATTATAACTCTTGTTACATTTATATTGTATTTGGATGAGAGAATCTTTATTCATGTGTTTTTGTTAACGTAAAGAGTTTTTACATGTTATCTCTGAAACTAAATCTATAATAATGGTTTGGTAATAGAATCTGAGTAACAAAAAGCGGGGTGTTACAACTTGGTATCAGAGCGAGTCGGGTTTGAATACCTTGGGCTCATGGGGAGTGATTTTTACAACAACGGGTTTGTTATGCTTGGTGAGGACGTTTGCATATAGTTAGGATAAGCGCTAGGATTTGTATATTGCATTTATGTGAGCACGAGATTAAGTTTCTTGGATAGTATTTGTAGCCGGTGAACTTACTTTGAGGTCTTATCAGAAACATGCCTGATCAACGTGGTTTCTGATAGGAATTCCTTGAGAGTTTATGAGTGACTATCTTTGAGGACTTGATTCGATTACGTGCTTAGGTGTTTAATTGTATATACGCAATAGAAATTGTATGTTTTAGGGGCTAAGTGTGTCTGGTAGCTTAGTGGTGGTGAGTGTGTATCTCGGGGAAGGTCATTGTGTTGAGCACTAAGTATGGTTTTGTTTTTGGATTTTATAGGATGTCTACACAAGGCAATAGAGGACGGATGGGGAGTAGGAGTGTCGGGAGAGGCACAACGGTTCTTTTAGCACCTACCGTTGCAGCATCGATTGTTGGTGAGAAAGTTGTTCACGAGATTGTGAGAGTGGTGCAAGATGCTCTAGCTCGCAATGAGGGTGGGAATAGGTGTATCCACAAGCTTATTAAGGAGTTTCTTTGCTCCAATCCACTGGAGTTTTAGGGTGAGGCTAAACCGTTGAAGGCAGATAAGTGGTTGGAATAAATTACCAAGACTCTTGATATGCTCAGAGTCAAGGATGAGAGGTTGAGGATTTCTTTGGCAACTTTCCAATTGAAAGGGGATGCTGGGTATTGGTGAAAGTATGCTAAAGACATAGTAGGTAACATGTGGATTTCTTTCACGGAGGCCTTTTAGGCCAAGTACTTCCCTCATTCCGCTCGGGAAAGGTTGATGGAACGATTTGTTGAGTTGTGCCAGGATGCTACTTCTTTGACACAGTTTGAGATATGGTTCACTAGTTTGTCGAGGTTTGCTCTAGAGTTGGTGGCAACGGAGGAGTGTCATTGTTATGAGTTTGAGAGGCAGTTGCGTGATGATATTCGGGAGAAGGTAGCTGGATATATGTGAAAGAATTGCTATGTCTTAGTTGAGGCGACGGCCTATGTGGAGGCCATAGTTGTGCGTGTTGGTCAAGTTGGAGAGGAGACCATCTCTGTAACTCCTACGGTTCATAAGTACTCTAGGCTCAGTAAGAGGTAGAAGTAAGCGCAAGCACACTCTCAGGCTCAGTTCTTGTCTTCGTTGGGGGTTTCGGACACATTCGTTGAGAGGTCTAGGGAGGTTTAGGCTTCATGCCAGTCTCAGAGTAGGGAGTCTGTTGTTTGTTTTTATTGTGGTCACCTGGGCCATGTTAGACGTTTATGCCCTTTGCGTATGAATTCTTCAGGTGTTTCAAAACCTAGTCAAACTTAGTCTCATTAGTCCACTCAGGGGCAGTATCGGTACCAAAAAAGGGCAGGCCAGGCTTCGAGAGCCTCGCGAGGGTCAACTTCGCAGCTAACACAGTAGTATTACCTTAGAGAAGGGCTTTTGTATTGGACGCCGGTGATTTAATATGTGAATCTTTTTGTTGTTGACCGGTGTATTGTTGGATGTTGAGACACCCTGAATATGAGTTGTATATGTATATATATTGTTGTTGTTTGGTTATCCTCCTGTGTTGGGGGCACGTAATGAATCTCGAACTCACTTTTATATATATGTAGTGAGAAGTGTTAATAAGATCGATGATCTTAGTGTTGTTGTATACTTGATGTTAATTTGTGAGATGGTTATACGATGGCCTGTGAGCCTTGTTTGGTTTGGAAATTGTCTGTTGAGAGTGGGAAATCTGTGGGTTGTTGTGATCGGTGGGATTGTGTTATGAGAGCTGAGTTATAAGGCTTAATTGTGTTGGGATTAATGAAGTATAAGACTTTAGGGTTTTGTGGAACTGCTAGGTTACACAGGAATGTTTCGCGAGAGTGTGAGATTTGGATTTCGGGGTAGTGAGGATGGTACTTGTGTGTGTGGTTTACTGTTTTGGTTTTGTTGGTCAATGAGTTTGTTGTGATCCTATCGATTGTGTTAAGAGTAGTGTTTGTGTTGTGGTTGTTATAAGTTAGTATGGGTTTGTGGTATTATTAGATATTGGATGGAATTTATGAATGTGAGGAGAATTTAGTAGCTAGATGCGAGAGGTATTCCTTGAAAGGAAGTAAGGTTGTGTTCTCGGGTGACGAGTGTGACATTGGAGAAATTTTTTTTGTGTCCAGAGTTGGGTGATTGCGTTGAACACATCGGTCTTGTGTTTAAGAGGTGAAGGAATATTTGCCATGTAGGCATACGAATGGTGGTTTCCTTGGAAACGATGGTAGTATGACCAAATCTTGAGGAATCTGGTGAGATTCAAGGAATATGAGGACTTGTGTGTGGAATTTCATCTTAAAGTAAGTGGTGTTGGGTAGCACGTCGGTGTTTGGTACCGAGTGTAAAGTTTTATCAAGTTGGTTAGTCAGTTGGGTGATATCGAGATTTGGTTAACAAGCAGTCACCTTATGAATTGCTTGGCCTGGTGTGCGAGGTTGTAAGGTTGTAGGTGCATTAAAGTGGTTTGGCGAGCATTAAGTCTCTTGTAAGTGGTTGTGAAGCTTGTGTGAAATTTGTCTTGAATTTGTAGAAAATTCTCTGGTTGGGGTAACGTATTGTGAACTCTGCGTTTTACGTGTACATTATGCCTCGTGTAGCTGATAATTTATGATGGTTATGACGGAATAGAATTGCAAGATTGTGGATGTTCTTGTGCCTTGTTATGTTGATAGCACAGTTATAATTTCTATTAATTGTATTATAGAAATGTTACATTTGGTTGTGGCATCACTATAAGGGTGATGGGTGTTGTTGGGTGACAGTAGAGGTTTACCAATTGTTTTATGTAGAGAAACGAACTCAAAAAATGAAAATTTTCCTTGTGTTGTAGCCTCAGATGGCAATGTTGAATTGTAATGCTATGGATTTAATCCAAGTGGTAACAAAGGATTTCGATGCGTGGTTTATTTGATTTAATAAAAACTAAATCTAGCAAATCATGATAATGTGAATGGTTGGGTGTTCTGAGTAACACTTTATTTTATTGTTGGGATGGTTGCAAAATTTTAAGGTTTTACGTGGAAATTGAGAATGTATTTTGGTTGTGGGCGATGCAAGTTTGGACTTCTTATTTTTTTTTCTTATTTATTTATTTATTTTTTATTTTTTACATACAAGAGGGAGACTTTCAAAAAAGAAAAGGAGAAAATGTGGAATTTGTTTTTTAACATGGATGTGCTGCGAATAATGTCACATTTTGTGGTTGGTTCGCCTGATGTTGTGATGTGTTCTTAATTTCGGGGACGAAATTTCCTAAGGTGCGGAGGTTGTGGCACTTGTATCCTTTAAACTATTGAAGAGTGTATTTAATTCCTTTATTTTTCATTTTTGGGAGTCGTTGAGTTGTTTTATCTTGGTTTTGGAGGAGTACAATTCGATTTGGACTTGTTGTGATTATTCGTTTGTGCTTATTTTTGTTGAAAAGTTCTTTAGGAACTTGAAAAATTTGTTCTAGTGTCGACACTAGTCTTCTTGGGGGTCGACACCCCTTTTCTGCCTTGCTCTTAGTGTCTTTACTGGTTTATAGGGTCGACACCACGAGTCCTAGGGTCGACCCTTCTCTGCTGCTGTGTTCTGGGTGTTGCTACTAAAATATAGAGTCGACACCACAGGTTCCAAGGGTCGACCCTTGTCTGCTGCACACATTGGTGCCTCAGCATTTCTTCTTGAGGGTTGACACCACTGTATTAAGGATCGAACCCTGAGAGTAAATTTCAAATTTTTGGGCAAGGTTTGGGCCCTACGTTTTGGGGGTTTTGACTTATTCTTTTTATTGACTTTGGGGCTATTATTCTTCTACTATAAATAGGCTTCAAACACACTTTCCTCATTATTTCTTTTCTTTTTCTTTCTCTTTTTTATCTCTACACTGTGAGTCTCCATTCTCTCTCTCTCTCTCTCTCTCTCTCTCTAAACTCTACTTTTTCACTTAGATCTTTAGATCTATTCAACTAGAGCTATCTTTTCACCTTAGTCCTTTGAGAAAGATTGTAGATCTCGTCAGGAGCTTCCTTTTGATCCAAGTAGTTCGTGGTTTCGTCGCCGGTGATTTTTGGGTTGTCTCCTTATAGACCGCTCGAACTCTCTCCGCGCAGCCCCCCCTTTCGGAGAGGGCGCGGATTTGGGTTATAGCTACTACAGTTCGGACTCCTGTCGCGGTTCTGAATCTAATCTCACAAAGTGCAATGTAAGACTGATAAATCACCAAAGAGTCCAAATCTGGCAATCAGTTTTGAAAAATCGATTTTGAATCAAAAAGCACCAAACATGGACTGTTTTGCCAGATTATAGAGTCGCCGCCTAAATATTTTATTTTGGAAAATTTAGGAAACCCTGACTCGTGCCAAAGGCTACGTGTCCGTCATCACCAAAGTTGCCTCGGCTCGGGAACTTGGGTACGAGAGGGGAAGGTCCTGAAATGAGCACCCCCCTCGCCTGATCAAAGATCGGCATCTACTAAACATGATATGTTGTTTTTGAAAACACATGTGTTCTTGTTTGATTATTAGCTAATTTACTATATGATGCACACAACACACAAGTATAGACTAAATCGCTCGATTTGGAACAAAACATCTCATATTTGTTTTTTGAAAATGGTTTGAAGATGCTACTCGCAAGTAGGCTGAAATGTGGATTTGCCACCAAACAAGGTGGGCTTAAAACATGATGATTTGCCACTCTAAGTGGGCTTAAAACTCACATTTTGATGAATTGTTTTAATTCAAGTAATGAAGCCTTCATCCACAGGCATTCATGCATTTAATCATTTAAGCACATAGCCTCATGGCAAGCATGCTGTCATGGCAACACTTACGCCCATGCAGTATGCTAAAGCGTAAACACTTACAGTGTACTCCTAGCCAAAACGGAAGCTAATTAGAAATCAATGCATAATCCTAACTATGTTAAGTGCCTAATGCAACACATGCAAAAATGCAACTAAAATAGGCTCGGCTATCTAAGATGGCATATGAATGCAACACTTGATAACATACTTTGAAACACGTATTCAAGTAAATGTATTGAAATACAATGTAGTTTGAATGATGCGTCGAGCTCGGTGCATGCAAGACAAATGAATGATGCATGCATGTAAGCATAAGGTATGCTAATCGAAATATGCCCTAAACTAACCATCAAAAGCTGATAAGTAAAAGGGAGAAAGAAGTGGGGGTTAGAAGACATGCACACACACACGCACCCTTATTACAAAATTGTGCCCTCTCGACGGAGGGTCCGAATAAAAGCTAAGCTAAGCTAAGCTACTAATCTAATTAAGCTAATTAGACTATCACAGACCAAAAGGAATAACTAGTAAACCACTTACTAATTATTACAACAATTAACTAATTAACAAATTAATTAATTTACAAATTCAGCTAACTAACAAGTAAAGCTTTAAAACTATGCTGCCTCAGCAAGTTGAAGAAGTTTGAACATGCATGCCTCGGTTTCCGCCCCGAAAAGCTCTCCGGTTTGCTCTCTTGAGAGTCTCTGTTTGCAGGGTGTCTTCAAGAACCTTCTGCTGAACCTTACCAAAACACTGCTGCAGACTGCACCAATGGCCTGCCGGCCATGAGGATTTGTTGCCGACCATCTGCCGGCTAAGGATGGGCCTCTGCCGGCCAACAATGCAAGGGTGCCGGCCATCAGTGTGGCACTGCTAGCCACTGGTGTGCTATGATACCAAACTACAACAGAGCACAAAACAGAGGAAAGTGAGGGTCTCCCTACGGCATGTATGTACTGTGCCACTCCATATCATCTCAAAATATCAAGGGAGAGGAACCATTGGATCCAAAACCATCAACCAAGCATATAATGCATGATGGCCAAAGATCCAACTTGCACAAATTCAATAAATGCAAGACAAACAAGACTCTAGGACCATCACCTTATCATGAAAGATCAAAGGTAATGGAGACAAAGAGAATTGGCTCATTTTCATCACTTTAAGTATGAAATGAACCAATTTACCTTGTGTTCAGTATAATGTCCGATTGAATACAATGCACTGCAAACATAACATGCTTATCTTGGCATGTTTTACTTGATTCAATTGTTGTTTACACATTTTACATTACCAAGCAATTCTTTAGTTGGTCTCAACCACAAGCACCTTAAGCATGAAAGAAGCCTCATGCTGTTGGTTAGTAGAAACCCTCAAGAGAAGGTTAAAACCATTAGGCATGAGAGCCTCAATTCCATGCCCAAGCCAACAAGGAGCTTAAGACCACTTTCAAAGCAAATGAAAAAGTGAAACAATGGAGTGCAATGGCATATATTTCAGCACTGAAATGACATGCTAAATGACTTAAGATCACCCAAACAAACCATGCACAACATGTTAAGAGTCAAAAGTATTGAAACTAGTGAAGGACACAACACTAGAGGTATGCAATACAAAGCTCAAATGACCAAACTAGCTCAAAATAGAGCTACATCATGCCAAAATAGTGGCCTAAACATGCTGGAATTGAAGCACAAAAGGCAAGAAAAGCATGCTCACTTATTGGCTCACAAACAAGGCATCAAAGCACAACTCTCAAAAGCAATGAAAGAGTGATATATGTGAGAGTGTGACAGAATTATATGCTTTGAAATTATATGCCAAATGATGCCATAGCATGCAAACAACTCAAGCAAAGCATGCTAGAAGCCTTAAATCACAAAGCTTGTAAAGGCTAACTCTACTATAACTATACAAAGCAAGCCTCAAAAGGCCAAGACCACTTACAACAGTCCTAAATCATGCTAAATCAGAGCTAAAAACATGCTGGAGTGAAGCATACACATGCTAGATTAATAGGCTAAACCATCAAGTACACTAGGCTAGTAAGCAAGCTTACACTACAAGTGCAAGATGCAAGCAATGAGTGGCCAAACCAGCCAAAAACAAAGTTTAAACATGTTAAAATATAGTCAAAAACATGCTCAAACTAATCTAAGACAAGTCACAAAAACATGTTACTTTGCAAGGCTAACTAAGTATAGCATGGAGAGACAAGGAGGGGAGGCCACCCCCTCTTATTTGGGACCTCAAAATACGTTTTCTACCACTGAAATTCCTTTGGAATTCAGTGGTTTTAAGGCCAAAAAGAGATTGTTTGAAAAGCTTAAAAGATAGCTTAAAAGGCTTTACAAGCCAATGAGCAAAAGGGAGGAAACACCCCCTAACCAAACAAGGCTTAAGCCACCATTTTAGAACTTCAAAATTAGAGTTTTTTACATGCCAAAACCAGCCTTGAAATGGTGGAAAAAGATGGCAAAGCAAGTGTGAAAGACAAGCTTAAAGGGTGAGTCTTATACCTCTTGAAGGGAAGACAACACTTAAGCAACAAAACCAAGCCAAAGGACCTTCGAGAGCTCCAAGGAAGCTCCAAGATGGCTTCAAGCAGTCTCAGCCCAAAGTTGAACCACTCTTGTTAAGGGTTGATAGGTTGAAGATGGTTTTATGCAAGCCTTCAAGCACAAATGCTCAAGAGAGAGAGAAATCTAGAGAGAGGTTTTAGAGAGAGAGGCTCCCAAACCTTTCGCTGAAATGTTCTAACCCTTGAATATGAGATATTTGGCTTCAATATATAACAATATAAGAGCCTTAGGTCGAAAATATCTCAAGAGAGACAGCTATGCCAGCTGGAACAAAAATATCTGCCAAAAACTGCTTTCTGCCATCAATGGCCGGCACTTTATCACTGTTGGCCAGCACTTTATCATTGTTGGCCGGCATGGGGGTACATCTGGACAGTAGGGGGCCGGCATTGGCCATTCATGGCCGGCACATGGCCAAAAAATCCCATTCATGGTCATAAACTTCCACCTCTGGTTGGACAGAAAAATCTGCTTTTTGAGCCCAACTTCAAATAGGAATATCTCTTTCATCTGGACTTCTTTTGAGGTCATTCTTGAGTCTAAATTAAATCCTTAGAAGTCTTCTTTCCAATGGTGGCAGCCTCACATCAAAATTCCAACTGTGCAAAAAGTTATGCCTGTTTGAGTGAAGACTGCTCAATTTCGATCCTGCCCGGATTCATGCCGAACTTTTTCTCCAACTTGTTTTCTTCTCTCCTCTCCTCTTTTTTTCAAATCCAAATCCCTAAACAAGGTGTTTTGAAAGATTTTTTAAAAGAGTTCATCTCTCCTTCATTCATTTCCACTTTGTCCTTACTCGGTTTACCGAAAAGCGCAACATTTAACAAAATGCGAGCGTCGGAACATCATAGGAACTTTTTCAAAAATATTTTGAAAGAGAGGGTTTTAAGGTCTCAAAATCTTTTGATCAAAAAGCTTTGGCCCAAAAAGGGGTATGAAGTTGGGATTTGACTCTCTCCTTGCCGAAGAAACCTTGCTGAAGAAATCGAGCCTTTGCACTGCACAACTTTCACCACCAAGTAAACCATCAGTAGCGCCCAGTCTTAAGGGCGGTAAAAAATGGGGTGTCTACACTCCTCTTTGCTTCAAGAGGTAGATATTTCTTTACTTCTTTTCAATACCTCGTCTATAGATAGACATGTGATAGATTTTATTGCAAAAAAATCATATTCATTATGGATTTCCTTGAAAGTCATGAAAATGGATCTAGGGTTTGATATTTGTGATTGAAGTTGTTACGTTGGTTATTGTTTGGTTTAATTGGAGAGTAGTTTAACATATTTATGTTGAGATGGAGAAAAGCCCAAAATTAATATTATTGACTTAATGGATTTAAAAGGGAGAAAGTTGAATACTTTTTTGTATTTTGTTAATATGAATTATGTAATTGTGTTAATATCTAAAAAGGAGAAGTAACCATGGTATTTGATTGTTTGGATTAATCATGTTGAGTGGGGTTGCGTTGTAACTTTGGCATCAAGGATGTGGTTTTTAATTAAATGAAGAGAATAAATTTTTAGAAAATGATTGGAGTAGTGTAGATTGGAAAATAAGGAAAATTGGTTTTTGGAAAGAAAATGAAATCATAACCCTTCATAAATTAACAATGAACTTGAGGTCAGATTTTGAAACCTTTACATATTATTATTATTATTGGACTTAAGGTCTCATGAGAATTAGATTGTTGTCTTGCGTGTATTTAATACATATGCCTAGAGGTTTTGTCTTTGGTCATCGATGGAGGATGACATTGTTGTGTTGAAGAATATTTTGTATGTGGTATATTTGTGTTATTATGCATTCTAGTATGTTGAGATAGTTGGAAATGTTCATGCGTTGAGAATGAGAGGTATCATTACCTTCCAGTCAGCTCCTAGAGAATTGCCCGCGCTTAGAATGAGAGGTACTAGTACCTTCTAGTTGGCGCTTGGAGAACTTGGCAGTTGTACCATTACCTTCCAGTTGGTGTTTGGCAAATTGGGAGAGGTACCATTACCTTCTAGCTTGTGTCTGGTAAATTGGCATTTCGTTATGGAAAGGTGTACCCTTGGCTTATCGTGCTTAAGGCAGGTAAAGCATTTCTTCGTTTCTCATTTTGTCTTGGTGTATCCTTGTATATCATGAGTAGGTGATGGTCATGGTTGGGTAAGGCCGAGTTGCTTTATGTGATAGCATAGTAATCATTGTACATGTATTGATTTCGTATTTGTGTTAGGACATATATGTATGTTCACAGGCGTATTGGACGAGTTGTTGAAAGTGTTTCTTGACTATGGGTTTAGGGCCAAGGGAATGTGATGAATGTATCAGAAGTGAACGTCTCTTTTGTATTAGGCGTAAATAATGAGAAGTAATCGGGTTTTGTGAAAGTATTTTTAAAACAACCAGTTGTGATGTGTTATTTATAAATGGAAAATGAGAAAGAAAAGTGAATTGTTTGTGTTGTTGGGTAAATTTAATAATTTTGAGAAAAATACCTGTATAAGTATGTTTTCTGTATAAACCGTCACATTCACTACTACAAAATCATAAATAGATCACATTTTTTTTGTGTGATGTATGTTATTTAATCATACTTTTTAAGTTTTGTCAAAGTGTGATCTTTATTTTTAATCACACTCCCAGAGTATCATTAAAAGATGATTCCATCACACTTTTCACGTGTGATAATAAATATTTAGATCACATCTTTTAAGTGTGATTAACAACATTTAGATCACATCTTTTAAGTGTGATTAATAACTAATAAAACCTGTGATAATAAACACTTAGATCACATTTTTTAAATGTGATTAATAACATTTAGATCACATCTTTTAAGTGTGATTAATAACTAATAAAACCCGTGATAAAAAAAGGTTCGACATATTTAAAGATAATCAATATTATTTTTATACGTACATTTGAAGAATGTAATACACACTATATATTATACTTTGAATCACAATCACATATTAAATGGAATAACGTCATATATTTTATAAATGAAAATTAAATGTTCAAAAATATATACAAATGAATTAAATAAAAAGTTTTTTTACTGTGCTTATATATATTAAAAAATGAAAAAACTTGAAAAACTAAGTTCTTGAATTCTTTGACCATATTTTGCATCTCTTCAAGAAATTTCTAACCTGAAAAATGAAAACACAAATTAATTCAAAAATCGCTAGAAGCATATGAATAAACTAACTATTTGTAGAGATTGTTCTAGTCTTACAAAAATACAATCGGACCTTTTCTCATCACACTGACCCTTCATCTCCTGCATCAATAGAAAAAGAATAATCCCTTTGATTGTTACTAGTATAAATGTTTGGATTATCATATAGATATGACATATACATAGAATTAATAAATCCAAAATGAATATCTTAAATGCATAGCCAAAATCTTAAAGGAAAACAACCTCTCAACCACTAGCTAAACAAGAAGGTTACAAGAATTACTGTACCTAGATTAAATCACAAATCACATGATGCAGCACTTTAAAATAAATCCAATGTTAATTAACAAACCTCAGAGTCTCGAAAGAAACTCTCACCAAACTTCTTAAAGATCTAAGCCACAGTACTTCCGCCCAGAGACTCCTCAACCTATTTGTCACTATAACAAATAAAGATATCGGATATAATTGTTAATGAACATATTCAACAGAAATTACCTACCCAAAATATTCAACAGAAATTGTTCAGTTACAAATGGTGCTTTTGAGGACCATCTGGATTTTGTCTTCCTCAGGAATTTTAATAGAGGAAAGATTGATAATCAAAGAAGTGAAATAAAATAAAACTAACCATAAATATAGAGAAACTTGTTAACAAGGCAAGACAAATACAGAGAGAACAGCTTAATTGTAACTAAATTAGAAGCACGTCCCCACTCATTCTGCATTGGAACAAACTGGGCTCAAGTTTAAGCTTCAAGCTCAATTTCTTAAACATCATTAACTAAGAGCTAGATGATTTCCATTAAACTTTGCTATTGTAACTTAGTTGATCTAGTTTTACCTTTTCCAAACACAGTCCATATTAATCCAAAACCATAAAATTTGCCAACAAGTTGAGGGCGAAGGGTTTCAACCAATGAAGAATAAGAAGTGGGAGATGAAGAAAGTAAATAAAATGGATCTTGGCATGCCTACTTTTCAATAATATTCACAACTAGTGCAGGGGGGGTATAGTAAAGACATGTTTATGTCTTACCAGACTCGATCATAGGTAGGACAAATTTGTAACAATTAAATTTCAGTGTCATCTAGGACTAATTACTCATTTTTGGGGACTGGTATCTTTGAGTTGAGTTTAATAAAATGTATAGCTATTGAAGTTCAACCGAATCCACAACCCCGCCCCAAAACAAAATTTAATAAAAATAATAAAATAAAAAAGGCAGAAATTTTCAAGAAATTGGGCATTTAAACAATGAGTGCATCTGCATACCATATAGAAACACCATCTTTCTTCAACCAAAAATGGTTTTGGACATAACTTATCAGTTTCTTATGGTTTAAATTGTTTAGTAAGATCTGTTCAGTACATATTTGAAAACTAATTCTAGAATCTATAATTTTGAGCATGATCATGAGGGAGCTAAGAAGTAGATAACAAATAGGGTAACGATGATAGCCAACTAAATAAAGAACTCAAAACACTCAACTTTTTTTTTTTTTTGATAAGCGAAAGGGAACTTTATTGATGAAGAAAGCATTACAAGCATAAAACTTACATCAATAAAGAGGATTGATGAGAAACCAATCCAGAGAAAGCAAGAGACAGAGGAAAGAAAATACAAATACAACAGCAGGCTTGAAACCTAGTAGAAATACCAAAGAAAATACAAACTCAACTTACTTTCGTGAAAGTCCCACTAATGTAATCAGCAGCTTCCCTCCCCAAGTTCATAATTTCTTCAATAGTAGAAATACCAAATTGTACCATTACAGAATCTATATCTCCATGTATAACCTAAAATTGTTAAATAATCAATTCTCATGGAAAAAATGGACCAAATATCAGTGTCTTAAGATAGCTGAGTATGAACTATGACTACAGGGCAATAATGCACTCAAGTGAACTACTATATATCAAGAAAATAATCAATTTGCATGCTTAAATATGATTCAGTAATCTGCTCAGTGGTCAGAAGGACTCTATTAGTTGGAAGGCTCAGCAGTCTGGGTTGTTTAAAGTTGGAGATACCTACGATTGGTGTGTGCAAAGTCTTGGCCCGCTACATAGTTTAACAGATCTAGTGTGGAAGAACTGTGCTCCCCCTAAGGCTCAATTCATTACCTGGCTAGCTTGGAAGGGTAGGCTGAAAACCTCTTCATTCCTCAGCAGAATAGGAGTCCTCACAGGGTCTGAATGTCCGCTGTGTAAAGCTGAAGAGGAAACTGCCAATCATCTCCTTCTGTTCTGTCCCTTTTCGTGGAATGTTTGGTCTAAAATCATGGTCTGGTGGGGAATTCAGTGGGCAATTCCAGGTTCATTTGATGACCTGATGCATTGGTGGTTGGGCTGGAAGTCCAGGAAAAAGGCAAAGCAAGTTTGGAGAGCTATTTTCATCTCTGTGGTTTGGTCTCTGTGGAGATATAGAAATGACTGCATTTTCAATAGGACTCAACCTGATATTGATGATCTGTGTGAGGCAATAAAAATTAGAGTGGCCATTTGGGTGAAATATTATGTGCTGGGTTGTACATACTCCATAATTGAGATCGTTGCAAATATCAAATGGGTGAGTCAACATATTTAAGGGTGCTAGTTCGTATGGGTGAGTCACTCTGCTGATGCTTTGGACTGTCTGCCTACTGTGTGCTGTTCATTCTAGCTGTGGCTGCCTTCTGTGGTTGATGCCTTTCTGGTTAGGTGTTATGCAACATATCAGTCTGGGTCTGCTGTGGTGGTGCTGGGTAGGTGTGGTCTCCTTTTGCTTGTGTTCCAATTCTGTTTCTACTCTGCTGATGTAAGGCAAATCTGTCCATGGATTTGTAATGTTGGTGGTAGGTAAATCTGTCACCAACAGCTGCTGTGCTCCCTTGGCATGTTTGTTGCTGCCCCAGTTGTATGCAGATGGGTATGCAGTCTGGTTTGTAGCAGGTTGGCATGTAGTAGTTGGGTATGTAGCAGATTGGGTGTATGCAATTGGTATGTAGCAGTCTGGCCTGAGGTGCTCCCTTGGAAGGTGGTATGTTGCTGCCTGTGAATGCAACCTGATTGGTATGTAGTAGTGGGCTGGAGTGCATTGTCAGGTTGATGTGCAAAGCCACATATCAGTAGCTATGAAGGTTAGCAGCTGTGCCTTGGTCATAACAGGTATCTACCATCTACAAAACTGAATAGGAGAAGCTTAAGCTGGCAACTAAATTTGGAAACAATGTGGTTGTCTCAAAGAGTGATGCTCAGAAGATATGGTTAGTGGGAGATGGATTAAGTGAAGAAGAACAAAGGAAGGCATCAAAAGGAACAATTTTCATTCCTTACTCACAATTTCCCCTAAAGAGAGTGTGCAGTGACTGCTTGTACCACTACTCTGCATCAATGATGGCTCCCATTTCTCTTCAAAACTTGGACTCTAACAGTGCTCATCTGCTGGAGCTGAAGCCATGTTTGCTGATCTAGGCCACTTCAACAAGAGCGTAATTCAGCAGCAGGTGTGTATGTTCTTGCTTGGTATCTGTTCTGTTGGCAGGTGCTCTTGTGGATTTTGTTTGAACCTGCTGTGATTTGAGCTTGCTGGGTTATATTGATTTGGGTATGCATGATGTTAGTGTTAAGCCCTTGTATGGTGATCTGTTTTGATCTGGTCTAGAGTCTTGTCTGTTTTAATCTGATGTGTTGGTATGTTCTAATTGCTGGACAAGATGGGATGGTGTTGTCTGATCTGAGCTTGCAGTTGATGAGCGTGTTGATATGTTCTAATCTGTTCTGATGCGTTGATCTGTTCAAATTGCTGTTCTGATTGCTGTTCGGATTTGAGCTGCTGGGTTGCTTTGGTATGAGTTTGCATGCTGTTTGTGTCAAGGCTGCTGATAAAAGGAGGGAGGTGTGGGACAGGTTTGGTCTGCTACTTTGTTTACTCGGGGGTGTGGTTCATATCAGGTTGAGATGAGATAAATATTGTTCAAGGTGTCTACTACTGGCTTTATGATTCAGAGCTCTTCATCAGGTGATGCTTTGTGGTGGAACACACAGAGGTCAGTCACAGGTTTTTGTGGTGGAAAACATCAGGTGTCTACTACTGGCTTTTTGTTTCTGTTGGTCTCTCACCAACCTTGGGGTGCTAGCAAATGATAGAATGAGTTTTGTGGTGCCAACCTAGTTGGGATCACTTAGCTCATTGTGATGCTTTTGCACTTCTTTTCCTTTATTGATGTATTTTGTCTTGTACCTTGTACTTGTTTATTTCATCAATATAGTTTCTTTTTTGCCGATCAAAAAAAATATGATTCAGTAATCCATTTGGTATTTCTACTATATATTAAGAAAAGTAATGAGCTTAGCAAAGAAAAAAAATGTGGGTTTGGTAAGAGCAACGTACAAAACCATATACTCATTGACAAAATATAGAGCCCATCATACTTTCATATTTCAAGTTCTGTTCCAAAAAACTCGGACAAAAATTTATTCGTGAACAATACCATATTTATCCAAATAACTCAAAATGCCAGCAAAAATAAATATACTAATCAAAATTAGTAAAGGTTTTGACAAACTAGAAACTGAGATAAGAGCAAACAAAAGATAAGAAACCATATGAATTATAACTAGCAAATAAAGTTCATAGGAACTTTTTTTGGGTATTTATGTATGGATATGCATTACCATTTTCTACATCTCAATCGATGTACTAATAGGACTTGAAAATGATATAGTTGCAATGATGGTAATGAAATATCATTCATTTATGCTGTGTTTGGTTGGAGGATTTGAGAAGGGATTTGGAAAGGGAAATGGAAAAGGTAGGTGAAATGAGAATAA
Organism: Camellia granthamiana; assembly: GCA_036172215.1. NCBI lineage: Eukaryota > Viridiplantae > Streptophyta > Magnoliopsida > Ericales > Theaceae > Camellia > Camellia granthamiana. Next base: position 37,327,259 of record CM069909.1, on the reverse strand, counting down.
AATATGCCTAAATTTCACATAGTTTCACATACCTTTTCCCTTTCCCTTTCCAAATCCCTCCTCAAATCCTCCAACCAAACACAACATTAGGTGATAGAAAAGCAAATATGTTGTGTTCATGATCTTATTAACTAGAGCAACAACAACCATCCAAATAAATATGAAATGGGAAATTCTCAACCCAATCTTGTATGCAAAACTAGAGGAAAAGATGCACTTCAACTGTGTGACAATGTACATTCAGTACTAACTAAATAATACTGAACCCAAAATCTTCTGCAGAATGTAAGGGGAAAGAAAGAGTATTACTTAATCTATACATATTAGCATCAAGCAGGTAAATTCTAACATTGGTTACTAGCAGTAGCATCGAAGATAAAGTTTGTGATGCAGCTAAAGTTCTTTAGCTAGCTGTTGGAGTTCAAAGTTTTCATTAGTCAAAAGTAACCTTGATTCTTAACAAGTACAATACAATTTTGGAAGTCGGTGACCATGATTTAATGGGATAAAAATAGTCTCATCACCATAAAACTGAGAAAGAAAAACTTGAAAGAACTATATGGGACATGAAAAAATTAACCTGGAAGCAAGGTAAGCCTTTGATGTCATCTTTAGTGACAAATAGCCACCTAGAAAAGGAAAAATATAAAAAAATAGAAGAAGAACGTAGAAAAGAAAGAGATAGAAGTTTAGAGGCATAACCAAATGAAATCAAAGAGGAAGAGAAAAAATGCCATGCTCAACAACGATTCATCTAAAAACCACACTCAAATCAAACCAATTCCATTGTTCCACAGTCGGCCATTAACCAAGACAAAACTGACATTGAACTCTACTACTATTGGCCAAAACAATTGAGGACTTGCATAAATCTCATTTCACATCCAAGATCCATTATGAAGATGCTAGAAAACCCTAAAGAAGAACAAAAAAAGTAAAAAATAAATTTTCCCACTTGATGTAGAATCAATTTAAGACTTAACTCCAACAAGACAAAATTCCTAAACAAACGAATCAAAATGTAACTTAAAAAAATTACAACCCAACTCAAGATTGACCTCTTAGAATATAATGACTTTAGCCAGAAAACCCATTATAAGCAAACAGAAACTTTTATTAGCATATAAATCCAATAAAAATTAAATTAATCAATTTGCTTCCACCACCATAAAGTTTATAAACAAAAGCACTGAAATTCCCAGAAAAAGGCGTCTGATCCAGTCAAAGAGTTGAACTTTCAGAATATAAAGACTAACGAATTCTAATAAGTTCAAGCTGATAAGACCAATTAAACTCTAATAACATCTTCCATGATAAAATAAAATAAAAATAAAAATAAAAACACAAAACACAAAACAAAACCAAAATATATATATATATAGAAAAACAAACTAACTCCACCGCCAAACATTGCACTAATACCTCCAGATTAGCAATAGCATCAAAGTGGTTATTCAGAAAGAAAAAGGGGTAGTGTAACTTACAAGCCACTTATCACGAGCATAGAGAACTGCATTTAACATATTCTCAAACAATAAAAAATATCCCATCCACTCTGAAATAATGATATCCACTTGAGCAACTGGAAGCTCAATTTCCTCAACTTTTCCCTTCAAAACTATGATAACTATAGTAATTAAAAAGAGAAAACATAAAAAGGCCAAATCAGTTAAGAAGTAGAAGCAAAAACTGAAAAAAAAAAATTATGAAATTCATTGTTCCTAGTGACATCACCATCTGAAAAGCCGTTTACTTTAACAATCTCTTGTGCCATGTTTTGCCCCTGCTTTTGCACAAAAGAGTGACAAAATTCCAGTCCCGGCACCCACATCAAGGACTATTTTGTCCTTGAACAAGAAATTATTTTTATAAATAACATTTTGGTATGTCTTTGTTCTCACTGCATCCTTCAACATTTCCAACAATGCCAAAATATCAGTAAGAGTAACACATTGAATCCTGAACAAAACAATATAAATCATAAGTAGAAGCTAAATATATGCCAAACCTAGATTCATAGTTAGGGGAAAAAATAATTACCACTAATAAAGTGATCAAAGGTGACAAAAAGATATTCAAAAACACAAAAGAAAATGAGGGAGAGCAAGCAAGCGATACATGGTGTAAGCTTTACAATTCTAGCAATGATTGCAGTTGTATCAATCTTAGCCACTAAAATATACAGTTATGCCAATGTAAAGTGTGTTAAAGGTAAACAAAGAAACTACTTCCAAACACCTAATTCAAAGAAAGGAAAAAAAAGGTCTACTTAACCACCATATATACAAATCAACAAAGTTTCACAATCAAAATCATCTGATTAAAAAAAATGAACACAAACCCTAGAAGACAAATTGACAATCAAACAAGAAATAGAGTGAGACCAACAATGTCAAATTTTACACAAAAAAAAAAATGCATAACCTGTTCAACATCATCACGGTCGAAATCGTCACGAGATTGACTACTGTAAATGCCAGCACTTTCAGCATCAAAAAAAAAAATGTGGTGCTTGGTGTCTTTAGTTTAGTTTAGTTTCCTTGTTTGTTTTGGGTGTATTTGTGGGTTAGTTTGTGGGGATTCATGTATTTTAATGTATTTTAATTATCTAGTTAAGTTCTTCTTAACTTTTTATTTAAAAGTCGAGAGGCTTAGGGGTTGGTTGTATGGATGCGAGTAGCAGTAGTAGGGGTATTTTTATACTTCCGAATCTCTCTCGATGCATCTCATCTTCCTGTACTTTTAATTTCATGCTGTTTAATGAAATTTTTCTTTGCCGATCAAAAAAAAAAAAAAAAATGTGGCTCTCAAACCACTACTACTGGGTCCTATTTTAGAGGGTTCGAGCCATCCAAGTCTCTTTTGAATACCCAGAAACTGAACTAGTTTTGAGCGAGTATGGAGCTAAGCGATATGAAGAAGATGAATATTAGGGTTGTGAAGCGAAGATTGGTTGGAGATACAGGCAAAGAGAGAGAGAGAGAGAGAGAGAGAGAGAGAGAGAAACAGAAAAACCTGATTCAAAATCAATGGGCTTGAGACGGTGTATCGGTCATGGCGATGAGACGGTGAGCGACGGTGGCCGATGGTTAGTCGATGAGAGAAGACCGATGGGCAGTCGACGAGAGTGAGAGCAAGAGACTGAGTGTTGATTAGTATTTCCTTTCGTATATGTATCAGTCGATACATATAGAGAAATAATAATAAAAAATAATAAAATTAAACATATATAAAGCATTCATGATCATAGTTATTTGCATGTTGTTATTATTTAGGATTATGTTGAGATCTTTACTAGACTTTATGTTCATCTCACGTTACTAATCATTTTTTCAAGTGAACGTTGAGAAGTGTTTCAAGGTCGATGATCTTCTTTATCTGTTGGTCACGAGGCCTTTTATTTGTGGGCGAAATGTCATTGATGTAAAAGGGTTAAACCCTTTCTTTTAATGTAAAACATGTAAGCCTATGTGTAATTTATTTAAATATAACTTATGTTGCATTCATATTATATTTGGATGAGAGAATCTTTATTCATGTGTTCTTGTTAATGTAAAGAGTTTCCGCATGTTATTTCTGAAATTGAATCTATAATAATAGTTTGGCAATAGAATCCGAGTAACAAAAAGCGGGGTGTTCCAGGCTAGAAGTTAGAGGATGATGGATTTACTACATACTACATGTCTTTCGATAGCATCAATAGGAAGAATATGAGAGTTTTACGATGCTTGATTACAAACAATGAAAAAAAAAATTGCATCCGATAAATAGAAATTGTTTCCAAATAAAGAAAAATTAGTTACAAATAGAACAAATAGATTTAGGTAGACATTGAATTTTCCTAAAATGGTAATACTCACCTTTTAAAAATCATAAATGTGACACCCTAATAATTTAATTAAATACCACATAAATATATAAATATAATTATGGTTGTATGTAATAATATATTATTAAAATAAATAAATAAATAGTATATAATAATTTGAAGAATTGGACCAAAATAAAATAATACCAAAAGTTAAATAAATAAATAAATATAAAAGTAAGAGTAAATAAATAATAATAGTAATAACAATAATAAGCAGCAATTAAGGAGAAGATTTGCAAATTTCCTACAGAAAAGGTAAGTAAGCCATGTGTATCGTCTAGCTGGTAGGGGAGGTGAGTCATCAAGTTGATTCATTATCACACAAGGTGAGTCGTCACCCAAGAGTGTCTATATAAGGGGGAGGGGACTGTGGAAGTAAATAAGGAAGTGAAAAAAAAAAAAAAAAAAAAAAAAAAAAAAAAAAAAAAAAAGAGATCACGTAGGAGTGCTGGAGATAGGAAGCTTAGAAGTAAGAAGATTTGTGATAGTGAAAAGTAAAGATTAAGGGTCAATATTAAGGTGAGTTATATTATACCTTAAGTCACCATAATATATTTTACGTATATTTTGAGTTATCATAATTTATTTTATGCAATCTATGTTTTATAAATTATATTAATATTTTGATTACGTTAATTATTTTCTAAACTCTATTTGCTTAAATTGAGACCTGTGGAAATGTTTGTTTAATAGCTAACCCCTTATCAATGTTGTCACCAATATTACTAGCATTAATTAACAATCTAGAAATTAAAAGTTCTTAAATTACAACTTCAATAAAAACTTAAAACGTAGTCTTAGTACATAAAAACAACACGAATATAACAAAAAAAAAAAAAAAAAACTAGAAACTTAGAAAAATGGTTCATGGATCTTAGGCACTCTTCAAGCTAACCAAGGTTGAGTGTCGCCTTGAGAGGTCTCGGTGTTTCCTTCGGTTTTTTCGGTACCTGGCATAAAACGCTAGGGCAACGGGAATGCCAGTGAGCGACAAGCTCAATAAGATACTACAACCCGAAAATACCCACCCCGATAATAATACTCACAATTTATGAATAATGTGTAATAACAGCATAACAAGTAACATTTGGTAAGCATAAAAGGAATGTTATCAGTTGAAATAATAACAATAAATCAAATAAAAATTAAAAAAAACAAACAGAAGCAGTATTTTATCATAAGGAATATGCCCACATTTCTTTTTAAATTTTCATAGATGTAGTTTATCAGATAAATTTAAGTAACTCCCCGCGGAGCACTATTTCCACTCAACCGCTAAGCAATGGCTACGGGCAATTCTGACTCCCCCTTGGTCAAATGTTCAAATGTTACTTACTGTAACTACCAATGATGCCTACAAATCAGGGTTACATACCCGAGTCGTGACATCACGGTCTGCCCCAAGGGAACGGTCTATGTTGTGACACCCGCACCACCAAACTTATATCGCCTACACCGATAAGAGCCGAAATACCTTCCCGTGCAATGTTAGGGTTCACAACTCACTTGCGCAAGATTCTGAATCGGGCTCACCCCATCACTTTTAAATTTTAATGTATCATTGGTTAAATTTCATGTTTCTTTACTTATTGAGATATTCACAATAACTCAACATTTAATTACCAATAACGTTATATCAACTCATTAAAATTTCCAACATAAAATATTATACATGTCACACAATAGTAAACAAATGTACAAAATTTAAATAAACAATTTATTTAAACCATGGTATGAAATAATAATTTAGATACCAATAAATCATAATTGCACACATACATGGATTTTTAATCTACAAGATTAGACTAGCACAATATTAAATTTTAGTCCAAATAAACAATTGAAGAGAAAATTTTTGATTCCTTATGAATCAGTCAAAATTTTCAGAATGTATATCTCGCAAATAAAATTATAAATAAATTACTTATAAAACTCTAAAATTCATATAAATCTACAGAATACTCAATAAACATTTTATGGTCATTTTTCAGAAATCATTTTTCAAAAATAAATTATAAATAATTCTTAAAAATTCCAAGAAAGTTTATGACACAGATTTATTACATTTTCTTAAATTAATTTCATACTTAAAGTTATAAATCAATTCCATAATATAAAAATTTATTATGAAACTAGACTTCTCAAATTTCATTTTTTGTTTATAAATTACCAGATTTGGTTTAATATAAAATTTTTAATGATTTTTCAAACACGTAGTAAAATCTGCCCATTGCTCCAGATTTGGTTTAAAAACTGTATAAATTCGTACAAAACTTAATAATTGTTGTAAAAATTCATGGATGAAGTAGACATCATTATAAACAACTTTGTAGAAGAAATCATCTCAAAATTTTTAATATAAAATTGTCTAAAAATTCGTACAACTTTCTGGCAGATTCAAGGACCAAATAAAATCTTCACTCCTCTCTTTAATGGTATAAACTACACATGCAAGCCTATTTCTACAATAATACCATGACTTTAAGACTATCAATATTTTCAAATCTTTGATATACACATCACAAAATTTACATACATATATATAAAAATATCTATTTATAAATTAGTCATTTTATCACATGAGTATAATCTAAAAATTTCAACAATTAAAAAAAATGAGAGGGTTGAGCGGGTTTTCTTACTTAGTTGTAGGATTGAAATGGAATAGTGAAATGGTAGGAAAATATGCAACATCCTTAACCTCCTCCTCTTGTTAACTCACTGCACTTCGTAGATTTATTTTCTCAGGTTTTCTTTGCATGCTCTAATCAAAGAGTAGCATGTATATATATAAGCATGTTGCTGAGGATTTCCCCTCCCTCTCTCTCTCTCTCTTTTCTTTCTCATTCTTTTCATTATTCTATGTAGCCACTTTTTCTCAATTCCAAGGAGTATGATGGGGTTGTGGTTCCTAAATTAACATGCAAACAGGCATGTAGAATGTTGCCACCAAAAATCTACAAGGTTTGATTCTTTTTTTCTTTTTTTTTTTTTTGTGTGTATTTGTGTGGGTTTCTTAAAATTGATACACTAAGATTTTTAACTAAGGTATTTAGTAAGAATAATTATCATATTGAATCCTAATTAAAATAATTTATAAACAACAAATATTGAACACTCACAAAATTATTATTCTTAATAATGTCTTTGTTAGTGATTGAATTTGGTTAATTTAAAACTAACTTTTACACTAATATATATTTCAAATAGACTCTGGATAAATTAATTAATTTTCTTTTAAGAATAATTAAATGTGGGTTTTCACAATCTACCGTCCTAAAAAAAAATTTCGTCCTCGAAATTAATTCGTACCTTTAGACTCGAAAAGCTGAGGGTAATTGGCACGTATCATATATTCTCGTTCCCACGTTGACTCTTTCGTCCCACGATGTCTCCAAAGAACTCGAACTAATGGCATGGTTTTATCTCGTAATTCCTTCTCGCGACGATCTAAAATTTTGACAAGCTTCTCTTCAAATGTCACATCTTCATCAAGATTAATTTCATTCCAATTGATGATGTGAGAAAGGTGTGGCTCGTATTTCTGTAGCATAGAGACGTGGAAAATATTATGCACTCCAGCCAGTTGAGGTAGTAGAGCCAAACGGTGTATCGCCTCTCCTATTTTGTCCAAAATTTCGAAAGGCCCAATAAAGCGAGGTGATAGCTTTCCCTTTTTTTCGAAACGAACAATTCCTCGACAAGGTTGTATTTTCAGAAATACATGATCTCCAACTTGAAATGCTAAAGGTCTTCTCCTTTGATCTGTATAACTTTTCTGTCTACTCTGAGCGGTCTCAAGTCTTTGTCTAATTAATTTCACATTTTTGGTAGTTTCTTGAACCAACTCTGGTCCTAAAAAAGGTGCTTCTCGAACTTCCGTCCAACATATTGGTGACTGACGAGGTCGTCCGTACAAAGCTTCATATGGCGCCATACCAATACTTGCTTGAAAACTGTCATTGTAAGAGAATTCGACTAGTGGTAAGTGTCTCTCCCGACTGCCCTTAAAGTTCATCACACAAGCTCGAAGCATGTCTTCTAAGGTTTGTATTGTCTTTTCAGACTGCCTATCAGTTTGTGGGTGAAATGCCGTGCTAAAGCATAGGTTCATTCCCATGGCCTTTTGCAAGCCTTACCAAAATTGAGAAGTGAATTGAGGATCACGATCAGACACGATGCTAATTGGTACTCCGTGTAACTTAATCACTTCTTTGATGAACAATCTACTGAGTGAATCCAACGTATTTGATGACCCGATATGTAAGAATCGAACTGTCTTAGTTAGTCGATCTATCACTATCCATATGCCGTCATGTTTGACATGTCAAGCACTGAGACACAAACTTCACTACATCCTTTTTCATTCCGCCCCACCAATATTGGCATTTTAAGTCTTGGTACATCTTAGTATCTCCCGGATGTACTGCGAATACTGAATGGTGGAATTCCTTGAGTACCTTTTCCCTTAGTGAGTTGTTGCTTGGCACGAATATTTGACCTTGATATTTCAAACTCCCATCAGTGTGAATTTCCTAACCAGGCATGGTTTCACTAGATTCCATTTGTGCCTTGATGAATGCTACCTCCTGATCGTACTTTTGTGATTCTAATATCTTGCTCAAAATTTTAGGCGTAACAATCTGAGCACTAAGGTAAGCCTTTTCTTCTTGAACCCCCATTTGCACCCCAAATTCATTGAGCGTTCCAACCATATTCCATTCTCTAAGTGCTAAACTAGCAACAATCCCTCTAATCTTGTGACTTAGCGTATCTGCTACCACGTTAGCCTTGCCAGGATGATAGGAAAGGGTAAATTAGTAATCCTCCAGATACTCCATCTAACGTCTCTGACGCATGTTCAAATCCTTTTAGGTGAACAAATACTTGAAGCTTTTGTGATTAGTGAATATCCCAAATTTTTCACCATACAAGTAGTGTCTCCAACTTTTGAGTGCGTGAACTATAGCTACTAATTCCAAGTCATGGGTGAGGTAATTCTTCTTATGGTTCTTTAATTGCCTTGATCCGTATGCCACCACCTTGCCATTTTGCATCAATACGCACCCCAGACCTTCTTTGGAAGCATCACAATATACGTCGTACCCAACATTACGTTCTGGCACTATGATAATAGGGGCACTCGTCAATCTTTTCTTGAGTTCTTGGAATGAACTTTCACAAGACTCGTTCCATTCAAACTTTACCCCATTTTTAGTCAAATGTGTAATTGGTTTGGCCAATTTTGAAAAGTCTTGAATGAATCTTCGATAGTAACTGGCCAACCCTAAGAAACTACGAATCTTGAATGTGTTCTTAGGTTGCTTCCACTCTGTCACTGCTTCTACTTTAGTTGGGTCTACTGATATTCCCTTTTCAGATACCACATGACCTAAAAACTTTACTTCTTCCATCCAGAACTCACATTTACTAGCCTTAGCATATAGTTGGTTTTATCTCAAAGTTTAAAGTACTATTCTCAAATGTTGTTCATGGTCTCCTTCAGACTCAGAATACACCAAAATATCATCTATGAAAACTATCACAAATTGATCTAGGTAAGGCGTGAATATGTTGTTCATTAAGCTCATGAACACGCCTGGTGCATTGGTTAGGCTGAATGGCATTACTACGAATTCCTAGCGGCCGTAACGCGTTCAAAACGCAGTCTTAAGAATATCTTCCTCCCGAACACGCAAAAAAAAAAAAAAAAGAAAGGAAAAACTCAAAATGCATGGATGTGGGGATACGAGGTTTCGAACCCCTGTCTTCAGGCTTAGTCTTTTGCTCTTTCAATCACTGTGCCACGCTACTCCTGTGACAAAATATTCAAACAAATGTATATATAGGTATATGAGACACATATACAAAAAAAAAAAAAAAAAAAAAAAAACCAAAACAAAACAAAAGAAACACTTGTTGCTATGGGGGCTCGAACCTCTGACCTCAGGCTTAACCTTTCAATCCTCAACACTGAGCCGAACCACTGAACCCGAACCACTGAACCCAAGCCACTCTTGTGACCAAATATGCAAACAAATATATATAATACATAGATATACAATTCATATACATATATGCATACAACTCTCCCGCCTCTTTCTCTTCCTTCGAAAACCGCGTTTGACCCGCGGCCTTGCTTTTGCGCCGGCTGGCCAATAAAGCGGACTTCCTCAATTACCGATTGCCTCGGCTCTCTTTTTCTTTGTCTTCTTCTCTTCTGTTTTCTTCTTAATCAGTATCTTCCGTCTTCTTCTTAATCACTCATTTCTCCTTCTTCTTCATCATTCTCTTCCAGCTCATTCTTCTTCATCACTCTCTTCTATTTCTTCTTCCTCATCGAGAGAAAAAGAGAGATTGAACGGAGGAGGCCAAAACTTAGTCTGTTCTCTACTATTTCTCTGCAACTGAAACCTCTCACCTCTAATCCATGGCCGCCTCATCTTGTCCCCTTACTCTGTTTCTGAACTTGAACGATCCCATAAGTTCTGCTGGGCTGAGTGCCCCTGCTCCTACTTTTACTCCTTTTAATTTTCCTATGCTATCCGTCAATCAAATAATGGCCACTCAATCTGATATTGAGGCCAACCATTATACGCTGAAATCATGTGTGGAGACCATGATTGCGGTAACTAACTTGTCTTACTGGCTACAGAATAGAACAAGTGAGGTATAACAGTTGAACTCCCAACTCTGTCTACTCCAGCGCATGTACAAGGATGCGCGAGCAGAGATTTGCATGCTGAAGGCGGAGAACAAAGAGTTAAAACGGAAGGCCACCGTCATGGCCCGATTTGGAGCACCTTCGTACTTTGTTTTTGACGGCCAACAGGGAGTCAACCCTCTCGGTGGTCCTATAAGCACTAAGGCAGGGCCTTCAAGGGTCAACGACAAAAAGAGGAAGAGCTCGGCGGAGGAGCCGAGTAAGTGAAGTTAGCGTGTGGCCGTCATTGGAAAAAGAAGAAGATCATTTTTTTTTTTGTTTCTTTTTTTTTTTCTCTTTTTGTTTTTTTTTTCTTGAGCTTGTGTTTGTTTGTTTGTTTTTTTTCTGTAATCGGGGATGTCATCCCCTGACTTTATAAAATCAATTTCCCTTTTTTTTTTTTTTTTTTGCACATCAATGGCATGACTGGCATATCACTTTGAGCTTGAAAACAATTTTATTTGAATTTGGAGAATGATTGAATTGTGAACACTGAAGTAGACATTGATTCCATACTGACCTGAATAAAAAAAAAAATGACTTAACAAAAAAAAAAGGAAACAAAGCAATCCAAACACACTTATATATTCTGACTGGTATTAACAGAACGTAAAAAAAAACATGACTCTGAAACACAACCATTGAGCCTAAGCGATTTTGTAGTTTATCCTGATGGGTTGAAATTGAAACTGATGGGCCGACCAAAAAGTTTGCCGACGAACTCATGATCTAGCCAAAGAGTTGCCAATGAACTCATGACTCAGGCGGTGGAGAAGATAGAATCTCCGACTCGACCATGCCCCTAATTCCTTGCCTTGATTTTTTTTTTTTTGTAAAAATGTTTTGATCAACATGAGAGTTAGATTAGCATAAAACTCGCATAAACTATGAGTCACATAATTCTATTCCTTCTAACACATGACACTACTCCTCAATTGAGGTTAAACCTCTTTCCACCGTCCCTAGGTATTCTGACCTAGAGCTCTGATACCATGTTGTGACGCCCCAAGATTTGAGGACATCATAATAAGATTTAGAACTTAAAATCAATTTTGTTAATAGCTAACCCCTTATTAATGTTGTCACCAATATTACTAGCATTAATTAACAATCCAGAAATTAAAAGTTTTTAAATTACAACTCCAATAAAAACTTAAAACGTAGTCTTAGTACATAAAAACAACACGAATATAACAAAAAAAAAAAAAAAAAAAACTAGAAACTTAGAAAAATGGTTCATGGATCTTAGGCACTCTTCAAGCTAACCAAGGCTGAGTGTCGCCTTGCAAGGTCTCGGTGTTTCCTTTGGTTTCTTCGGTACCTGGCATAAAATGCTAGGGCAATGGGAATGCCAGTGAGCGATGAGCTCAAAAAGATACTACAACCCGAAAATACCCACCCCGATAATAATACTCACAATTTATGAATAATGTGTAGTAACAGCATAACAAGTAACATTTAGTAAGTATAAAAGGAATGTTATCAGTTGAAATAATAACAATAAATCAAATAAAAAAAAAAAACAGAAGCAGTATTTTATCATAAGGAATATGCCCACATTTCTTTTTAAATTTTCATAGATTTAGTTTATCAGATAAATTTAAGTAACTCCCCGCGGAGCACTATTTCCACTCAACCGTTAAGCAATGGCCACGGGCAATTCTGACTCCTCCTTGGTCAAATGTTCAAATGTTACTTACTGTAACTACCAATGATGCCCACAAATCAGGGTTACATACCCGAGTCGTGACATCACGGTCTGCTCCAAGGAAACGGTCTATGTTGTAACACCCGCACCATCAACCTTATATCGCCTATACCGATAAGAGCCGAAATACCTTCCCGTGCAATGTTAGGGTTCGTAACTCACTTGCGCAAGATTCTAAACCGAGCTCACCCCATCACTTTTAAATTTTAATGTATCATTGGTTAAATTTCGTGTTTCTTTACTTGTTGAGATATTCACAATAACTCAACATTTAATTACCAATAACGTTGTACCAACTCATTAAAATTCCTAACATAAAATATTACACATGTCACACAATAGTAAACAAATATACAAAATTTAAATAAACAATTTATTTAAACCATGGTATGAAATAATAATTTAGATACCAATAAATCATAATTACACACATGCATGGATTTTTAATCTACAAGATTAGACTAGCACAATATTAAATTTTAGTCCAAATAAACAATTGAAGAGAAAATTTTTGATTCCTCATGAATTTGCCAAAATTTTCAGAATGTATATCTCGCAAATAAAATTATAAATAAATTACTTATACAACTCTAAAATTCATATAAATCTACAGAATACTCAATAAACATTTTATGGTCATTTTTGAGAAATCATTTTTCAAAAATAAATTATAAATAATTCTTAAAAATTCCAAGAAAGTTTATGACACAGATTTATCACATTTTCTTAAATTAATTCCATACTTAAATTTATAAATCAATTCCATAATCTAAAAATTTATTATGAAACTAGACTTCTCAAATTTCATTTTTTGTTTATAAATTACCAGATTTAGTTTAATATAAAATTTTGAATGATTTTTCAAACACGTAGTAAAATCTGCCCATTGCTCCGGATTTGGTTTGAAATCTGTATAAATTCGAACAAAACTCAATAATTGTTGCAAAAATTCATGGATGAATTAGACATAATTATAAACAACTTTGTAGAAGAAACCATCTCAAAATTTTGAGTATAAAATTGTCTAAAAATTCGTACAACATTCTGGCAGATTCAAGGACCAAATAAAATCTTCACTCATCTCTTTAATGGTATAAACTACACATGCAAGCCTATTTCCACAATAATACCATGACTTTAAAACTATCAATATTTTCAAATCTTTGATATACACATCACAAAATTTACATACATATATATAAAAATTTCTATCTATAAATTAGTCATTTTATCACATGAGTATAATCTAAAAATTTCAACAATTAAAAAAAATGAGAGGGTTGAGCGGGTTTTCTTACTTAGTTGTAGGATTGAAATGGAATAGTGAAATGGTAGGAAAATATGCAACCTCCTTAACCTCCTCCTCTTATTAACTCACTCCACTTCGTAATTTATTTTCTCAGGTTTTCTTTGTATGCTCTAATCAGAGAGTAGCATGCATATATATAAACATGTTGCTGAGGCTTTCCCTCTCTCTTTCTCTCTCTCTCTCTCTCTCTCTCTTTGTGTGTGTGTATGCGTGTGTGTATTTGTGTGGGTTTCTTAAAATTGATACACTAAGATTTTTAACTAAGGTATTTTAGTAAGAATAATTATCATATTGAATCCTAATTAAAATAATTTATAAACAACAAATATTGAACACCTACAAAATTATTATTCTTGATAATGTCTTTGTTAGTGATTGAATTGGGTTAATTTAAAACTAACTTTTACACTAATATATATTTCAGATAGACTTTGGATAAATAAATAAATAAATAAATAAATAAATAAATAAATAAATTAATTAATTAATTTTCTTTTAAGAATAATTAAATGTGGGTTTTCATACTATGTGTGGAAGGGCTCATTGGGGACAATGCCATCGAGATACGGGAGCATGCTTTAAATGCAGTCAAGTTGGCCACTTGCTGTGGGATTGTTCAAAGCGGACCAATCCTACAGCCAACCCCTCTGGCCTAGTCAGAAAACCCGTAAGACCTGGAGGAGAGAGGAAGGACCAAAAACGCCAAGGAAGGGCTTTTGCCTTGGTACTTGGAAAACTGGAAATTACCGAAAATGTTGTGTCGGGTACACTTTCTGTCTGTGGTCATTTAGCTCATGTTCTCATTGACTCCGATTCAACTTATTCTTTTGTTGCACCACACTTTGCTGCCAAGTTAGCGTTAGCACCCGAACCCTTATGATATATATTGTCTGTGTCCTTTTCTTCTGGTAATTCTGCTTGTAGTACTGACGTGTATAGATCATGTAGTATATCCTTAAAAGGCAAAACCTTATATGTAGACTTGAATCCCCTCCGCATTGGGAACTTTGAGATGATCCTAGGGATGGATTAGTTGGCTGCCAACTACGTCTCTATTGATTGTAAGCTAAAAAGGTTTCCCTCAGGTTACCAAACTAACCCAAGCTTGTCTTTGATGGGACTGGAGTTTCCAACCCTCCCTGTATTATATCTTCCATGATAGCCCAACGACTTCTAAGAAAGGGCTGTTGTAGTTATATTTAGAGGTGGTTTGAGATGATCTAAATAAGTGCACTTTTTGACTTTTTATGAAATATGAATTGGGTATGAGTTGGATTTGAAGTGATGTAGTAGAGAGATGATGTGATTTAAATAAGATGATGTGACTTAAATAGGATAGTGACTTTTTGACTTTTTGACTTTTTTAGAATACCCCAAACAAGGCCTTATTATGTGATCGATACACAAAAAGCGGTCCCCACCGTTGATGCAGTCCCTGCGGTTCGAGAATTTCCAGATGTCTTCTCTAAAGATCTACATGGTACCCCGGTTGACAGGGAAATCGAATTCACCATTGAAACTCAACCTGATACCCAACTAGTATCAAAAGCCCCTTACCGCATGTCAATGATGGAATTGAAAGTACTGAAGACTGTACTCCAAGAACTCCTAGACAAAGGTTTCATTCGACTTAGTACCTCACCCTAGGGAGCTCCAATACTATTCGTAAAGAAAAAAGATGGCACGATGAGGTTATGTGTTGATTATCGGGAGCTGAACAAAGTCACCATCATGAATCGGAACCCCCCTGCCATGAATCGATGACCTGTTCGATCAACTACAAGGCGCCCAAGTATTCTCGAAAATTGACTTGCGTTCTGGCTACCATTAACTAAAAGTCAAAATAGAAAACATCGAAAAGATTGCCTTTAGAACCCGTTATGGGCACTACGAATTTTTGGTCATGCCAGTTGGCGTCACAAATGCCCCAGCAACCTTCATGGATCTTATGAACCGAGTGTTCAAACCTTATCTTGATGAGTTCGTCATCATCTTCATTGACGACATTCTCATATACTCTAAGTCACCAGAAGACCATGAGAAGCACTTGCGAACGATTCTACAAACACACAAGATCACAAACTTTATGCCAAGTTGAAGAAATACGAATTCTGGATCACTAGTGTACACTTCCTCGGTCACGTCATTAACAAAGATGGCATCTAGGTTGACCCCCAAAAAGTTGCAGCAATCGTAGATTGGCCACGACCTACTAATGTGTCAGATATTCGAAGTTTATTGGGTCTAGTTGGTTATTACTGACGCTTCATGCAAGATTTCTCGAAAATAGCATCACCTTTGACCCAGCTAACCCAGAAGAACACACCTTTTGAATGGACTGACAAATAATGGCGTTGTTTCCAAGACTTGAAAAGTCGACTTGTGTTAGCTCCTATACTAGCACTCCTTACAGGAGTAGATGGGTTCGTAATTTATAGTGATGCCTTATACAATGGTTTGGGTTGCGTTTTTATGCAAAACGAAAAATTCATTGCTTATGCCTCGTGACAACTAAAGACTCACGAGAAGAACTACCCAACTCATGATCTGGAATTCGCTGCGGTGATCTTTGCCCTCAAGATCTGGCATCATTATCTCTACGGTGTAACCTGTGAAATTTACACTGATCACAAGAGTTTTAAATATCTGTTCACACAAAAGGAACTGAATATGAGGTAACAACAGTGGCTAAAATTTATAAAAGACTATGATATAGAGATCCATCACCATCCAGGAAAAGCTAATGTGGTGGCAGACACATTGAACCAAAAGACGACCAGAAGTTTGGCGTGTACTCTCGTTTCTTGCAAGATCAATGAACTGCTCGCTAATATAACCGTGGAACACACTTTGATTGAAGAAATTAAAGCACACCAATGTGAAGATAAACTTTTAAAGAAAAAGTATGAGGAGCAAAGGAGTACGCATGATCCTGATTTCACTATAAGTAATGAGATACTAAAATTTCGGAATCGAATTTGCGTATCCGACATTCCGGAACTCAAGAAGAAGATATTGGTAGAAGTTCATAGCTTGAGGTTTGCAGTCCACCCTGGCAACACAAAGATGTACCATGATCTGAAGGAACATTACTGGTGGACATGAATGAAAAGAGACATAACAAGCCATGTCTCCAAATGTCTGCATTGTCAGCATATTAAAGCAGAACATCAGAGACCTATGGGAATGTTGCAGCCACTGTCTATTCCTGAATGGAAATGGAAGCACAATAAAAGTCAGGCTACCACAGTTATTTTAGAAGGATGATGCAATATGGGTTATTGTAATGACCCTCACCACTGTTTACCGAATAACCACTGATTACCGTTGAACTGAACTGATTATGACTGATAATTGAGCTGGATAAAATACTGAATTGACTGACTGAAAATCGGAACTGAATTGATTGAATATATATGTGTTAATTTGCATTTTATCTGTTTGATTGTTTACTTATCTGTTTATGTGTTTCCGTTTAAACTGCAAATTGAAGGCCTTATCGGCGGCCGAACCAGAAATTGATTAGAGATTTACGATCCTTATAATTAATGTGATTTTATGGTGTAATTATCTGAACTGTGATTTGATATGATTGAACTAGATTAGTTTAAGCCAAATTAATAGAGTTGCCTTATTTACGGAATTGCCATTGAGTGGGCCTTAGTTTATTCTTATTATTGAGCTACACCACACTTGAATCAAAACATTTCTTCAGCCTTGTTTGAGCACTCAACCGACTATAGAGAGAGAGGGAGAGAATTGAGGGAGATTTTGGCTTCAACCTTGTGCATTGCTTGGAAATTAAGAAGATTAAAGGAGTTCTTGTTTGTTTGAGCTCCCTCACTTCTAATTCTACACCTAAGGTAGACCATCCATCCTCTTGATTGTGTCTTGAGCTAGTTTTTGCATGATTCATGCTTCATTGTAGAGCTAAGGCATGATTTGGTTCAAAATGTTGAATTATAGCTTAATTCATGCATGCATAGTTGAAATGTTGAATTTTGAGTTGAGTTCATGGCAAATTGTACATGCATGTTCATCATTAGGCTTAAGTCCATATTTTCAACTTGTTTTTGAAACAATTGGCTCATTAGAGCATCAAATTGAAGCTTTGAAATGGTTTGAAATCATGCATGTCATGTTTGAGGATTGTTCTTGAAAAATGGTTTGAAATTGGGTTTGAATTAAACACCCTTGGGCTTTGATTTCTTAAATTGAGCTTTGAAACATGTTATTCTATGTGTTTACAAGTGTTTTCCAGAGTTTGGGCCCAAGAGGTCGAGTTTTGAGCTTAGGAATGCTTGGTTTGAGCTTGGGAGGCAATTCTAGAAATTCCAGAATTTGGCTCCTACGCTCGAGTGAAGGATTCTACGCTCGAGCGACCATCGTTTCTTCCGAGATCCGCTCGAGCGAGGAAATGGTGGCTCGAGCGTAAATTTCAAGCTCTCAGCATCTTGGTGCGCGTAGGCGTACGCTCGAGCGAGGGGACTTACGCTCGAGCGAAGAGCTGTGTCTTACGCTCGAGTGGACATCGAGCGAGCATCGGGTGTAAAATCTGAGCATCCAGCATTTTTACTGTAGCACACAGTCCGCTCGAGCGACGGAGTCCACGCTCGAGCGGAGACCCTTTGTCTGCATGTCCGCTCGAGCGTAGAAAGCCACGCTCGAGCGAGACCCCTGTTTTCTGAAAATTTTGTAAAGTGTTTCTAAGTGCATCTTTGCATCCTCTTTCCATCCTATGCACTCCTAGGGCACATTTAAAGCATCTTAAGGAGGAAATAGATGTAGAACACACCGGGGCAAATTTAGGGATTAAGTTGTTATCTTTCCCAACTGTGAAACTTAGTGTGTGTTCAATCTGTTAACTGTATAGGGTTGGCATTCCAAGAGGACGCTCTAGCCTACAGTAGCCCAGAACTCTGTGAGTAACAATTGTGTAAAGATATGTTCAAAATGATTATTTTCTGAATACTGTACTGAACTGATATTGTTATTGAATGAATGCATGTCCTATATTCTGAACTGTATTGTGGCATCCTTAGCAACTACTGTTTACTGTTACTGCTACCGTTTGAGAAACCTCTGCCATCGACGGTCTGTGAACGGATGGCCCCACCGACGGTCTATGAACGGGTGGATTGGTCTAATCGATTCGGTTCCTATGCCGGAACCACTACTGTTTACTGATTGATGGCCATCATTACTGTTCGGTCTTTATGACCTACTGTTTACTGTACTGTCATGCTAAGGGATGTACTACATACGACCATTTACTGTACTGAGCAACTAATATACTGATTGAAATGAACTGTTTTCATACTGTAAGGACATTCATCCTGAACCCCTTTACGCATTATGTTATTCACTGGGCTTTAGCTCACTGCTCATATATAAATATAGGTGTTCAGGCACCAGACCGCAGCTAGGAGCGTCGGGGTAACTCCAGTTTTGTCAAGCCAACCACCGTGCCTCACTGCGAGGTTCCGAGTCTGCCAAGCTATGGCTTAGGGGTGCTTTTATTTCCCCGTCTGTCCTGTACTGTTTTGTAACACTATATAAACTGTTACTGTACCGTTTTTGTAACACCGTATAGACTGTACTGTTTAGTAGGGGTTAAGCCTCTGTACCGAATGATTGTAAATATTGTGCATAACTGCTCTGTACTGAATGTTTATTTGCATGAAAATCTTCTTGGCATACAGACTGTCACAGCTCATTGGACATTGTTCTATTACTGTATTGGCTTCCGCCATGCCCCTGTACTCTGTTTTACTGCCTTACTGCTCAGTAGGCCTTCGGTAATCTTGGATTACTGGCCGGTTACGATACTAAACCCATAGGGGCGGGTTTGGGTCGTGACAGTTATAGTAGACCAATTGACGAAGTCGGCGCATTTTTTGCCAATCAAAACCATGTACTTCCTTAATGAGTTTGCCACCTTATACATCAAGGAAATTATTCGTTTGCATGGCATCCCAGTTTCAATTGTGTCTAACCGAGACCCCCACATCGTGTCTCACTTCTGAAACAAATTGCAAGAGGCTTTGGGGACTACACTAAAATTTAGCACTGCTTATCATTCGCAAACTAATGGATAATCCGAAAGAACAATCCAGACGTTGGAAGACATGTTACGTGTATGCGTGTTGGACCTCAAAGGTAACTGGGACGAGCACCTACCTTTAGTGGAATTCGCCTATAACAATAGCTACCAAGCAAACATTGGAATGGCACCGTACGAAGCTCTGTATGGAAGGAGATGTCGATCACCTCTGTGTTGGGCGGAAGTTGGAGACAGGAAACTATTAGACCCCGAGATCATGCAAATCACAAGTGATAAAATTGAACTCATCCAACCGCGAATTCGCACTGCCTAGAGCTGCCAAAAAAGCTATGCAGATACACGGAGACGGGACTTAGAATTTCAAGTAAGGGATCATGTGTTCCTCAAGATCTCACCAACAAGAGGAGTTATCCGATTTAGAAAGTGAGAAAAGTTAAACCCACGATTCATCGGGCCATTCGAGATACTAGAAACGATTGGTCCTGTAGCATATCGCCTTGCAATACCACCTAAACTGTCCAATGTCCACAATGTGTTCCACGTTTTGATGCTCCGACGATACCTCCGAGATCCAGAACATGTCGTCGACTATGAGAACTTGGAAGTTCAAGAAGACCTCTCTTACAAAGAGCAACCAGTGCAGATTCTCGATCGTAGTGATCAAGTTCTCCGAAACAAGACCATACCGTTGGTAAAAGTCTTGTGGCAAAATCATCGTATCAAAGAAACTACATGGGAAACGAAAAGTCAAATGCGAGCCAAATACCCACACCTCTTCGAAAATTAAGGTACGTCAAGTTTGGGGACAAATTTCTATTTAGGAGGGGAGAAATGTGGCACCCTAATAGTTTAATTAAATACCATATAAATATATAAATATAATTATGGTTGTATATAATAATATATTATTAAAATAAATAAATAAATAGTATATAATAATTTGAAGAATTGGATCAAAATAAAATGACACCAAAAGTTAAATAAATAAATATAAAAGTAAGAGTAAATAAATAATAATAGTAATAACGATAATAAATAGTAATTAAGGAGAAGATTTGCAAATTTCCTATAGAGATGGTAAGTAAGCCATGTGTACTGTTTAGCTGGTAGGCGAGGTGAGTTATCAAGTTGATTCATTATCACACAAGGTGAGTCATCACCCAAGAGTGTCTATATAAGGGCGAGGGGACTGTGGAAGTAAGTAAGGAAGCGAAAAAAAAAAAAAATTTCTCGTAGGAGTACTGGAGATAGGAAGTTTAGAAGTAAGAAGATTTGTTATAGTGAAAATAAAGGTTAAGGGTCAATATTAAGGTGAGTTATATTATACATTGAGTCACCATAATATATTTTACGTATGTTTTGGGTTACCGTAATTTATTTTATGCAATCTATGTTTTATAAATTATATTAATATTTTGATTATGTTAATTATTTTCTAAACTTTATTTGCTTAAATTGAGACCCATGGATATGTTTGTTTAACGTTTAAAAAATATTTGACAATGATTTTATAACCAATTATGTTTTGTAAGTACCACCGCGAGAGTCTCATACATTGGGGGATTTAAATAACCATTGACCTCTGTTTGACCACTTTGTGGTATTGTGTTTGTCATGGATCCATTGACCTCTGTTTTGACTGTCACTCATGTGACCTTTGCTCTATTCTGTTCTGTACCGTGGTTATGATTATTTATTTATGTAATTTTTGTATTTCAGTTTCTGTCACTTAAATAATTTATTTATTCAAATTATGTAAATATTTTAGCTTAACTAACCATCCATGGTTATTTTTGTGTTCCCTGTACTCTTGGCATAATATTTCTCACTCTGCTGTGTGCTTATAGCTATTACTCTTTCAGGTGATGAGACATAAGGAAGACCTATAACCTCGTGTAGTGAAACCCGTACAAGAATTTGATACTGATCCGTTATTTTGTGTTTTTTTTTTCTCTTCTTTTCTTCCTTTTGTTTTTAGTGATGGTCGGCACTGAATAATAAAATAATAAAATCCCCAAAGATGTACCTTCTTTTATTAAAATAGTCGAATGGAGTAAATTTTCTATTTAATTATTTTCTTACTTCCATTTTGTTTCCGCCTGCGCCGTTTAATTTATTAAGCTTAAAATTAATTAATAAGTTGCAATTCCAACCCTAAGCTCTTGGGATTGGGTCGTGACAATAAATCATGGGATAGACCTTTTAAAATTTATAAATTATGAGATAGTGTTAACAATTTTTAATTTTAAAATTTAATATTTATTTGGTTGATTATTTGTTATTACATTTTGTATTTTTTTATTTAAAAAAGTTAACACTTATCTGATTGTTGTTTATTTTTTTTTGTTTAAATACATGAAATATGATCCAATAAAAATTGAGTATGAAATTTTTTTAATCATTTTAAAATGTAATAATTCAATAATTTTAGATTGAGGTTTGAAAAGTTGTTTGAAGCCAAGACGATAGAAATTTGGGTTAGGCGAGGGAGGTTTGTTGTAGAAATTTGGGTTTGACAAGATTTTAGGCGAGATTTGGGGTAGTTCAAATTGACACTTTTAAGTGAGATTTTACGAGTTCAATAAGTCATTTATGCTATTGGATCAAATCTAAAAGTAATCCCAATCTTTCTAACTAATTATATCTCTATGACATTCTTTAAAATCTTTTTGGTTTTATTATATAGATAATATATTATTATTTTCATATTTATAATTAAACTTCCACCCATAAGAAAAAAGGTCAATATCTAATCGGTGGTTGGAGGGTCCATGATGTTGATGATCATAAAGTATGGTCCTTGAGGTTCAACTAGTGAGAGAGATATGCGTATAGTAATAAAGAAACATTTCTCATGCTCAAAAAATAAAGAAACATTTCTATTCGCATGCAATCACGACGTCCAAGTTTGGCAAAGTAAGTTCTTTTTTATTAATTATTATAAACATCCTTGTACGGTTGATTGAGGTCCGTTTCAAAATATTAATTTTTAATTATTTTAAAATATTAAATTTTTTTTTCAAAAATTAATAACTAAAATAATATGAATTTCTTATCTTATCTTTCTTTTAAATTTATTAACAACACAAAAAGTACAATTATAACACTTGATATTTTCAAAAAAATATACCATCATAGAGTAATTTTAGAAATTAATATTTTTAAAGTGTAATAATTATATTATAAAAAAATTAAAATTTTTAAAAGGAACTATTATTTTGAGACAAGAAGAGTATTTATTTTCGTTCAAAATATTATAAAGCACGTGGTGGATTGGTAAAAAGCAGAAAGATGTGACGCCAAAGGTGCAAAACGAAGTCAGTAACACGTATATCTGAGTTTTATTACTACAATCCCCTATCTATTACTACAATCCCCTATCTATCTACTACACTCCATTCTTACACGTACCATATTCCATACATTAGTCACCAAACAAAATAATAATAATAATAATAATAAATTCAAATCACACTATACCCTTCTTCCTATAGGTCATGGAAAAGTATGGAAATCCAGATATATTTATTCAGAATTTTTTAGATGGATGTTTGTACAGTAAAAATTAAATTTGTATAGTGTGAAATCAATATGTAAAATAAATCTGAATTAGAAGAAGATAATTTCAAAATAGTTAAGTTTGAATTTGTAATATTATTTATAGATCATTGTTAGTTTTACTTAACTAAAAATTATTATTTTTATCCCAAATACAAAGTTTTTTATTTTTATTTTTGGTACAATGGAGGAGAGAATGAGAGTTAAATTTATAACTTCCTAAGAGCATCTCCAATGTTTGCCATTGGAGTTGTCAAAATTATAATATAGCAGTTTTGAGTAAAAAGGGATTCTCCAATGGTGAGATATAGCAGTTGTCAAAATTGGCAAATATCAAAACTTGTGCCAACTTTGACACAAATTTTGGCAAATACCAAATCTGCCAACTCATTCAAAACCAACTGATTTCCATCCTTTCCTCATTCCCTCCCTCCGTCCCTTTCTAGAAAAAAATCAAAAAAAAAAAAAAAAAAAGAGAGATCAATTTTTTCATTTTGCGAAATTCATGAAATTGTTTTTAAACAAAACTCATCAATTTGTTTAAACAGTTTTGACAATTGACATTTGAACAAAAAAAAATCAACAATTTTTTTAAAAAAAAATAGAATTTGACTTGAACAACAGCAACATTCAAGCAATTTCAAATAAATTTGAAACAATCTCAAACAAATTTCAAGTAATCTCAACAAATCTCAAGCAATCCAAGCAATAATCAATAAATCTGAAGCAAATTTTAAACAATAAATACTTGGATTTAAAGAGACTTGATGGATTTCAGATGATTGAGGCACTCTGAAGCTTCGGCTTCAGCTTTGTCTCCTTCAGAAAGCCAATTTGGATGAGTTTCGATTTCAAGGGTGTAGACGTCCCCGAACGCCCCGGGAGGGTGCGACTCCCCCCGTTCCGTTCGCTCGCGGGTCTACTACAGTTCAAGGACTCAAATGTCATGGTTCTTAATCTTGAACCAAAGAATCCAAATCCGGCAAGTCGTTTTGAGAAAATAGATTTTTTTGAAAAGAAGTGCCAAACATGGACTGCTTTGCCAGATACAGAGTCGCCACCTAAATATTTTATTTTTGGGAAATTTAGGAAACCCTGACTTGTTTGCCTAAGGCCACATGTCCGTCATCACCAAAGTTGCCTCGGCTCGGGAACTTGGGTACGATTGGGGAAGGTCACTTCGTGAGCACCCCCGCTCGCCCGGTCAGAGACCGGCCTCTACTAACCATAATATCTATTTTTTGAAAACATTGTATGTTCTTATTCCGGTTATTAGCCTAGGTTACTATGTGATGCGCACAGCATACAAGTATAGACTGAGTCGCCTGAATTGGAACAAAACATTTCATGTTTGTTTGTTTGAAAATGGTTTGATGGTGCTACCCGCAGGTAGGCTAGGACGTGGATTTGCCACCCTCGGGCGGGCTTAGAAAACAATGGTTTTGCCACTATCTAGTGGGCTTAAAACAAACATTTGATGAATTGTTCTAATCCAAATAATCCAACCTTCACCCACAAGCATTCAGGCAGTTATATCACATAAGCAGTTAGCCTCATGGTAAGCATGCTATCATGGCAGTCACTCACACGCATGCAAGGATGCTAAAGCATAAAAACTCACCGAGTACTCCAAGCCAAAACAGAAACTACGTTAGAAATCATGCATGATCCTAAGTATACAGAAATGCCTAATGCAACGCATGCAAAAATGCAAACTATAGCAGGCTCGGCTATTCTAAACATGGCATATGGAATGCTATAGCTAACATGTATTCAACTTGAAATTGAAATACAAATGCAGTTAGTATGATGCGCCGAGCCCGGTGCATGCAAAACAGATGAATGAATGCAAACATGCTATCATACTGTATGCTAATTGAAATATGCCCTAATCTAACCATCATAAGCGGATAAATAAAAGGGAGAAAGACGTGGGGTTGGAAGACATACATCACACGCACGCACACTTATTACAATTATGCCCTCGCACAGAGGGTCCGAATAAATATACAATCCCGAATAAAAGAAATAGTACAGTCCAAATAATACAGTCCAAATATGTACAAATTCCTAATTATTTAACAAATTAACTAAGAAAACAATAAACTGGCATGCAAGCCAGGGACTGCCTTGATTCCGCTCCGGATGATGAATGATGCATGTTTAGGTTGCCTTCGCGCGGAAATTCACTGCGATGCCCCAATTAGCCTCTGTTTCGCAATGGTTTTTTGGAAAGCGCGTCGAGCCTCGAAAGACTGCTGATTCTTGATTTTGCTGCAACAGAGAGCAGGAAAGGGGCATAGCAATGTATTTTCACAAATGTATGCATGCCTCGATCCTCGTGCCACCAATCACGCATCTCGATGCATGATGGCCGAGGAATCGAATTGCACAACTCGATATGGAATGAATGCACATGAAAACTTAACAAAACCTAACTCCATCATAGGTAATCCGGAGTGTCGGTGACTGGAGAATTGAGACACGTTCCGTCACTCGAAGTACGAAACGCCCCTCGTTTCCCGTGCTCGGGCTACCTCCTATCCCAAGCACTCCCAAGCACAATGCAATATGCATGACATGCATGAATGCAAACTAAGATACAACCTAACATGCACAATGTTATGAAATGGCATACACGATACACGAGGTAACATGGCATACACAATGCACTAATATACAACCTAGCATACACAATGCTATGAAATGAAATGGCATACACAATGCATAATGGACTTACACCAACATGAGTGGACCTCAGCCACACTCACATAAGAGGCCATGAGATGAAAATGAGACACTCGAAATGCGTGCACACGTGCACGCAAACCGAGGACCGACCCTAAAGCACCAAAATGCCACTCTAGCAAGACATGGCAAAACATGGATTATGGCATACTAATATGCAATTTTCAGAGGCAATAAATGATGCAAAACAGCCCCGAAAGATGACAAAATGACACTCGACGCATGAAATGAATCCCGAAACATGAAATTAGGCATACCGAATGACCTATAACTATGCAATGCATACATTATTTGAACATGAAGTGTGAATACAGAAGCAAGGCAGCCCCAAAAAAAGCATATTTTCCAGTTTTAAGCAAGGCCAAACAGTAAGCACAAATAGGCCTAAGTTAGCATGCAAAAATGGGCCAAAAGAAGGACAAAGAAGCAAGTAGCAGCTGCTGACTTCAAACATAAGAGGGCCCTTCAACAATGTTTAAGAGGGTCCCAAAATATGGCATTTTACAGTTAAGGACCAGACCCAAAACAGTGTACAAGTAGGCCTAAAATGCTATGCAAAATAAGGCCAAAAAGAGGTTTAAACACAAAGTATATAAAGGGTGCCTTAAACAGCCAAAGACCCTTAATGAAACATGAAGAGAGGGTCAAAATAAGGCCATTTACAGTTCGGATCAGAGCCCAAAAATATAAGCACAAAGGGCTAACAAAGCATGCAAGAATAAGGCCAAGAGAGGGGTACAATGGCAAGTGATACATGGAGGCCCCAAACAGTGATGAGCCCTTCAACAATGTTGAAGAAGGGCTCAAAATAAGCCTATTTACAGTTTACAACATGCCTCAAAACAGTTTAAAAATAGGCCAAAAATGCTATGCAAGAAAGAGGGATACAAGAGGGGTAATGAAGCAAGTGCAAAATGGGGGCCTCAAACAGTGAGAGGCCCTTCATGAAACATGAAATAGAGCTCAAAAAAACACTACTTTCAGTTATGGCCGGAGCTCAAATGTACAAGCAAGAAGGGCTAAGAAATGATACCAAAATGAGCTAGAAAAGAGGGAATTGTTGCTCACCCTTGAAGACCAATCATTTGCTGCCTTTTGGACTGAGAAATGGTGCCTCCTAGCCTCTGAGAAGACCCTCCTAGCTGCTAGAATGGAGTGGTGGTGTGGTGCTAGGTGGTGGTGAAGGAAAGGGTGTAGGACTTAGGAGGTTTAAGTGTTTGGAAGAGAGGAAGAGGGAGGGGGTGTAATGCAAGCTTAAGGCAAGTTTTTCCAACCCTAAAACCAGACCTGGGGTGCTGGTTATATAGGCCAAAGAGAGGGAGAAAGAGGGGGAAAAAAGGGAGGGAAATCACTCCAAGTTTCCCTCCAAAAGTTGCCCCCTCGGATACAGAATCTAAGGGGAAACAAAATGCATTTCTGTGATGTGCCAGGTGTAAGGAAGCTGGCCGGCCAGGTATTGAGGTTGCAGGTGGCCGGCCGGCCCTCCCCATGGCCGGCCGGCCAAGGGTCAAAAGGGCCAAGTCAAATTAGTGGCCGGCCACCACAGATTGGTGGCCTCCCATGTGTTCTCAACACAACCCTGTGGTAAAAAATTGGCAACTGTGAACCAGGAGAGAGAACAACCCACTTCTCAAAGGGGTTCAAAAGGTTAAAAATGAATTACTGGCCGGCCACCAAATATTGGTGGCCTCCCAGATGTGTACATCACAAATATGAGGGTTAGGGGTGAAGAAAATGGCCCAAGGGTGGTCAACGTTGGCTTTGAAGTGAGAAAAACGGGCGTCGGGGGGGCGATGATGGAATATAACTGGTTGTTGGAACAATTACTGGCCTCCCACCTTTCTACGACCTTCCTGATGATGAAACAGAGGTCCCTACCAAAAATGAACGAAAATCGATGCAAAATGAAGGTTCGGGGACCGAGACGCGCAGTCCGAGGCCCCGAAAACTGACCGTTAGGCACTGGGAGTGGTGTTCTACCACGAAGTTGGTCTCTCGGACCACAGTATCCCTCGAAAGGGAGGAAATAAGATGCATGCCAAAAACCGGAGCAAACGGAGGCGGTTAGGCGGTCCCGAACTGAGGCACTCGGCCTGACGGCTCCGAAAACCAGGAACCGGGCTCCGAAATGGGAAAAATGGCCTACGACCACGAAATGTAGCCCACGGCCACTGAGAGATGGTCTACGAGACCTCTCCCTCCCTTTGGAAAGAGAAACAGAGAAAATCGAGCCTGGTTCGCAAACCGAGGCAAGGCACAGAAAAGCTCGGAAGTCCGGAGGCAGGGCTCACGGCCGAGACTCTGAAACTTCTGGATGAGCACGATATGCAACATCACCAAGCGCTCAATCGGTGACGTCTGAGTTTTAAGGTCGGTCAAAAATGGGGTGTCTACAAAGGGTTTGATCTTTTTCGTTTTCATATTCTTCTTCAAATGATTTCAAGGGTTTCGGTTTCTTACAGACAAATCGAAGATAAAGGTTTAGGGTTTCAGTTTCTCACGGAGGGTTTCGAATGTTTTGTCCGGTGGAAAAGATGAAGCTGAAGTTCGTGATCTGCAATCTTAAGAGGGGGGTGGATGGGACTGTCATGATCGACGGATCTTCACCGAGGCCCATCATTTTCTCTCTAGAGAGAGAGAGAGAGGGGAGATGATTGGTGATCGGTGATGACGGTAGGAAAGAGAGAGAAATGTTTAAGGGATGAAGAGAGAGAGAGAGAGAAATAAAGAGAGGCGGCTGAATTATGATGAATATGAGAACGAGAGAGTTAGAATGATGATTCTAGAGTATTGATCTCATCTGTTGGATTATGCAAAGATCCAATGGTGAGCAGCCTATTTTGGAATGCTAAACATAAGCCCAATGGCTCCATTTCAATCTGAAAAAAAAAAAGAAAAGAAAAAGAAGGCTATCTTTCCAAACAGACAAGACACCAATAACTATAAATTAAACAACTAAAAAAAAAGGGTCATGTTTTTAGAGTGGTATAAATATAAACACCTTAATTCAATTTGAGTTCACAACAAAACATCTTAAATTATATTTTTCTTTTTTATTTTTCACATAATCACTATAGAAGGTTCATCAAAAATAAAGTAAGGAAAATCATTTAGCATTAATGAAAATGTATTAGTAATCTGTAAAGTTTGATGTCACATTACTGAAGACCCAATTATTGGAAATTCGCAATTTCATGCTCATTTTTAAGGAAGAATTTTTGAAAATTATTACTCACTGCAGAATGATTACTCAATAACACAAGTGTCTATCTTATCTTGATGGGGAGTAATCATGAAATGTTGCAACCAATTTCGTGGGTGTTTAGCGTAGGTCGAAAACCTACACCCAAGTGAGATGTCTTAAGTTGATATAGTAAAATTTTATCTTCATTTATTATGTTAGTTTTGTTATTTTGTCTCATATAAAAATTTAATTAATTAATTTAATATTTTATTGATAAAAATGCTTCAAGAAATTTTTTTATACTTTCAAGATGAAAACAAATATTTTACTTTTGAACATTGTTGGCCAGTCTTGCAAAATAATATCAGGTGGCAAGATATAACTCTTACGAACATAGTGAAGTCAATGATACATATACTATTTTCCCCTGATTCAGCCCCTCGAGTCTCCTATGGAAAACTGCATTTTTCTTGAAGATGATAACAATCCAAGTGTTGGTAACAATCCAACTATTGGTAATAATCCAATTGGTGATGGTAGTGTCTTTGCAAGGGGTAAAAGGCCTATGAGTGGGAAATCTGCAAAAAAATTGCTCCGAAAAAGTCAAGTTGTTGAAGGTGAAGTCCACAAATTTGACAATTTGTTGGAGACATTTAACCAACACTTTGTTGAGAAGGAGATGAAAAAACTAAAAGAGAAGCAAAAAGGGCTCAAGTATTGCAGGAGATGAAAAAACTTAAGATAAAAAAAGAAAGAACATTTGCAGGAGATAAAAGAACTTGAGATCAAAAATAAAGAACATTTGGTAATGACTACGGACATTTCTCATTTGGACCCTCAAATGAAAGGGTATTACATAATGTGCAAACATAAAATTTTCACCAAGTGGTTTGTACATATCAGCAACCCAAATTACTATTTTCCCATACCTCCTGATGAATAATTACGGTGTGAATGTATTTTTTCATCTTGCAATGTCATTTATTTGTCAATGTAATTTTTATTATTTCTTTTTAAATATAATTTTTATTTTGGAATGTAATGTAGCGGTCCATGTAATTTTAATGTAGCTAATAAATTTTTAAATTTTTTTTTTTTTGTTGTAATCATATGTTTTTTTGGTGGGGTGAATTATATAAAAAAAAAATTTCAATTTTTTTAATTTTTTTATATTTGTCTAGTCTGGTACAATGTAAATATTTAAGTTTTTTTTTAAAATGTCACAAAATACAAAAAATAAACAATAAAAAAATACTAAAAAACCTATATCCAAACAACACCTACAAAGTTAGAGGAAAAGTTAGTTGAGATTTGCCAAAATAATATGTGACTATTAGAGTACCATTGCTATAATTTGACAATTTACTATTATTCATTATCAAATTATAGTAATAATAATGCTATTATAGTATTTGCCATTGAAAATACCCTAACGACCAATCAATAGTAGGGGCCTAAACAAATATAGAGTTCTAAAAATAAAGAAATGGTATAGAAAAGATAGAATACTATTAGATAGACATACAGTCACGTGGTATTCATGACCCGTGCGATAATTTCGGCTTCTTGTCGTGACTTGTAAGGATTTTGACCTAAATTTCAATTTAATTCCTAAAATTTTAAATTGAATAATTTGGTCTTTACACTTTAAATGTATTTTTAATTTGATCATTCTATCCAAATCAGAGGTTAAATTTAACAATTTTATAAGTATACACATAAACAAAAATTTAAATAGAAAAACTAATTTAAAACCAAACTTAAAATGTAAAAACTAAATTATTTAAATTAAAATAATAAGTATTGAAGTGAAATTTAAATCAAACTGTAATAATGAAATTATAATTAACCTTTATAAAAACTACAATTTAATTTGTCTTCTTTTTTTTTTTTTTTTTTTTTTTTTTTTTTTTTGGGGTGTGTTTGGGTTGGGGGGGGGGGGGGGGGGTTGGGGTGGTGGGGGAGGGGTTTGTGAAGCTCTGCTTGTAAAGGACTCTTCTCTATATATGGTAGACTAAGGTGTATTTATATATTGATCTTCATAATTGAGCATGGTATTTTATTTTCGTCAATGGCGGAGACAGAAAATTAAATCAAGAAATACATTTGTTCATTATAATTATAATTTTTTTTTTCATAACCAATAATAAGAAGATAATAATAATTTTTAAATTAATATTAAGTACAAAAGTTTAAATAAATTATTACAAAAGTATTTCAGATAAAATTTTACAATTAACTTCGAGTAAAATTGAAAAGGATGTATTGCGTATAACTTGTATATCTTGGACAATGTAAAAAATTTATATTTTTAGGTCTTAAAATACATTATGTAATGGTAAGATAAATTAATATTTTTACAAAATTTGAGTAAAAATTTCATATAGTAGTGATATCGCGTTATTATTGACATGTGATATCACCAACCAATAATAAAACAACATATGAATGGTGAATTTTACATGTAAATATAACTAATATTCTAGTAACTTTTATATATATGTATAGTGAGATTAATTATATTTACATATAACCCCCAAGGGTTGGCCTAGTGGTAGAGGCTTGGGACTTAGGAGTTTGCTCCTCTCTAGGTCTCAAGTTCAAAACCTCTTAGGTGCTATCAACTCTTGTGTTGGGCCAGTCCATACGGAGCTTTGCTCTGGCTTTAAATGGGCCCCCCGCTAGTGGACGGTGGGATTGGTCCCCCAGGGAGTAGTCGAGGTGCGCGCAAGCTGGCCCGGACACCCTGAGTTATCAAAAAAAAAAAAAAAAATTATATTTACATATAATGAGACTTTTTCACAAAACTTTCATATATAAAAATATAATTTGTTATAATCTGTTTATTTTCAATAAAATAATCATTATTCTTCTCATAAATTTAAAAATGCCATTGACATTTTATTTTAAATATTATTTTTGTTTAAAATTTTATTTATATACATATGTAAAAAAAATTTCAAAATCGAGGGGGCACGTAAGGCCTCCATGTGGCTCCGCCACTGATTCCACCAATCAATCTCAATCTCAATCTCTCTCTCTCTCCCTCTCCCCATGTGGGGGTGTTTGGCAACAGATTTTTGGTTTTTTGGATTAAAATAGTATTAAAAGATAAAATAGATTAAAATAGTCAATCAGACTAAATGTCACATCAAATTTATAATCATTTTACTTTCATATATAAAAATATAATTTGTTATAATCTGTTTATTTTCAATAAAATAATCATTATTCTTCTCATAAATTTAAAAATGCCATTGATATTTTATTTTAAATTTTATTTTTGTTTAAAATTTTATTTATATACATATGTAAAAAAAATTTCAAAATCGAGGGGACATGTAAGGCCTCCATGTGGCTCCGCCACTGATTCCACCAATCAATCTCTCTCTCTCTCTCTCCCTCCCTCCATGTGGGGGTGTTTGGCAACAGATTTTTGGTTTTTTGGATTAAAATAGTATTAAAAGATAAAATAGATTAAAATAGTCAATCAGACTTAGGCCAAGTTTGTGAAGACTAAATAAGTGCACTTTTTGACTTTTTATGAAATATGCTTTGGATTTTGGTTGGGTTTGAAGTGATGTGTTAGAGAGGTGATGTGACTTAAATAAGATGATGTGACTTAAATAGAATAGTGACTTTTTGACTTTTTGAATTTTTTGGAGGATGCCAAACTTGGCCTAAATGTCACATCAAATTTATAATCATTTTACTTTTTTTTTATTTATTTATAAATATCACATCTAATTATAAAAAAAATTTAACTCTCTTCTCAAACATAACTATTTTAATCTACTAAAATAACCTACTAAAATAGTCAATTTTCCAAACCATCCATATATATATATATATTAACAGACAAGTCTACAGTAGTTGCCTGGAAATCTCTTCAGGGCTACTATTTAATGTCTATCCAAATTCATCATATCCGTGTCAAACAATTAATGGCCGACGTTGTTGACAACTCAAAATCCGGATATACCTTTCCAACTGTTGATTATTCCTTTTCTTCTTTTACACCATTCAATTGCAGTCCACCTTGATTGCTGTCTTTGTTTTGAACATTGAAAAACGAGATCAACACAAAGACATACGAAACCATTTGAATAAGAAAATGTCCAAAAGAGGTGAAGTTATTGGTTAGTTCTTGGGCGTGGTCAAATGTTGTCTTAGAAATGTTAGAGATTAGTGAAGAGAGTATTTAAGTAATGTCTACGACTTTATGTTGAGGCACGTAGTATCCCCTAAACGACCTAATACTTGAGAATAGTATCCCCTAAACAACCTGATACTTTTTCCTAAAAGAGACGTAAACCTATATTCCCACTTTTTTAGATGCCCGTAATTGATTTTTGTCTAAAAACTAGTACGGTTTGAATAAACATATGCAATATTTCTCTTTTTTGTGTATTTACTGAAAACAAGAAACTAATTATTCAAAGTTGGAACAAAGCAAAACAGGGCAATAAAACTTTGTGTCTATGAAGTATGAACATGTAATGACAATGTCACCTTCTCAAAAATGTAAAAAAGAAACTAAAAAAAAATGGTAAGAAATAAAAAGATTTGATCACACTTTCAATTCCCTGGAAGACTACCAATCTTGTTGCTGTTGCTTGTTGTGGTGTTGTTGGTGTTAGTGGTGGTGGAGGTGGAGGTGGTGGTGTTATTGGCGTGGTTGTTGTTTGGTTGAGCACCACCAATGATGGAGGAGATGGCGGCGGCAAGAGCTGCCGTGAAGTTGGGATCAGCTGTGATGGCGGCCGTGGCTGCGCTGAGAGTGTCGGAGAATGAGGTGTTCTGTGGAGCTTGAGCTGAGTCCATGTCCTGAGAAAGTTGGAGCCCAGAGAATTTAGACTGGTTATGTAGGGCTTGGCCGAACACATGGGGGACCGGGCGGGTAAACCCGGAGGCAAGTGGGACTTGAAATTGGGTTGGCGTTCTTTGGATCTGTAATGGGTTTGGAGTGTTGGTTAGGTCTAATGTCACTGTTGGAAATGGTGCTGATGCTGAAATTGTAGCCATGCTTGATGAGCATGGAAGGATTGCTCTTGCTAGGAAATTAGGGTTCATATTCATTAGCCGATCTCCACTCGACATGGACCCCGAAAGTAGCATCGTTGCAGCTGATGATGTGGTCGATGCCATTGCCATCGCAGCCGGGGGCAACGGATGGTTATGGGTACCCTCGTACGTGGTTATTAGGATCGTTCTGTCCTCCGCACATCTTTGAACCTGTGAATTGCCATAATTCACATTAGTCTTAACTTGGTAACTTATTCAATGTCGTGTACAGTATTGTCACAAGCGGATTTACTAATATATAATGTGAGAATGCAATTGCACTCTTTGGCCCAATTGCTGTTTTTGTTTCTGTGTTTTGAATTTGTGAAAGAAGAAGAGAACTTACTTGTTTGCGCACGGGACAACCAACTGCCATGGTGCACCGGTAGTAAGCTCGAGGGCACGGGTTTCCTTTCGCCATTTTTTGACCATACTTGCGCCATTGACATCCGTCAGTGATCTGTATTTCATCAAACACTCGATTAATTTCACAACAATTGAACCAAGTTTTCAGATCAAATTTTGAGCCAAAAAAAACTAATCAATTACCATGGGAGCTTCTGATCGTGCACGAACCGAAACACGGGCTTTTCTCATTGTAGCTTCTGATGCCTGCTCAACACTCTTATTAGTGGTGTTCATTAATTTGGGAACCTTATTAGAAACCCAACTTTCTGATTCGGGACTTTCTTCTCTCCTAATCGCTTTCCCATCCCGGTAATTGGACTTGTTTTGATCAAACAGAACCGTCTCATTTTTATGATTTGGAGGCGACCCTGTACCCGAAGGTGTTCTTTCTTCTGATGAAGAACGAGATGGCTCGTCTGTCTCGGTAGCGGCATTAGGGCCTAAGTCCATGAATTGCCTTGGCACCACCGGTCCTCCTGCCTCATGATGTTTCTTATCTTCTTCTACTATCTGAACATACATAGTAAATAATGGTAATGAGAATCAAATTAAGCAAACAAGCAAAAATTTTGAAGATCAAGGCAATCGAAGATGGTTAAAATGATCACCATTGTCGAGCTCTGTTGTTGTTGTTGGTGTTGCATTAATGTCATTAGTTGCATCTGTAGAGTAGTGTAATTGTTGCTAACTTGAGAAAGCATCCCTCTTAACCTTTGATTTTCTGCATTCATTTGTTCAAGCTCAACTTGCAACAGTCCGAGCTGAAACATAAAATTAACTCTCAGCTAAGCATAAACGCCAGTTATTCTTAGTGCACAGAATCGGATCACAGAATGAGTGCTATTTAGTGTGTTTGATTTGAGTTTTTTGAATTAAGTTTTTTAAAAATTGAGTTTTTTGATTTTTGTGTTTTTTTTTTGTTTTTGGTGAATATTTTAAAAATTTTAAACATTTTTTTTAAATTTTTTAGATGCACCTTATTTAGATGTATCTAAAAAGTAAAAAATTTGTAAAAAAATATTCAAAAAATTAATAAATACATAAAAATATAAAAAATGTACTGAATTCTCTTTTCTTTTTCTTTTCTTTTTCTTTTTGTATTTTTGGTATTTAGTGAATTTTTAAAAAGTTTTTTTCACAAATTTTTTACTTTTTTAGTATATTTATGTTAGGTATGTATAAAAAGTAAAAAAAAAATGGCTTAAAATATTAAAAAAATTCAATAAAAACAAACAAAAAAAAAAACACATTTTTTTTTGTTTTTTTTTTTTTGTATTTTTGGTATTTAGTGAATTTTTAAAAGATTTTTTTTATAATTTTTTTATTTTTTAAGTATATTTATATTAAGTATGTCTAAAAAGTAAAAAAGTTACTCAAAATATTTAAAAAAATTTAATAAAAACAAAAAAATACCGAAAATAAGAAAGTAAAATTTTCTGAAAAATATTTTTAAAAAAATAGAACCAAACAAGTTGATTAATTTTGTGGGTCTTAGCTTATATATGAAAGTTATATCTGATTTTGTGACCGAATTACACGTTAAAAAAATGTTTTCTTACCTCATTCTTGGCTCGTTTATCTTTCGCAGCTGATAAAATCACATCCTGAATCGTCGGCCGATCACTTAGGTGTAAACCAGTCTATATTTGTCAAAAAAGAAAAAAAAAAAAAAGAAGGGAATTTCAATAAATAAGAATATCAATGGAGCATATATTTTACATGGCTAAAAAATATTTCATTGAATAATAATAATAATAATAATAATTGAATTGGGTTGCTTACATTTACATCAAAATCAGCTCTGGAAGGGGCTTGATCTGAGTTTTCTTTCTTGACACTACTAATACTAGTCTTGGAATCCATTTGATGATTTGAGTTGTTCTTATCAGAGAAGAAGTCTACCTCTCGCACAACCACACGATTCTCATGGGACGGCGATGGAGCAGCTTGCTCTTCCCTCCTGTTAAGGTTCACCGGTAATCCGATCCCCGGAAACATACTACCTCTCAACACGTTAGCCGGCTTGTTTGTGAAGAAACGAATTGGATCAGCAGAATCAAGAGTTAATCCCCATCCTTTGTCCATAAATCAATCAATCAACAATAAAACAACAACAACAAACAAGTTATAGATTTAGGGGGGAGAGAGAGAGAGAGAGAGAGAGAGAAGGTGGTTGAGAATTCTGAAGTCTCTTGAAGGTGAAATGGGCATGGCTATAAAAAGGGGTTGAGGACGTAAGACTAGTAAAGAAGAAGATTGGATTGTGTATTGTGGTGAGAAAAGGGAATGATAGAGTTACGTAAGGTGGTGCGTCACGATATCGACAGCTGGGTGTAGGACCCAGTCATTTAGAGAGAGAGAGAGAGAGGGAGAGGTTTCATATACATTCCGTCAAGACTGAGTTTGACTCGTTCGTTTCTCCGTGAAGAAATCAATGAGGTGAGAATTAATCCTTCCTCACGAAATAGGATGCACGTGACGATTGAATTTTTTAATTTGACTTCGTTCGGATATGGATGGATTTTTTTATTTTTTAATTATTTTAGTCTGGAATTAAAAAATTTTATTGTGATAGATTTTTAAATTTTTTTAACTTTTATGAGAAAAAAATAAAATGATTATAAATTAGATGTGATATTTTGTCTTATTTAATTAAAATAGTTAATTTTATCGTATATAATTATTTTTGCCTAAATTTACTTTCCAAATGGAGCCTTAATACATTTGTTTTTAAAAAAAAAAATTAGTCGGACCTATTTTTGTAAAAATTGGAAAAGCGAAAAATAATCACATAATAAGGATTAATTTTTTATATTAAAATAATTTCTTATTTAAGATTCTATATCACGGATGAAATTTTAGATTCTATATCTTATAGAATATTTTTAAGGATGTCAATTATTAAACATGTATTGGTCAAGTGTTATAAGTTGTATTATTATTTTATACATGCATTATGTACTAGTCAATTTTTTTTACTAAAAGTAGTATTTTATACGTACATCTACAAATTTTCAGTATGACTTTTCATTTTTTTAAAATTTTTTTTGTGAAAATTAGTTGTACATTCTCAATATAACTTTTTATTTTATTTTTATAAATTCAACCTATTCAAGTCAAACACTTAACATTTCATAGATATTTTGTATTACATTACAATTATGTCTATATTTTTTTCCATTTTTTTTAACTTCTTAAAATTTTATACATATTTTGTATTACATAAAAATTATTTTTCTATTTTTTTTTTAAACTTCTTTAATAACCAAACCAAACCAACTCAACTATTACTGTTTTTCATTTTATCCTCTCAAATAACAAATTAATAGAATGTATCTCTTAATCTTCTGAAAGTTTTCAACCCAACATTTATGTCTTTATTCTCTTAACAAAATAGATGAAAAATGTGCTTGTGATATGCACATTACAAGCTTTTGTAGTTGGTTTCTCACCAATTTTTAATGGTATGCTAGTATATGATTAGGTGGATTCCTTGGTGCCAACCTAATTGGAATTTAATTGTTCCGCTATGAATCTATGATACTCTTTGCACTCATTCGTTTCTTTTATTGATGTAAAATTTTAAATGTTTATCAATAAAATTTTCTTTTTTACTGATAAAAAAAATATATATGCACATTACATAAGTATGATAGAACTTTATATAGTATTTTCGTTATAAAATAAGACATGTGCACATTAAGGCCTCGTTCGAGAAACTAGCTATTTTAGTAGGCTAAATATTTGTATTTAGGAAGATAACTGAATTTTTTCATAGTTGGATGTCAAGTTTGTAAGAGAAAAAGTGAAATGATTATGGATTTGATGTGACATTTCATTTTATTGGCTATTTTAATCTATTTTATCTTTTTTATAGATTTTGGAGTGTTTTGAAAAGATGGTTAGAATCTGACTTTTTCAATTTTTTTATATGAGACGTGATGTGACTCAAAATAAATTAAAAATTAATTTTTGACTTTTTTGGCTTGTTCCCAAATGATATAATTAGTGAAAAAAGTTAATTTTTGACTTCCTAAATACTGCATAAATAAATCTTGTTTATAAATTAAAATTATGAATATTTTTCTAAAAATTTAAAATTTTGATTTTTTTTAAAAAAAATATATTTTCTAGAGAGAGAAAAATCCACCGCCCGAAGAGTACGGCGGGTTCCACGTGAGGAAAATGAGAA
This sequence comes from Camellia granthamiana, assembly GCA_036172215.1. Classification (NCBI taxonomy): domain Eukaryota; kingdom Viridiplantae; phylum Streptophyta; class Magnoliopsida; order Ericales; family Theaceae; genus Camellia; species Camellia granthamiana. The sequence goes on along the minus strand of CM069909.1, from coordinate 37,288,450 downwards.
GGCAGTATGGCCCATGGGGTATGTATGTGGGGGAGAGACTGTGAGAGAGAAGTCAACGAATTTGACGGCCGAGCTTTGGGCGACGCTGACGACTGACTGAGGCAGAGATAGACCAACACGTTTCAGATCTGGCGGGAAACAAATTACCATGAGTTTATTTGACTGACCGTTTTAACGGGTGGTACCGAGTCACCTGCCTACTCTTTACTATTACAACCCATCAAACCTTTGTCCTTTTTCCTTTCTCTCTTCATCATCCATAAATGCATGTCCTCCTCCTCCATCTAAACTTGAATAAAAAATATTAAAATAAAAATCATATACCTTTTATTTGTGAGTAGTAGTGATTTTAAGTTAATTAGGCAATTGTAGTGTGTATGGTATGCAAATTATTATATTTGTGAAATTGATTATCATCAATCTCATAATTGAATCATTTTAAGATCTTCATAACCAAACAATATATAAATTATAATCAAAGATTTTTTGAATAATAAAAAAAATAGTGTGATAATTAATATTATAATGAATCGTAACTAATACATATAATGTATATAATCAATTTATAACTAACATAATAGGTCATAATTAAATACCACAAATGTCTTCACTGTGGCATGTGATACACACCCCAGAAAAGATTATATATAGTAGAATTTTCCTTATAATTTTGCGTTCATTATTAATGTTCTATCTGTTTTGACAGTAAAAATATATTTAAATTTTTTTAAAAACATTTATATTTTTTATAGAAAATATTTTCATTATTTGGTTAATTGCAACCTTGAATTCAATATATTAGTGATGTTGTTATGGTAGTTATATCACGTGCTAATACTGACATTATCTAATAATAACATATCAAATAGGAGGGTGAAACCCATCATGAAAATATAACTTCCGTCCAACTCAACCAACTAACACACTAGTTTACATAGTGGGACATATAAATTTTTTAGAGAATAAACTTTTTTCTTTTTAAATGTGAAAATTTTGTTGTAAAAACAGGGAACAATTTCTATCATCACAATGATAATCACTACAAGGTAGTCTTGAAAATTAAAAAAAGAAAAGAAAAGAAAAGAAGACTTTTGGTGATAATTTTGAAAATGTTACTAATAAATACACTTTTAGGGCAAAATAATTTGGTACCAAAACGGTTTATTTTTTGAAACAAAAATTTTGGTTCCAAAAAATAGTAATTCATCACTAAATGTCCAATTTCATTGTTTAAAATACAATAATGACAATTTTGGCAAATAAAATATTTGGTCCCTAAAACATGATTTTGTCCCTAAATGTTTATTTTCTACAACTTTAATTTGTTGTAGTGTATAATGGTTAGATGGTAAGTTTTGATTGGATGGTAACAGTACATGTCAATGCTAACGTGGTATTATCGTTATGATGATTTTTTTTCTGGTCAGAGTGATGGTTGTAGTATATTATGGTTACATATGGTAAGCTTTAATTGAATGGTGATATTATGTATCAATATTGATGTGGTATCATCGTCGTAATGAATTTTTTCTAGTTAGGGTGAGTGTAGAAGTGGTGGTAGTAACAAGGTGGTGAGGTGGTAAAAGAGGTGATGGTGGTGGTGATGGTGGTAATAGTTTGGTTTAATTGTTTTGAAATATGAGAAGAAAATAAATAGGTATTTGTGATGATGATAATAATAATAATAATAATAATAATAATAATAATAATAATAATAATAATAATAATAATAATAATAAAACCGGTTTATTTGATTTGTTCCAATAAAACAAAAATGTATAAGTAAATGCAATTTTATTTTATTTTCATTTTCTTCAATCAAATTGAAAAGTATACATCAATCCAATTGAAAAGTAAGTGCATGACATCCTTAAATTTGCTTCTCTTTATTCATATCCATCCCTAACTTATTTTTTTCCTATTATGCACCAATTTTCAACTTCTAGTGTTCTCCCCATAAATGTTTATTCTTCCTTTTGGTGATTTCCTCCAACCCCAATTTTAATGTCCATTTTGAAAGAGAACTAAAGTATGGTGTGGAGTTGGGACACTAAACATGGTTTGTTTGTTCCCAAACATTGAAAAGTTTTTTTTTTCTTCTTTTTTTTTTTGATTTGCCAAACATTGAATTTTGGTATCTTGCTTTATTTTCATTACTAAGACTTGGCATAGTCTTATTTTTTTTTTTTTTTTTTTTTTTTTTTTTTTAAAAAAAAGAAGGAAAGTTCAACATATATAGCTCCCTATTCTAACAATTTATTACGGTGGGTAGTCCTAATGTTAGGTTGAGGATCTTTCTCAATTTTTTTCTTTGGTTAATCTAATCCAATTGGAACTCATATAGTCATTTGATTATGTGTAAATTTTCATAAATTTCTCACATAATTAAACTATTGTAAGTGAATTGGGATAGAGATATAGATTTTTTTGGATAAATTATATTCAACACTCCGGTGATCTGAAAAAAATACAATTAGCTCTGTATTTTTAACATAATTACACTCATATTTCTTTTAGTAAGGTTAAAGCGATCGGAAATAATGCAAATGGAGGGTAGATATTGAAATAAATAAAGATAAATATACATTTTAATTAGAAAATAAGATGACAATATTATTTTTTTAGTCATATAGCTAACGAATTACTAATGAAAATGATCTACCTGTTATGTAAATTAAAACATCATTGAAGACTTGTACAATTATGTCAAAAATGTAGAATTTACTATATTTTTTTTTCCAAATATTAATATAATTCACTACAACATATAAGAGTTTTAAAGACTAAATGTTTTAGTCTCGAAAAGTAAAAATTTTGTTATAAAAGACATTTATCGACCAATTTCTATCGTCATGAGGACAGTCGTTAAAAGGTCGTTCCGAAAAGTAAAAAATAAAGCTTTTAGTTACAAAATTTTGAAAATGTCACTAATAAGTAGACTTTTAGGGACAATTATTTGGCTTCAAAATGGTTTATTCTTTGAGACAAAAAATTTGGTTCCTAAAGGATAATAATTCATCACTAATGTCCAATTTTTGTTGCTAAAAATATAATTACAATACTTTTCGTAACAAAATTATTTGGTTCTTAAAAAATAATTTGATCTCTAAATTTCAGTCTCTAAAATTTTAATATTTTGTAATGATTTACCCAAATTATTTGGAGAGAGAGCATCCTAATTTTGGCCTTAAAATTGACCATAAGTACCTATTTTAACAATTTATTACAATGGGTAGTGCTGATGTTGAACTTCTCATTTCATGAAGTTCAGTTTTTTGACCGGTCCAAATGTCTGGCTGCTATGATCAATGCATGTGAATAGCTGATCTCATTGGGTTAGATTTGGAATCCACAAATGATCTCATTTGGTGTGACTTAGTGGTAAAGGCATTGAATGGAAGCATTATTATGAAATAATTTTTAAAAATTTGACCAAAAATTGCTTATCATAGTTTTTTTAATTGTAAAGAAAATAATTTTTTTTTTTTGATCGGCAAAGAAAATCTTTATTGATGAAAACATACAAGGTATGAAGATTACAAGGTAAAGAAAATAGTTTTTAATGTATAAAGTCTTTCAAAATAGATTTTTAATGCAACAAAAACACAAAAATGCATCCCCCCTTTTTATTATCAACTTTTGTGTTTATGTTATATTTGATCAACACTTGAACCACATAAGTCTTTACTATTTTTTTTTTTTTGAGCAGTAAAAAGAATCTTTATTGATGGAATCATGCAAAAGTTGATAGAGTACATCAATATTTTGTGTCGATTTAAAAAGAGATACAGAGACACTGCGGTCCTCTAATATGGTAGTAGCTAGTCCCTCACTATCATTGACTAACGAAATCAATCACATAAAAAAAAGAATGTAAGTTCTCTTCCCACATGAAGTCACATATATCTGATCAATAGTTTCTAGAGAGAGAGAAAATGGAAGGAGCTAAACAAGGGGGGTGGATTCCTGTTGTGAGACAAAGGGGTGGACATCGAAGAGGTCAGAGAGGAGGAGTGGTCGAGGATCGCACAAGCTTCTTCACTATATTTGTAGATAACATACCAAGATCAGTGGATCCGAAGGGGCTGTATCACATCTTCTCCAAGTTTGGAGTGGTGAGTGATGTTTTTATCCCGCAAAGGAGAAGGAAGCTAACTAACACACGATTTGGGTTTGTAAGGTATGCTTGCTCTGTAGCTGCAACAGTAGCGGTCCAGAAAGCACATGGATTGTGGGTGGACGACACGGCAATAGAGGTGAAGCATGCAGCTTATGGTAAGGAAAAGATCCACGGACGAGGTGTGACAGATCCATTGCGTCCGCGAGCTCCAATGTACAATGGCTACAATGGCTACCAAAAGGAAGGAACAAGCAGGGTAGGAGGATCTACAGTCCAAAAATCATATGCACAAGCAGTGGTAGGACAAAATAAAGCTCACGATGGCAGCCTTACTCTGAAGGTGGAGGAACTAGGGAATGGGTGGCTGTACGAAAGTGTAGTGGCTCGCTTGAAGATTGAGTATGCAAGTGTCAACCTGAAGAAGGAAATCCAAGGGATAGGAGTGGAAGATGTTCTGTTCCGACAGAGTGGAGGCCGTGATGTGGTGCTAACATTTAAATCTAAGGAAGAAAAGGAACTAAAAATTCATCCTATTAAGGAGCTGATTCTGGAGTGGTGCGAGGCTATTTTGGAAGGGAAAGATGGGTTGGTCTTGGAACAAGAAAGGAGTGTATGGATCAGCTGTTATGGAATTCCATTAAATTTATGGAATAATACAAATCTGAGGAAAATCGGAGGGCTGTGGGGCAGTTTCATATGCTTCGATGGTGATAATGATCAGTCCTTTACGTGTGCTAAACTCAAGATCTCCACCAAATGCATGGAACCAATCAATCAGGTTGTGAAGCTGGAGTGTAAAGGTCTCTTGTATCCAGTAAGAGTGTGCGAAGAACAGGTGGTGATGGTAAAAACTGTGAATGTGGTCTGCAAATGCCAGAAAACTCAAATACAGGAAGAGTTGTGCAGCTCAAATGAACCAGTGGTACAGAGTCTGGGTAGGAGCAACAAAGGGGAGGAAGGGGGGGATGACCTGGAGGAGGACTCGGATGCTGTTGTGGTCCTTAGAGATAGAGTGGAGGTGGGTTGCAAGCCGCACGGACAGAGATTGACCGAGGAGGTGGAGCAGGTGTGGGGTGGGAAGTGTGATACAGTGGTTGCAGAGTCTAGTGGTGGCGTGAGGGTGGCTACTAGGGATGAGGCATGCAGGGTCATGATGAGTGTTGGGAACCATGCAAATGAGTTGGCTACAAGAACTAGCACCTGTTCGAATTTGGTTGACCAGGCTCTCACACCCGGTTTTGTTAGAAGTTTAAGTGGGCCTATTATCAACAGGCCTGGGGTAGAAATTGAAGTTGTTCTGGGCCATAATCAGAGGTTATATAAAGATCATGGGCTGAACCAAGTGAACCAAGCCCAATCCATGCCAAAAGGCCAGTTTGTTACCAGTAATGAAGGTTGTGGTGCTATTAGGCTGGGTGAATCTAGTGCAGGCCGTGGTCCTCTTGGGCTAAATGAAGTTAATGGGCTAAATGAAGTTAATGTAGGCTGTGGTACTGTTGGGCTGGTTGAAACTAATGAAGGCAGTGGTACTCTTGGACTGGGCAAAATTAATACAGGTTGGGGTGCAATTGGGCTGGGGAAAAGAGAGTCAAGTTTATCTGAAGCACAGGATCTGGAGTGTAGAGTCCAACCTGTAAAAAATAGGAAGGTAAGTAAGAAGTTTAGAACTTGCCCAGCTGCTTGTCTTCAGTATCCAACGAAGGGTTCTATTAGTTTCTTAAGGAAGTATGCTCAAAGAGGGGCTTCAACTAGCAAGGCAGCCCCTAAGGGTGCAGTCCGGAAAGCAGTTGGTCCACCACCCTCCCTATCAACCTCTACCAATATTGGAGCTGATAATGGGAGACTTCTCCTAGAGGAAGCCCAAGCAACGATGGCAATGGGGGAACTTTTGGGGGTAAAGTACAATATGAAGGAGGATGTTGTGCTCAAAAAAATAATTGAGCTTGAGGTGAAGGATCAAGGTAGAGTCGGGAGGGGAGCTTCAGCTGGGTTATGAAGTATAACTGCTGGGGGGCTGTTTAGGTGAATGAATATTTTTGTTATGAAGATATTATCGTGGAACATCAGAGGACTGGGGAAAAAAGGGAAGCAAAGCAAGCTCAGGAAGCTCTTTCAGGAAAGGAATGTGGACATGGTGCTCCTTCAAGAAACAAAAAAATCTGAAATCTCTGAAGCAGAAGTAAAATCCATGTGGGTGAGAGACAAAGTAGAATTTCTAGCTGTGGATTCTGAAGGTTCAGCTGGTGGTCTACTCTGTGTATGGGATCCAGATGTTTTTCAAATTTCAGAAAGCTGCTGCAACAGGAGATTCCTCCTTCTGTCAGGTACATTTTTTCACTCCTTTGAGTGTGTTATTTTAAATATCTATGCACCTAATGATGTAGGCTTAAGAGGAAAGCTATGGGAGTGTTTAGTAAAGCTAAAGGAGGAATTTCCTAAGCCATGGTGCATGGGTGGGGACTTCAATGAGATAACAAGCATTGGTGAAAGAAAAGGGTGTTCAAGAAGGGATAAGGGCATGAGGGAATTGAATGAGTTCATCAATAAATGCGAAGTATCTGATTTGCCTTTATTAGGAAGGAAGTATACCTGGTGCAATTCATGTGAAGGTGAAAAGTGGAGTCGAATTGACAGAGTCTTAGTGGATCCGGAATGGGTAGAGTCTTTTAAGTTAAAATTATGGGGGCTACCAAGATTGATGTCTGACCACAGTCCTCTTCTACTAATGGAGGACGAAAGGGACTGGGGCCCTAAACCCTTCAGGGTCCAGAATGCATGGTTTCTACACAAAGATACTCTTTTTGGGAAAACAGTTGGAAAGAGGCCAGAATACATGGTTGGGCTGGTTTTGTCTTGCTTAATAAATTGAAGACTTTGAAGGCAGGACTAAAAAAATGGAATGTCGAGGTCTTTGGTAATGTAATCAATAATCTAAAAGCAGCTGAGAGTGAACTACATAACTTGGATCTTGTTGCTGAGATTAGAGACCTTGAAGAACCCGAAAAATTAAGAAGAAGGGAGGTTAGAGGAGAAGTGTGGCGGTTGAGCAAGATGGTGGAGAGACTATGGTTCTAAAAGTCAAGGTTACATTGGGCTTTAAATGGTGATAAGAACACAAGGTTTTTTCATGTTATGACCAAGTGTAGACAAAGAAGGAATGAAATCAATTCAATTACAGAGGGGGAGGTGATGTATGAGGATCCCGGTCAAGTGAAAAAAAGAGTGTTTGAGTTCTTCAAAACTCATTTTTCTGAGGATTGGGTTGGGAGACCGGAATTAGGAGGCTCATTCAAATCAGTGCAAGGATCCAACGGGTTTGATAGGTTGGAGGCAGAATTCTCAGAAGCTGAAATTAAATCTGCTGTGATGGATTGTGATGGCAACAAAGCACCAGGGCCAGATGGTTTTAACATGGGGTGTTTTCAGAAATTCTGGAAGGTGATGAAGGGTGATGTCATTAATTTTGTGAAAGAGTTCCATAAGAATGGAAGGCTGGTAAAGGGTATAAATAGTTCATTTATAACCCTGGTACCCAAAAAGGAGAATCCTCAAGGGCTAGCAGACTATAGACCCATAAGCTTGGTGGGTTCAAGCTATAAGAACATAGCGAAGCTCTTGGCTCACAGGTTGAAAATAGTGATGCCTCACATTATTAGTGAAACTCAGTCAGCGTTTTTATCTGGTAGAAACATTTTGGATGGGGTGTTAATTGCTAATGAGGTTGTCGAGGGGTGGAAAAAGACAAAAAAGAAGGGTATAATTATAAAATTGGATTTTGAGAAAGCTTATGACTCCATCAATTGGGGATTTTTGTTCTCCATGATATCTAAGTTTGGGTTTGGTGCTAAATGGTCTAGCTGGGTGAAGGAGTGTGTTACCTCGGCTAGGGTCTCTGTGCTTGTTAATGGGTCTCCAACTGAAGAGTTCAGCCCTCAAAGGGGCTTAAGGCAAGGTGATCCCTTGTCCCCTTTCTTGTTTAACATAGCTGCTGAAGGTCTGCATATTTTATTATCTAGAGCCCAGGACTTAGGCTTGATCAAGGGTGTGAAAGTGGGCTCAAATGGGGTGGTCCTATCTCACCTTCAATTTGCAGACGATTCAATTCTATTCTGTGATGCAGATGTTGAAGAGGTGAGCCATGTGAAAAGAGTGTTGAGATGTTTTGAATTAATGTCAGGGTTAAGAATTAATTACCACAAAAGTGTTGTGTGTGGGGTGGGGGTCTCAGATGAAACAATGCTTAGTTGTGCTTCAGTGCTGAATTGTAAGTTGAAGACCCTGCCTCTCACTTACCTCGGGCTACCACTTGGGGCTAATCCTAGGAAGAAATCCACTTGGAAACCTGTGCTGGATAAAGTCAGAGGTAGGCTGGCTGGGTGGAAAAGAAAATTACTGTCATTTGCTGGGAGATTGATACTCGTCAAAGCTGTGACATCCTCATTACCAGTGTATTATCTGTCCCTGTTTAGAGTACCTGAAGGGGTGGCTAAAGAATTTGAGAGGCTTCAGGCTTCATTTCTGTGGGGTGGCTCACCGCTAAGAAGAAAGATTCACATGGTTCGATGGGAGGATCTATGTAAAAGTGTGGAGCAAGGAGGGCTAGGCATTAGGAAGGTGCGCGATGTTAATAAGTGCTTATTGCTAAAATGGTGGTGGAAGTTTGGTTGTGAATATGGGGCCTTGTGGAAGAAGATCATCTGTAGCAGATATAAATTGGAGGAGGGTAGCTGGCTGCCATCCCTTGTTACTAACAGTAATTATTCAGCTGTTTGGAGGGGAATCATAACAATTGATGAACAGTCCACCAATTTTCAACAAATCTTTTTAAATAATTACCAGTTGAAGGTTGGTGATGGAAGAAGAATTAATTTTTGGAATGATAAATGGTGTAATCATCTGTCCCTTAAAGATGAGTTCCCTGGTCTCTATAGGCTATCCTTGGAGAGAAGTGCTACATTGAAAGATATTTACGACAGGAAAGAAGCAGTAGGTGTGTGGACCCTAGCTTTCAGAAGAGAGTTGTATGATTGGGAGGAGACTCAGCTGCAGAACCTTCTTAACCAATTAGCAGCAGGCCCTGTGCTAAGGCTTGATCAAGTGGATAGACCTGAGTGGTCAGCCTCTAATTCTGGTGAATTTTCTGTAGCATCCTTGTATAAGCTTGTGGTGGGAACCTTTGGTCCAAACCTCAGTGTTAGTAAGTTGGTGTGGTTAAAGTTTCTTCCTCCCAAGGTGCAAGTTTTTGGGTGGATGGCATGGAAGAGGAGGATTAAGACAAAGGAGTTTCTTCAAAGGCTAGGGATCCTAAATGTGAATGGGACCACTCTGTGTAATCAGTGTGTGTTCTGTAAGAGGGAGGTGGAATCTGTAAATCATGTTTTAGTATGCTGCCCTTTTGTGTGGAGTATCTGGTCTCATATGCTGAATTGGTGGGGAACCCAAGGAGCTTTACCAGGTGCTGTGGATCAGCTGTTGTTATGGTGGGCAGGTGAGCAAGTGAAGAAGAGGGAAAGGAAAATATGGAGTGCTATTCCCTTAACTGTATTATGGTCAGTCTGGAAGCTTAGGTGTAGATAACTGTATTATCTACACCTAGCAGGGCTGAAGTGTGTGAGCTGATTAAGACCAGGCTAGGCCTCTGGTTGAGGCCACATCTGAAGGACTTTAATTTCTCAATCACTGATTTTATCTTTAATTTCACTCAGATTAGGGTGTGCTTGGGTGGTGCTGTGTAGCAGCTGAAGCCCTACAGCTGTGGGTTGCTGGTCTGGGTTGTGTGGTGTGTTATGTAAGTGTTGTGTGGTGATCTGTGGGCTGCTGGTTGCTGGGACTGATGTTGGTGTACCAAAACTCAGGTTGTGTAGTATGCATGGGGGTAAACCCAGAATCTATTCTTCTCTGCTTTATGTGTTTGGTGTGTTATGCTGCTGTGCTGGATGTGAGTGAAGTTTGGTAATGTGCTGAAGTCAGGTTCTGCCATTGCTGGGGGTAAACCCAGAATTTGTTCTTCTCTGCATGGGGTTAGGTGTATTAATGTATAAATATGAAGTATGGGATATCTTGGTGAGCTATGCTGCAGGTAGGCTATGCTGCTGGTAGGATTTTGTGTTGGACTCTGGTGTGGTTGGGTGTTTCATCTATTTGCTGGGTTGAGTTATTCAACATTGGTAGTGCAGAAGTAATCTGTTTTGCTGGGTTGTGTTATTCAACAGTGGGATGTGCTGTTGGTGTGGTTCAGGGGGTTTAGCAGCAGTAGTAACTCAGCTAGCTGTGGTGTTTTGGTTTTTCTTTCGTTGGTTTTTCACCAACTCTGGGGGTGCTAGCAAATGATAGGATGAGCTTTTTGGTGCCAACCTGGTTGGGATGATTTAGCTCATTGTGATACTTTTGCACTTCCCTTCTCTTTATTGGTGTAATGTATTTTGTATCTTGTACTTGATACTTACATTAATAAAATCTTTTCTTTGCCGATAAAAAAAAAACGAAATCAATCACATAGAGGCCAAGGTAGGCCATGGCACCCAAAAGTTTTTGAAAATTCAATCTCAATATTGCATGAGGATTTGCAAATACATGAGCCCTTAATTTTATAAAAATCACTTTAGTAACTCTCTATTTCATTAGTATTTCATAATATATGATGAGATGATCTCCAAGTGCTTCATATGTTAGTTAACATCACTTTTATCAAGTTCATTTTATTTATACAAGTGGTAAATGTCACTTTTTAAAAAAAATTATATTAAAAATTAAAGAGGTAAGCCTATTTTTATCTACTAGATTATGTCAATGAACAAAATGACTTAAAACTATGGTCTAATCGATTATACCTGAGATCTAATCAATTATATAATGAAAAAAGGATCTGGCAATTTATTTATTTATCTTCTCAATTTTCTTATGCACACACTATCGGCGTTGAATGAAGTCTGATAGTATCCATCCATGTAACAGGTGAAGGGAGAGAGAGTATGTGTGTGTATGTCTCTTCTATTTCACTCCAGTAAAACATTGTTCCTAAATTCTCTTCATAGTCCAACCAGAGTGAAACTTCAGTGAACGAATATTTTTTAATCCAATTAATGGAATTAAAATTCTAAAAGCTGTGTTATATGCATGTTAGACATGCAAATTGTGGTGGTTGCAGATACTGATGGTCGTGGCAAAATTGTGTTGAAAGCTAGTGGAATTTATGTTTGGACAATGAAATTTCGCTGCATGAAGGTTATTTTTTAATTTTTAATTTTTTATTGAGTTAATGGAATTGAATTTTTGAAAATTGTTTCATATATATGGAGTAGACATATATTTAGGAATGTTCATAATAAATTTCATGATTTGTAGAATAATTTAATTTAAAATAAATAAATAAATTTTGGGTCTTGTTCATTTGATTTTTTTTAAATATTTAAAATAAGGGTAAATTACATTTTGTACCATTGCATTTTGTACTAAATCTCACTTTGGTCTTTACGTGAAATTATGACAGTCAACCTCTTACACTTCTGGTCGAATCCCACTTTGATTCATACACATGAAATCGTGACAGTCAACTGCTGCACTTTTGATCAATTGTCTATGCCCAAATTTTTTACTGCAGTGTATAATCCTTTAACAAAAGTTAGTAACTGACAGGCATATATAACTACAAAATGAGGACAAAAGAGAAAAATCACCCAAATTTTCCGTTTATACACATTTCGTTCCAAAATTTACATTAAATTTTAATTGTATTCGATTAAACACAAAATGCAAATTATAAAAGATTAAAGAGATGAATTAGGGTTTTGCAAAAGTTAGAATCACGAAACTCTATCTTCCACACTAAAGATTGTACCTTTCACGACTAATTTTTTTTTTTGGGTAGCTAAAATGTGCACCTTTGCCGACTAAGTTTTTTTTTAGTAGCTAAAGTATGTACTTTTGGCGACCAAATTTTTCTTCGTAGGCAATTTTAGTCGCCAAAAGTGTATTTTCCTATATTGCTTCCGTCTATTCCTCTTCAATTATCTTCGATTTCTCTGCTGTCTTTTTTTATTTCAGCAGCTCTTTTTTTTTTTTGTCTTTTCGTCCCAATTTTCAGCATATTAACATATATTATTTATTATATAACTTGCACATACTTATCACATGGGATAAAGTGTGTTCTGGTGGGAAATAAGGATGATTTTTCTCTCTTGCCGTCATTTCGTAGTAAAATACTTATCACATGATTAGATTCTATTAAAAACTCAAATAATAGAGTAATAGTATGAGAAAATTGACATTTGACCAAAAGTGCAAGGGGTTGGCTGTTATAATTTTATGTGTGAACTAAAGTGAGATTATTTCACCAAAAGTATAGGGGATTGACTGTCATGATTTCAAAATACAACTCAAAATTCAAAATATAACTCAAAACTTTTTTCAAAACTCATAACCAAAAATTTTTTTTCTTTTCAAAACTCAACTCAAAACTCATAACTCAAAATGCGACTACACACTGAAATCATGATTCTAAAAATAATTTTAAAAAACAAAATAAAAAAATATTTTTTTGAATTTTTTTAAAATAGAGTTTTGAAAAGAGTTTGGTTTTGAATTTTGAATTGAGTTTTGAGTTGTGTATTTGGTTATGAGTTTTGAAAATAGTTTTTAAATTGATTTTGATATGTTTTTGAGTTGTGTTTAATTATGAATTTTGAAATTTTTTTATTAGAATTACAATTCCAAAACAGAACTAAACACCTTTGAAATGTAACTGCATCTTTAATGCATGAAAATCGTATGAAGGGCAGGTTGAATTGAAAAGTTGTCCAATCTCTATTTAAGTTGTGCTGAGAGCTGTTCAGGTCTATCCAAACCCAAATTGTAACTTAAGGTTATTTATTCAAGCTCGACTCGAGTTAATTTCGAATTGCCTGAATTGTCCAAATTGCACATAAATTTTAGTTTTTTCTTTTTTCTTTTTATTTATTAATTTTTTTAGGTGCAACTAAGTTAATTAATTTGTTAAAATTAAACTATTTATAATTTTTTTTATTTTATAAAATCATTAATAACATCAAAATAAATAATTTATATAATATAAGAGAGATACTGTTATGATGGCCTTTATAATTTATGAGTGAAAAAAAATAAATAAGTTAAATTTTGCATTATGTTATTTGTGTATGTAATATGTATTCAATATGATATACCGATCTAAATTATTTTAATATCATCTAATGGCTAATAATTTATATATATATATATATTTATATATATAATTTGGATTTTTGGTTGGTCGGATTATTTGATCTCTTTACTCAAGTCAATCCAAATTTAATCCAGACTTCTAACTGTTTACCTAAATCTGTACTAAATTTAAAAATATTATGCTCAAGCCTAAAAAATTTCAGACTAAGCTCGAGTTGATCGAATTGAGCTCGTCTAAATTACATCTCTATCCAAATTTATGAGATTTTATGCTCCCGAAGTGTAAATATAGTTAAACTTAACCGTTACACAGTTTATGGGCGACTGAGGGATCGTTCGGCAAACATTTAAGAAAGTTAACTTCCGATTACAAAAATTTAAAATTTAGAAAGTCATTAAATTATTTGTCATTAGTTAAAAATGCTAAATATATTTTAACTAGTTTTTCTAACAACTTTCCAAACACATTAGTATTTTATTAGCTTCTAAAATACTTAAAAAATTTGAAAAATCACAAAAAAGAAAAAGGAAAAAACTCCAAACATCCACGGAGGCCTCGTTTGGCATTTTAGTCAAAAAAAAATTCAATTCATACGAAAAATTCAAAGATTTTTTTTTTTTCATTCACACTAATTTCTGCAGGATTTTTTTTTATAAAAAAGATAAAAATAATTTATATATATATATTTTTTCATTTTATATTTTAGTTAAAAATTAAAAAAAAATCACTCCCAATATATCTAGTAGACTTTGAATAAAAGTGAACTGATTAGATTTATACATCATTAAAAAAATATTTTACCAACACAAGTTGCGTTTAGTTTATGACTTCACAAAAAAAAGGTTAAAAATGTGGCTGTCAAAGGATGTGAGTGAACCTTCTGTCTTCTTTCATAGATATTCTAGGTCAACAATAGTGGGTTGTTTTCAATCAAAATCAAATCAATGGTATCATTACTGTGGTTGTTTTTATCAAATGAGAAAATCACCATGCAAATTAAGCTTTCCTCGTATACTTGCCTTTTTGGTTAGGAGAAAAGTTAGGGATCATGAAATTTTTTTCATGAAAATGATCATGAAAGAGTTATGATCCTTGGATTACCTTGATTAGTGTGTGGTGCTTTGTTCTAAGTGTAATCCAACGGTCACAAAACTTTCATGATTATTTTCATGAAAGATTTTTCATGATACCTAGCATTGCTGTTTTGGTTAGACAAACAAATGGGCAAAAAAGAAGAAGTCCATATACTGGAGTCAGCAAATGCAGGCAATACTTTCTCTAGTTGCTTCCTAATTCATACAAATGCACTTTTCTTCGCCTTCATTGTCCAACATCATGATTCCATTTGTCTCCAATTACGAACAAAAAGAAATTCTGATATTTGATTATAATTTATTTATTTTTAATTATCTGGTATTACCCTACGAAAAATTATGAGATAGCTGTGGAGTATGCCAGGTAAGGTCCCAACTTAATATTATTGGTTAAAATTATAAAACTTAGTACCTTTTGTTATAATGTTAAAAGATAACTTGTGGTCTCGTTTGGAAATATATTATTTTTATAATTTTTTAACTTTTTATGAAAAGATATACAGAAAAATAGAGAATGATGTAACAACTTATAATGGCTTTTTAACTTTTTAACTAGAACATAAATTTACCAAACGAAACCTAAGTCTTGTTTAGAATTTAGTTATTTTAATCGACTTATTTGACTTTTTTAACATGATTAAAAAGGTTGTTCTGGGGATATAATTGGCCCTTTTTTTTTTTTTGTAATTAATTTGATTATTATAAGAAAAAAGTAAAATAGTTATGATTTGAATGGAATATTTTATCTTATTAATAATTTTAATCTATTTTATCTTTATTAACTACTTTAATTATAAAAAAAAAACCACAAACTCAAATTTCCAAACAGTCCCTTAATAAATAAGTGTCAAGTGATGTAAATCATTACTCTTAAGCCACCAAATAACCTCCCCTCTAATTTTACCTCTAATAATATACTACAATACGTATATATATTTACATCGTATCTTGGTCCTCTACTATTTTTTCTTCAAAATAATTAGGTTGCTTTCACTATATTATGGAGGATATCTTAATATTTTAATCTTTGAATTCAAATTCCTTTTAACTCTTCTATTTTATACCCATGATCTATATGATTTTTCTCTTATGGTAATTTGATCTCTAATAATTTTAATTGTATAATTTTTATCTTTTAATTTTTGCATATAGTGTCAACTTAATTCAATTGATAATATTTATAGAGAAAGGTAAAATTATTTATACAGAAAAGAATGAATTATTTCAAATTGGATGTCAATCTTTCATTCACTTTGAAGATTTTAGTTCAATTTCTAATATATTGTTATCAATTGGACTTAAATTAGCAGAATTTGAATTTTAATGGTAATGTAATTGAAACTGTAAGGCTGAATTGACACGACACAAATTGTAAGGATTATAAGGCCTTGTTTGGCATAACTTATTTTAGTCAATCTTTTTGTCTTTTTATCTTTTTTGAGTCACATCAATCAACATTTTCTCTCTACTTTTCTACACATCTTTTTATAAAAAGTTAAAAAGTACACTTATTTAGGACATCCCAAACCACCCCTAAATATGCTTTGTCCAGTTAAAAATTTGAAACTTTTCATAGGAAAATATTATTATATTAAAAATATTTGAATTATATATGTATATATTTGTGATTTCTTTATTTTAAGTCAAAACTTTAAATATTGTGATTTATAATTACAAAAAATATCGCTGTCATATCATTTTGAATGAATTTTGTGTTTAAAAATCATGTTTGTGAATTATTTTCCATGTGTATATCTTGGTCCTCCACCAATTTTTTTTTTCTTTTTTATTGTACATATATTGTGTATTTATATATATATATATATATATATTAAATCAATAGACTTAACTATTACAATGGCTGTGTGTTGGAAAAAAACAAATTCTATCATAGTGGTGGTTTTCAAAATTATTAGGGTGCTTCCAATATAGTATAACAAATTATACAAATCATATAATTAGTTTAATGGAGCCTTTTCAATGTTGCTTTCAAATATAAAAATTAATTAAAATCACTTGTTTGCTTCCATAATAAACCTAATTTTACAAATCAATACAAGTAAAGATAGGATGATTAAGTGAGTATCAAAGTTTTAAAATATCATTTACTAAACAGCCTAATTGACAAAAAAGAATAATTATATTTGGTTGTGTTTTTATTTTTATTTTCTTTAATTTTGTTGTATTTTTAGTATTTTCAAAAAGAACAAAAATAAAAAGTCAGGAAACACGTATCACTCTCATGACATTTTTATTTTATTTGTGAGTGAATGAAATTAGAAAATTCAAGGACAAGTTTTTGTTGTTTCTTACAAAGTTGTTTTTAGAAAATTTTCTAGAGAACAATTTTGGGAACACTACAACAAATTAAGGTTTTCAACGTAAGAATTTAGGAATAAATTTACATTTTAAAGATGAAATATTTTTGTTGTTAAAAGTGTCGTCATTATTACAATTTTAAAGACGAAATAAACATCTAATGATGAATTATTATCTTTTTGGAATCACAAAATTTGTGTGAAAAAATAAAACTTTTTTGGGATCAAATTGTTTTGTACTTGCAACATTTTCAAAATTTTGTCATTAGTAGACTCTTTTTTGACTTTTTGGGATAATCTTTTAGCGATTATCTTCTCGTGAAAAAAATTGATCTCCAAATATTTTTTTAATCAAATTTTTATTTTTGGAGAGAAAAAAAAAAAAAAAAGAGAAAATTAGTAAAACATCCCTCTCCAAATTTGAGTAGTAGGAGAAATCCAATATGTTTTTTTTATTAGCTAAATTCTCTCAATGAAATTTCTCTGTGATCATATCAAAATATTTTAAAAATTCATCTGTATCAAATTTTCTCTGTGAAAATGTTGAGAGACCCCAACTATTATGAAAATATTATATATGTTTTATATTATAAAATCTTAATATCAAGAACCTTAAAAAAAATGCCTAAAAAAAAAATGTAGTCCCTAAAAATCTTATTTTTTTATAACAGATACAAATAAGTTTTTTTTTTTTTTCCCTGAAAAATGAAAGAGAAAAATGACAACACAACTGAACAAATTAATTATGTACGTAATAAGCCCACAGGATTTTCACCAAGCAAAATTCTGGGCTGCATTTTTGCTTGCATTACTGGGCTGCTTGGTTGATATCTTTCCAACCCTGTTTGCCCTGTGTGGTTTTTGTGATCTTTGCTCCTCTTTTTATTGTTTTTATTGTTGATTGTCAATGTCTTTTTGCTTGATAATTTTCAATAAATATCCTTTTGGCTGTCTCAAAAAAATAAGCCCACAGGATTTTCAAACCAAATGAATTTAGGGAAAACAATAGAACAATGGTTGTCAGTAAAAATAATTATAAAAAAGTAATTTATAATGTAATAATTAAAATTATTATTATTTTTTTTTTTACCAATGTGTAATAATTTTAAAAATCTTCCCCTAAATGGTAATTTCTTCATGAATTTAAACCCCAAAAAAGGTAATTGCACCTTTAGTGGAATTTCAAAAAAAAAAAAAAAATCATATTAATGAAAATTTTTATAATTTTAATTATGATCATTTATAATTTTTTTTTAACAATACCACTGGTGTGATATTTTTTAAAAACAAAATATAAAATAAAATAAAATAAAGAAATGAGATTTGAAGACAAAAGGAGAGTTGACTGGTATTTACGTTGACCAGAAACCAATCCCATGATGTAGAAAATTGGTATGTGGTAGTTAGGTTGGATGGCCGTGATTAATGAAAATCGGCAGACTTTGCGTACCGCCTGATTGGAATATTTTCGTGGATACCTCACTTTTCACACCACAATAGGTCTCCTTGGTCTTGTTTAAAAAAAAAAAAAAAAAACCTCTTTGGTGGTGCCAATTGTTTTCAATTTGAAATTTGATAATTATCAATTTCTCAATAGTTAGTTTTTTCATTTTATTTAAATTAACTTGATCTTATAAAATATAAACATGAATTGCATCAAACATTTTGATATAAAATTTTAAAATAATAAAGACAAAAAAGTGTACACTTTTCATAAGCTACGCTAAATAAAATTTATTAATTTATGAGTCTAATCAGGTTGCTAATATCAAAGTTTTCACTGATTAGCTCTTGGTTATCGAGATATGAGCTAACTTGGGTCCAATTGAGATTGGTAGAATGGCAGATACCTTGGATTATAAAAAACAAAGAAAAGAAAATGAAAAATGTTTGATGACTTGAATTTTTGTGGTTTGAATGATTTAAATATATCAAAATTATATCATTTTGCATTTAAAATGACGTCGTTTTGGACGTTTCGAACCATTTGAATCATGATTTTTCGAACTATCTAACATTATTGAAAGAAAATAAGACTTTCGGCTTAGTGGTTTTGTAGTATCACTTTGCGATGCGAAATTGCAAGTTGAATGCCAAAATTTAAATAATTTGTGATGTTTATTTCTTTAGCATTATGGTACTTGTAGTGATTGTTGGATTGGGTGATTATTATTGTTAGGCTACTCATCACTTTGTTGTCACACTTAGGCTAAGTTTGGGAAGTCTCAAAAAAGTTAAAAAATCAAAAAGTTACTTAAAAAGTTAAAAAGTTATCATTATTTATCAAAAGTCAACAATTACAACTGCACAACTTCCAATACTAATTTTTCCCTACACATTAATTTAAACAATTTTTTAACAGTAATGCTACTAATCCCACACCCCTGTGAGACATTTGGTAAAACTTTTGGTAGAATTTTTGGTGTCTCTAGCATTTTTCATTTTTTAATACACATTTTTCCATAAAAAGTCAAAAAGTTAACCCAAACATTCATATTTTCAACCTCAACTTTTTAGTCTAAAAAGACAAAAAGTGCACTTATTTAGGACACCCCAAACAACGCCTTATATTTGTAATTACTCTTAATCATTGAATTTTTTTTTTATTAAGAATTCATTTGGGAAGAATTTTTTTAACTTGCATTTTAAAATTTTTGGCTAATTTAACCTGGTTAAATTAGTTTTGTTTGGGAAATTTTTTTTAACTTTTTTATTTTTCTATGAAAGAAAAAAATAAAATAATTATGATTTAGATGTAATATTTTATGTTATTAAATTTATTTAATTTAATTTATTTTTTTATATTTTTTTAGTCTCAATCGAAACTCAACTCACTTACGAAACGAGGGGTGCAATAGACTGATTTTCATGGACGGTTAGGCAATTACGTGGACAATTCGTGTCTGAGTACAAGGTATAGCAGCCTTCTGATTTTGTTTTTTCCCCCTCAGCAACCTTCTTTCTTTCTTTCTCTGATTTTACAATTTCTGTACATGCATTTAAAGTGGGTTCTCTTATTTTCAAACCCTATTGAGACCAATGTATCGACCGCATTTACTATCAAAGTAGAAAACCCGTCATTCATTTGAATTTCTTCATTATATAAATTGGAAAATGATGCGCAAGTTACAACAATGGCTCCACCAAAACATTTTGTCCAATATTATGTACTAGATTTTAATTAATGATATAATGTTAAGAAAGTTAAAGAAGTAGAATTATTTGGTATCAATGGAAAAATGGAGTTTTCAATAATTTCTTACCAGAACTTGTTTGGTAAATAAGCAATTCTCAAACTGGGCATTAATTTCCAAAAAATGATTCGGGGGGGGTCCAGTCTTGTCAAATTTACAATGATAGAACTACTACACGTTGGAATGTTAAGTTTGGGAGAATTAACTGTACAGTGGTATGGTAGAAAAAATTGCAAAATTATGAAAAAATATATTATTTTAGGGTTTAGTTTGTTTTAAATTGAAAATTTGATTTAAGAGAGTATTTGAGTTTAAAAGTCCATTGTGAGCCCAATCTTAGTGATACGAATTGTTCACAATTTTAAAATTCGTTGAGAACAATAAATATATAAAAAATTAAGATTAGATTTCGAAAACTACATATTTGAATCACATTTGTCTTAAAAACAAAATGAACGGCTGCCGTTCATTTTCTTAAGACAAAAATATGTGATTCAAATATATAACTTCCGAAGTCCAATAATTTTGATTTTTTACATGTTTATTCTTCTCAATGAGTTTTAAAAGTGGACAGTTCGCATCACCAAAATTGGACTCACAATGGGCTCACTAAGCCCAAATGCTCTCTCAAGTTGGATTCCTAACTTGAGAGAAGATTAACCCATCATTTTAATTATTAAAATGTATAAACTTACCACTGATTTATATTTTTTTTTTTGCTACCACCATGCTACTATTTCCCCTTTAGCTTTTAGTTAAAAAGTTAATACAAGTTATTGTAGACACCCCATTTTTGACCGACCTTAAGACTCAGACGTCACCGATTGAGCGCTCGGTGATGTTGCATATTGTGCTCGTTCAGAAGTCTCAGAGTTGCGGCCGTGAGCCCTGCCTCCGGACTTCCGAACCCTCTTCTGTGTCTTGCCTCGGTTTGCGAGTCAGGCTCGGTTTTCTCTGTTTTTCTTCCTGAGGGGAGGGAGAGGTCCAGTAGACCATCTCTCAGTGGCCGTGTGCTACATTTCGTGGCCGTAGGCCATTTTGCCCATTTCGGAGCCCGGTTCTCGGTTTTCGGAGCCGTCAGGCCGTGTGCCTCGGTTCGGGACTGCCTAACCATCTCCGATTCCTCCGGTTTTTGGCATGCATCTCATTTACTCCCTTTCGAGGGACACTGGGGCCTGAGAGACCCACTTCGTGGCCGAATGCCACTTTCGGTGCTTAACGGCCTATTTTCGGGACCCCGAACTGCGTGTTTTGGCCCCCGAGCATTCGTTTTGCATTGGTTTTTGTTCATTTTTTGCAGGTACCTCTGTTTTATCACCAAGAAGGTCACTGAAGGGTGGGAGGCCATCAATTGTCTCAGCAACCAGTTATGCTTCTCTGGCGCCCTCCGACGCCCGTTTTTCTCACTTCCGAGCCAATGTTGACCACTCTAGGGCCACTCTCTTTAACCCAAAACCACATATTTGTGTTGTACACACATGGGAGGACCCTAATATCACATGGCCGGCCAGAAATTCCACCTGACCCTTTTGAACCCCTCCTGAAAATGGCTTGTTCTCTCTCCTGTTTTAGAGTTGCCAATTTTGAACTACATGGCTGTGTTGAGGGCACATGGGAGGACACCTTTCTCTGGTGGCCGGCCAGAAAATCAGCTTGAACCTTTTGACCCCTAGCCGGCCGGCCATGGGGGGTGGCCGGCCGGCCACCTGCAACAAAAATGCCAGGCCGGCCTGCTTCTTCAGGTTGAGTACATTCCAGCTGTGCCTTGGTTTTCCCCAAAAAATATCTCTATCCGGGGGACCCTTTTGGAGGGAAATAAGGGCTCATTTCCCTCCACTTTTGCCTTGATTCTCCTCTCCATCTCTTGTCTATATAGAGGGCCTCCCAACTCTAGAGAAAGGGTTACAAGAATTGTTTGGAGCATATACATACATATCATTCCATTTCCTTCAAGTTTAGGCTCCATTTCTTCATCATCTTCAAGCTCTACCATCACCACTCCATTCCAACAACAAAGGGAGGAATTCCAGCAGCTTAGAGTCATCAAATTTGGTCCAAGAAGTAGTCAAAGTATTGGTCTTCAAGGGTAAGTAGACTTTCCCCCTTTTGTAGCCCATTTTTGCACCAATTTGTTGGCCTATTTGCTTACTGTTTTGGGCTCCAACCCTAACTGAAAGGGTCATTATTTTGAGCCATTCTTCATGTTTTTTTAAGGGCTCAACCCTGTTTGAGCCCCCCATTTGGTACTTGCTTCAATACCTCTTTGTATGCCATTATTTTGCATGGTATTTCTAGCCTACTTGTGATCTGTTTTTGAGCATGATATAAACTGTGGTTAGGCCTATTTTGGACCCCTCTACAATATTGTAGAAGGGCTCAACACTGTTGGGGGCCTCCATGTAGCACTTACCATTATACCCCTCTTTGGCCCCCATTTTTGCATGCTTTGTGAGCTTACCTTGCCTTTGTTTTTAGGCCATGATCAGAACTTAAAGTGGTCATTTTTTGACCTTCTTGACATGATTTATTAAGGGTCTTTGGCTTTTTGATGTTTATTTTGTATACCTCATGTTATAGCCTCTTTTGAGCCTCATCTCGCATGACATTTTGAGCACATTTGTATACTGATTTTGGGGCTGTCATAAACTGTAAATGTTCATATTTTTGGCCCCTCTTCAGTTTTGTAGAAGGGTATTTTGTTGTTTGGGCTTTTCATTTACCATCTACTTCAATACCCCTCTCTTGGCCCCTATTTTTGCATGCCATTGTTGCCCTATCTATGCTTGCTGTTCGGCCATGTTTTAGACTGGAAAATGCTTGTTTTGGGGCTGCCTTGCTATTGTATTTTCATTCCATGTCCATATTGTGCATGCATTGCATAGCTATAGGCCATTTCGGGTGCCTAAATTCGCATTTCGGGACCATTCCTTGCATTTGGTGTCATTTCGCCATCTTTCGGGACTGTTTTCCCCCATATTTCAGTGCTGAAATTCCATTGGCATGTTTGCATATCATTTTCCATGTCATTTCATGCCTTAATGCCATTGCCTCGGTTTGCGTGCCCGTGTGCACGCATTTCGAGGCACTTCACTTTTATCCGACGGCCTCTTATGTGAGTGTGGCTGAGGTCCACTCATGTTAGTGTAAGTCCATTTTGCATTCTGTATGCCATTTTAGTCTCATTGCATTCCGTATGCCATTGCCTCGGTCTGCGTGCCCGTGTGCACGCATTTCGAGGCACTTCACTTTTATCCGACGGCTTCTTATGTGAGTGTGGCTGAGGTCCACTCATGTTAGTGTAAGTCCAATTGCATTGCATATGCCATTTTATGCCTTAGGATCATTTCCTCGGTTTGCGTGCCCGTGTGCACGCATTCCGAGACATCTCATTTTCATAGCATTGTGTACGTTAGGATTGTATCTTAGTTGCATTTCATACATATCATGCATATTGCATTGTGTTCGGGATAGGAGTTAGCCCGGGCACGGGAAACGGGGTGCGTTTCGTACTCCGAGTGACGGAACGGGTCTCAATTCCCCAGTCACCGACACTCCGGATTATCCATGATGGAGTTAGGTCTAGTTGTATTTCCATGAGTATTCATTCTATATTGAATTGTGCAATTCGGCTCCTCGGCCATCATGCATCGATATGCGTGATTGGTGGCACGAGGATCGAGGCATGCATATATTTGTGAAATACATTGCTATGCCCATTTCCTGCTCTCTGTTGCAGCATATCAAGAATCAGCGGTCTTCCGAAGCTTGGCGCGCTTTTCGAGAAACATTGCGAAACAGAGGCTAATTGGGGCATTCCAGTGGATTTCCGCGCAAGGCAGCCCAAACATACATCGTTCATCAGAAGCAAGGCAGTCCCTGGCTTGCATGCCAGTTTACAGTTTTCTTAGTTAATTTGTTAATTAATTAGAAATTTGTATATTATTCGGACTGTAATATTTGGACTGTATTATTCTTTCATTTGGGACTGTATATTCTTTTGGACCCTCTGCGCGAGGGCATAATTGTAATAAGTGTGGGTGAGTGTGATGTATGTCTTCCAACCCCACGTCTTTCTTCCCTTCTATTTATCCGCTTATGATGGTTAGATTAGGGCATATTTCAATTAGCATACAGTATGACAGCATGTTTGCATCATTCATCTGTTTTGCACGCACCGGACTCGGCGCATCATACAAACTGCATTTGTATTTCAATTCCAAATTGAATACGTGTTAGTTGTAGCATTCCATATGCCATGTTTAGAATAGCCGAGCCTGCTACAGTTTGCATTTTTGCATGTGTTGCATTAGGCATTTCAGCATACTTAGGATCATGCATGATTTCTAATGTAGTTTCTGTTTTGGTTTAGAGTACTCGGTGAGTTTTTATGCTTTAGCACCCTTGCATGCGTGTGAGTGTTGCCATGATAGCATGCTTGCCATGAGGCTATTTGTTTATGTGATATAACTGCCTGAATGCCTGTGGGTGAAGGTTGGGTTATCTGAATTGGAATAATGCATTTATTGTTTGTTTTAAGCCCACTAGATTGTGGCAACACCATGTTTTCTAAGCCCACCTGAGGGTGGCAAAATCTGCATTTTAAGCCTACCTGCGGGTAGCAAACCATCTTCCAAACAAGCATGAAATGTTTTGTTCCAATTCAGGTGATTCAGTCTATACTTGTATGCTGTGCGCATCACATAGTAACCTAGGCTAATAACCGGAATAAGAACATACAATGTTTTCAAAATAAGATATCATGATTAGTAGAGGCCGGTCTTTGACCGGGCGAGCGGGGGTGCTCACGAAGTGACCTTCCCCAATCGTACCCAAGTTCCCGAGTCGAGGCAACTTTGGTGATGACGGACACGTGGTGTAGACGTCCCCGAACGCATCCCCGGGAGGGTTACTCCCGTTCTGTTCATTTGGGTTCACTATAGTTCAAGGACTCAAAACGTCACGGTTCTAAATCTTGAACCAAAGAGTCCAACTCTGGCAAATCGTTTTGAAGAAAAACTGATTTT
Source organism: Camellia granthamiana (assembly GCA_036172215.1). NCBI lineage: Eukaryota > Viridiplantae > Streptophyta > Magnoliopsida > Ericales > Theaceae > Camellia > Camellia granthamiana. The sequence continues at coordinate 37,263,522 of CM069909.1, read as the reverse complement.
GAAAAGAAGTGCCAAACATGGACTGCTTTGCCAGATTACAGAGTCGCCACCTAAATATTTTTAAAATGGGGAATTTAGGAAACCCTGACTCGGTGCCGAAGGCCACGTGTCCGTCATCACCAAAGTGGTCTTGGCTCGGGAGCTTGGGTACGATCGGGGAAGGTCAGCTATGAGCACCCCCTTTCGCCCGGTCCGAAGACCGGCCTCTACTAACCGTGATATCCAATTTTGAAAACTTTATGCGTTCTTATCCCGGTTATTAACCTAGAATTACTATGTGATGCGCACAACACAAAAGTATAGACTAGATTGCCTAACTTGGAAATAAACATTGCATATCCGTTTTGTTTGGAAAACAGTTTGAAATGGCTACTCGCGAGTAGGCTAAAACACGGATTTCGATGAGTATTCCCAACTCAAGTAACCCAACCTCCACCCACAGGCATTCAAGCAGTTATATCACATAAGCACTTAGCCTCATGGTAGTCATGCTATTATGGCAACATTCACACGCATGCGATATGCTAAAGCATAAAAGCTCACCTAGTACTCCAAGCCAAAACAGAAACTTATTAGAAATCCATGCATGGACCTAAGCATACTGAAATGTCTAATGCAACACATGCAAAGATGTAATCTAGGCAGGCTCGGCTATCCTAAGCATGGCATGTGAAATGCTACAACTATCACGTATTCAATTTGGAATTGAAAGTACGATGCAGTTTGTATGATGTACCGAGCCCGATGCATGTCAACAAATGCGTGGATGCACACATGCATTGCATAAGGTATGCTAATTTAAATATGCCCTAATCTACCATCATAAGCAGGTAAATAAAAGGGAAGAAAGAAGTGGGGGTTGGAAGACATACACACACTCACCCACACTTATTACAATTGCGCCCTCACTCGGAGGGACCAAAATAATAATACAGTCCCAAAATAAATGAATAAATATTACAAATTCTAATTACTGAATAAATAAATGTGAAATAAAAGGGGGCCACAGCCCCTCGCCTCGGGATGCGCGAATGATGCATGCTCAATGTCCGCCTTGCCCGGGAACCCGCACCATGCCTCTGTTCCCTCTGCTTTTACTGCCCTGCCTCTCTGCAAAATTGCCAGAGTCCTGGGATACCTTCCACATACCCTGAATATTACCACCGGCTGAAGGGTTGGACCATCGGATGCAGGGTTTAGCCACCGGCTGCAATTGAGATTATCGGCACAAAAAGTGTGCCGGTCAGCACTGAAGAGTGCCGGTCGGCACTAAATTCCTGCAGGAGACAGTTTTGACAGCAGCAGACAGCAACAGAGCATGGTATGGAATTTTGGGACAAATGTATGCACGGACACACTCCCTATCATGCAATGGACTCAAGGGAGCATGGCCCTCGCCCCCCGGGCCACCAATCACGCATTTCAATGCATGATGGCCCAAGAAGCCAAAGTGTGCAACCTCAATGTGGAATGAAATGCACATAAACAAACAAAGAGCTCAACCTCTATGATACTCAATTCAAGAGGTAAAGCATGCATGTCAAATGCAACCTAAGCATGCAATCTAACATGCAATATGAACATGCAAGTATATAAACATGCTAGGCACACAACCTAAGCGACACATACAAAGTAAGCATGCTACAACACATGAGGGAATGGACTTAAACTAGATTAGGCAGCCTCAAACAAGCCTAAAACAGTGGCCATAAGATGAAAATGAGGTGCCTCGAAATGCGTGCACACGGGCACGCAAACCGAGGCAATGGCATGAAATGGCATGGCAAACGATATGCAAACATGCTAATGGAATTTCAGCACTGAAATGTGGGGGAAAACAGTCCCGAATCATGGCCAAAGTACATCCGATGCACGGAATAGTCCCGAAACATGAATTTTGGCACCCGAAATGGCCTATAGCTATGCCAAACGTGCAAGATATGAACATGAAGTATGAAGACAGCAGCTAGACAGTCCCAAAACAAGCATTTTTCAGTTTACTACATGGCCACAAAAACACATACAAGTATGGGAAAAATCCTATGCAAGGAAAGGGCCACAAGGAGGGCAAAGAGATAACCGATACATGGAGGCTCCAAACAAGTGAGGGCCCTTCTACAATGTTGTAGAGGGACCCAAAATATGGCTATTTAAAGCAGATGTCCGAGCCGAAATCAGTCTACAAATAGGCTCAAAATGTCATGCAAAACAAGGGCAAAATGAGGCCACAACATGAGGTATATAAAGGGTGTATCAAACAGTCAAAGACCCTTCATGAGACATGTAGAGGGGGTCAAAATAAGACACTTTTCAGGCCTGTCTAAGACCCAAAAACAGAAGCATGGTAGGCTAACAAAGCATGCAAAATTACGGTAAATAGAAGAGATTATGAAACAAGTGCAAGATAGAGTTACCAAACATGGTTGAGAAGGGCTCAAAATAAGCCTACTTACAGTTTATTACATGCTCAAAAACAGGTTATACACCAGCCAAATATACTATGCAAGAATCATGGCATACAAGGGGGTAAAGAGATAGGTGCTAGATGCTATCACCAAACAGCAAGGGGTCCTCAATCAAACATGAAGAGGACCCCAAAATAAGACTATTTGAAGTTTGGGTCGGAGCCCAAAAGTGCTTGCAAGCAAGGCTTAGATATGGATCAAGAAAAGGTTAGAAAAGGGAGAATGAGAACTCACCCTTGAAGACTAACTCTTGGCTGCCCTTTTGACTGAAAAACAGTGCCTCCTAGCCTCTGAGAAGACCTCCAAGCCGCTGGAAATGGAGTGGTGGTGGTGGTGCTAGGTGGTGGTGAAGGAATGGCCCAAGAACAAGGGTGTTTGGAGGTGGAATGAGAGAGATATATTGAGAGATGGAAGGATGTATATGTATATATCAGATATACATATATTTCTCTGGTTTTTTGTTCCAAAGTCTCCAACCCTAAACAATGGAGGAGGAGGGTTGCTTATATAGGCCAAGACCAAGTCTAAGACTTAGTGGCTAAGCAAAGGAAAAGGGTCAAGGGGTGCAAAGCTTATTTTACAAGCTTGGACAGCTGGTAGGCTTCTTGAGGAAGCCAAGACAAGGGGTCAAGGCTTCCTCAAGAAGCCTTGAACAAAGGGTGCAAAATAAGGGCCAAAAGGGTGCAAAATAGGCACATGGATGCACGTGGATCTGATTCTATGCATCCCAACTGGCACAGCTGGTATGCACCAGGCTTGGGGGGTGCAAAGGGTTCAGGTCGGCCAGAAGGTTTGATCATCGGCCAAAATAAAGTGCCGGTCGGCACTATATATTGCCGGCCAGATAAATAGAGTGCCGACAGATGATTCCATGGCCAAAAAAGTGCCAGTGGGTATGCAAATCGAAGCCCCGGAAGTTAACTTTCCAATGGCGCAAACCTTGCATCAAAATTCCTCCTTTGAAAAAAGTTATGCCCTTTTCCGTAAAGCCGCGCAGACTCGATCCAACCGGGATGATGCCCAGCTTCAATCAATCATATCTCCTCCACCCTGACTTGGCTCTAGGAGATTCTTGAACCAAAAATGAAGCTCTGGAAGTCTTCTTTCCAATGGTAGTGGCCTCATAGCTTAACTCCAAGTATGCAATTGAATAAGCCTGATTCAGCGAGGGCCGCTCGACTTTCTTTTACCCGGATTCATGGCGAACTTCTTCTCCAACCTATTTTCTCCCCTCCTCTCCTCTTTTCTTCAACTCCAAACCCCTAAACAAAGTGTTTTGAAGGGTTCGCCTCTCTCCTTGCCGAAGGAATTGAATCTTTGCCCTGCACATCTCTCAACACCGAGCAAACCATCAGTAATGCCCAAGTCTTGAGGGCGGTCAAAAATGGGGTGTCTACACGTGGCCTTTGGCACCGAGTCAGGGTTTCCTAAATTTCCCCATTAAAAAATATTTAGGTGGCGACTCTGTATCTGGAAAAGCAGTCCATGTTTGGCACTTCTTTTCTAAAAATCTGTTTTCTCAAAACGATTTGCCAGATTTGGACTCTTTGGTTCAAGATTTAGAACCGTGACATTTGAGTCCTTCGAATTGTAGTAGACCCAATATCGAACCAGAACGGGGAGGGGGGACTCGCACTCCTCGCCCCGGGATGCGTTCGGGGACGTCTACAGTTTCTGGCGACTCTGCTGGGGATTTAGAGAACTTGACTTGAACTCATGATATCTGGTTTTGACTACACTTGTGTGTTTCTTTGCATTGCATTTGCATTGGTGCGCCTAGGACACCGTGTTTGCCATCTGCTATTCCTGAGCGGTTTGCCGGAGGCTTGTCTTGTCAAGGCATGTCCGTAAGGCTGATCGGTTACGGGCTCTGCCAGTATGGGAACACAAACCTCGGTTTTACCGGGGCACCCTTTTTGACCATTCGACCTAGTGCATATTCGGATCCATAGTGACCATTCCAAGCTAGGACAGGTTGCTTACCCGTTTATAGGTTGTTTGAAGCCGCTGCGTGCGTAGTGAAACCCTAGTTCCTGACAAAATAGGACAGGGAAACCCAACCCCAACATAGGGGTGTTTTGGCTCTCACTTATCGGTTATGTGCTTGTTAGAGTGCGTCTCTACAGGGAATGCATGTATCAGTTTCTGAGTTTGGGCATCAGGCTTGCGGGCATCAGTTTTTGAGATTAGGCATCACGCCTGCGGGCATCAGTCAGTATCTGAGAATCAGTTATCTGCGGATACCGGATTCAGTTTTGGGGAACAGTGATACAGGAACAGTAATCAGTGATTGAGGACAGTGTATACCCAGCTTATCAACCATGTGTTGTATGCCCGACTGTGTGTTGTGTATTTAATTTAAGCTGTTATGCTGTCCGTTTATCTGGTTATTTATTTCCTTTTCGCTTTATTTATCTTTTTGCTAGGGCAGGTTTGTAGCACAATTGCTTCCGAACCCGTAGATATACCCCAAGCACTTTGGACACGAGGTCGCCGACTCATTCGATCCGAGGATCTGGTTGACGGACATCCAGTGTTCCACTCTCTACCCCCGATTGTTAGAAGAAGGCCGAGGAGGCGCAGTGTGTCAGAGCAGAGATTATCGGGGCAGCAGTCTACTTTAGCAGCAAACAGTCGGACTGAGGTTTCTGTTTCCGCTATAGAGATACACTTACCGGTTATTCAGATGGATCCGCCGAATACATCAGGGATGGAGGCGATGATGCGCCAAATGCATGAGAGCATGAAACAAATGCAAGAAGATGCCACCCGCCAAGCGGAATTCTCCAAGCAGCAGGCCGCTGTCATGGCCCAGCAGGCCGAGCTGATCACTAGGCTGCAACAGCAGAATGCGGCATTTGCTTCACATCAGGCTCCTCCTCCACCCGGAGCTCCATTACCCGAGCAGGCATCCACTGGTCAGAATACCCTGCCGAATCCCCAGAATACCCCCCTAAACACCCAGAACACCCTACCCAATGTCCAGAATATTCAAGAGGACACAGGCCATCCAACGGGGCTGGCTCCGCCCCCGCTTCTGCCTCAACTGTCCAAGAATCTTACACCCAACCACCCGGACTCTCCATTCGAGTTTGAGATAGACCATACAGCTCTGAAATTGAGCAAACTAGAGAAGCTTTTTAAGAAATCCCAGGGGGTGAAGGCCATCCCAGACATCGAAGATGGGTACACTGATGTGGCCGTAACATTGCCAGACAGATTCAAGATGCCACAGATTGATCGTTTTGATGGGTCCAGAGATCCTATGGTCCACCTCCGGCTATTCTCAGACATCCTGCGGCCAATGGGCCTAACCCGACCACAAAAGCTTTCCCTGTTTGGCCGAACTTTGTCAGGTGTGGCCGCCATCTGGTATGCAAAGCTGGAAGATGATGTCAAAAGAAATTGGGATGAGATGGCTGAGGCCTTCGTTGCATAATACTCGTACAATACACAGATCGAGATTACAACTCGTGATCTCGAAACAACGAGGCAAGAGGCCAATGAGACTTTCTCAGATTTTGTAACTCGATGGAGGGCAAAGGCATCGATGATGACTTTGAGGCCTACAGACAAAGATCAAATTAGGATGATTGTGCGCAATCTCCAACCAAAACTCATGCAGAAGATGATCGTACTCCCCTTTCCCACTTTCTCAGACTTACACGAAATGGGGGTACAGATCGAGGATGCGATGAAGCAAGGTCTGATTGACCAGGACCGGGAGCAACCCCGGAGGACATTTAACCGTAACAACAACGCAGGCCCGAGTGGTGCTGCAAATACCAGAACTTCGGAGGTCAGTATGGTCACCACCATTCCCCCTCCCCAGCCAAGGCCCGCGGCGGCCACACCCTTTTCCAATACATCCGGGAGCAGTACTCAAGCCCCGAGATATCAGTCCAGGGGCCAAAGAACCTTTACTCCACTATACATGCCCTTGTCCAAGGTTCTGGGGGTCTTGATTAGAAAGGGACATCTAAAACCCCTGGAGCTGAGGCCGCCACCAAATCCACTCCCCCCCCTCTCACAACCCAGCCAAGTATTGTGCCTACCACCAGCAGCACGGTCACGATATCGACCATTGTTACAGGCTGCGTCACGAGGTTCAGGACCTCATCGACAAAAATGTGATTCTACCTCCAGATAGACCTAACGTCACAACCAACCCACTCCCTACCCATAACCAAGATCCACCACCCAAAAGAGTCAACCTTATCCAAACTGGGGTCGTATCCTACGATCCTAGTATCTATATTACTCCCTCTTACCTACCCAAGCCGGAGGTGATCTTTCCTGATTGCACCGATTCCTTGTGCATGTTGGACACCTTCACAACCCAATCTGAGTCAAAGGTGGTGACCACTGAAGATGGAACAGGGTAGGTTTCAGAGGAGAACAGAGTTGTTGAGTCTGGGATGGAACAGCCCGGGAATTATGCTGGGGGAGCCTATGATCCAAGCGAATACATCTTATCATTGGGCCGGTCTGGGCTGAGTGTGGGGTTGCCAGAAAGAGCTGAACTGTGTATGATTCAGGGGGACAGACTTGAACAGGGGGCAGATGATCTGACAACAGTAGAAGAGGACTTCGCCAACCTCCAGTTCTTCAACGACCAAGAATCAGGAGATGCAACAATCAACTGGTTTGAATATGAAGAGTCGGCGGAGGCCACCGGGTGGCTAGATGATCAGCCTGATATTGTGGAATTTCAGCCAGAGCAAGGCCCGGCAGGGGCAAAAGTATCAATGGTGGCCGGAAGGGTCGAGAGTCAGAATGGATTGCCGGAGAGGGCCGGTATAAAGAATTTCGCTCAGGACCTAAGCATTGTGGATGCAAAGACAGTGGAACAACAAACTGCAGCGACGCAGATAGAACAGGAGAAGTTTTGGGATTCCGAGAGAATCAGAAAGGCAAAAGCCCACGAGGGGGCTGAGAGTGCTGTGGGCACAAGAACGGAAAATGCTGTGAGCATATGGGATGAAGGTACTGAGAGTACACATTTGCCAGAACCAGACAGGTGTCTTTTGGATGCTAACGGGATGTGGTGGGAAGACGACGACTTATGTCTTGCCCACACAGACGAAGATTGGGGAGTAAATCAACCAGACATCACGTGGTACCTCGATGAGGTGGACCATATGACCAGGAGCGGGCGGTACTTCAAGCCCCCACACCTTGACCAGCCCGAAGCATCTGGAAAAGACAAAGAAGCAGAGAAACAGAGAGAGAGACAAATTGAAGAAGAAGCTGTGCTGAGACAATTAAAGAAGATACAAGCAGACATCTCCATCTGGGGACTGCTTATGGCCTCACGAATGTGTTGATTGTTGTGTTGCCAAAAGTCATAGATTACCTTTTTCATTGTCTAATTCCACTGTCAATAAACCTCTTGCTTTAATACACAGTGATGTTTGGGGCCCATTTTCTTCCACTTCTGGTTACAAATACTATGTTCTCTTTGTGGATGATTTTAGTAGATTCACATGGTTGTATCCATTAGCTTACAAGAGTGAAGTGTATGATAAGTTTCTCGAATTCAAAGCTTATGCAGAAATTTTTTTCTCTACATCTCTTCAGATCCTTAGAACTGATGGTGGCACAAAGTTTTTTAATAATAAAGTGAAGCAGTTCACTATGTCTTAAGGTATTGTTTATCAACACTCATGTCCCTATACACCATCTCGGAATGGTGTGGCTGAAAGGAAGCACAGACACCTCACTGAAGTTGCAATTGCTTTACTTCATCACTAATTTGTTCCCCTCTATTCACTACAAGAAAAAGCACACTCGGCGACCAAATTTCCCGACTAAAAAAAATTTGGTCGCTAAAAGTATAGTTGTTAGCGGCAAAAACAGCATTAGTAGCTAAAAGTAAAGCTTTTTGGCGATTAAAGAATTTTAGTAGCCAAAAGTCTACAATTAGCGACTAAAAATAAGTTTGGTCACTGATTATATGGGTTTTAGTGCCTAAAATTTTTTTGTAACCCAAAGTAAAGCTTTTTGGCGTCTAAAAAAATTTAGTAGCCAAAAGTCTACAATTGGCGACTAAAAATAAGTTTGGTCGCTAATTATATGGGTTTTACCGACTAAAAAAATTTTAGTAGCCAAAAGTAAAGTTTTTTGGTGACTAAAAAAATTTCAGTAGCCAAAAGTTTACAATTGGCGACAAAAAAATAAGTTTAGTTGCCAAAAGTGGTCATTTTTAGCGACTAAAATTATTTTGGTCTCTAAAAGTTATTTATTTATTTTTTTATTTTGCTACTAAATAGTTTATTTTACATAAATTATGTAATAAAATAATTATATTTATACATATACTTTATATTAATATGGGTGTATGTACTTGTAACAAGCCCGCGGGGGACCTCGCTACAGCTCGGACTCAGTTTTTGTCACGGTTCTTAATTTTGAACCAAAGAGTCTAAATCCGGCAAATCGTTTTGAGAAAACAGATTTTTTGAAAGAAGTGCCAAACATGGACTGTTTTGCCAGATACAGAGTCGCCACCTAAATATTTTATTTTTGGGAAATTTAGGAAACCCTGACTCGTTGCCTAAGGCCACGTGTCCGTCATCACCAAAGTTGCCTCGGCTCGGGAACTTGGGTACGATTGGGGAAGGTCACTTCGTGAGCACCCCCGCTCGCCTGATCAAAGATCGGCCTCTACTAACCATGATATCTAGTTTTGAAAACATTATGCGTTCTTATTCCGGTTATTAGCCTAGGATTACTATGTGATGTGCACAGCATACAAGTATAGACTCGGTCGCCTGAATTGGAACGAAACATTTCCTGTTTATTTTTGAAAGTGGTTTGCTACTCGCAAGTAGGCTTAAAATGCAGATTTTGCCACCCTCAAGTAGGCTTAGAAAACATGGTTTTGCCACTATCTAGTGGTGTAGACGCGCCCTTGGGCCTTACTACAGTTCAGGACTCAAATTTCGTCACGGTTCTTACTCTTGAATCAAAGAGTCCAAATCTGGCAAATCGTTTTGAGAAAACAGATTTTAGAAAGAAGTGCCAAACATGGACTGCTTTGCCAGATACAGAGTCGCCACCTAAATATTTTATTTTGGCAAATTTAGGAAACCCTAACTCGTTGCCTAAGGCCACGTGTCCGTCATCACCAAAGTTGCCTCGGCTCGGGAACTTGGGTACGATTGGGGAAGGTCACTTCGTGAGCACCCCCGCTCGCCCGATCAAAGATCGGCCTCTACTAACCATGATATCTAGTTTTGAAAACATTATGCGTTCTTATTCCGGTTATTAGCCTAGATTTACTATATGATGCACACAGCATACAAGTATAGACTGGATCGCCTGAATTGGAACAAAACATTTCATGTTTGTTTTTAAAAGATGGTTTGCTACTCGCAAGTAGGCTTAAAATGTAGATTTTGCCACCCTCAGGTGGGCTTAGAAGACATGGTTTTGCCACTATCTAGTGGGCTTAAAACAAACAATCAATGCATTGTCCCAATCCAAATAATCTAACCTTCACCCACAGGCATTCAGGCAGTTATATCACATAAGCACATAGCCTCATGGTAAGCATGCTATCATGGTAGTCACTCACACGCATGCAAGGATGCTAAAGCATAAAACTTACCGAGTACTCCAAGCCAAAACAGAAGCTAATTAGAAATCATGCATGATCCTAATTATACAGAAATGCCTAATGCAACACATGCAATAATGCAACTACGGTAGGCTCGGCTATTCTAAACATGGCATGTGAAATGCTACAGCTAACAAGTATTCAACTTTGGAATTAAAATACAATGCAGTTAGTATGATGCGCCGAGCCCGGTGCATGCAAAACAGATAAATGAATGCAAACATGCTATCATACTGTATGCTAATTGAAATATGTCCTAATCTAACCATCATAAGCTGGTAAATAAAAGGGAGAAAGACGTGGGGTTGGAAGACATACATCACACACACGCACACTTATTACAACATTGCCCTCGCGCAGAGGGTCCGAATAAATAATACAGTCCCGAATAAATTATTACAGTCCGAATAAATACAAAACCCTAATTAATTAACAAATTAATTTTAGGAAAGCAATAAACTAGCATGCAAGCTAGGGACTGCCTCGACTCTGCTCCGGATGATGGATGATGCATGTTTTGAGTTGCCTTGCGCGGAAATCCACTTCGATGCCCCGATTAGCCTCTGTTTGCAATTGTTCTTGGAATACGTGCCAAGCTCCGGAAGGCTACTGATCCTTGATTTGCTGCAACAGAGAGCAAGAAAGAGGCATGGCAATGTATTTTCAGATATGTATGCATGCCTCGATCCTCGTGCCACCAATCACGCATCTCGATGCATGATGGCCGAGGAGTCGAATTGCACGACTCAATATGAAATGAATGCACATATAAACACAACAAGACCGAGACTCCATTATGGATAATCCGGAGTGTCGGTGACTGGGAATTGAGACACGTTCCGTCACTCGAAGTACGAAACGTCCCTCGTTTCTCGTGCTCGGGCTAACTCCTATCCCATGCACAATGCAATATGCATGGCATGCATGAATGCAATCTAAGATACAACCTAACATGCACAATGCTATGAGATGGCATACACGATGCACGAGGTAACATGGCATACGCAATGCGCTAACATACGACCTAGCATACACAATGTTATGAAATGAAATGACATACACAATGCAACATGGGCTTACACTAACATGAGTGGACCTCAGCCACACTCACATCAGAGGCCATTAGATGGAAAATGAGACACTCGAGATGCGTGCACGCATGCACGCAAACCGAGGACCGAACCTAAGGCACAAATGCCACTCTACCCAAGCATGGTAAGGGATGCGAGATGGCATACAAACATGTAAATTTCAGCGCTAAAATATGATGCAAAATGATCCCGAATCATGGATATATGGCACCCGATGCATGAGATGAGCCCCGAAACTCAAAACTAGGCACATGTATTGACTTATAGCTATACAAAGCATGCATTATTCGATCATGAAACATGAAGACAGAACCAAGGAAGTCCCAAAACATGAATATTTCTAGTTCAAAGCATGGCCAAAAGATGCTAGCAAGATGGCCTAACATAGCATGCAATTTTGACTAGCAAACATGGTTTACATGGCAAGTACATGAAGCGTATGGAATCTCATCAAACCAGAAAAAATCAGTGAATAAAACATGCCAAAAAGTGCCCAAATAACCATGGAAATGCAGCCAACACATGCACAAATGAGGGGTTCTTTTAGAAGGCATACAAAGGGGTTATTAAGCACATGCATCAAGGATACTTAGCATGGCACAAACAACTCTGAAAATCAAATATGATAGTCCCAAAACTCATCAAATTAGCTCTGAAATTAGTCAACAAAACATACAAGATAGGGCCTCTTTGGAATGCCAAAATGACCATCAAACAAAACAAGGTGAGAGGGGGTCACCCCCCTCTGATTTTGAGGCTCAAAACAGTGTACTAGCCACTAAAAATCCACTGGATTTCAGTGGCTAGAGGGCCAAACAAAGCATGCAACAAGAGCTTGGGTGTAAGGCTCAAAACAAGGGACAATCAAGCATACAAGGGAGCATATGACCTCAAAAAAAAATGGAACCTTAAACAAACTTGAAGATGATATTAAAAAAAGATATTCTTCAGTTTATGACAACTCTCAAAAATGAACACAAATGGGGCCAAACTATCATGCAAAAATAGGCCTAAAAGAGGGATAGAGAGACAAGAGGTAGTAGGAGACCTCAAACAATAAGAGGTCCTTGATCAAACATGGAGAGAAGCTCAAAATATGACTATTTACAGTTTGGCTCAGAGCCCAGAAATGCTCAAAAATAAGGATAATATATCATGCAAGATTAGGCCCTAAAAGAGAGATAAAAGGAAAGGGATAGTAGATGACCTTAAACAGAGAAAGGTCATTAATAAAACATGAAGATAAGCTCAAAATAAGACCATTTTCAGTTTGGCTCGGAGCCCAGAAATGCTCAAAAACAAGGCTAATATGTCATGCAAGATTAGGCCCTAAAAGAGAGATAAAAGGAAAGGGATAGTAGATGACCTTAAACAGAGAAAGGTCCTTAATAAAACATGAAGATAAGCTCAAAATAAGACCATTTTCAGTTTGGGTCGGAGTCCAGAAATGCTTGCAAGTATGGCTTATAGATGAAGCAAGAAAAGACTAGAAAAGGGAAGAAAAGGACTCACCCTTGTAGAACCAAACTTCAACCACTTTTGGACCAGGTTTGGGAGCTCTCAACCTCTGGAAATCAGCTTCAAAGGGCTGGAATGGAGTATGGAGGTGTGGTGCTATGGGTTGGTGTAGAAATGGCCAAGAACCAAGAGTGTTTTTTGAGAGTTGGAATAGAGAGAGAGGGAGTTTTAATGCAAGAGCTCCAAACAATTTTTGTTAACCCTCTAAAATGCAGCTGGAGCTGCTGGTTTTATAGAGGGAGAGAAGGGAAAAAAGGGGGGAAAAATTGGGGGGGGGGGGGAAACCAATTCAAATTTCCCCCAAAAAATAGGCCTAAAAGAGAGATAAAGAGACAAGTGGTAGCTGCTGGCCTCAAACCGAAGAGAGCCCTTCAACAAAGTTTAAGAGGGGCTCAAAACAAGACATTTTACAGTTTACATCAAGCCACGAAAAAGCTCACAAATAAGCCTAAAATACCATGCAAAAATAGGCCTAAAAGAGAGTTAAAGAGGCAAGTGATAGTAGGAGACCTCAAACAGCAAAAGGTCCTTAATCAAACATGAAAAGGAGCTCAAAATATGACTATTTACAGTTTGGGTCAGAGCCCAAAAATGCTTGCAAGCAAGGCTTAGATATATAGCAAGATAGGAACAAAAAACAGGGAAAAGAAGCTTACCCTTGAAGACCAATGGACCAGCAGCTCTTGGTCTGAGAAATGGTGCTCCTAAGCTCTGAAAAACAGCTCCAAGTTGTTGGAATGGATGGTGATGGGGTGTATACCAAAAACCGGGGCAAACGAAGGTGGTTAAGCGGTCCAGAACCGAGGCACACGGCCGTCGGCTCCGAAAAACCGGAAACCGGGCTCCAAATGGGAAAAATGGCCTACGACCACGAAACGTAGCCTACGGCCACTGAGAGATGATCTACGAGACCTCTCCCTCCCTTTGGGAAGAGAAAACAGAGAAAATGGAGCCTGGTTCGCAAACCGAGGCAAGACACGAAAGAGCCCGGAAGTCCGGAGGCAAGGCTCGCAGCCGAGACTCTGAAACTTCTGAACGAGCACAATATGCAATATCACCGAGCGCTCAATCGGTGACGTCTGAGTCTTAAGGTCGGTAAAAAATGGGGTGTCTACAAGTGGGCTTAAGACTCACAGTCAATGATTTGTTCCAATCTAAGTAACCCAACCTTCACCCACAGGCATTCAAGCAGGTATATCACATAAGCAAATAGCCTCATGGCAAGCATGCTATCATGGCAGTCACTCACACACATGCAAGGATGCTAAAGCATAAAACTTACCGAGTACTCCAAGCCAAAACAGAAGCTAATTAGAAATCATGCATGATCCTAATTATACAGAAATGCCTAATGCAACACATGCAATAATGCAACTACGATAGGCTCGGCTATTATAAACATGGCATATGGAATGCTACAGCTAACAAGTATTCAACTTGGAATTGAAATACAAAGCAGTTAGTATGATGCGCTGAGTCCGGTGCATGCAAAACAGATGAATGAGTACAAACATGCTATCATACTGTCTGCTAATTGAAACATACCCTAATCTAACCATCATAAGCTGGTAAATAAAAGGGAGAAAGACGTGGGGTTGGAAGACATACATCACACGCACGCACACTTATTACAATTGTGCCCTCGCTCGGAGGGTCCGAATAAATAATATACAGTCCCAAATGAATAAATAATACAGTCCCGAATAAATACAAAAATCCTAATTAATTAACAGATTAATCTAGGAAAGCGATAAATTGGCATGCAAGCCAGGGACTGCCTCGAGTCTGCTCCGGATGATGAATGATGCATGTTCGCGTTGCTTGGCGCGGAAATCCACTGTGATGCCCCGGTTTGCCTCTGTTTGTAATTGTTCTCGGGATTTATGCCAAGCTCCGGAAGGCTGCCGATTTCTGATTTGCTGCAACAGAGAGCAAGAAAGGGGGCATGGCAATGTATTTTCACATATGTATGCATGCCTCGATCCTTGTGCCACCAATCACGCATATCGATGCATGATGGCCGAGGAGTCGAATTGCACGACTCAATATGGAATGAATGCACATGAAAACACAACAAGACCAAGACTCCATCATGGATAATCCGGAGTGTCGGTGACTGGGGAATTGAGACACGTTCCGTCACTCGGAGTACGAAACGTACCTCATTTCCCGTGCTCGGGCTAACTCCTATCCCGAACACAATGCAATATGCATGGCATGCATGAATGCAACTAAGATACAACCTAATAGGCGCAATGCTATGAAATGGCATACACGATGCACGAGGTAACATGGCATACACAATGCGCTAATATACATCCTAGCATACACAATGCTATGAAATGAAATGGCATACACAATGCATAATGGACTTACACCAAGACAAGTGGACCTCAGCCACACTCACATAGGAGGCCATTAGATGAAAATGAGATACTCGAAATGCGCGCACACATGCACGCGAACCGAGGACCGAACCTAAGGCACAAATGCCACTCTAACAAAGCATGGCAAGGCATGGAGTATGGCATATAAACATGTAAATTTCAGTGTTGAAAAATGATGCTAAACAACCCCGAATCATAAAAACATGGCACCCGATGTATGGAATGAGACCCGAAACATGAAATTAGGTACATGGAATGACCTATGGCTATGCAAAGCATGCATTATTTGAACATGAAGTGTGAATACAGAATCGAGACAGTTCTGAAACAAGCATATTTACAGTTTTAAGCAAGGCCAAACAGTGAACACAAATAGGACTAAGCTAGCATGCAAAAATGGCCCCGAAAGAGAGATAATGAAGCAAGTAACAGCTGCTGGCCCTAAATGGAAAAGAGCCCTTCAAAAAAGTTGAAGAGACGCTAAAAATGAAGCACTTTACAGTTTACATCAAGCCGCGAAAATAAACACAAGTAGGCCTAAAACATTATGCAAGAAATGGGCCAAAAGGGAGACAAAGAAGCAAGTGATGGTTTCTGGCCTCAAACAAAGGAGGGCCCTTCAACAAAGTTGAAGAGGGGCCCAAAACATGGTATTTTACAGTTAGTGACCAAACCCAAAACAGTGCACATGCAAGCTTAAAATACTATGCAAAATAAGGCCTAAAAAGAGGTTTAAACACAAAGAGCAAAAAGGGAGCTTCGAACAGCAAAAGTCCCTTGATCAAACATTAAGAGGGGGTCAAAATAAGGCTATTTACAGTTCAGAACAGAGCCCAAAAATATAAGCACAAGGGCCTAACAAAACATGCAAAAATAAGGCCAAAAGAGAGATAAAGAGGCAAGTGACAAAAGGAAGCCTCAAAAAGTGAAGATCCCTTCAACAATGTTGAATAAGGGCTCAAAATAAGCAACTTTTCAGTTTATAACCGAGCTCAAAACAATTTAAAAATGAGCCTAAAATACTATGCAAGAAAGAGGCATACAAGAGAGGTAAAGAAGCAAGTGTAAAAAAGAAGCCTCAAACAGGGAGAGGCCTTTAAACAAACATGAAAAGGAGCTCAAATTAATGCTATTTTCAGTTAGGGTCGGAGCCCAAATATGCAAGCAAGTATGGCTAATATATTGAGCAAAATAAGGCAAGAAAGATGGAGGAGAAGACTTACCCTTGAAGACCAAATCTTTGACAGCCTTTGGACCAAGAAATGTTGCTCCTCAGCTCTGGAAAACAGCCCCAAAGTGTTGGAAAGGATGGTGGTGGTGTGGTGCTATGAGGTGGTGTAGAAATGGTCCAAGAACAATGGATTTTGAAGCTTTGAAAGAGAGAGATGGATGATGTATGTATGCAAGGCTCCAAGAGGATTTTCTAACCCTTAAAACTGTAGAGGAGGGGCTGGCTATATAGGCACAAGAGTGGGAAAAGGGAGGGATATTCAAATTTAAGTTTCCCCCCCCAAAAACTTCCCCCATCGAATACAGAATCTGGGGGGAAACAAAATGCATATTTGTGATGTACCAGGAGAGAGGAGCAAGGCCGACTGGTTATTTAGGGTTTAGGTGGCCGGCCGGCCCTCACCATGGCCGGTCGGCCAAGGGTCAAAAGGGTCAAGACTGATTAGTGGCCGGCCATGCCAAAAAGCTGGCCTCCCATGTGTGCACAACACAACCATGTGATCAAAAACTGGAGAAGGTGAACCAGGAGAGAGAAAAACCCATTTTTTAGAGGGGTTCAAAAGGGTCAAGATGAGTTACTGGCCGGCCATGGCATATTGGTGGCCTCCCAGGTGTGTACAACACAAATATGGGGTTTAGGGTTCAAGAAAATGGTCCCGGGGTGGTCAACATTGGCTTTCAAGTGAGGAAAACGGGCGACGGAGGGCGATGAAGGAATAAAACTGGTCCTCAGAGAAATTGCTGGCCTCCCACCCTTCTATGACCTTCCTAATAATGAAACAGATGTCCCTGCCAAAAATGAACCAAAACCGATGCAAAATGAAGGTTCGGGGGCAAAACGCGCAGCCCGGGGCCCCGAAAACTGACTGTTATGCACCAGAGGTGGCGTTCGACCACGAAGTTGGTCTCTCAAGCCACAGTGTCCCTCAAAAGGGGGTAAATGAGATGTATGCCAAAAACCAGAGCAAACGGAAATGGTTGAGCGGTCCCGAACCGAGGCACACGGTCGACGGCTCCAAAAACCGAAAACCGAAAACCGGGCTCCGAAATGGGCAAAATGGCCTACGACCACGAAACGTAGCCTACGGCCACTGAGAGATGGTCTATGAGACCTCTCCCTCCCTTCTGGAAGAGAAACAGAGAAAACCGAGCCTGGTTCGCAAACCGAGGCAAAGCATGAAAGAGTCCGGAAGTCCGGAGGCAAGGCTCGCAGCCGAGACTCTGAAACCTCTTGAACGAGCACAATATGCAACATCACCAAGCGCTCAATCGGTGACGTTTGAGTCTTAAGGTCGGTCAAAAATGGGGTGTCTACAGTTGCCCCTCTTTGACAGAACTCGAAAGTCATAAGTGACGGGAGTGAATGTCAAAGCCCAGAGACGACCCATTTTTGACAAGGCCGAAGACTTACACAAACAGGTGAGATAAACAGAGATGTGCCCACAGGTAGGGGGCAAAAAATGCAAAACGGTATGCACAAGGCCAGATGTGACTTGATGATCATGCAAATGCAGCGAGCTGTAATGAAGCAAGTATTCGCAAATAGATGCAACAGTTTTAAGCAAGAATGCAAAGTAACAACTACATTTCATGCAGTTAGGAATGCAGATAATTATTCAATTCTCGTCGCGTCTCACATGGAGAAGATACGATACCTGCACGATTCGTCTGGTCGCACCAGCTTCAAATGAACCGTACATACAATATCGTGCCTGCAAAAGAAAGAAACTCAACAAGCACAACATATCTAACAACATATGTTCAATGTGATATCGAATGCAGACAATCGAGGTGTCGATGGAAAAGTGCATCGCAATGCGGGAAGAAACGCGCGTGGCAACGCGAGCTCAAGCACAGAGGCTTGGTGATATCAAGGAAACGCGCATAACAATGCAAGTATATGCATGAGAATGCAAGTTATGTACACAACAATGCAGAACAAGTGTAAACTAGAATGCACGTTTGTCGCAAAACAACGAGCAAGGGAGTGCGCGTTTCGGCGAGGGTGACTCGATCGCGGCCTCCAGTTCACCTCCCGGAGAGGTTACAACATGTTCAGAAAGGATGCATCTCACTTTTGATGAGTAACGATGAGACACGCATCGGAAGTTGAAGCTGAGGTTCCGGCGGAGCGATTTCGCGACAGGAAGTGCACTTCTCTTGTACTTTTTCAGGTCCCGGGGACTCCAATCCTCCCCAAAATTTGCAGGGACCTCGGGGGGCATGTGGGGAACACCACCGGCCATCTTTATTGGGAGAGGGAGGCCACCGGCCAGTTTTTGAAAAGGGAATGGCCGGCCTGCCAGAAAAAGTGGCCGGCCGGCCACTTTGCCAAATTCGGGGCAATTTTGTACTTTCACCCTCTTTTCTTTAAATCCACTCATCCAAACACTTTGTGCTCACAAGTGTAGCTCCGAAATCATCTCCTCTAGCTTCCCAAACCATTTTCTCCCTCAGATCTATGCTCTATACGCGTTTTCGAACGTCCCACGCAAGTTGTTTTCGCGAAATCTTTCAGTTTTAAGCACTTTGAACCGATTAAATTTTGATTTTGGGGCTTCTTTTCTCATTTTCGCCACTTGAGGTGAGTTTGTCTCAATATTTGGAAGATTTTCTCGGGAGTTGACTTTTGTTGGCTTTTCCATTTCCCGAGAGTTGACTTTTGTTGACTTTTCCCAATTTTGGCTCATTTTTGCCCCTTTTGTAGATTTTCTGAAATGGCTGGTCATTTCCCTCACGGTGGAGGTCCTCCAGACGCCGGAGGTGATCCCGATATCATGGCTCTGCCTCCGAGGGTTCGACCCTTCATACCCGAGAGGTACGACCCACCGGCACGTATTCTTCCGCGGGCTGTTTTCTATCATTTCACCGATTTCGACGAGCGAGCACCCGGAGATCTCCTTCTGCGGGAGCCAGAGTATCACCTCTCCCATGAGGCACGAGAGGTATTTACTTCGTTCTTACCTTTTTTGCAACATATTATGCATTTTTCATGCATTCTGTTTGTATTCTGAACACACGGTTCAATCACTTGAATTTTTGAACACTCAGCCCATAAATTGATTGTGAACACACGGCACACACTGGTTGAGAATTGAACACACGGCCCAAGCACTGATTTTCTGAACACACAGTCCGAATTGAAGGTGAACACGCGGCACACACTGATTTAGAGTTGAACACGCAGCCCAAACACTGATTTTCTGAACACACAGTCCGAATTGAAGGTGAACACGTAGCACACACTGATTTAGAGTTGAACACGCAGCCCAAACACTGATTTTCTGAACACACAGCCCGAATTGAAGGTGAACACACAGCACACACTGATTGAGAGTTGAACACGCAGCCCAATCACTGATTTTCTGAGCACACAGACCGAACTAGAGATGAACACGTAGCACACACTGATTGAGGGTTGAACACGCAGCCCAAACACTGATTTTCTGAACACACAGCCTGAATTGAAGGTGAACACGCAGCACACACTAATTGAGAGTTGAACACGCAGCCCAATCACTGATATTCTGAGCACACAGCCCGAATTGAAGGTGAACACGCAGCCCAAATACTGATTTTCTGAACACACAGCCCAAATTGAAGGTGAACACGCAGCACACACACTGATTGAGAGTTGAACACGCAGCCCAAACACTGATTCTCTGAACACACAGCCCATTCATTTCATTTGCACGCAGCTCATTCATTTCATTTGCACGCAGCTCATTCATTTCATTTGCATGCAGTTCATTCATTTCATTTTAAAATGCTGAAACACGTATTCATTCTGAATGCAGGTGACTTCTCGCACTATGCGGGGATATGGCTCTACCGCGGCGAGAGATTGGTATGCCAAGCTCCCGGAGGCTGTCCGGGATTTGGTTGACTTGGCAGGGTTTGGGCCCTTCTGTACTGGACTATCTCGTTGTCCTGCCAGGAGGACGTTGATGGCTGCCTTGATGGAGAGATGGTGGGACACCACCAACTCCTTCCATTTTTTTGCGACGGGGGACTTGACTATGACCCCGCTTGACTTTGCCGTATTGACTGGCCTTGACGTGGGAGGTTGGCCCATCCCTTACGACGAGGACATGGGCCAGTGGGAGGCCGCTTGGATATATTTACTGGGGGCTCGCCCGCCTGTTGATAGATCTTTGGGCAGAGTCCGATACACCTGGTTCTCTTCCCATTTTCGGAGGGTGGAGATGGAGCCCGGGACTCCTGAGGAGGCAGCACAGTATGCCCGTGGTTTTCTGATGTTCCTCTTCGGGACTACTTTGTTTGCTGATAGGGGGAACACTGTTGGGCTATATCTGTTGAGTGCTTTGGTGGATCTATCACAGGTCAGACGGTATGATTGGGGTGGCGCCGGCTTGGCTACTCTTTACTGCTACATGAGTGCGACCTCCCGCGGATGGGGGGACTTACTTGGCGGCTATTGGAGAGCCTGGGAGGTACTTTCTGCCCTCTTGATTTACATTTCCGCTCCTCATTACTTGTACATCGCACACATGGCGCACTCTACACTCTGTATTTTGCCCTCAGCACTTTGCATTTACATTCTACACTGTTTTCCACAGTTATGGGTCTATGTGTAATTCCCGACATTAGCCCCGGAGTTGGTGGTAGAGGAGCCCCTCGTGACCCCGTATTCACTTGTATTCGAGGGCCAGCAACGGCCGAGACCACGGGAGTCTCTCCTTTATCTACGGCAGTACTTCGACACGGTGCGGTCGACGGAGGTATTTCAGAACTCTCAGTCTTTTCTGTTTTCATCTTTGATTTGTCTTGTACTTTCCCGATTATGATTGGTTTATGCATCGGTTATCCGCAGATCACATGGCAGCCCTGGGCGCCCTTAGGTGAAGGTCTCCGATTCTAGTTTGCCGGAGGGCGGGGTGCCTCCCAGTACAGGATCCTATTCGAAGGGCCAGTTGGTAGGGCCTGGTTTCTGGGGGAGCGCTTCTTGCGTCAGGTATGGGGCTATACTTCTCAGGACCCTCCCTCAGTACCCCCGCTCGATATGCGGATCGCTGACAGACTCCCTTCCCGGGATGTTGCTAGTGCCATGCTGGGTACTGACGCCTTACTGCATCTTGAGGAGGGAGATTATGCCACTTACCGTCACACCTACTTGATGCCTCCATTGACTGGAGTCCGTGCTCCGGTGATGAGGCCTGTCAGTATGCCATCTTCGAGCCGGGCCCGGCCTCGGGCTGCAGACGCCCTTTCTACCAGCAGGGCTGGTACATCTAGAGGTGGAGGTGGATTGGTTCCCCCGATTCCTCCGACTCATCATTATGCTGGGTGGCCAGACATGCCGACCGAGTTGACGGGATGGCGATTCGGGATTCCCTACCCGATTCCGATAGAGCCTCCCATTTCCGACCATAGATATGTCAGAGATCCCGATTCACCACCGATACGCTTTACAGCTTTGATTTATCAGTCGGATACTTGGACATTCATTCCTTTACTGATAGTTTTGCATTTGTATTTACAGCCTCCTGTCGAGTACGTGGATGAGATGCTCGGGATGATGGCCGCACTCGAGGGCATGGTCCTGCGGAGAGAGGCACAGTTGGCCATTATGGGTGTCCAGGTACTGTTCAGTTTTCTTGCATTTATCATATTTCCAATGACATGCTGATCTTGAACATTCTACTGTACTGATAGGCTGCTTGTGTAGAGCACATCTGACACACACCCCACTTACATACTGTACTTACATGCACCCACTTCATGTAGTCTTCTTGTATCTGTATCTGATATACATGTTTGAGCTGATGTATTCAAATTGAATTCTTTGTTTTTCAGACGCCTCCGGTATATGCTCAGCCGCAGGCCGAGCCACCTGGGCCTTCTTGGGGAGGTGGACCATCTGGGCCTTTTCGAGGAGCCGGGCCATCCAGGCCTTCTCGAGGAGCTGGGCCATTCAGGCCTTTTCGAGGAGCTGGGCCATCCAGGCCTTTTCGAGGAGCCCAAGGAGGGGGGTCGTCTCGCAGATGTAGAGCACACATTATAGAGGAGGAGCCCGGTGAGGATGAGGAGGAGGAGGCTGCAGATCGTCAGTCAGAGACATCTGCTGACAGAGACGAGGGTTCTGGTCCCAGTTCCGGGAGTGGAGGTGAGGCTGAGGGGGATCCTGAGGATGGTAGCTCTGACTCGGATGATGGTGGTGGTGCAGAGGCTGCTTCGCAGAAGAGGATGAAGAGGGCCTCTTATTCCTGCTCCCGAGAGCATTGATGCTGCAGTCCCCTATTTTATTTACCTTTTTGTTAGTAGTTGTAGCACATTGTACATTATTAGGCAGTTTTATTTTCTGTAAAACTTGTACCTTTGTTTGTAAAATGTGTTGTAAAAAAGGAAGCATGATGGGATGAAACGGCTTTTTGAAAAAGTGTTGTATTTTATGTTCTCAGCATCGCATCGCATCATTTTGCACAAGAATGAGATTTGAATGGAAATGTGCATTGTGTATTTACCAGGTCAGGTAGTGAACCGACACAACAAACCAAACAACTTAACTTACTAAGAAGCAACAAAACCTTAGCAAGTTTACAACTCGATAAGCAAAACAAAATTGATAAGTAAAGAGTAACAACTCAAATACACAAAACTTGACAACTCGATAAACAACAGCTCGACCAACAAAGCAACAACTCGATAAGCAACAAAACAACAACTCGATAAGCAATACGACAACTCGATAAGCAAGACTAAACAACAAAACAAAGTGTAGTTCGGACGATCTGGGTGACGGAACGCATCCGAAACTGAGGGAAATTGAGGCCTTCGACACACCCGATGCATGGAAATGCTTGGAACTTTCCTTTGGAGGGTAAAACAGGGCCAAAGACACACATTAGAGCATGGCCGGCCACTTTTGGGAGCCGGCCGGCCAGTTTTCTGTATTTGAGGAGAGAAAGGTGGCCGACCTGCTAGAAAAGGTGGTCGGCCGGCCACTTAGCTCTGCAACCACCAAATTTTTGACACGTGTCCTCGAATAGTGTCTTATCCTCTTTAAAAGCCCCAACTTCGGGGCTGATTCATTTCATCTTAGTTTTTCACCAAAATGGAGGCCTTTCTCGCCGAAAATCTCACAGTTTGGATGGCTTCTTTAGATGGCTCGGAAAAGTTGAATTTCCGGGGTTTCAGCTTGAACGCACTATTCACGTTGAGCCGCACTCCGCTGCACTTTCCCTTCCTCCATGCTGCGGCGAGGTTTTGGAACCCAGTGACGCATGTTTTCAGCTTCGGCGGGCAAGGGGTATGTCCAACTTTCGAAGATTTTCAAGTTTTGATGGAATCTGAACGCTACGAAGAGATTTTGCCCCAGTTTCGGTTCCGCCACGCCCAAGCTTTAGGGGAAATGTGTGGGCTTACCATGCATGATGCTCAGTCTCTGATCTGCAACGGGGAACTGGACATTCTCGGTTTGATCCATCGCTTTTCTGATGTCGGTGACCGCGGCAACCATTATTGGCAAGGTTTTCGGTAACACGCCCTCTGCTTGTGTATGCTATCTCACTTTATGCTTACTCCAGGCTTTGGTGGATCTAGCATTCGTCTGATTGAAGTTGCTCAAGGCTTGAAAGAAGGAAAGAGCTGTATCGCCATGACATTGGCCGAGACGTTGATGGGCTTGGATGCTTTCTATCGCCGGGAGACGACCGGATTTGCAGGGAGCCCACTACTGCTGCAGGTAATGTTTCCCTCCCAACCTCACATATATATTGCTCACATCACTCGGCCCTCGGGCTCGGTTTTTTTTCTCACAAAACCCTTTTCTCGCTTTTCTCTCATCATACATCTCTCTATTCTTTATTCTCTCATTTTTCATCCCTCCCCAGGTATGGTTGATGGATAAATTGCGGGTTGTGGACTCTTGCCCAACCTACTCAGCTCGCGGCTACTTCTTTCGCCCACGCTTAGTTGACGCCCTTGATGAGGGGTGGTGGTTCGACTGGATGTGCAACTTGTCTGCAGATCGCATTGCTTGGTGTTGTCCTTGGCTCAATCTCCCGGCGATGAGCTATAGTATGTCCCGACTGGTCGGGATCCAGTTGATTGGTCTGACCCACTGCGTGTTTTACTTCCCGTTCTGGTTCCAGCGCCAGTTTGGCCATGATCAGACTTGCCCACCAGAGGGGATAGAGTACCCGGCTGCATTCCCGGTCCGAGGCGCTCAGCTTGCCCATTATGCCACGGCATGGAGGACTCGAGAGCTCCTGGCCCCCGCTTCCACTTTCAGTTGTGCTTTGTCTGACGAGTGCTGGGACTGGCTCAATGAGGAGGCACAGACTGGGCCCAGCTTGGTATCAGAGGCTTCTACGAGCTCCGAGAGGGGGCGCAGGGACACCTGACTTATCCATGCCCCGGATTTATTGCTTTCTTAGTACTTTCAAGTTTTGTTTATGAGTGTAATAAAAAGCAACTTCAATTTGTATGCAAGAGCAGGAGAACTCTGTTTTGAAATCAAAGAAATTGAAGGTTGTGGGTACTGAAAATTTTCCGCTTTGGTCCAAAAATGGTCTTAGTTGTAAAAAGATTAGTTTGAACAAAGGCAACTTTTATTAAACTTTTCAAAACTATTTTCGATATGGATCAGAACTGGACACGCCTGAGATCTGTCACTGAGATGTACAACCCCAGATTCCAGCAACTGGAAAGTTGCCCCTAGTCTGCATAGCACCGCGACACTGCACGGCAACGGAAAGTTGCCCCTAGTCTGAAAAGCACTGCACCGGAGATCACGATGAATGCTGATGGACAAGGATGACTGAGATGATCAAATGGACAAAGTTGATCGGGGAAAATGTTTATGGCTGAACTTCAGGATGAAGTTGTCTACGTATCCCAAAGATGGGAACCAAGCCTTACGTAGTTCAGGCTTAGGTTCGCTCAGGTATTTTTGCTCTCCTTTTACGTTCTAACTTTTGCCAAGGTCGCCCTTTGCGGGTTTTCAACCTTGCGAGCTCAGTTTTTATAATTTCAATTTTTTTGTGCTCTGAGTTTTGCCAAGGTCGCCCTTTGCGGGTTTTCAACCTTGCGAGCTCAGTTTTTATAATTTCAATTTTTTTGTGCTCTGAGTTTTGCCTAGGTCGCCCTTTCTGATTTTCGACCTAGCGAGCCTCTCAAGGATAATATTTCTTCAACTTGTCCATATTGATCGGTTGTGAAAACTCTAAGCCATCCAGATCCATCAGAACCACAGCTCCACCTGACCAGATAGACTTAATGATGTAGGGACCAGTCCAATTAGGTCTGAACTTGCCCCTAGGGTCGTGGATGGGAGCTTGGTTGTCCTTAAGTACCAAATCTCCTTCCTTTAAATTCCTGGACTTAACCTTCTTGTTGAAAGCCCGGGCAATTCTGCACTGGTAACCCTGAATATGGTACAGTGCTTTCAATATTCTTTCATCAAAGAGCATGAGTTCCTCAAATCTGCTCTGCTGCCAATCTACCTCGGCTATTTGACACTCAGCCAATACTCGCAATGACGGAACCTCAATCTCAATAGGTAGAATGGCCTCCATCCCATAAACCAATGAATACGGAGTCGCCCTAGTAGAAGTTCTGATTGAAGTCCGGTAGCCCCAGAGAGCAAACGGCAGCTTATCTGGCCAGTCTCGATAGGTTTCCACCATCTTCTGCAATATGTGCTTGATATTCTTGTTGGCAGCCTCAACCGCTCCATTGGTCTGCGGCCGGTATGTGGATGACCTATGAAAAGCCACGTTGTACTTTTCCAACAAGTCTATCACTTCTTTCTTGAAGTGGGAACCGTTATCTAAAATTACCTCATTTGGGACCCCGTAGCGACAGATGATGTTGTTTCTGATAAACTTTGCGACGTGTGAAGCCTTCAACACCGCATAAGATTGGGCCTCGACCCACTTCGTGAAATAATCTATCGCAACCAGGATGAACTCATGCCCATTTGACCCCTTCGGAGTGACAGCCCCGATCACATCAATTCCCCAGACTGAAAATGGCCATGGTGAAGTCATGTTGTACAGCTTCGACGGCGGGATGTTCATGCGATTTGCATGAATTTGACACTTGTGGTATCGCCGGACAAAACCGATACAATCCTCCTTCATGGTGGACCAGTAGTAACCCTGCCTGAGGATCTTCCGTGCTAGCATTACCCCATTCATATGTGCTCCACATTCCCCCCCATGGATGGCTTCCATCAGACGCTTTGACTCTTCGGCATCAACACACAGCTTATGCATTCCCAGATGACCTCTCTTATATAGCTTACCCCCACAGATGATGAACTGAACGGCCATTCTTCTGATTGCCCTTTTGTCTTTGGCATTTACCCCTGGCGGGTATGTTTCCTTCTCCGAGAAATTCCAAATGTCGTAATACCAGGGGTTTTCGTCCTGAACTTCGTCTATAGCAGCAATCGACTCGTAGGCAGGTGCAAATTTCTGGTCAATGATGATTGGACGCATCCGGACTCCACACGGGATGTCTATCATAGAAGATAGAGTTGCTAAAAAATCTACGAACCTGTTGTTCTCTCTTAGTAGATGAGCAAAGTTTAGCTTCTCAAACCGAGGATTTAGCAAGTCCAAGGTCTGGTGATACATTATCATCTTTTCCTCTTTTACTTTCCAGTCTCCTTTTGCTTGAGACACAACAAGGTTCGAGTCCCCTATGACGTCCAACCGTCTTGCCCCTAGTTCCAGGGCTGCTTCTAGACTGGCAATGCATGCCTCATATTCTGCTTCGTTGTTCGAGACTTTGAACCGGAGTTTGAAGGCTAGAGGGATACGGGAATCGTCGGGTGCTATCAGCAACACCCCTATCCCATACCCGTGTTGATTTGACGCTCCATCAAAGTACATCGTCCAAGTTTCATCGTCGATGTGCAAAATGGCTTCATCTGGGAATAAGTACTCGACTGCTTCACTCCCTTCTACCGGATGATCGACTAAGAACTCTGCCACTGCTCTTCCTTTGACTGACTTGCGTGTTACATACTTCAGATCGAATTCGGAGAGCAACAGCAACCAACGAGCTAGCCTACCCATAAGTGCCGGTTTCTCGAAAAGATATTTGATGGGATCGAGTCGTGAAACCAACATTACAGAGTGAGCTAACAGGTAGTGCCGCAGCTTCCTGGTAGCCCATACCAAAGCCAAGCAAGCCTTCTCCAGCGGTGTGTAGCGAGTCTCATACTCTAGCATCTTCTTGCTCAGATAGTAGATGGCTCTCTCCACTTTGTCTTCAGATTCTTGTGCGAGCATGCAGCCCATGGTGGTCTCAGTCACTGAAAGGTACAATATCAACGGTCTCCCCGGCTCTGGCGGTGACAACACGGGCGGGTTCTGTAAGTATTCCTTGATTTGTTCAAAAGCAGCTTGGCATCGGCCGTCCGATTAGAACTTCTTGCCTTTCTTCAGAAGACCAAAAATTGGTTCACAAGTCAAGGTTAATTTTGAGATAAACCGTCTTATGAGTTGCACTTTACCCAGAAAGCCTCGCACCCCCTTTTCAGTCCTTGGTGGGGGCATTTCTAGGATGGCCTTGATTTTGGAAGGGTCGACTTCGATGCCTCTCTGTGTAATCAGAAACCCCAGCATTTTTCCCACTGTAACGCCGAACGAACATTTCTGAGGATTCAGCCGCAACCGAAACTCTCTAATCCTTTGAAAGAACTTTTGCAAGGCAGTGTAGTGGCCCTCTCTATCTTTGGACTTGACAATCATGTCGTCCACGTACACCTCAACCTCCTTGTGGATCATATCATGCAATATTGTGGTCGCGGCCCGTTGATAAGTAGCTCCAGCATTCTTCAACCCAAATGGCATGACTCTATAGCAGTATGTCCCCCACGGGGTAGTGAATGCAGTCTTTTCCCGGTCTTCTGGTGCCATTACTATCTGATTGTAGCCAGAGAAGCCATCCATGAATGAAAGCAACGCGTGCCCTGCTGTGAAATCCACCAACTCATCAATATGCGGTAAGGGAAAGTCATCCTTCGGGCTAGCTCTGTTTAAATCCCTGAAGTCTACGCATACTCGGATCCTGCCATCTTTCTTCGGCACCGGAACGATATTGGCCAACCAAGTCGGATATTCGGATACTAGCAGGAAGCCTGCGTCGATTTGTTTGGTGACCTCTTCCTTAATCTTGAGAGCCCAGTCCGGGCGGATCCTCCAAAGTTTCTGCTTGACGGGTTGGGCCTCGGGGTCAAGAGGGATCCGATGCTGTACAATCTCAAGATCGATTCTAGGCATGTCTTCATAGGACCACGCGAAAACATCTTTGAAATCTTTTAATAAAGCGACTAAGCGCTCGCGTTCCTCCGAAGACAACGTGGACCCGATCTGGACCAGCCGCGGGTCCTCTTCAGTACCAACATTCACGGTAGTGATTTCGTCCATCAGGGGTTTGACAAATCTCTCCTGCTCTTGCTCAATTAAACGTTGCAAAACCGGAGGAATTTCTTCCTCGTCGTTTTCATCAAAATTTTGAAAGTCTGAGTTTATGCAATAAATCAAGGGCACAGAAAAGTACTCAGAAACCACAGCTACTTGATTCTCATTAAGCACATCCAACTCGTCCGAATTCTCGGTTACAACAGACTCAAATGAGAAAGAAAAAGACGACCTGGACACAACTGTGGCATCCGGGTTATCATCCCTAGGATTACCAGACTCAGACTCAGTCGAGCTGGAACCTGATTCCGACTTACAAGACTCGGTGGAATCAGATTCCGGCTCACTACCTGACCCGGTGTTGCTGGACAAAAATCCCTCCTTGTATTACCAAGTGAGAGAGGGTGCGATAGATGCATCCAAGATAGCTGCTGGTAGGCTCGCAGCCGTTTCATCCCCAATCATGGAAACCGAGAAGTTATCCCCCAAGCACTTGTGGTCGATCGGAGGATCTGAAAGTAGACATGCTAGTGCTACCCCCATTTCAATTTCAGTGCCCTGGGAGTCCACTGCCTTACACTGCTCAACCTCAGCTGATGGGCCGTCTGCTCTTCGGCAACATCCTCCCCGGATAATTGCAGGTCGAAGAAGATCTCGAAACCTGGCACGCGCTTCCTCTCCGCGTTCAGCCATGGCTCTAGAAAGCCACAAAAAGGAAAGTCCTCCCCCTCCCGGACGAAGCGTCCGTTTAGGGTACCCTGAATGGGCCTATGCATCAGTTCAAAAGGCTTCCCAGCCTGCTTTGCTCTGGCTCTTCCAGCCATTTCCTTTCCCTTCCTTACCCAGTCCTCTTTGGTGGGCAGATAACCCAGTCCAAAGGTATGAGGGTTGTGTGGCACTTCGGCCAATGCTGCGACGCCCTTCCGGCCACTCCTTCCTAATCCCATCCCGGGGATGTGTTGTAGCTTGTTCATGAGGTATACAGATTGAGCACTGACGTACACTCCCTCATTAATAGCCATGATATTCTGCACAACCCGAGCCTCAGCCAGAGTAAACCCTGATAAGAACACATCCTCCATGCCATGCTCTATTTCCAAGACTGGTGTAGACACTTCCGGCGGTGGATGGATTGATGAATTCCCGAAAACAATGGCCACCCCCTTCCCATGAGGGTACTTCAACATTTGATGCAAAGTGGAAGAGACTGCCTTCACCTGGTGCAACCACGGCCGCCCCAAGAGTAGATTAAAGGTCGCAGGAACGTCCAAGACATGGAATTCAATGTTATGTTGTCCTGGACCAACCTGGGTCTGAATTTTGACAGTCCCCGTCACCTCCCTGCTAGTGTTATCATAGGCTCTGATCACTTGAGTAGTTGGCGCGAAGTCCGCAGGCTTCAATCGGATCGCATATGCTGTCCTTGACGGGCACACATTTATGGCGGATCTCGTGTCGATGAGAACCACTAGCACCCACTTGTCTCTACATTCCACCGAAATGTACAGGGGTTTGTTATGATTTGCCCCCTCAGGCGGTAGTTCTTTGTCTGAAAAGGTTAACGTCGGGGAACCTCCTCCCGGAAAGAGCAGCCCAACCAGCTGCTCTGGTGTGGTATCTATAGAGAGTTTGGCTTTGTCCATAGCAGATAGGACAGCCTGTCTGTGCACTCGTGAAGCCATGAGCAGTCCCCAGATGGAGATGTCTGCTTGTATCTTCTTTAATTGCTTCAGCACAGCTTCTTCTTCAATCTGTTTCTCCTTCTGTTTCTCGGCTTCTTTATCCTTCCCAGATGCCTCTGGCTGGTCTAGGTGCAGGGGCTTGAAATACCGCCCGCTTCTTGTCATGTGATCAACCTCATCGAGATACCAGGTGTCATCTGGTTGATTGCTTCCCCAATCATCGTCTGTGTGGGCAAGACATAAATCGACGTCTTCCCACCACATCCCGTGAGTGGCCAACAAACATCTGTCTGGCTCCGATGTGATTGTACCCGCAGCACCTTCAGCCCACATGCTCGCAGCATCTTCTGTCTTCGTGCCCACAGCACTCTCAATCCCTTCATGGGCTTTGGCTTTCCGGATCCTCTCAGAATCCCAAAACTTTTCTTGTTCTGCCTGCGTTAGCGCAGCTTGTTGTTCAGCTTTCCTTGCATTCACACTATCCCAGTTCCGAGCGAAATTCTTCGTACCGGCGCTCTCCGGCAATGTACTCTGGCTTTCGGCCCTTCCGGCCACCGCTGATACCTTTGCCCCTGCCGGGCCCTGTTATAGCTGGAACTCTTCCACCACATCCGGTTAATCATCCAGCCATCCAGTGGCCTCTGCCGACTCCTCATAATCGAACCAGTTGACTGCCGCGCCCCCTGATTCTTGGTCATGGAAAAACTGTAAGTTGGCAAAGTCCCCTTTCACAGCTGTCAAATCATCTATCCCCTGCTCAAATCCATCCCCCCGGATCACACACAGCTCTGCCTTCTCTGACAATTCTATACCCGAGCCAATCTGGCCTGCTGACCGAATGTACCCACTCAGATCATAGGCTTCCCTGGTGAAACTCCCAGACTGTTCAATCCCAGACTCAACAATTCCACTTTGTTCTGAAATCTGCCCTGCCTCATCTTCGATGGTCACCACCGTTGGCTCTGGTTGGGTTATGGAAATGTCCAACATGCACAAAGAGTCGGTGCAGTTGGGAAAGAGCACCTCCGGCTTAGGTAGGTGGGATGGGGTGATATAGACACTAGGATCGTAAGACACGACCCCAGTTTGGATAAAGTTGATTCTATTGGGATGGGGAGCTTGGTTATGTGGTGGGAGGGGATTTGTCGTGACATTGGGTTTGTCGGGAGGCGCGATCACCTGCTTGTCAATAAGATCCTGGATCTCGTGACGTAGTCTAAAGCAATGGTCGGTGTCGTGACCGTGCTGTTGGTGATACGCGCAGTATCTAGCTGGGTCATGAGAGGGAGGTAGTGGATTTGGTAGTGGCCTCGGCTCCAGGGGCTTCAAATGCTTTTTCCTGATTAATACCCCCAGAGCTTTGGATAGGGGCATATATAGGGGTGTGAAGGTTCTTTGGCCTCTAGGCTGGTATTTGGTGGTTTGGGTATTACTTCCGGATGCACCAGAGAAAGGCGTGGCTGCCATGGGTTTCGAAAGGGGAGGGGGAATGGTGGTGACCATGCTCACCTCTGAAGTTCTTGCAGTTGCAGCGCCACTTGGGCCTGCATTGTTGTTTCGGTTGAAAGTCCTCCTAGGCTGTTCCCGATCTTGGTCAATCAGACCCTATTTCATTGCATCTTCAATTTGCACCCCCATCTCGTGTAGATCTGAAAAGGTGGGAAAGGGGAGTACAATCATCTTCTGCATCAATTTTGGCTGGAGATTGCGCACAATCATCCTGATCTGGTCCTTATCGGTGGGCCTTAAAGTCATCATCGAGGCCTTCGCCCTCCACCGGGTCACGAAATCTGAGAAGCTCTCTTTGGGCTCCTGCCTTGCTGTTTCGAGATCACGAGTTGTAATCTCAATATGGGTGTTGTAAGAGTATTGTGCAACAAAGGCTTCAGCCATCTCATCCCAACTCCTCTTGACATCATCCTCCAGCTTTGCATACCAGATGGCGGCTACACCCGACAGGGTCTGGCCGAATAGCGAAAGCTTCTGGGGTTTGGTGAGGCCCATTGGCCGTAATATATCTGAGAATAGTCGGAGGTGGACCATGGGATCACTAGATCCGTCGAAGCGGTCGATCTGCGGCATTTTGAATATGTCCGGTAAAGTCACGGCCACGTCGGTATATCCGTCCTCGATATCCGGAATAGCCTTTACCCCTTGTGATTTTTTGAAAAGCTTCTCGAGCTTGCTCAGTTTGAGTGTTGTGGGGTCTATTTCGAACTCGAAAGGAGAGTCCGGGTGGTTGATGGGTGTAGGTGCTTTGGACAGTTGAGGTGGAAGTGGGGGCGGAGCCGGCCCTATTGGAAGGCCTGTGTCCTCCTGGACGTTTTGGACATTCAGCAAGGTGTCCTGGGTGTTTGGCAGGACATTCTGGGCAGCTGGTGCCTGCTCGGGTAGCGGGATCCCTGGTGGAGGAGGAACTGGATGTGAGGCCGATGCTCCGGCTTGCTGCTGGAGTCTAGTGATGAGCTCAGCCTGTTGGGCCATGATTGTGGCCTGCTGTTTAGAGAACTCCGCTTGGCGGACAGCGTCCTCCTGCATTTGTCTCATGCTCTCTTGCATTTGGCGCATCATTTCTTCCATCCCGGCCATATTCTGTTGGTCTTGCTGACTGACTGGTATATGTATATCTATGGCAGATACTGAAACCTCAGCCCAAGTATTCACTGCTAGGGTAGACCACTGTTCTGGTAACCTCTGCTCAGACACACTGCATTTTCTTGGCCTTCTTCTGACAACTGGGGGTAGAGAATGGAACACTGGCTGTCCGTCAACCAGATCCTCAGATCGATTAAGCCGACGACCTCTTGTCCAAAGTGCTTGGGGAATATCTACTGGGTCAGAAGCAATTGTGCTAAAACTGTCCCTAGCAAAAAGATAAATAAAGCAATAAGGAAATAAACAACCAGATAAACGAACAGCATTACAGCTTAAAATAAATACACAACACATGGCTGGGCATGACAACACACGATCAATAAGCTGAATACACACTGTCCTCAAACATTGATCATTATCCCTGAACCACTGTTCCCCAAGACTGAATCTGATATCCTCAGACAACTGATTCTCAAATACTGATTGGTGCCCGCAGGCCTGATGCCCAAACTCATAAACTGATACATGCATTCCTGTAGAGACGCACTCTAAAAGCACATAGCAGATAAGTGAGAGCCAAAACACCCCTATGTTAGGGTAGGGTTTTCCTGTCCTATTTTGTCAGGAGCTAGGGTTTCACTACGCACGCAGCGGTTTCAAACAACCTATATCGGGTAAGCAACCTGTCCTAGTTTGGAATGGTCACTATGGATTTCGATATGCACTAGGTCGAATGGTCAAAAAGGGTGCCCCAGTAAAACCGGGGTTTGTGTTCCCATACTGGCAGAGCCCACAACCGGTCAGCCTTATGGTCATGCCTTGACAAGACAAGCCTCCGGCAAACCGTTCAGGAATAGCAGATGGCAAACACGGTGTCCTAGGCGCACCAATGCAAATGCAATGCAAAGAAACACATAAGTGTAAACAAAATAAGATATCATGAGTTCGAGTCAAGTTCTCTAAATCCCCAGCAGAGTCGCCAGAAACTGTAACAAGCCCGCGGGGGACCTTGCTACAGCTCGGACTCGGTTTTTGTCACGGTTCTTAATCTTGAACCAAATAGTCCAAATCCGGCAAATCGTTTTGAGAAAACAGATTTTTTGAAAGAAGTGCCAAACATGGACTGCTTTGCCAGATACAGAGTCGCCACCTAAATATTTTATTTTTGAGAAATTTAGGAAACCCTGACTCGTTGCCTAAGGCCATGTGTCCATCATGACCAAAGTTGCCTCGGCTCGGGAACTTGGGTACGATTGGGGAAGGTCACTTCGTGAGCACCCCCGCTCGCCCGATCAAAGATCGGCCTCTACTAACCATGATATCTAGTTTTGAAAACATTATGCGTTCTTATTCCGGTTATTAGCCTAGGATTACTATGTGATGCGCACAGCATACAAGTATAGACTCGGTCGCCTGAATTGGAACGAAACATTTCTTGTTTATTTTTTAAAGTGGTTTGTTACTCGCAAGTAGGCTTAAAATGCAGATTTTGCCACCCTCAGGTGGGCTTAGAAAACATGGTTTTGCCACTATCTAGTGGGCTTAAGACTCACAGTCAATGATTTGTTCCAATCTAAGTAACCCAACCTTCACCCACAGGCATTCGAGCAGGTATATCACATAAGCAAATAGCCTCATGGTAAGCATGCTATCATGGCAGTCACTCACACACATGCAAGGATGCTAAAGCATAAAACTTACCGAGTACTCCAAGCCAAAACAGAAGCTAATTAGAAATCATGCATGATCCTAATTATACAGAAATGCCTTATGCAACTACGATAGGCTCGGCTATTCTAAACATGGCATATGGAATGCTACAGCTAACAAGTATTCAACTTGGAATTGAAATACAATGCAGTTAGTATGATGCGTCGAGCCCGGTGCATGTAAAACAGATGAATGAGTGCAAACATGCTATCATACTGTATGCTAATTGAAACATGCCCTAATCTAACCATCATAAGCTGGTAAATAAAAAGGAGAAAGATGTGGGGTTGGAAGACATACATCACACGCACGCACACTTATTACAATTGTGCCCTCGCTCGGAGGGTCCGAATAAATAATATACAGTCCCAAATGAATAAATAATACAGTCCCAAATAAATACAAAAATCCTAATTAATTAACAGATTAATATAGAAAAGCGATAAATTGGCATGCAAGCCAGGGACTGCCTCGAGTCTGCTCCGGATGATGAATGATGCATGTTCGGGTTGCTTGGCGCGGAAATCCACTACGATGCCCCGGTTTGCCTCCGTTTGCAATTGTTCTCGGGATTTGTGCCAAGCTCCGGAAGGCTGTCGATTTCTCATTTGCTGCAACAGAGAGCAAGAAAGGGGGCATGGCAATGTATTTTCACATATGTATGCATGCCTCAATCCTCGTGCCACCAATCACGCATATCGATGCATGATGGCCGAGGAGTCGAATTGCACGACTCAATATGGAATGAATGCACATGAAAACACAACAAGACCAAGACTCCATCATGGATAATCCGGAGTGTCGGTGACTGGGGAATTGAGACACGTTCCGTCACTCGGAGTACGAAACGTACCTCGTTTCCCGTGCTCGGGCGAACTCCTATCCCAAACACAATGCAATATGCATGGCATGCATGAATGCAACTAAGATACAACCTAACACGCGCAATGCTATGAAATGGCATACACGATGCACGAGGTAACATGGCATACACAATGCGCTAATATACATCCTAGCATACACAATGCTATGAAATGAAATGGCATACACAATGCATAATGGACTTACACCAATACAAGTGGACCTCAGCCACACTCACATAGGAGGCCATTAGATGAAAATGAGACATTCGAAATGCGCGCACACATGCACGCGAACCGAGGACCGAACCTAAGGCACAAATGCCACTCTAACAAAGCATGGCAAGGCATGGAGTATGGCATACAAACATGTAAATTTCAGTGTTGAAAAATGATGCTAAACAACCCCGAATCATAGAAACATGGCACCCGATGTATGGAATGAGACCCGAAACATGAAATTAGGTACATGGAATGACCTATGGCTATGCAAAGCATGCATTATTTGAACATGAAGTGTGAAGACAGAATTGAGACAGTCTCGAAACAAGCATATTTACAGTTTTAAGAAAGGCCAAACAGTGAACACAAATAGGACTAAACTAGCATGCAAAAATGGCCCCGAAAGAGAGATAATGAAGCAAGTAACAGCTGCTGGCCCTAAATGGCAAAGATCCCTTCAACAAAGTTGAAGAGGGGCTCAAAATGAAGCACTTTACAGTTTACATCAAGCCGCAAAAATAAACACAAGCAGGCCTAAAACATTATGCAAGAAATGGGCCAAAAGGGAGACAAAGAAGCAAGTGATGGTTTCTGGCCTCAAACAGAGGAGGGCCCTTCAACAAAGTTGAAGAGGGGCCCAAAACATGCTATTTTACAGTTAGTGACCAAACCCAAAACAGTGCACATGCAAGCTTAAAATACTATGCAAAATAAGGCCTAAAAAGAGGTTTAAACACAAAGAGCAAAAAAGGAGTTTCGAACAGAAAAAGTCCCTTGATAAAACATGAAGAGGGGGTCAAAATAAGGCTATTTAAAGTTCGGACCAGAGCCGAAAAATATAAGCACAAGGGGCTAACAAAACATGAAAAAATAAGGCCAAAAGAGGGATAAAGAGGCAAGTGACAAAAGGAAGCCTCAAACAGTGAAGAGCCCTTCAACAATGTTGAATAGAGGCTCAAAATAAGCCACTTTTCAGTTTATAACCGAGCTCAAAAAAATTTAAAAATGAGCCTAAAATACTATGCAAGAAAGAGGCATACAAGAGAGGTAAAGAAGCAAGTGTAAAAAGGAAGCCTCAAACAGGGAGAGGCCCTTAAACAAACATGAAAAGGAGCTCAAAATAATGCTATTTTCAGTTAGGGTCGGAGCCCAAATGTGCAAGCAAGTATGTCTAATATATTGAGCAAACTAAGGCAAGAAAGAGGGAGGAGAAGACTTACCCTTGAAGACCAAATCTTTGACAGCCTTTGGACCAAGAAATGTTGCTCCTCAGCTCTGGAAAACAGCCCCAAAGTGTTGGAAAGGATGGTGGTGGTGTGGTGCTATGAGGTGGTGTAGAAATGGTCCAAGAACAATGGATTTTGAAGCTTTGAAAGAGAGAGATGGAGGATGTATGTATGCAAGGCTCCAAGAGGATTTTCTAACCCTTAAAACTAAAGAGGAGGGGCTGGCTGTATAGGCACAAGAGTGGGAAAAGGGGGGGAGATTCAAATTTAAGTTTCCCCCCCAAAAACTTCCCCCCTCGGATACAGAATCTAGGGGGAAACAAAATGCATATTTGTGATGTACCAGGAGAGAGGAGCAAGGCCGGCTGGTTATTTAGGGTTTAGGTGGCCGGCCGGACCTCCCCATGGCCGGTCGGCCAAGGGTCAAAAGGGTCAAGACTGATTAGTGGCCGGCCATGCCAAAAAGCTGGCCTCCCATGTGTGCACAACACAACCATGTGGTCAAAAACTGGAGAAGGTGAACCAGGAGAGAGAAAAACCCATTTTTTAGAGGGGTTCAAAAGGGTCAAGATGAGTTACTGGCCGGCCATGACATATTGGTGGCCTCCCAGGTGTGTACAACACAAATATGGGGTTTAGGGTTCAAGAAAATGGTCCCGGGGTGGTCAACATTGGCTTTCAAGTGAGGAAAACGAGCGACGGAGGGTGATGAAGGAATAAAACTGGTCCTCAGAGCAATTGCTGGCCTCCCACCCTTCTACGACCTTCTTAATAATGAAACAGAGGTCCCTGCCAAAAATGAACCAAAACCGATGCAAAATGAAGGTTCGGGGGCCAAAACGCGCAGCCTAGGGCCTCGAAAACTGACTGTTAAGCACCGGAGGTGGCGTTCGACCACGAAGTTGGTCTCTCGAGCCACAGTGTCTTTCAAAAGGGGGTAAATGAGATGTATGCCAAAAATCGGAGCAAACGGAGGTGGTTGAGCGGTCCCGAACCGAGGCACACGGCCGACGGCTCCGAAAACCGGGAACCGGGCTCCAAAATGGGCAAAATGGCCTACGACCACGAAACGTAGCCTACGGCCACTGAGAGATGGTCTATGAGACCTCTCCCTCCCTTCTAGAAGAGAAACAAAGAAAACCGAGCCTGGTTCGCAAACCGAGGCAAAGCATGAAAGAGTCCGGAAGTCCGGAGGCAAGGCTCGCAGCCGAGACTCTAAAACCTCTTGAACGAGCACGATATGCAACATCACCAAGCGCTCAATCGGTGACGTCTGAGTCTTAAGGTCGGTCAAAAATGGGGTGTCTACAGTACTATATAAATAATATATGTCACATATACAGTCATGTGGTGCTATAGAGGTGTAGTGGGAAGAGTGTGGTGCATAAGGTTTATGGTGAGAGGGGTTTAGCGGTTCGAGTCTTTGCAAGAGCGGATCAAATTGTTTTAAAAAGATTTTTTTTTTTTTTTTAATGTTTGAAGCTTTTGGCAACCAAAGGTGTTGGTCGGCGATTCCTTGACTATTGGCGACTAAAGCATTGGTCGGTAAATGTATAATTTTAAAGAAATATAATTGATTATTGGTGACCAAAATTTTGGTCACTAAAGACTTGCTTTTTGCCGACCAAAGGTTTTTTGGTCGGCAAAACCCTCCAAGACCTTTCCCGACAGGGTTTTGGCGACAAACGTAGTGACCAAAATTTTTGGCCGCAGAATGTCAATGGCGACCAAAAAACAAACAATTGGCGACCAACATTTTAGTTGCTAAAAGTGACTTTTTTTTTTTTGTAGTGATTACTAGGAATGGCAACGGGGCGGGGCGGGGTCGGGGATCACACTCCCCGTCCCCGATGGTCAGATTTCCCCCGTCCCTGGCCCCGATCCCCGACGAGGAACCTATCACCGCCCCCATCCCCGTCCCCTAATGGGGATCGGGTTTCCCCGACCCCGAACATTCCCCGACTACAAAAAAATAAATAAATAAATAAATCTGCAGAAAATACAACCATTCATCAACAATATCAACATCATCATCAACAACAACATCATCAAACACAAAACGAAAAAACCTTCAACAACAACAACATCGACATCATCATCTTCATCAAGAACATCTTCATCTTCAGCATTTTCAGATCTAAAGAACAAACCCTAAACACATGGAGAAGCCGACGTCAATGAGAGAGGAGCGGCGGTCGTGTGTGTAAGAGAGAGAGAGGGGGAGGCGATAGAGAGAGGGAGGTGAATCACTGTTAGAGAGACAGAGAGGAGCGATAGAGATGGTGGCCATAGAGAGAGATGGAGGCGATAGAGAGAGATGAGACTCTGTTTGTGTTTGACTTATGGTCACCACCAAACCTAAACATATATATATTATATATAAATTGGGTGTTTGACAAATGGTCACCACCAAACCTAAACATATATATATTATATAAAAATTGGAGTGTTTGACCGATGGTCAACAAACCTAAACATATATATATATATATATTATATAAATTTGGGGCTAAACACTAAACACACACAGTATATATATATAGATCGGGGCCTAAACGGGGACGGGGACGAGGACGAGCCGGGGCTAGAAAATGTATCACCGTCCCCGACCCGAATAGCATTGGGGAT
Organism: Camellia granthamiana; assembly: GCA_036172215.1. NCBI lineage: Eukaryota > Viridiplantae > Streptophyta > Magnoliopsida > Ericales > Theaceae > Camellia > Camellia granthamiana. The sequence goes on along the minus strand of CM069909.1, from coordinate 37,223,889 downwards.
TTATTTTTGATCACCATCCCCGGCCCGTCGGGAGTATTTTTCGGGGAAAAACCACTCAATTCGGGCTGGGTTCAAATTCCCATCCCTAGTGATTACTGGTTTAATGCCATTGCTTGCGCTACTTATCTTATAAATAGATTGCCCTCTTCCAAATTGGCATACAAAACTCCTTTTGAAACTCTCTTTCAAAGCATCCCAGATTTTTTTATTCTTAAGGTGTTTGGTTGTCAGTGTTTCCCTTGGCTTAAACCTTACATTTCTACCAAATTGTAGCCTAAATCCATTGAGTGTGTTTTCTTAGGCTATCATTCTTTTGCTAAGGGTTACAGGTGTCTTGATCCCAAAACTGGCACTATTTATCTTTCCAGACATGTGTTGTTCAATGAACGAGTTTTTCCTTTTGCTCACTTATCTTCGTTTTCTTCTTCTTCTTCTTCTCAGTTACCTTCTCTTCAATCCTTTTTCTAGGCTTCTCCTTCTCCATCTTCTTCTCCAGTTCAACCTCATTCTTCTTCTCTTAGCAATCCTAATCCTTCTGTAGCTTCTCTTAGTCATTTTTCATCTCAGTCTCAGTCTTCTCTACCTTTTCTTACTTCTCCTGCTCAGCCTTCTATTCCTATTAACTCTATTTCTATTCAATTACTTATCCCTGCTCCCTCTTCTTCCATTCCTTCTGTTCCTTTTATCTCTAATTGCCATCATATGGTTACTAGATCCAAAGCTGCACCGTTAAGACTCGTGCATCTTCTTCATATATTGATATTGAGCCTCCTACTCATAAGGAAGCCTTACTTACCCCTATTTGGAAACAAGCTATGCTTGAGGAGTTCCAAGCTTTGCAAAACCAACACACTTGGTCTTTGGTTTCTCTTCCTTAAGGCAAGACTGCCATAGGTTGCAAGTGGGTGTTCAAAATCAAACACAATTCAGATGGGATAGTGGCTAGACATAAAGCTAGGTTGGTCGCCAAAGCTTATCTCCAACAGGAGGGGATTGATTTTCAAGAAACCTTTAGCCCAGTTGCTAAATTACCAACAATTCGTGTTATGTTATGTCTTGCTCTTCATCACAATTAGTCTATTAAGCAATTAGATATCTTTAATGCTTTTCTTCATGGGATCTTAGAAGATGAGGTCTACATGCTGCAACCACCAGGGTTTGAACATCAGTCTCCTAATCAGCCTCCTAATTCTCAGTTTGTTTGCAAGCTCCATAAGGCCTTGTATGGTCTTAAACAAGCCCCAAGAGCTTGGTACTCCACCTTCTTCTCTTTTCTGCTGTCTCAAGGGTTCAAAAACAGTAAATGTGACTCTTCTCTTTTTATTAAAAAAGTTGGTTCTGTCTTTCTTGCCTTTCTTGTTTATGTTGATAATATATTGATCACTGTAGACACCCCATTTTTGACCACCTTTAAGACTTGGACGCGACTGATGGTTTTGGAAGATGTGCAGGGCAAAGGTTCAATTTCTTTGGCAAAGAGAGAGAGTCAAAGCTCAACTTCATACCCCCTTTTGGACCAAAACAATCTTGATCAAAAGACTTTAGACCTTAAAACCCTCTCTTTCAAAACGTTTTTGAAATAAAGTTTTTACGATGTTCCGAGGCTCGCATTTTGTTAAATGTTGCGCTTTTCGGTAAACCGAGCAAGGACAAAGTAGAAATGAATGAAAGAGAGATGAAATCTTTGAAAAATCTTTCAAAACACCTTACTTAGGGGTTTAGAGTTGAAGAAAAGAGGAGAAAAGGGAAGAAATCCAGTTGGGGGAGAAAATGGCCATGAACCGTTAAAAAAGAGTCGAGCAGCTCTCGCCAAATTGGGCCTATTCATTTGCATACTTGGAATCAAGCTATGAGGCCACCACCGTTGGAAATAACACTTCCGGGGCTTCATTTTGCACTCAAGAATCTCCTAAATCCAATTCCGGACGGGGGAGATATAGTTGATTGAAGTAGGGCATCACTCTGGTTGGACCGAAATCTGTGCGGCTTCACCAAAAAGGGCATAACTTTTTCCACAGGAGGAATTTCAATGTAAGGTTTACGCCATTGGAAAGATAACTTCCGGGGCTTTAATTTGGACACTTGAATGGCCAGCATTAGACTTCCCAATCAATGGCCGGCCACCTTTCTTTCCGGCAGAACCATTTTTTGTTCGGAAAAGTAGTAGGCCGGCCAGAAAATCTAGCAGGCCGGCCACCTATTTGGTGAATGGCCTTTTTTTCCCTTTTGAGCTGGCCGGCCATGATCCTTGTCCCAAGTGTGTTCCAACCATGTATTTTGTTTTGCACTTCACCCATGTCCGAGGGTTTGGCTTTTTGGGGGGAAACTTGAATTGGTTTTCCCCCCCATTTTTCCCCCTCTTTTCCCCCACTCCTTGGCCTATATAGCCAGCCCCTCCCCTTCAGTTTTAAGGGTTAGAAAATCCTCTTGGAGCCTTGCATACATACATCCTCCATCTTTCTCTTTCAAAGCTTCAAAATCCATTGTTCTTGGACCATTTCTACACTACCTCATAGCACCACACCACCACCATCCTTTCCAACACTTTGGGGCTGTTTTCCAGAGCTGAGGAGAAACATTTCTTGGTCCAAAGGCTGTCAAAGATTTGGTCTTCAAGGGTAAGTCTTCTCCTCCCTCTTTCTTGCCTTATTTTGCTCAATATATTAGCCATACTTTCTTGCATATTTGGGCTCCGATCCTAACTGAAAATAGCATTATTTTGAGCTCCTTTTCATGTTTGTTTAAGGGCCTCTCCCTATTTGAGGCTTCCTTTTTACACTTGCTTCTTTACCTCTCTTGTATGCCTCTTTCTTGCATAGTATTTTAGGCTCATTTGTAAACTGTTTTGAGCTTGATTATAAACTTTAAAGTGGCTTTTTTTGAGCCCTTCTTCAACATTGTTGAAGGGCTCTTCACTATTTGAGGCTTCCTTTTGTCACTTGCCTCTTTACCCATCTTTTGGCCTTATTTTTGCATGCTTTGTTAGCCCCTTGTGCTTGTATTTTTGGGCTCTGGTCCGAACTGTAAATAGCCTTATTTTGACCCCCTCTTCATGTTTGATCAAGGGTCTTTTGTTTTTTGAGGCTTCCTTTTTGCTCTTCGTGTTATAGCTCACTTTTATGCCTTATTTTGCATAGTATTTTAAGCTTGCATGTGCACTGTTTTGGGTTTGGTCACTAACTGTAAAATACCATGTTTTGGGCCCCTCTTCAACTTTGTTGAAGGTCCCTCCCCTGTTTGAAGGCAGCAGCCATCACTTGCTTCTTCGTCCCTTTTTTGGCCTTTTTCTTACATAATGTTTTATGCCTGCTTGTGTTTATTTTTGTGGCTTGATGTAAACTGTAAAGTGCTTCATTTTGAGCCCCTCTTCAACTTTGTTGAAGGGATCTTTGCCATTTAGGGCCAGCAGCTTCTACTTGCTTCATTATCTCTCTTTCGGGGTCATTTTTGCATGCTAGCTTAGTCCTATTTGTGTTCACTGTTTGGCCTTGCTTAAAACTGTAAATATGCTTGTTTCAGGACTGTCTCGATTCTGTCTTCACACTTCATGTTCAAATAATGCATGCTTTGTATAGCTATAAGTCATTCCATGTGCCTAGTTTTGGGTTTCGGGGTTCATTCCACGCATCGGGTGCCATGTTTCCATGTTTCGGGGCTGTTTTGTATCATATATCAGTGCTGAAATTTTCTTGTTTGCATATCATGTTCCATGCCTTACCATGCTTTGGTAGAGTGGCATTCGTGCCTTAGGTTCGGTCCTCGGTTTGCATGCATGTGTGCACGCATCTCGAGTGTCTCATTTTCATCTAATGGCCTCCTATGTGAGTGTGGATGAGGTCCACTTGTGTTGGTGTAAGTCCATTATGCATTGTGTATGCCATTTCATTTCATAGCATTGTGTATGCTAGGTTGTATATTATGCATTGTGTATGCCATGTTACCTCGTGCATCGTGTATGCCATTTCATAGCATTGCGCACGTTAGATTGTATCTTAGTTGCATTCATGCATGTCATGCATATTGCATTGTGTTTGGGATAGGAGTTAGCCCGAGCACGGGAAACGAGGTACGTTTCGTACTCCGAGTGACGGAACGTGTCTCAATTCCCCAGTCGCCGACACTCCGGATTACCCATGATGGAGTTTAGGTTTTGTTGTGTTTTCATGTGCATTCATTCCATATGGATTCGTGCAATTCGACTCCTCGGCCATCATGCATTGAGATGCGTGATTGATGGCACGAGGATCGAGGCATGCATACATATGTGAAAATACATTGCTATACCCCTTTTCTGCTCTCTGTTGCAGCAAATCAAGAATTAGCAGCCTTCCGGAACTTGGCGCGCTTTCCAAGAATAATTGTAAAACAGAGGCTAATTGGGGCATCCCAGTGGATTTCTGCGCAAGGCAGCCCAAACATACCTCATTCATCAGAGTTGAGGCAGTGGCATCCCAGTGGATTTCCGCGCAAGGCTAATTGGGGCATCCCAGTGGTTCATTAAGGGCACCATCACTATGTAGACTCTGTTGACAGAAAATCTACCTCAAGCTATTGTGTATTTTTAGGTTCCAACCTTATTTCTTGGTCAGCTAAAAAACAAGCCATTGTCTCTCGATCCTTTATTGAAGCAGAGTATAGATCTTTAGCTCATACAGCTGCAGAGCTTGCTTGGCTTGGTATGTTGCTTCAGGATTTTTACATTGTCCCTCCTATAGTTCATGTTCTTTGGAGTGACAATGTTTCTGCCATTGCTTTGGCTTCTAATCCTGTATTCCATTTCAAATCTAAACATATCAAAGTCGATTGCCATTTTGTTAGAGATCGAGTGCTTGTTAAACAGCTTGTATTGCACTATATTCCTACCATTGATCAGCTGGTAGACATCTTCACTAAACCTTTATCCGTCTCCAGATTTTTCTATCTTGAAGACAAGCTTATGTAAGTTTCTCCCTCCATCAGCTTGCAGGGGAATGTTGAGGATACACCAGTTAGCTCAGCTAGCTTAGGTTGCAGAAGCAGCTTCAAGCTACAGCTCCAACCACAACTTCAAACTCAGCTTTGCTGAGTCATCAGCTTAGATATTTTAAATAGATATTTGTAGAATTAGTTAGGAGTTAGTTGTAGTGTTTATTAGATCCATTATATTGTATATAAGTATGAGTGATGTATGCAAAACAGATTATTGAGAACGAAATAGATTTGATAACAAACTTCTTTAAAATCACTCTACTAAATCCCCACAAAAAAAAAATAGAAACGTAAAAAATTACCTTACCTACGCACACCTAACATTAGGAAAAAAAATTCAAACAAAATCACACATAAGGGCAAACAAGTAAACTTTCAAACCCCCCAAATTAAGAAAATACAACATACCCAAGATAAAAAGAACTAATTGATTTCAAAGAAAACTTCTAAGACTATATGGAATAATTTTTCTCCAAATGGGAATTTTAAGTAATTTTTCCTAAAATTTATAGGGTGTATTAATAATTCACCCTAAAAATTAATTGGGAAAATTACAAAAATAAAAAATAAAAATCCAAGGTTTGACCTTTGTAACAAAATAAACTCTAAATTTTTAATTTTGTCAATTTAAATCCTATTCTTTTTGACTACACAGATCGATTTATATTAAAAAAGCTGACCAAATATAATCGAGTTGGATTGGTTCAACCAGTTTTTTTGGTTTTTCTTAAATCCCTACAATCAATATATAACTATTTTAAAATTTATTAATTAGTACCTTAAAACATTGGAAAAAGTATGAGCATAGAGCACTACAAGAAAAAGCAGATTTTGCGACTAAAAATGGATTTTTCGTCGCTGAAAGTAGCAGAATTGACGACTAAAATGGAATTAGTCGCCAAAAGTGAACACTTTTGGCGACTAAAACAGTTTAGTAGCGAAATGTAGGGGTTTTAGCGACTAAAAGTCAATTTAGTCGCCGAATATAGGGGTTTTAGCGACTAAAAAATTGTTTGGTCGCCGATTATACGTGTTTTACTGACAAAAATCAATTTCGTAGCCAAAAGTGAAGCTTTTTGGCTACTAAAAAAATTTAGTAGCTAAAAGTCAAGAATTGCCGACTAAAATGCAGTTTAGTCGCCCAAAGTAGAGGTTTTGGGGACTAAATTTCAATTTAGTCGCCAAAAGTGGAGGTTTTTAGGCGGGAATGAATTTTTTTAGCGACTAAAATATAATTAGTAGCCAAAACTATACAATTGACAACTAAAAAATAGATTTAGTCGCCAAAAGTGATCTAATTTTTTTTTTAGTAAATAATTTATTTTTTACATAAATTATATTGAATAAAAATAATTATTTTTATATATATAGCTAGATATTAATACGGGTCAATATAGTGTATAAATAATATATGTTGTATATATATTCGTGTTGTGTTGTAGTGGCATAGTGGAGAAAGTGTGTTGCTAAAGGTTTAGAATTTGGGAGAGGTTGGTGGTTCGAATCTCAAAAAAAACAATTAAAAAAGCAAAGAAATTGCTTTTTTTTTTTTCACGGAAGCACCTTTGGCGACTAAAATTTTAGTCGCCAAAAGTGTTTATTTTGGGCGACTGAACGGTTTAGTCGGCGATTCATGGACTATTGGCGACTAAAAGATTAGTCGCTAAATGTGTGATTTTAAAAAGTGTAAATCACTATTGGCGACTAAAACGTTGGTCGCTAAAGAAATATTTTTTGCCGACTAAAAAAGTTTTAGTCGCCAATACCTCCGGCGACCATATATACGCGACAAAACGGGCGACTAAAAAAATTAGTCGCTGAAAGTAAAAACTCGATTTTCGGCGACTAAAAACGGATTTTTGGCGACTAAAAATTTAGTGGCCAAAGATGCTTTTTCTTGTAGTGGAGCTGTGCAAATCATCTTCCTTTTTTTTTTTTTTCCTTCTTTTTTTTTTTTGGTTTTTATTTTTTTTTCCTTTTTTCCTTTTTTTTGTAAATCAAGGAAATGTTGTAAAAATTAAAAAATTCCTATAATTTTTTTTAAACTAAATTATGTTAACTAAGAAATTTTTAATAAAATTTGAAGGGTGTATTAATAATTTACCCTAAAAATTAATTGGGAAAATTACAAAAAAAATAAAAATAAAGATAAAGATAAAAATAATAATAATAATAATAATAATAATAATAAAAATCCAAGGTTTGACATTTGTGGCAAAATACATACTGAGTTTTAAATTTTGTCAATTTAAACTCTATTATTTTGATTTGTTTTTAATTTGAATCATTTGTCTATTTTTGTTAAGTAAAATTGACGAAAAATGGACATTTTAGTCATTAAACATAATAAAAATAGATATTTTAAATATTTTATGTATATCTACCTACATTGAATTTAATGACTAAAATACTTCTTTTTTTTTTTGTCAGTTTTAATTGATGAAAATAGGCAAATAATTTAAATTGAAAACAAATAAAAAGATTTAAATGAATAAAATTAAAAATTAAGATTTATTTTGTTATAAAGATCAAATCTTAAGTTCTTTTTTTTTAATTGTCCAAAATTAATTTTATAGTAATTGCAAATTCTTATAAAGGTAGGCTAGAATTGATTGGTTGGATTGGGGTGTTCACTGTCACGCACCAATTAATTGGTAATGTGAGTTCTATATTAAATACCTTACAAGCGTATAAGTGTGTAAGCAGCAAGGCAGACAAGATAGATTTCTATCGCATTACCGGCGTTGAATCCTTGGGTTTAATCTATGGAGGTGCATAGTACCACTCATGGAGTCGACTTCTCAGGAGGATGACAAGCGTCCAATTCGTGACAAGTGGTATCAGAGCCAGCCTAGAGGCATTGTGATAGAAATTGTATGTGGGACTTACATCAAGTACTTTCATTGTGGGGTCTGCCTCAAGGGTGGTGTCCGCACAAGGTGAGTTTCTCATGGTTTGGAGAATAGACAAGCATGGAGATAAGCAGGATAATGTCTCCCTATGGGTGGTGTCCGCATAAGGTGAGTTTCTCATGGTTTGGAGAATAGACAAGCATGGAGATAAGCAGGATAATGTCTCCCTGATGAGGTCGTCAAGGATTGACGGTGGTAGCATGTCATGTATGACTCATTGGTAATGTGAATTTTACATCAAGAATCTTACTAGTGCATAAGTGTGTGAGCAGTAAAACAAGTAAAGTTGATCTGTATTGTATCACCTAAGTTGGATCCTTAGGTTTAATGCACAGGTAAAGCCATCTTCTCAAGACGATGACAGGAAGTCCATCCGTGACACCACATTTTATTGCCTTGAGGAGGACAATACGGTAGAGTTAGTTTCAATATGACAACTTTCAATAATTTTGGGAAAAAGACAAGTTTTTTTATATTTTTTATACAAGACATTTAAAAGAGGGAAAGAACTCAAAACGAATCCATATTTCAATTTTTAAACTTTGCAACTTGTAATAACATGACCGAGAGGGACGTTTCGTAGATGAATGAAAGTGTCTTAATTAATAAATATATGTTTTTCAACACCTAACACTGTCCCTTTGGAAAAAGGGCGAGCTTATTTTGACTTGGGAAGCCCATATAATACGACAGCCCTATGTTTAAATATGATGCGACTCCACCATAAATTTATTGGTTTCACTTTTCTGAAGTTTAGATTTAAATTTGATGATTATATTTGAGTTGATGGGTTTAATTTAAATTTTGTTTCGATAATTTGAATTATTTATTTTATATAATTCTTTGTGCATATTATATATGAAAAAAAATTATTTCAATCTAATAACTATAGCAAGTGTTTTTGTAAAAACAGATACAAATGTGATAAAATAAAAATATTATAATTATAACATCAACATAATTTTTTTCATAAATAATGGACTTTACAGAATCAATGCTTTAGATTATCATCTGATATTGTTAGGAGAGTTCAGAAATAATATTAATTGTCAAATTTGTTTAATCTCTAATTATGTTAGGAGAGTAATTATAAGTAGAAAAAAATAATTAAACATCCATCTCCAACTTTGAGTAGTAGGAGAGATTCAATATACTTTTTCTTATTAATTAAGATCCCTCAATAATATTATTAGATAAATTTTAGCTCGTCACAGAGAAATTTCTCTGTAACGAGCTAAAATTTTTCTGTGAAGGTGAAATTTCTTTTTAAAGAGTTAAAATTTTTCCGTAAAGAGAAATTTTTTTGTGAAGAGCTGGAAATTTCTCTGTCTTTGTGAAAAATATTGAGGGACCCCAATTATTATAAAAATGTTGTATCTCTTTATCTTATAAAATCTTAACATGAAAGACTTTAAATTAAAGATCCCTTACTAATGTGAAAAATGTTTATATCATTAAACAAATTACTAGCCCACAACAACTAGAAAGTCAACAACGCCTAACCACTGCTAACTACATACAACCTCCTAATAGGGGGAAATAAATACTACCATAAAGGGTATCAAACCCATTTTCATAAAAATTGAACTGAGTAATATTAGAGACTTTAAAAATTCTATCAAAAGTTCTTCTAAATGTCTCACATGGGTGTTCTAGCATTTTTGAATTGAACCCAAGACATCAGAATACAAAGGGTGTTGCACAATCATTAAGCCAAATGTGTTGGTTTTTCAAGTTTGTCATATAGGACATTTTTTAAAAACTAATTTATTTTCTTAGGATAAATTAAATTCTTAACTATTGTAGTTTGACTCAAATTTGATTTTGATCTCTATTGTTTCAAATTGAACAATTTGATTCTTACACTTTCTAGTTTTAATTTGATATTTTTGTTCAAGTTAGAGATTAAAATTAATGATTTTAAGAATTTGTCACTCTCATGGGTTGCATACGTAGAAAAAATTAATGAAATTTGGACGAAAGGACAAATTGAAACCAGATTAAAATTTAATGATCAAATTGTTCAAATTAAAATAATAAGGGCCAAAGTAAAATTTATTTTTTATACTATAAGAGTGAAAAATATAATTTACCCATTTTATTATATGGATTAGGGAAAGCTTACTGTACACGTCTTGAAAAGTTTCATAACTATAACCTAAATTTGTAATTGACATTACAAAATAAAATATCATAATAAAAGGCAGAAAATATCATAATTTTGCTCACCACAAAGTCTCACAATAAAAATAAATAAATACAATGTTCATAATAAAACTCGAAAGCCTCATAATAAGTACTTTTTTTTTTGTATGAATCCTTCCGTAACTACATCTCATAAACCTTATAAAAAATATGTAAATTACATGAATCTCCCTGGCAGTTGGAATAAATACAATGAGTCTTATTAGTATGGGATAATTATAACATCCCCTAAATTATACAATTGTATAACAATTGCGCATATCTATTTGGGATAAGCTCTTCTTCATACTTACATCTCTCCACATCTATCCACACTTTTCTTGTGGGCCCAAATTTGAACTCACATTGATGTAATGAAGGTTCTGTAATAAAGGTCATCTATGCAAAAAAATCAATTTTATTAGACATCTATAAATATAAGAACAAATCACATTTTATTTTATAAAATGAATAGCAAATAGGATTATAAACTTAAACAATTGATTTTGTAAAACAAAACATGATTTGTTTATGTATTTATAATTGTCTGATAAATTTATTTTTTTGTATGGATAACCTTTACTTTGAAGTCTATGAGGTGGACGATTTGGATTATCAAAGTGAGTCCAAATTAAGGCTCACAAATGAAGTATGAATGAATATGAAAAGATGAAATATGAACGAGAGTTTATTAATAGTCTTTTAATAGCTTTAGCAGGACATTAGCAAAAAAATGTAATCATTTCATAATTTACCTTCTTAATCATTATTTTTAACAATTTAGAGAAATAAAAAGATTTGACCTAAATCAGCAAACCTCACAATCCCCTATTTCCTCCCAGTCTTTCCCTTCCTTTCTCATTCTTTCGCAAACCCTCTCACTTCCTTTCTCTACTCTCTCTTCTCAGTTCAATTGACGGTGGGTGGTTGAGTCATTCAACGATGGGAGAAGGGCAGTTAATTGATCAATGATTGAAATTGAATCAGTGGTGGAATGGCTCAATCAATGGTTGGGAATGAATCGATATATAGTAGAGAATTGTGGTGACTCTATCTATGTTGGCGTTATGGGCTTGTAGTGGTGGTGCAAGGTTTTGGTTAGAATTATTGCATATTCCATGACTATGAATAAAAGCATATCCATACACACAACATAGAGAAAAATATACAGAGAATTTATGTAATTTGACATAAAATATACGCATTTGATACCAATATCCGAGTCTTGAAATAATTGTCGTTAACCTGCTTAAGGGTGACTAAGCCCTATAACCAACCTGTTTCTCTACTTACACTTGATGTGTCATGGTATTTTTTTTGGTATTTTTTTCGTCTTCCCTACATTTCTATAAATCCTATGAATATCATAATCTTATAATTTTGGCAAAATCTTTATTTATAATCAAACTATGAAAATACTAACGACTATCTTGTGTAAGAAAATAAAATAAAAAAAATAAAATAAATAAATCATAAAATTCCAATCTCATACGATTAATAAAATTGGAATTCCCAATAAATTTCAGATTCCCTTATCTAATACAAATACATATAAAAATCAATAATCATATAAATTCGTAGTGTTTATTATAACTCTTTTTTTTTTTTTTGTTATGACTAAAAAAACATTTGTACTAAGACTGCAAGCCGAATTCTATAGTATTTGACATTCAAATTTAAGATTGTTCGAACTCAGCTCAAGCTAAAATCTATTCGAACTTGGCTCTAGCTAAAATCAAGCTACACCAACTAAACTCAAGTTTGACTCGTTAAATTTCTAGTGAACTCGAACTCAACTTATTTCTGGTGAACTTAAACTCGGCTTGAGTTGACTCATTTTATACTTATAATTAGAGTTTTTAAAATTGTAGCTTAGCACATCAACTTTCAAGGTAGCCTTCACAGCGCCACTAAGGTTTGGTCAGCCCTGTTATTCTCTTATCAGGTAAGGCTCACAATTCTTTTGACTGTGTTTTGGTTAAGATCTATGCCCCAAATGATGTATCAAGGAGGAAGGCCTTATGGGTGACCTTGTTAAATTTGAAAACAATTTTTGTAAACCCTTGGTGCCTTGGTGGAGACTTTAATGAAATTAGAAATGTGGGGGAAAGAATAGGAGTTTCTCGCAAGGATAGAGGCATGCGGGAGTTTAATGACTTCATTGATAATTGTGAGGTGGTAGATGTCCAAATGCTAGGCAGAAAATTCACTTGGTGTAATACTCTTGAAGGAAAAAAGTGGAGTAGAATAGATAGATTTCTTCTTAGTCCTGAATGGCTAGTGAGATATAAACTCAAACTTTGGGGTCTTCTAAGAACTATTTCTGACCACTGCCCACTTCTTCTCATGGAGGATGGTAGGGACTGGGGGCCCAAACCTTTCAAATTTCTGAATGCATGGACCTTACATACAACACTGGCTTCCTTGGTAGAGAGCAATTGGGGTGATCTTCAACTGTATGGATCTGCAGGATCCATCATGAAGAGGAAATTGCAGTCCCTGAAGTTGGCCCTAAAAAAATGGAATCAAGAGACTTATGGTAATGTTGCAAAAAAATTAGAAGCCTCTGAAACTGCTCTGCATGATCTTGATCTAAAAGCTGAAACTAGACCTCTGGATGTAGATGAATTGATGCTGCAAAGAAAGAAAAGGAATGAAATGTGGTCACTGAGCAGGAAAATGGAATGGGAGTGGCTCCAAAAATCTAGATTGGACTGGAATCTGAAAGGGGATAGGAACACCAGGTTTTTCCATGTCATGGCCACTAGTAGACAAATCAGGAACACTATTAACTCCATCACAGTTGAGGGTGTGAATCATGAGGACCCAGCTTCTGTCAAGAATGAGGTTTGGCTTCACTTTGCAAACCTGTTCAAAGATGATTGGAAAATGAGGCCAACTCTGAAAGGTGAATTCAAAAGTATCAGGCTTAGTACCCACTTTCATGTTCTTGAAGCAGACTTTGCTGAAGAAGAAATTTGGGCAGCAGTAAATGATTGTAATGGGAACAAAGCCCCAGGACCAGATGGCTTTAATTTGTTGTTTTTTCAGAAATTTTGGAAGGTGCTTAAAGGTGAAGTCCTCAAATTTATGCAAGAGTTTTATGCCAGTGGCAGCTTAATCCCAGGTTTGAATAGCTCATTCATTACTCTTGTCCCTAAGAAGGAGAAAGCTCTATCACTAAATGAATTTAGACCTATTAGTCTGATTGGGTCCGTCTACAAAATTCTATCTAAAGTCCTAACAAATAGATTGAAGTTAGTTATGCCTTCGATAATTGGTGATTCACAATCTGCCTTTCTGGGAGGTAGAAACATCTTGGATGGGGTCCTGATTGCAAATGAAGTTGTGGATAGCTAGGTCAAATCCAAGAAAGCTGGATTGCTCTTTAAAATAGATTTCGAGAAGGCTTTTGACTCCATCAACTGGAGTTTCCTCTTTTCAATGTTAGCAAATTTTGGTTTTGGCGAAAAATGGATCTCTTGGATACAGGAGTGTGTCTCTACTGCTTGAATTTCTATCCTTGTCAATGGATCTCCAACAAAAGAATTTAATCCCCAAAAAGGGCTCAGGCAAGGTGACCCCTTATCACCATTCTCATTCAATTTGGTTGTTGAGGCATTAAATATTCTCCTTCAGAGAGCTATGGACCTAAGATTGATTAAAGGTGTATCTATTGGGGCCAATGATGAGGTGCATTTGTCTTACCTTCAATTTGCAGATGATTCCCTCTTTTTCTGTGATGCTGAGTTATCAGAGGTGCTAAATCTGAAAAGAATTCTTAGATGCTTTGAAGTGGCTTCTGGGCTTAAAATCAACTACCACAAAAGTGTGCTTTGTGGGATTGGCATCTCCAGATCTGCCCTTGCTGAGTTTGCTGCCCTCTTGAACTGCAAGACCCAAAATTTACCAATCAAGTATTTAGGTCTGCCCTTGGGTGCAAACCCTAAAAGAAAGAAAACTTGGAAACCTGTAGTTGATAAGGTAAAACTAAGGCTAGCCAGGTGGAAAATGAAGCTACTATCTTTTGCATGTAGATTAACCTTGGTAAAAGCAGTGTTATCAAGTATACCTGTATACTACTTATCATTATTTAAGCTTCCTGAGGGGATTGCCAAGGAGCTAGACGAAATTCAAGCCTCATTCTTATGGGGTGGGCCAGATCTGAAGCGTAAAATTCATTTAGTGAAATGGTCAAAGGTTACTAAGAGCATAAAGCAAGGTGGTTTGGGTGTTAGAAGAATCAAAGACGTGAATCTGTGTCTACTCCTAAAATGGTGGTGGATATTTGCTACTGAACCAGAGTCCTTTTGGTATAGGGTATTATGCAGCAAATATCGGTTCCTTGGTGGAAAATGGGTTCCAAACCCAAGTTTAAACACATCATCCTCTTATATTTGAAATGGCATAGTGGCAACAGGTGAGCAAAATCAGTCTCTATCACTATACTTTGCTAGCAATTTCCAATTAAAGGTGGGCAATGGCTGTTGTATAAGGTTATGGTTTGACTCCTGGTGTGGAAATGTTTGCCTGAAAGAGGAGTTCCCTAGGCTCTTCAGTTTATCTTCACAAAATGAAGGTCTGCTAAAGGAATTTGTGGAAGTATCTGGCACAACTAAAAACTGGATATTCACATTTAGGAGGCCTCTATTTGTTTGGAAAAAGAATGAATTGCTCAGACTTTATGGCATTGTAGGCTCAGTGCCCTCCTTTCAGCTGGAGTCCTAGGACAGTGCAATATGGAGAGCAGCCAAGCCTGGGCAATCTTTTGTGTCCAACCTTTACAATCACACCTGTAGTGTCTATGGAGGTACTGGTTGTTTCTGTTGTCTGGTATGGATTAAGTATCTTCCTCCTAAAGTGCAATTCTTCGGTTGGCTTGCTTGGAAGCACAAGATTAAAACCTCTGTGTTCCTGCAGCGGATTGGAGTTTTGGATAGTTCTGCTTCTACACTCTACGTTTTTTGTAAATCTCATCAGGAATCTATCGAGCATGTTCTTATCCTCTGCCCATCTGTTTGGAAAGTCTGGTCTAGTCTGCTGTAGTAGTGGGGTGTTTCTTGGGCTGTTCCTGATTCTGTCCATGGTCTGCTGCTCTGGTGGTCAGGGTACTTCTGTAGGAAAGCTGAACAGCGGATTTGGCGTGCAATACCCCTGGTAACACTCTGGTCGATCTGGAAATACAGAAATGATTGTTGCTTCAATGCATCTCCCCCTAATTTGCAGGACCTACAAGAACTGATTCTCATTCGGCTGGCTTTCTGGCTTAAGGCTGCTTCTAAGGAGCTCCATTTTTCGATTTCAGATTTTCTCTACAACATTTCAGAGGTGAAGCGTGGTCTGTTACAGTCTTAACTGTCAATTCTGTGCTACTCACATCTCAGGGGTGAGGGTTGGTTCGTGAAGACTGCAGTTTGATCTAGTTGGTGCTTTGTTCCTGTGTGGTGTTCTGTTCCAGTTGGTGCTACTGTTGTTTCATCTTCCTTCTTCTCTTTGTTTGCTCTTTTGTTAGCTGTGTGATTGGCTTCTCGCCAATCTTGGTCTTTCTTTTTGCTCTACTGGTGTATTTCTGCAATGCCTCTGCTAAATTCATCAATATAGCTTCTCTTTGTTGTTCAAAAAAAAAAAAAAAAACGGTTCAAGTATGCATTATGTTTTGGTTTTGGTTAAGGTTCTAGTATGTGTGATTCTGGGCTGACGGTAAAGGTTCAAGTACGCATTATGATTTGGTTTTGGTTTTGGTTTTGGAGCTGCTATAGTGGTGTATGCTGTCTGATGGTGGATTGCTGGTGGACTGATAGTATGGGCTGTTGTTTATGGCTGAATGGACCCACAGGCTTATCTGCTTTGTGCTACGGACTTTTGTGGTTGTCTCTGTCTTGTGCTATGGGCTGTGGTGTGGTTGAATCTACTATGGACTCATAGACTTAGGATTATTATTGGCTCATCAGATGCTTGTAGGAATGGTGGATGAATCTGTCCAGTTTTAAGCTCCGAGGAAGCATACTTGGGTGTGGTTGAATCTGTCTGGGTCTGTAGCTCTCTGGATTGCTGTCTTTGGTCTGGGATGCTTGCTGGGCTGCTATGCTTAGGCTGCTTAGTTATGATCTCTAGTCTGGTGCTGCTGAGATGGTTGTGGGTGGGCTGGTTGATTTTTGGCTGCTGCTGTACTCTGAGGGTGTGTGGGTGACTGTCTGAATTGGTGGATGCTTGTCTGTTGGGTGTATTTTTGCTGGTGTATGCTGTGTTGTTGTTCTATTATTGAACTGGTGTATGCTGGTGTATGTTAGTGTGAAGTAGTTCTTAGGCTGCTGAAGGCTACCAAACCTGAGCTAGTTCAGGTTGGTAAAGTTGATTATGGTATTGGTTCTGAAGAAGCCAAAGGATTGAGTTATTGCTGAAGCATTAGTGCTTAGGCTGGTCTGCTGTGTTGAAGTAGTCATGGTGTTCTGTCTAAGCCAGAAGGTATTGAAGTAGTCTTGGTGTTCTGTCTTCTGCTCCAGCAGAGGAGTGTTTTATTGCTTTATTGTTTTTGTTTTACTTTGTTCCGCTCTGCATGTTGGTTTCTCACCAACTTGGAGCTTCGAGTGTGTGCTAGCAGATGATTTGGTGTGCATCTAGGTGCCAACCTAGTTGGGATCTAAATGTTTCACTATGATGCTTTTTGCACCCTCTTCTTTATTGATGTAAGCTATCATACTCGCTATGTTTTTTCATCAATAAAGTTTCTTTTTTGCCGATCAAAAAAAAAAAAAAAAGGTTTGGTCAGCCTCTACACTTATATAGGCGTTTTTGTATCCATTTGATTTGTTCAGGAAAGATGTGGGATTAATTCAACATTGCAAACACGGGGTTGTATGCAAATTGTGAAAGAAAGCTCTATGTATTAATTTGCCTACCTTCTTTCTCAACCTCTTTCCTTACTTCTCTCTCTAGAACTCATTATCAGATACTCATAAAGAAGTTTAGGTATTTATCTCTTCCTCTTCTCTTTGAGTGTTTTATATCAATTTGTTCATTGGGTTTTAGTTGTTCTTTGCCATTTTGTTTTTTTAGTTGTAGATTGATGAATATTTGTCTGACGTAGAATGTGGGTATGTTAGTTGAGGCTTAACATGTAGGAAAATAAATTGTGGAGACATATTTTTTTGTTAGTCCATGTGGCCGAGGTTGTTAACCGAGGTGGCACGTAGGCGAATCGTGATGCTGAGATATGGTGTTGTAATTCCGGAATCCAAGATATTTAAATAGATGACTAAAGTCTTATATTTGGATAGAAATGGACTTTTGAGGAAGTTCATGGTGCTGTAATTCCAGAATCCGAGATATTTAAATAGAGGACTAAAGTCCTAGATGATATCAAGCTACCTATTTGGATAGAGATGGGATTTTTGAGAAAGTTCATCTTAATCTGAATAGTGTGAGTTGTGATAGAGTAGAGTCTCATGAAGTGAGACTTCTAAGGGAAGTTGGACACTAATCATTAATAAAACACTCCCGTGGGTCTAGGTATGTGATTTATGTAGCTCTTGATTTGAGTTGATGATATCTTGTGAAATAAATGACTAACTTGATCGTTGGAGTATTTTCGGGTGGACAAGCCACCGCGTTATTGTCAGAAATCAACAACCACATAAATCAAGAAAAATTGAATCATTTTCTATCTTTTCTTTGTTTGGGTTGTATTCTAAAGAACTAATGACAGCACATGCATGGTAGGAAGGTTCTCAGTTTTTGAAGTGCATTGACTTCTTAGTTCCAAATCGGTAAGATAGTGATATCTATACTACTTATTCACCCCTTATAAGAGTGTATGTTGGTGTTTGTAAAGGAAAGATGTTTGAGGCAGCACCCTTTTTATGAAACTGCATGTTACGAACAGTAAATAAAGTTATAAAAAATAGGGATGTGATTGAGACCCCCTCCAATCACCATCCCCACCACCCACACACGTGGCGGGTGGTGATTGGAGGAGAAGGAAAAAAAAAAAAAACTGGCCAATCAGAAAGGGAGGGGGTCAAAGAGGGTGGGAGAAAAGGGGTCCAGATCATTTTTCTAAAAAATATATATTCCCTGGCTCGCTAGCCGTTGTAAGTTTTCAATTAATATATATAAATATAAAAAATATATATTCTTGGGCTAGTCAGCCTAAGCGAGCTGAGTCATAATATTTTCGTTTAATAAACGAATTTGAGAGTGTGGCTCCAACAAGCTAAACAAATTAATAAATCGAGTTTGAACGAATTTTAGCTGAGAATTGTTCATGAATAATTTGTTATTCACGTTTGAACGAGTTTTAGTTGAGAATTGTTCATGAATAATTCGGTTAATTTGCAGTTTTAGTGACTGTATATGTATTCACAGTTTTAAGAGTATGTATTATAACATGACTTAAGCAGTGTCTATAATAATTTGATTCATTGAATGTATTAAGTGATAATCAATTAAGTCTGTTTGATAATCATAATTGATATTACTTAAAATTGATATTATAATAATTTGATTCAATTAAAGTCTCTTAAAATGTAAGTTAAAACTTAAGAAAATTTTAAGTCATTTGAAACTTATTTAATTATGACTGAATTTATAAATATTAAACATAAGTGTCAGTATACATTATTGTAAACTTATTACCAGCACCACAATCACTGTTGTCGCCGCTACTATTACCACCACCACCACTACCATCACCGCCATCATCGTTGCCACCACTACAATCATCATGCCACCGCCATCGTCACCACCAATGCCATCACTACCGCTACCACCACCACCACCACCACCACCACCACCATGCAACTGCCGTCACCACCACCACTACCACCACCACCACCATCGTGCCACTGCCACTACAACCACCACTACCATCACTACTGCTGCTACCACCACCATTATACCATCACCACCACCATCACAATATAAAAATTGAAATATACCATATGAAAATAATAAATTTTAAATTTAATCGTATATATATCAAACAATTTATTTTTAGTTCAGCACTTAAATTTTTATTAAACAATTTTTTAACTTAAATAATTTAACATTCAATTTTTAATACTTAATTTCTTTTTTTTTTTTTTTTTTTTAGGTGCAACGGAAATAAAAAAGAAACACAGGCCTAAGCCCTTTCACAAGACATGCCAATCATGTCTGCTACTAGGAAGTCCCTAAGAACAGCTGGTGGTTCATTAACCACTAAGATCTCTTCAGGTTGATCAGCACCAAATTTGGCCAGCGCATCAGCACAAAGGTTGCCTTCTTTATACACATGCTGCACCGTGCATTCACAGCCTCTCATGATGATGCGAGCATCCTCCACCAGCCCCTTGAATGGGCATTTAGCATCTGGTTCCTCTTGTAGCAGCTTCACTGCTTGCTCACAATCTGTCTCAATGGCTACATTGTTCATTCCCTTTTGTAGAATCACCGTGAGCCCTTTGTAGATCGCCCATAGCTCAGCCTCCAAGCTAGTGCCACTATGAAGCTTCCCATAATAGCCACACACCCATGTCCCCCTTTCATCGCGAATTAGACCTCCGAATCCACCTTCACCTCCTATTTTTCTACAACCATCTGTGTTTAACTTCAATCTACCTACAAGTGGGAGAGACCATGAAATAAGTCTAAAAGCAGGTTTTGGATTAACAATAGACAGAACAAAAGCTTGATGAATATCATTAGAGTATTTCATGATGAACCTGCCACTGTCAAGACTATTAGTTACACTATTATTGAAGACTTAGTGGTTCCTATTCTTCCAAATAGCCCAAAGAGTAACAATAAAAACAGTGTAAACAGTAAGATTATCATTAAAATGATTTTTGTTTTTTGAATTACAAATAAGCCAGTCCTTCCAAGGCTTGCTACTCATATTCAAATACCAATGCCTTCCAAAAATAGCAAACCACACTTCTTTTTCTTTAAAACAATCTCTTAGGAGGTGATTCATATCCTCCTCTTTACAGCAATTGGGGCAAGTGGCCTCTAAAGATAAACCCCTTTTCAAATGATGCTTATTTGTGAGGAGTTTCCCATGGATACAACACCACAAGAACCCTTTTAGTTTTTAAGGAATTCGTAACTTCCAAAGCCATTGCCAATCCTCACCTTGGGGCTGATTACCACTCACCAGAACATAGGCACTAGCAAATAAGAAAATCCCATCTGCTGAGCCTTTCCAGTTAGGTTCATCAGGCTCAAGAAAGGTTGGAGAAGGCCTGTTCAGAATGATAGATGCTAATGCAGGAGGCAATAATTCACAGATAATAGTTTCATTCCAGCTTCCTTGCTCAGAAAGCAGGTTGTTCACATTAACATCACTCTCCCAAAAGGGAGCAAACTGTGAGCTACTGAGGGTGAGATCCTCAAAAGCCTTATCTCCACACCACCAGTCCTTCCAACAATTAACAGTGGCACCATTTCCAACTGTCCATTTAACCTCTTTCCTCAAGATGGCTCTAGAGTTCAGAATGCCTCTCCAGGTATGAGAGGCTTTCTTGCCTCTAGAACAAGCCTGAAGACAATTGTTCCTCATATACTTACACTTAAGAACCTCTTTCCAAAGACCATTCTCATGACTAATCATTTTCCAGCCAAGTTTAGACAGTAAGGCAAGATTTTGATCCTTGGCTTTCTTAATGCCAAGCCCACCCATCCCTTTCGGCTGACAGACAACATCCCACTTGACCAAGTGAATTTTCTTCTTCTCTAGGGTATCACCCCAGAGAAAATTTCTATTCATTTTATCAATATCATTGCAAACCCTTTTAGGAAAAGCCACAGTCTGCATAGTATAAGCAGGAATAGCAAAGCTAACAGATTGGATTAACGTAGTTCTACCAGCTAGTGATAAAACACTAGTCTTCCACCCAGAAAGTTTCATTTGCATCTTATTCAGAATGCCATTATAGTGTCTCTAACTCACTCTGCCATGAATGAGAGGAACCCCCAAATATTTCCCTAAATCAGAAGTTAAAGGAATGCCACACATGTCACTCAACTCTTTAGCTTTATGTCTATCAACATTAGAAGAAACAAATATCTTGGACTTAAGGGCATTAATCTTAAGTCCAGATAAATCACAAAACTCAGACATGATCCTCATGATAATATTACAATGAGCCAAGTCAGCCTTAGCAAACAACATTAGATCATTAGCAAAAAAAGATGAGTGAGACAGGGACCATGCTTGGAGGTCTTAATGCCTTTCCGATGATTGCCTTCAGAGGTGGCAATGATCATACTAGGGAGTCTTTCCATGCACAAAACAAAAAGATATGGGGAGAGGGGATCTCCTTGCCTCAAACCTCTGCAAGGTTTGAATTCAGGAAGAGGTTCTCTATTCCAAAGAATGGCAGTTTGCACAGAAGTCACACAGCTCATGATGAGCTCAATAAAATTAGCCTCAAAATTGAACTCCACTAGAGTTTGTTCTTAGAAATCCCAAGAAACAAGATCATAGGCTTTTTCAAGGTCAATTTTAAGAATCATCCCTCCACTCCTACCTGTTCTCTGGTTCAAGGTATGGATAATTTCTTGGGTAATGATAATATTATCATTGGTAGTTCTTCCAGGGACAAAACTGCTCTGGTAAGGACTGACAAGTTTGGATAAGAGGGGTCTGATTCTACTAACAAGGATTTTGGCAATAATTTTATAAGTCACATTACAAAGACTAATAGGCCTAAATTGTTTAATAGTCTCAGGATTCTCAGTTTTGGGAATCAGGGCCACAAGTGTTCTATTGATAACAGGAGGGATACACTTGTTGACAAAACAATTTTGAACAAAAGCACAGACATCAGGCCCAACAATAGGCCAATAAGCATGGTAGAAAATAGCTTGGAAGCCATCTCTCCCAGGAGCTTTGAAAGCCTGGATTTGTTTAACAATCTGCCAGATTTCCTCATTAGTCACAGACTTAGTGAGAGAAAGATTATCAGTAACATCAACTTTAGAAGCAATGCAATTATTCCAATGAGCCAAACCAACAGTAGAAGAAGAACAAAATAGGTTCTGGAAATAATCAATAACTAGAGTTTTAAGGCTCTCAGTTTGATCAATCCAAGTCCCTGCCTCATTCTTGAGCATGACAATTTTACACCTTCTCCTCTTAGCTAAAGCAGAAAGGTGGAAAAATTTAGTGTTTCTTTCCCCTTGGGTAATCCACTTAGACCTTGATTTTTGAAACCAAAGTAGCTCCTCTTGGTACAAGATTTTGTTATATTGTTCCACCAAATCCAACTCCAAAAGATGGAGGTTATGGGAAAATTTACATAGTTGGGATTTTTGAATTCCTTCAATTCTACCAAGTAACCATCTTTTTTTTTCTAAAAATGTTACCAAACACCTCTTTATTCCAAACAGTGATTTTGCTAGTAAGGTTATCAAGCTTATCCAGAACGGATGAAGAGGGGAACTTCCAATTAGAATCCACAACTGACTGGAACTCTTCATGAGAGATCCAAGCAGCTTCAAATTTAAAGGCTTTACAAACATGGTTAAAAGAATGCTTACCTTGAGTGAACATCATCAAAGGAGAATGATCAGAGTATGTACGAGGGAGATTCTGGACCAAACCATCGGGGAAGCTCGTCCTCCATTCAGTGTTGCACATGGCTCTATCAAGTCGCACCATAGTATTAGCCCACCCCTTTCTATTGTTAGACCAAGTGAGCTTAGGACCTGTACATCCCAAGTCCATGAGGTTACAATTGTTCACCCTCTCAGTAAATTTCCAAGCTCTCCTTTGATCTTGACTTTGGTTTTGGGCTTCCAGACATGGTTCTTTTTTCATCAAGAGAAGCAAAATCATTAAAATCCCCAGCTAAGAGCCAAGGATCAGTGATAGTTTGGGAAGATCTTTCCAAATTATTCCACAGCTCATCCCTTTTCTGACTAATAGGACTAGCATAGATAGCAGATAAAATCCAATCGGGATAGTCTTGCCTCGAAATGGTGGCAATGATCAACTGGGAACTGGCCTCAGTGACTCTCACATTCACAAGGATGGGGTTCCAGACTAACCAAATACCTTCACTTCTGCCGATGGGATCCACATGAGAAGATGCAGTGAAACCCATCCTATTAAAAAACATGCCCATAGAGTTAAACTCGACCTTGGTTTCCATAAGGATTAGCATATCAGGTTTGTTAATCTGGACTAATTCCCTCATATTCCTACGAAACTTCTTGTTACCTACACCTCTACAATTCCAAACCAACAGATTCATAGATGACTGGTTAATGGTAGGGAGAGTATTCTGGTTAGACAAGCCTAGAATACCCTTAGCTTTACTCTGGTTGTCCTCCATTGACAATGTTGGTGTTAATGCAATGAAGTGCCACTCCTGGCTGGCTTCGATCTGTCTCCAAGGTTGGATTCTCAGCTTTGCTCCCTCTATCCACCATTCTGCAGTGACGAGGTGAAACACTTCTTTGTCTGGTGCAAGCATTAAGAAGACTCTGTGCATGTTCAGGATATGCTTCTCTGTTGGATAATTCTCTCATTCTTCCTCCATTACGATCTGGTGGTTCTCTAAACTTAGCCTTAGGGTTTCTTTTAACTTGTTGAGAAGTCCTGGGGCTGATGGGGATTAGGATGGATGACATAGACTCCCTTGCTTCCTGTTCTGACTTCTGAAAACTTGTTGCAGTAGTGCAACTCTGCTGTTTGCCTTGTCTAATCTCTTCTCTCCAGTTATCCATGTTCAAGTCACTTGATGAACCCAAATTAGCCATATTGTCCGCTGGCTTGGCAGATTGTTCTTTGTGTGTTAATCCCAAATCAGATTGATCTGGCCCAGTAGGAATTGATCTTGAAGGATCTTGGGCTTCTATTATCCGTGGTTGGGCTTCCACGTTACTCAGAGCTTCAAATCTATTACGTACATGGGCATTGGGCCCTTTAGAATTTTTTGGGCCTTGCCTTCTTCTCCTTGTGGTGGCTTCATCCAAGGCCCATATTTATCAGTCTCTGGCCCTTCTTTTTCTCTTCCATTACATGAGTCTAGCCCATTTATAGTAGCCTCTTTCCCTAGGTTGTCTTCTCTGGTGGGATCATGGTTAGGGATGGGTGTCACCGGTGAAAAATTCTCACTGCAACTTTCTTTGCGATGTCCCACCCTGCCACAAGAAAAGCAGAGAGTATGTAAGTGTTCATATTCTATAACATATGTATGCTTACCTATAGAAAACTGAGAAATCAGTGGTTTTCGAAGATCAACTTCCACACAAACTCTAGCATATTTCCCCCTAGCTGCCATGGCCGTATTTATATCCACCTTTAGAGGCACCCCCAGGATCTTCGCGATATGATAAAGAACTTTCTCATCATAATACTCAATCGACAGATTAGGAAATCGCACCCAGATGACAGTGGTATCTTCTTCAGCCTCATCAGATTTGAAATCTTGTTGCCATCTTGTTGCCTTCCATGGGAGGAGGTGGAGCTTCCGACCTAATTTCCTTTTGCTGGCTCAGGGGGGCCTCCAACATAGGTTCCTCAGGTATCGAAAGGGTAGGGTTCGCCTTCCTCTGAGTATCATCCACCGAGCTCTGTACCTCGATACCATCATCAGCTAAATCAGATATATCTTTGATCTTCTTAGTGCTTCGAACTAGATGATCTTTCTCTTCTTTGGAACATCCATGGTCATGCCGGGCCTCACTGGAACTCAGGATCTCACCAACGGTCATCTTTCAACCAAAAGTTTCAATACGTTTATTTTCAACTACTTCACAATACTTAATTTCAAATTTTCAATTTTTAACTTTATCAAACAGCATCTTACATATTGTACGAAGGAAATTTTTTTTTTTTTTTTTTTTTTTGCTGAAGCAGTTCCATTGTGTATTTAATTGTTAGACTTCATGTCTTCCATCAAAAAAATCAATCAATAAAATAAAAAGTGTCGTCGGAGGAGAAAAAATATGGATGAGCACCCATGATAGTGCCAATCAAAATCTCCCTTCCAATTGGCATATCAAACAGGAAATTAATGGCGCTCAAGGATACATCTTCAAATCACTAAATATTTTAAGTTATGCTTTGAATAATGGATTTAAATAAACATTTAAAAAAATAAAGCAAATTTAAATAAAATATAAATTAAATTTAATCAAGTTAAAAATGATGAAAAATGTCTGCTGTTTTTAATCAAGTCTCGTCTCTCACAAGGAGAGAGTTGAGAAGGATAGGGATAGAGCGAATCAAGATCCTCTCCGTAATTTCTCTTCTTGACTTCTTATTTGTTAGGTTATTGGGTCTACTTTTAGGCCTAATTTCGATGATTCGAACTGTTTATATTTTAAGATTTGTTGAGTATATTATAATTGTAAAAAATCAAGTTGATCGGATTCAGAAACTACGTGTTCGGATCATCGAACTAAAAACCATTTTTAAAAAAAAATTAATAAACAGTTTTCCAAATATATGCTTCCTGATATCCGATTAACTTGTTTTTGTACAGGTATGACATATTCAACAAATCTTAAAATGTGAACGGTTAATGGCCTAGCAAGCAGGGAGATAAGGAGAGAAATTAAGGAGAAGATCTTGATTCAGGATAGAGCACCCGTGCGTATACCCCACCCATTGGTCGTCGAAAAAAGAAATAAAAAATAAAAAATAAAAAATAAAAGGAGAAATCTTTAAATAAACTTATTTATTATTTATTTTTTAGGTAGTAAACTTCAAACAAGTTTAATTGGTTGTGAAAACAAACAACGATATTTAGGAGTGTTTGGGATGACAGTTGGGCTAAAATAGCATATTAAAAAATAAAATATGTTAAAATAGTTAATAAAATAAAATGTCACATCTAATCCATAATTATTTCATTTTTTTTCTCACAACTATCAAATCAATTACAAAAAAAGCCAACAAACTTCCCAAATATAATTATTTTAGTCAAATTAAAATAATCAAAAAATTAAATAATCAACTTTCCGAACAAGGCCTTACTTAAAAGAGGAGGAAACAGTAGAAGATGAGAGGGCAGAGGAAGAAGACATCGGATGAAGAGGTAATAGATGACATTTGATTCTGATATAATATTATTCTGTAACAATATTGTACTCATTACTCACATAATCTGTGGAGTGTTTGCCATATATATTATATACTAATTGGACCCTACGCGCTACGTCCATGGCACTACAATATTTTCTTAGTTTAGTGACATTTGAAAGTGCCACAAAACTATTCTTCTAATGGCATTTTTTGGTCTTGTGGCATTTTGAACAAGTGCCACTTCTATCAGTGCCACGGTAGATACTTGCAAGTGCCACTGCACCATTATGGCTAAAAACTTTCAATGACATTTTAATGTCATGGTAGATATTATTTGTGGCACTATCAAGCGCCATTAAAAAAAGAGTTAGTGACACTTATAAGTCATGGTAGGCACTATTCGTAACGCTATTAAGTGCCATTCGTGACAATAATTCGTTGTAGAACAATTTGATCCGCTCTTGCAGAGACTCGAACCGCCAACCTCCCGCACCATAAACCTTATACACCGCACTCTTCCCACTACACCTCTATAGCACCATATGATTATATATGCAACATATATTATTTATATAGTACATACATCTATATTAATATAAAAGTATATGTATAAACATAATTATTTTATTGAACATAATTTATGTAAAATAAACTATTTACTAGTAAAATAAAAAAAGACC
The DNA here is from genome assembly GCA_036172215.1 of Camellia granthamiana. Lineage (NCBI taxonomy): Eukaryota > Viridiplantae > Streptophyta > Magnoliopsida > Ericales > Theaceae > Camellia > Camellia granthamiana. The sequence continues at coordinate 37,197,130 of CM069909.1, read as the reverse complement.
ACTTTTGGCGACTAAAAATATTTTTTAGTCACCAATTTTATACTTTTTGCTACTAATTGTTTTTTAGTTGCTAAAAAACTTAACTTTTGCCGACCAAAATCGGATTTGGTCACCGAAGATGCACTTTCAGCTACCAAAATTTTGGTCGCCAAAAAATTTAATTCCCACCTTAGGATTTTAGTTCTCCCGTGCTAAAAATAACCACTTTTGGCGACTAAACTTGTTTTTAGTCGCCAATTGTAGACTTTTCGCTACTAAAGTTTTTTTAGTCACCAAAAAGCTTTACTTTTGACTACTAAAATTTTTTTAGTCGGTAAAACCCATATAATCAGTGACCAAACTTATTTTTAGTCGCCAATTGTAGACTTTTGACTACTAAATTTTTTTAGTCGCCAAAAAGCTTTACTTTGGGCTACTAAAATTTTTTTTGTCACTAAAACCCATATAATCAGCGACCAAACTTAGTTTTGGTCGCCAATTATAGACCTTTGGCTACTAAAATTGTTTAGTCGCCAAAAAACTTTACTTTTGGTTACTAATGCTGTTTTCGTTGCTGAAAGCTATACTTTCAGCGACCAAATTTTTTTTTGTTAGGAAATTTAGTCGTCGAATATGTTTTTTCCTATAGTGTATATTGAGTTTAATTTATTTATTTTTAATCATTTACTGCATTCTAAAAATTTTAAAAATATATTGGCATTTTTTATTTTTTCAAAAATGCCATTATAAGCTTGGAAAGTTTTTGACTTAGTGGTATTTCTCAAAATGTTATAAAATATTTGTTTATGAAACTTTTCACCTAAGTGCCATAAAAAGTAATTTGCACCTACCTAGTGTCCTGACATTTTTTAAAAAATGCCATTGCTACTAAAGTTTAGTGGCATCTGTTGGTAAATGTCACGAACATAATTTTTTGTGTCATTATTTTATAAAATGCCATAAAATTGATGTGACATTTCTTTATTGAAATGCCACTAGAGCCTTATATGTTTGTGGCTTTGTGGCATTTATCTAAATGTGTCACCAAATATTATTTTTGTGGCATTTTCTAAAAACATGTCACTAGTATAGTGTCACTAAAGTGTGTTTTTGTTGTAGTTTTGTGACACTTGTTCATTGAAATGTCACTAGAGCCTTTTATGTTTGTCGTTTTGTGGCATTTTTCAAAAACGTGCCACTAAATATCATTTTTGTGGCATTTTCTAAAAATATGCTACTAGTGTAGTGCCACTAAAGTATGTTTTTGTTGTAATTTTGTGACACTTGTTCATTGAAATGTCACTAGAGCCTTTTATGTTTGTCGTTTTGTGGCATTTTTCAAAAATGTGCCACTAAATATCATTTTTTGTGGCATTTTCTAAAAATATGCCACTAGTGTAGTGCCACTAAAGTATGTTTTTGTTGTAGTGTGGGGTCGCATTGCTATTTGTTTTTTTAAATTAGTTTTATATGTAAAAGCACACAGTTGCATTCCTAGTTATACAGTTGCTAATATTATTCTGCATATCAAGGTGCTCAAAGCATTGAATCTGTCAATTAATCAAGTTTATATATATAGCAACTATTAGTATTCTTATTTCATCTATTTATATATCTTTTTTTAAAAATTTATGTTAGGTTTTTATTCTTGGCAATCCCGTTTGATAAAACTTCTTTCAGTTGTACTTGTTTTCGTACTTTTATTTCAGTGAGGCTATGAGTTTTTAGATGCGAATCCAACCCGAATTGTGACTTGCAGAGAAGTTTATGCTGCTAATTCTTTCATGATTGCCACTCCGCTGACTATGACGGAGATTGAGCTGCCTGGTCAGCTCACGGGGGTTCAGGGGGCAGTGCCCCTTGGTGGGTCCAGGGCAGCGCCACGGTGGGGTTGAGCCGCAGCGGCCCCGAAGCAAAATGCAAAAATGCATTCAAAGTTGTCTGTCCGCTCGAGTGGATAATCCTTGGTTCTAGAAGTTTGATCGCCTGCAAAAATACTAGGAGATGTTTTTTCCGCTCGAGCGGAATTTCCTGCGCTCGAGCAGCCATTCTTACGCTCGAGTGGAGATCGGAGGACAATTTTCTATAAATATGCGATTCAGTCATATTTTAGGGTGATGCCTCCAAATCTTCTTCTTGGATATTAGGGTTTACATCTGGGGCTATTTTGCTAGTTTTCTTTGATATTTGATGGAGTATTCAACTCATGATTTAAGAAGTATACATCAAAGGATTGTGTGTTTATTCAATACAAAAGAGAGAGAGTTGTTCTTCGGTGGATTCTGGAGAATTCGAGCTTGAAGCTTTGGTGGATTCTAGAGTGGCCCATCGTTATGATTCGACATCGGCGTTGTGGAATCAACGTTGGGCAAGACAATTCCGAGGTGAAGACAGAGCTGGAAGAGGCACATAGGGGTTGGTTCAATTTGGGCGTGGATTCGCTAGGTAATTGAGAGTATACCTGTGTAATTCATTTTTGTCTTTTTAGTGGATTGTTTTGTGGCTTTTGCCCGTGGTTTTTTTATCACAATTAGAGGCGCTCCAATTGTGGTTTTTCCACATAAAATCGTTGTGTCGATTTGTCTTGATTGTTTGATTGGGATTGATATTTATTGCTTAAAATTGATACATAATCACAAATCAATATTTAGGGAATTTTTAGATTTTTCAATTTAGTTTCTGAAAATATAGGTAAACGATATCATATGACTAAAAATGTCATATTGGGACAATTTTTAAAAAAATATTATCTAATAATTTAACTCTTCAAAATTCAATTAGAGAATATCCTAATATGTTCAACAGTAATAATAATAATCATTTGTACTTTGGAAGATCATAGTATATGGACCATTTTTATTTTCAATTAAAAAACAAGTATGAAAATGAAGAAAAATCATATAGCTTTCATCAAACATGAAATATGCAATCAAATATTGGATGAACGCATGTTTGAAAAAATGAAGTGAACAAAACTAATAAGAAAATATTATCATAAGGGAAAAGTGAAAAAAATATCTTAAGGAATAAAAATTTAGTGGGATCCAACTCCTAAGCAGTTTTTGGTTCAATAAAATACAATTGAAATAAAATGATCATTATATTCTCAAGTTTAATTTACTATTACTACTCCCTAAATAAATCTACATATATCATTTATTATTACAAATGAATGTTCTTCCGTAGAAAAGTTAAGGAATGAATATTTATTAAAGCACACACAAATGACTGTTATTTCGTACCAAAGCTAAGGAATAAATATTTATTAAAGCACACATAGCATTAATGATTTTTTACAATAACTTACTTTGCCGTGTTCGAAAATAGTAAAAGTGTTCTTTGGATAATTTTATCACATAGCTTGCACACTGTATCCATGATTTATCAAAAGTAAGAAGTGTTAAACACTGCAAAAATGAAAGAAAACAAAATATATTAGCTTCCCATTCAAATCAGAATACTTAAAATCAACTAGAAAGCAATTTAAATTTTTTAGCAGGGCAAATGCTTAACCGAAATTCTTTTTGTTGAGTGAGAAGTGGATTTGTAGCTTCCAAAAAATGTTGCATCCATTATTCTTCTGTGAAACGGTGGTCTGAATAATGGTAGCATCCTGTATAAACACATGTTGGCTGTTGGTTGGTTGAACCAACAGTAGTGTCTCATGTCAACCACTTGGAGGGACTATGGGAAGACACATTAGGCACTCCCAAATAGAGTAAGCGAGAAACAGCCACGTAACTGTTACAGTAAAAGATCAATAAGAGCTCTATTTGGGAAGTTTAATTGTGATGTAAATAGTTAATCTTGTAAGACTTGTTGAGTATATCATTAATAAAAAAAATTAAATTAATTGAGCATTCATAGTCACATGATCAGATGATATTTATTTTTTTAAAACTAACTAATCAGTATAAATTTGATAATAGATGCTTTTTTCACATAATTAATACCCAATTATATAATTACCAATATCCAATTAATTGAATTTTTTTAATGATTTTATTGATGAATTCTACAAGTTTTTTGTCAATCACAATAAAAAACAACAACTTCCACCACATCATGGATCGTAAGCTGCAACCTCTTTTTCTAGCTCCTGTATGTATTTATCTAAACTTTTCTTCAAATAGTGTGCAAGAAACGGTGCAATGGAGATTGAATATAATTTCTTTTATAAAGATGGTGAAAAAATTATTTTACGGGAATAATCAATTAATCTACTAAATATTTTTAAATTTTTCAAAAAATATACATAATATTTAATTTTTCAAATTAAAAAGAATAACACGTACCTCTTGTATTAATAAAATACTCAATAAAATTGATGGTATTGACTAAAATATGAAATAATTGGATGAGTGGTGTTACATCTCCCTAATTTTACCCTCCTAATTTCACCCTCAATGACATGGCCTACCATCCATGTGAAGCGATTCCACACCCTTCTCTCTCTTATATTTAGCATTCCTAATTCCACATCATTGAGAGTGAAATTGCACCAGCAAAATTTGGGGATTATTATAATTAGAAATCATCTTATTTATGGTGAAGTACTCATAAAAGCGAAAGTTAGGAAACTTAACTTTTATAAAATTAATGATCAAAAAAGAATGGCCAAACCAGATAGAAAACTGAGATTGGATAGTTACCGCTATAAGAGATTCAATTATTTGGCCATTATTGAGCACAAAGGAAAAGGATAAAAAAGAATGGTCGATTCACAAAAAAAGAAAAAATCTATCTGAACCTAAAGGATCAATTCCAACAAATATTGGATTTGACAATAAGTCTCGGAACCTAGATTTTTCTGGATGGGTGGTTGTGTAGTGGGGATTAAATTTGTGTAGTGTGGGGTTCATATGTAAAATAAATATGAATAACAAGATAACAATTCTAGATAATTTCTGGATTTGTAGTATTACTATTAATTTAAATCATAGTATGTTTATTAGTTAAATATTAAGTTTTTTTTAATGTTAAACAATGTTTGCTTAATGATAAGTTTTTGCTTAATTGTTGAATATTATAAGAGTAGTTTGTGTGATGGGCATATTATTTTTATTTTTCAAATTGATGATAAGTTAAATTTTTTTGATAATGTTATATGATTTTTTTTAGAAACAAATTATGTAAAAATGTAAGTCCAAATCGAGCCAAATTGTGTTTAAATGATTTGGGTCAAATTGATTCAATAATTTTAATGATTTAATCTGATTATAATTTTTTTAAACCGTAGACAATTAAACTACACAAAGAGAAGGCAATTTTGGACAATTGGACATTATTTTGACATTTTGTGTTAGATTCATTATTTTGGCCTTTTGTGTGAGATTCAACACCTTTCGTTCTTTTATAGATGTTATAGATACATCATTAGATGACTCTGGTCAATGGAGATAAATACAAGCAAAATATAATACGGTATATAAAGAGATATGAATGAGCATGTGATATAGTTACAAAGAGATATGGACATGCTCATGTGAAACTAAGATATATGGAAATCATTGGATATGCTTATGTGAAACTAAGATATATAGCATGCTGTTCGTTTATTTGAGTGAAAAATATTTTTTATAATTTTTTTAACAAATTATCATTATTTTTTTTTTAATTTTTTTATTTGGTTATAATAATGGTTATGGTGAGACGAAGGTAGAAATGGAGGTGATGACGTGGTTGTGGGTTGTCGGTGATGGTGATAACCACAGTGATAGTTATGGTAGTCGTGTAGTGGTAGAGGTGATGGCTACGGGGATGGTAGTTGGTGGTGATTCTTAAATTTTTTTATAGATAAGGTCACTCTACGAGTTAAGTTTGTAGAGTCTACAAATTTTTTTTTTTTTAAACATATATATTTCAAAAAAAAATTAACTTACTAATTTTAGGCAGATAAAGTTAATTGCACACGAAAAGTAATTGAAAGAAAGGAAAAAAGAGATAGGATTTTAAGGAAGTCAGGCTTTCCTCAGGTTAGTCATTTTTTAAGATCAATTTTGGTGATTTGAATCATTCAATTTTTAAAATTCGTTGAGTAGAATATTCGTGTAAAAAATTAAAATGATTGAATATTGATAATTATATATTTGAATTAAATTTATATTTCAAAAAAATGAATGACTATTATTGAAATCATACTTGTCTATTTTTTAAAAAATAAATATGATTCAAACGTATAATCACCAATGTTAAATTATTTCAATTTTTTTACATAAATATTATATTCAACGGCTTTGTTTGGGATGTACTATATAAATATACTTTTTATCTTTTTTAAGTCATATCATCTTCCTATTTTCTTACAAATCTTTTCATAAAATATATATATATATACTTATTTAAATTATCACAAACAACCCTCTCTTAAAACTCGTTGAGTAGAATATTCGTGTAAAAAATTAAAATGATTGAATATTGATAATTATATATTTGAATTAAATTTATATTTCAAAAAAATGAATGACTATTATTGAAATCATACTTGTCTATTTTTTTAAAATAAATTTGATTCAAACGTATAATCACCGATATTAAATTATTTCAATTTTTTTACATAAATATTATATTCAACGGCTTTGTTTGGGATGTACTATATAAATATATTTTTTATCTTTTTTAAGTCATATCATCTTTCTATTTTCTTACAAATCTTTTCATAAAAAATATATATATATATATACTTATTTAAATTATCACAAACAACCCTCTCTCTTTTGAACATTCAAAAAAAAAAAAAAAAGCTAAAACTATTTTAAGGGATGCAGTGTCAGATGAGTGTTGTATGCGTGTGTGGTCCGTGTAGTGTAAATTATGATTTGATTTGATATCAAAGCTGTTTAAAGTTGAAATTTGGCTGCATGCATGCATGCATGATTTGGTTTCATCCTGTATGGGTGGGTCAAAGTTGTGGAAAAGCAATAGACTTTTGCTCACAGAGGATAGGAATTTTATATGCTTTTCACACCTATTTCGTAATAATGGACAATTTGGAAATCTTCAAGTTTCATTTTGGTTGAACCTCTACAAGTTCTACTCTTTTGGGTGTTCTCTACAGCTTTTAATACATATATGTATTATTATTTGAACATAGTCATTGATTGTAAAAATGTCAAACTCTAATGAATTTAACTAAATTAATTATTGTTAATATGTTTATTATTATAAAATATACATTATATTTCTTATTATATTAAACTTGTAGAGTTGTAGAACTGAACCAGTTTCTACTGACTCAGTTCTTGATTTACTATAAAACCCGATCAATTTGATCTGTGAATACTCCTAGGTTGTGTTTCGTTTATGAATTTAGACACGGATTTAGAAAGAAAAATAAAAAAAAGTTAAGTAAAATATTAATAAAATATAAGTACATTTCACTTATGTTACACAAATATTTTTTATTTTATTTTCTAAATCTCTCCCTAAATTTGTGAATCAAACCAGCCTTACTGTAAGGTATTCTGGTTGAGAAAGAGGGCTCAGGCCTTGAAGAGGAAATGGATAACTAATTGGGCGCATCGGAAGTGGGCTACCTAATTTGTCACTGATATAAATGGGCCCTATTGGGCTACCTAATATATATCTAGTTACTAAGAAAAGGCACATACTATCTTTTATTTTGCTGCATACGTATTTATTCAGCCCATATGCTTTGAGCCTGGTCCTGATCCAATGAGATAGGCTCAGGCTCAGAGTGAGTGCACAGAATATAGCCCAAAACCATCTAGTATGCTGTTTCCAACCATATATGGTCCTGTTTGGTATAACTTAATTTCAGCTTATTTCAATTTTTAGCTTAATTTAAGCTATTTTGATGTGTTTGATTTAGCTTAACAATACAGCTTATAGCTTTTTGTAAGTCAAAAATCAACTTATTCTTTGAGTGGGGCAGGAGAAGCTTAATTTATAAGTCAGAAATCAGCTTATGTTCATAGTTATAAGCTATAAGCTGTTAAGGTATAAGCTATAAACACTTTCCCACAGCTCTACCAAACAGGGCCACTATCAATTTTTGAACAAAGTGATTCCTATTTAGGGTTGGCCGGGAGGGTATTATCAAGATCCGTGAAGTTCATTACGGAAATTATTTTAATAATTCGAATCGTTTATTTTGTTGAATCATGTGTGTATATTATTCATAAAATAAAATAAAAAAAAAAAAAAATTCAATTTGATATTCGTAATTCATTTATTTTATTGCATTTGTCTTCAAAAAATTATTTGTCAGCGTGTTTTAAAAATAAATCATGTATTTTTTGCTACAAATGCGCTAAAATGAATCAGCGACAAATATAGGACCAATCTAATTTTTTATTTTTATTTTAATGAATGATATATATGCAAAACTTAGCAAAATGAATAATTCTGTAATGCCCCAAAATTTACCCAACATAATCTTGGTACATCAACCGACATTCATTAAAGAATAATAGCAATTCTCCAATCATCATAAAATTGATCATAGAAGTTTGTACAAATAGTCCCACATGCGAATTATACATTCAATGATATTACATACATGAATCTATAGTATATAGAACGTCAAATTCAAAAGTAAATAAAATGCCCTCAAGGGCTTACAAATTCCAAGGCTTAAGCCCGATTACACAAAAATAGTCTTTCGGACTCAAACAGTTATAGCCCTAGGCTTACAAATTATAATCACAACAAAACAGAGCCTTGTGCTCTATATACATATATCCACACCCTAAATTGACGGGTTCACCACGTCCTTTCCTCACCAAATTCCCATAGGAGTGAGCATAAAGCCCAGTAGAGAATTCTTAACAAAGTATATACATTTATGCGAGATTCCCAATATGAAATGTACACGTCATGCTATACCAATAAAAGAGGATTTCGTTTACATCTAAAAAAAAAAAGCCGCCATGCTCAATGATAGTTTGAAATCTCAATAATTCAGAAATTTACAATTTAATTCAGAGGGGCGGTAAATACGACTCAGGTAATCACTAGGTTGGTGTCTGCAAGTAGGCATATCTAGCATTACCAAAACCCCACTTTACCGGTTGCTAACCGAAAGGGAAGTGGTACTTCATTTACGCATGTTTTCGGTCTTTCACCTTGGACACTCAGGCCAATTTAATCAATTTCATCTACACCTCCTATCCGAACTTACCAACGTATTTACCCCAAAACATTTCAATAATTCTCATTTCAAAATATTGTTTTCTCAATGTACGTTTCCAAACTCAATTCAAAATGTATAATAATCAATTGAATGAGTATGTAATGCAATAATTATCAATGCCTCATAACATTTCTCCATTTTTAAGTATCTCAACGATAATACCATAATAATCACATTTCCCATTTTCCTCCCTTCAATGTTATTTCACAAAACAACCACATGTTCAATTACATCTATCAACACGTAGTAACATTTCCTCATCTTGTACAATTCTCAACAATTTAGTCATTTCAAGACTATATGTAATGTTTTGAACATCAACTTCCAAAATCATAATTCTCATATTTCATGGAACTCAGCATTTATATAAACATAAAGAAGAATTTTCTAAAAAAAAAGAAACTTTCATTTATTTTGGCACCCAAAGGAAATATGGCCATTTTATTCATGAATTTCTAACATCATTTAAAAACCCCCAAATTTTCTAGGTTTTCTCACCATAACCTCACATCTCCAAAACATTTGAATAAAATCATACAAAAAGCATCTTTCTTCTATCAATAGCAATTTAAAAAAAAACCCCATGTAATTATTTAAAAAGAAAAGAGATAACCCACTTTCCAAAAATCACTCATCTTCTTGAGCCAACAACAAGATTTCAAGTTATTAAAGGGGATTTCGAAAATCAACAAGATCTTGCAAAAATATATATATATGACTCAAAGAAAAATCCCTATCTCAAGCTTGGAGAAGAAATTAGATGAGACCCCCAAAATCAACAGTGCCTGAACCTAATCTCCACCGCACACAACGTAGCCCTAGCTTAGCTCTCCAATATTTGTGAAGAATGTTGGGTCAAAATCCTAATGGATTGCAAGAGATCAAAGGTTTTAGGAGATTTGGTGTAGGAAATGTAGGAAGAAGGGAAAGGAAAGAGTCTTTTTTTTTTTTTTTTTTTAAAGAGAGAGAGATATAGCACAAATGAGATACATTCAGCCCAAGGAGGAGAAAAAGCAAAAATTTCGGACTCACCTACCACCGCACGTGTGGCACCTATGCCCGCACGTGCAATCTTCATCCTCGCATGTGCAGCCCTTCATCTCCTGCACCTGCTGCTTCACGTGCTTTTATTTCTGTGTGCTCTTCAACCCTCCCCTAATTTCCGCACGTGCAGCCCTGGTCCCCCAACCCAGAAATTTCCTGGCTCGGTTCCAGACACTCCGGGCTCGACCTTGCACTCTCCGAAACAAGTGAAACTCAATCCCGAATAAATAAGGACAAGAATTTTGAGAAAAACTTCCAAACACAACAAACCCAAACGATTTACAAGGTTCCAAGTCAAACCGACACCCCAACAAGACAAACCCAAAATTAAACAAGGGAAAACGAAACGAGTAGTGCACCCAATCATCACAAATTCGAATTATTGAAATGAGACCTGTAATAGATTGCATGGGTCCGAATAAAACCCTCCAATCCATCATATGGATTGGAGAGAAGCCACATCCTTCTATTTATACTCTTAAAATCATCTTTACGCTCACTTTGTGGGAACACAAATATGTGTATGTGTGAGAGAGGTGGGTATGAAGAGAAATTCAATAGGTGTAAGCAGCACCCTTTGAAATGAATCTAAGCTCATCCAAAAATTACATTTTTATTTCTATTCACCAGCTTGATCTCTTATACTGTGTTTGGTTAGGGATTTGAGAATGAATTTAGAAAGGGACATGTAAAAGATAGGTGAAATGTAAATAAAATATATTTACATTTCACTTAATTTTACACACTTTTTTCTTTTTTGTTTTCAAATTTCTCAACCAAATACAGCATTATTTGACCTTCGGCAAATTCAATTTCTTTATGAATTCTTTAACTATCTGCTCTATATCAAAGTGGGTGGTAAACAAGTTTTAATTTTTTTTTATTTTTATTTATTTTTTTTTTTCTGCCAATTTTTATGACCTAACTTGTGAGGCTAACATATCACTAAAATTTGATATATTTATTTGTTTATTTATTTTTGGGCATACTATCATTTAAATATTACCCAAAAATTCACAAGAAATTTGTCGTCGCCTGGCTCCAAGAATCAAACTCGAACAATTGTGTGGGAAGCACAATCCATCAACTACTTGGGACAACTCTCAGAATTAGATTGAAATATTTTGAATACAAGCAAATATACACCAGCCTATAGAAATACCTAAAATTTAAGATTTAGGTGTATTAAATACAACTAAAAGCCGATAGAAAAAAAAAAAAAAAATTATTGGAAGGAAGAATAAAATATAAAATGAATCATTTGTACTTTGGAAGATCATAGTATATGGACTATTTTTATTTTCAATTAAAAAGCAAGTATGAAAATGAAAAAAAATCATATAGCTTTTATCAAACACGAAATATGCAATCAAATATTGGATGAACGCATGTTTGAAAAAATGAAGTGAACAAAACTAATAAGAAAATATTATCATAAGGAAAAAGTGAAAAAAATAACTTAAGGAATAAAAATTTAGTGGGATCCAACTCCTAAGTAGTTTTTGGTTCAATAAAATACAATTGAAATAAAATGATCATTATATTCTCAAGTTTAATTTACTATTACTACTCCCTAAATAAATCTACATATATCATTTATTATTATAAATGAATGTTCTTTCGTAAAAAAGTTAAGGAATGAATATTTATTAAAGCACACACAAATGACTGTTATTTCGTACCAAAGGAATAAATATTTATTAAAGCACACATAACATTAAAGGTTTTCTACAATAACTTACTTTGCCTTGTTCGGAAATAGTAAAAGTGTTCTTTGGATAATTTTATCACATAGTTGGCACACTGTATCCATGATTTATTAAAAGTAAGAAGTGTTAAACATTGCAAAAACGAAAGAAAACAAAATAAGTTAGCTTCCCATTCAAATCAAAATACTTAAAATCAAATATAAAGTAATTTAAAATTTTTAGCATGGCAAAGGCTTAACCGAAATTCTTTTTGTTGAGTGAGAAGTGGATTTGTAGCTTTCAAAAAAATGTTGCATCCATTATTCTTCTATGAAACGGTGGTCCGAATAATGATAGCATCCGGTATAAACACATGTTGGCTTTTGGTTGGTTGAACCAACAGTAGTGTCTCATGTCAACCACTTGGAGGGACTATGGAAAGACACATTTGGCACTCCCAAAATAGAGTAAACGAGAAACAACCACGTAACTGTTACAGTAAAAGGTCAATAAGAGCTCTATTTGGAAAGTTTAATTGTGATGTAAATAGTTAATCTTGTAAGACTTGTTGAGTATATCATTAATAAAAAAATTAAATTAATTGAGCATTCATAGTCACATGATCAGATGATATTTATTTTTTTAAAATTAACTAATCAGTATAAATTTGATAATAGACGCTTTTTTCACATAATTAATACTCAATTATATAATTACCAATATCCAATTAATTAAATTTTTTTAATGATTTTATTGATGAATTCTACAAGTTTTTTTGTCAATCACAATAAAAAACAACTTCCACCATATCATGGATCGTGAGCTACAACCTCTTTTTCTAGTTCCTGTATGTATTTATCTAAACTTTTCTTCAAATAGTGTGCAAGAAACGGTGCAATGGAGATTGAATATAATTTCTTTTATAAAGATGGTGAAAAAATTATTTTACGGGAATAATCAATTAATCTACTAAATATTTTTGAATTTTTCAAAAAATATACATAATATTTAATTTTTCAAATTAAAAAAAATAACACGCACCTCTTGTATTAATAAAATACTCAATAAAAGTGATGGTATTGACTAAAATATGAAATAATTGGATAAGTGGTGTTACATATCCCTAATTTTGCCCACCTAATTCCACCCTTAATGACATGGCCCACCCTCCATATGAAGCAATTCCACACCCTTCTCTCTCTTATATTTAGCATCCCTAATTCCACATCATTGAGAGTGAAATTGCACCAGCAAAATTAGGGGATTATTATAATTAGAAATCATCTTATATATGATGAAGTACTCATAAAAGTAAAAGTTAGGAAAATTAACTTTTATAAAATTAATGATCAAAAAAGAATGGTCAAACCAGATAGAAAATTGAGATTGGATAGTCACCGCTATAATAAATTCAATTGTTTGGTCATTATTGAGCACAAAGGAAAAGGATAAAAAAGAATGGTCGATTCACAAAAAAGAAAAAATCTATCTGAACCTAAAGGATCAATTCCAACAAATATTGGATTTGACAATAAGTCTCGGAACCTAGATTTTTCTGGATGGGTGGTTGTGTAGTGGGGATTAAATTTGTGTAGTGTGGGGTTCATATGTAAATAAATATGAATAACAAGATAACAATTCTAGATAATTTCTGGATTCGTAGTATTACTATTAATTTAAATCATAGCATGTTTATTTGTTAAATGTTAAGTTTTTTTTAATGTTAAACAATGTTTGCTTAATGTTAAGTTTTTGCTTAATTGTTGAATATTATAAGAGTAGTTTGTGTGATGGGCATATTATTATTATTTTTCAAATTGATGATAAGTTAAATTTTTTTGATAATTTTATATGATTTTTTTTAGAAACAAATTATGTAAAAATGTAAGTCCAAATTGAGCCAAATTGTGTTTAAATGATTTGGGTCAAATTGATTCAATGATTTTAATGATTTAATCTGATTAAATTTTTTTTAAACCATAGACAATTAAACTACACAAAAAGAAGGCAATTTTGGACAATTGGACATTATTTTGACGTTTTGTGTTTGATTTATTATTTTGACTTTTTGTGTAAGATTCAGTACCTTTCATTCTTTTATAGATGTTATAGATACATCGTTAGATAACTCTAGTCAATGGAGATAAATACAAGCAAAATATGATACGGTATAAAAAGAGATATGGATGAGCATGTGGTATAGTTACAAAGAGATATGGATATGCTCATGTGAAACTAATATATGGAAATCATTGGATATGCTCATGTGAAACTAAGATATATAACATGCTGTTCGTTTATTTGAGTGAAAAATATTTTTTATAATTTTTTTAACAAATTGTCATTATTATTTTTTTTAAAATTTTTTTATTTGGTGATAATAATAGTTATGGTGAGACGAAGGTAGAAACGGAGGTGATGGCATGGTTGTGGGTTGTCGGTGATGGTGATAACCACAGTGATAGTTATGGTAGTCGTGTAGTGGTAGAGGTGATGGCTACGGTGATGATAGTTGGTGGTGATTCTTAAATTTTTTATCAGCAGTGCTACGTTTTAGGGAAAAAAATCAGGAAAAGCTTTAGGAAATGGAGGAAGAGGAGGAGGTGGAGGAGGAGAGGAGGAGGAGAAGGGGAGAGGGAGGAGGAAGAGGAGGAGGAGGAGGAACTGGAGGGGGCCATAAAAATGGAGGGAGGCGGAGGCGGAGCTGGGCAGAGGCGGGCCTGGGTAGACGACCGGGGCTGGGCAGACGACCGACGGCGGCTGCGACGATCGGCCGACGGCGGACGATCGGCCGCCGAGTTCCTCCTCCTCCTCCTCCTCGTCCCCTCCCCTCCTTCACCTTCTCCTCCTCCATTTTCTCATTTTCCTGAAGGTTTTTCTGTTTTTTTTTTTTCCTGAAGCCTAGTCTTTTTGATTTTTTATAGATAAGGTCACTCTACGAGTTTAAGTTTGTAGAGTCTAAAAAAAATAAAAAAATAAAAAAACAAACAGATATATTTCAAAAAAAATTAAGTTACTAATTTTAGGCAGATAAAGTTAATTGCACACGAAAAGTAATTGAAAGAAAGGAAAAAAGAGATAGGATTTTAAGGAAGTCAGGCTTTCCTCAGGTTAGTCATTTTAATTTGAGGAACGTTTGGGTTTAATAGATTTTATTGAGATCAATTTTGGTAATTTGAATCATTCAATTTTTAAAACTCGTTGAGTAAAATATTCATGTAAAAAATTAAAATGATTGAATATTGATAATTATATATTTGAATCAAATTTATATTTCAAAAAAAATGAATGACTATTATTGAAATTATACTTGTCTATTTTTTTAAAATAAATATGATTCAAACGTATAATCACTGATATTAAATTATTTCAATTTTTTTACATAAATATTATATTCAACGGCTTTGTTTGAGATGTACTATATAAATATATTTTTTATCTTTTTTAAGTCATATCATCTCTCTATTTTCTTACAAATCTTTTCATTAAAAAAAAAAAAATACTTATTTAAATTATCACAAACAACCCTCTCTCTTATGATCATTCAAAAACAAGCTAAAACTATTTGGGCAAATTACATATACCCCCCTCGAGGTTTAGTAAAATTACAGATACCCCCTGAGGTTTGAGAAATTACAGAGACCTCCCTGAAGGTACTATTTACATAACAAATTAGGAGGCAAATTGTTATGAAAATATAAAGCTCAGGGGGCAATTTGTTATGAAAATATAAACCTCAGGGGGTATCTGTAATTTTCAAAACCTCGGGGAGGTATCTGTAATTTAGCAAAACCTCAAGGGAGGTGTATGTAATTTGCCCAAACTATTTAAGGGATGCAGTGTCAGATGAGTGTTGTATGCGTGTGTGGTCCATGTAGTGTAAATTATGATTTGATTTTTGATATCAAAGCTGTTTAAAGTTGAAATTTGGATGCATGCATGAATGCATGGTTGGGTTTCAACCTGTATAGGTGGGTCAAAGTTGTGGAAAAGCAATAGACTTTTTGTAATAACCCTCACATTGTCTTAGCCATACTCATATGCATTTATATGCTTTGTCTTGTTATGTTTGCATTTCAGACCTTGTCCTTGTGTTGCTTAAGTGCTGTTTGCATGCTTTGCTTCTTGTTCGGTGTGAGTAGCCAGTCTAGGCCAACCAAGCCGAGGTCACCTTAAGCCTAGAACTGCCTTAGAACCCCTTTGATTGACCTCCACCTTCATCCTGGCATACTGGCCGAGATGTCATTATCTTGGCCGAGGTGTTCATTGCCAAGGCCGAGATGTGTATTATCTAGGCCGAGATGTTACCCTTGAACCCAAGTGATCTTGCCCTAGACTGGTACGACCTAGACCGAGGTGTGGCACACCTAGGCCGAGGTGTGGCACAGCTGGGCCAAGTGTTGTCCTTTCTGGCCGAGGTCATTGTTCCCTTGCTTGCCGAAGTCTTGTTGTTAGCCGATGTCATTACTCGCCGGAGTCCCTTGCCGCCTAGCTTGTTGAGCACGCCTTGTCATAGTCTTGTCTTTTCAATCAGTCACCTTTTTGAGTTGAGCCAACCAACCGTTGCCACGTGTCCGAGCTGAAGGTTAAGTCAGCCGACAGACTTAGAAACAAATCATTTTGTCTCAAGCCTTTGTTTTTAGAGAGAGAAGCTCTAGGAGAAGAATGAGGAGTTCTAGAGTGAGAAGTGGATTAGCAAGCTTGATTCTTAGAGTTCAAACCGTTAGAACCTTGATTTGAGGTTAGAATCTTGATTTACTCTTGTTATTCTTCTTGATCATCTAACTGCATTGCGCGATCGAATCTGTTTTGCATGCCATGCATTGATTCAAAGTTGGTTTTGAAAGAAAGTATGAAATTCAAGTGTTCTTGAAGGAAAGCCTCGTTTGATCCGAAAGTTTTGCAACAAGTTACATGCTTTTGTGTTTGTTTTCGTAAGATCTTCTATTATGGGTACCCAGGTCCATGTTTTCAAACTCATAGCATGAAATCTCAGGTTTTACAATGATGAGTTATGATCTTTGCATTCATTTCCTTCATGATCTTCATGTTCATGTTCCTTATGTTCTTGAGTAGAGGGAAAACCCAGATTTTTCCCGACTTCATTTTCTTGGATGTGGCCCTCGGGACCACACCTCGGCAAGAAGGTGTGGGACCTCGGCCAAGACCTGGTTAGTGCCCAGCATGTTTCCCCGAGATGAGAAACAGTGTTTGTTTTGGTTTGACTTAGTTTTTGGAGAACGCCGAGGTCATTTTGTATGCATGTGAAGCTTGTTTGAAAGTGCATTCAACAGACTTTTGCCATGTGTTTGTAGGACTTGGACTTGCCTTGACCCCGACGTTTGAAGAACTATGTGAGTGGTATTTTAATAAAGATATGTTGTAAAGCTTTGATAAAACCTTGTTTTGTTTTGATTCGGATATTACTTACAAGCATGAATGATTATCCCTATTTTGCGTATCAAATATTGTATCTTGCTTTGATGACATTCTTGGAAGTCTGTATGTGCTAGGGGACTATAAGCATTCGTAGCACAAAGTTTGGAAGTCCGTATGTGCTAGGGGACTATAAGCATTTGTAGCACAAAGTTTGGAAGTCCGTATGTGCTAGGGGACTATAAGCATTTGTAGCACAAGTCCTTAGTGTCCGGGGACTATAATGCAACGACACCTTTGTCTTGAGATCTCGCTTGTCTTGTCTTGCCTTGCCACTGACGGTTTTACCGCGTGGGTTTGTTTGTCCGGAATGTCATCTCTTGTATTATAATGATGTTAGTAAGCATCCCTTGAGGCTTAAAAGATTTGATAGACGAACTTGATTTATCCCTTGTGTTGTTGTGTTAAAAGATCTCGGATATCACTCATGTAAACCCCTTTATTATTTATACCATTCACTGAGTATCCAAGCTCACCCTCTCTATATATATGTAGGTGATGAGCAAGACGGCGGCGACGCCTAGATGTCTTTTGCCGATGTGTTTGCCGACGTGTTTTGAATTGTGTTTTGCAACATCTTGAAGATTATGCTTCTTAGTTATTTCCATTGTATTTTGTATTTGATGGCTGAGAAGCCTTTTGGTCAAGATGTATTTTTGTACTCCATTTGTTGTATTAAAGCTATGTAATGATGTATGACATTTCATTCAACTTATGCACTGCTCTTATGGATTACTTAGCCTTGATTTATTGCTTCCGCATTTGTAAGCCCCATATGTATACTCTGATTTGCGTGTGGATTCTTGTAAGTGGCCTTTGGTAATCTCAGATTACTGGCCATCATGGCACCATTCTACTAGGGGCGGAATGGGGTCGTGACAGATTGGTATCAGAGCACAAGTTCCTCATAGAACGTTATTCACACACTTTGAGTCCTAAAGAGCATAGGATTTCCCTTAGAAAGATGTTAGGATTGCACCATGTTGCTTGCTGCTTGACAAAATGTGCATCATCTCGGCATAACTGCTTGTTGCTTGCATACATACTTTATTGCTCATTTCGTTTTAAAGTCACATTTTGCATACTCATAGCACGATGAGGAGAGGAAGACCACCAGTTGGCTGAGATCAATCAGAAGACCGATTGGACCGATTAGAAAGATTAGTTGAAGGTTTAACTCGGGAGTTGAGACAAGTGAGACAACAGAATGCTAGTGCTTCATCTACCCAGGCTGAACAGACTAATGGCCGACATACAGTTCCGCCTCCACCTCCTCCAGTACCTCAAGCGCCTCCACAGCCAGCCTTGTATGGGGATGGAACTATGACTTTAATTAAGGAGTTCAAGAAGATGAACCCGCCAAGATTCCAAGGGGGCATCGAGCCGATGAAAGCCGAAGCGTGGGTTTTAGGAATGGAGAAGCTATTCGAGATCTTCCCCAGCACAGATGCTCAGAAGGTGGCATTGGCCGCGTTCACGTTGGACGATGACGCTAGAAGATGGTGGATGATGACCCGAGAAGGAAATCCTGACTTAACTTGGGCCAGATTCTTGGAGCTGTTTTACAACAAGCATTTTCCCCTTAGTGTCCGAGATTGCAAGACCACGGAGTTTCAGACTCTGACACAAGGAAACAAGACAGTAGCAGAATACGACCGTGCTTTCACCGAATTGGCGAGGTACGCGCCTCATATGGTTAGTGATGAATATAGGAAAACTAGGAAGTTCGAAAGCGGATTGCGTGGACCGATACAGGATAGAGTCAACATGCTCAACATGCCGACTTATGCCGGAGTCTTGGACAAGGCTATTCTTGCAGAAGCTAACTTGAACCGATATCAGAATGTCGGAGAGAATCAGAGGAAGAGACAGAACTATGATAACCGTCGAATTCCGTTTAATGCCAAGAAGAAGGCGAATGTGGGCAGCTCCAGCAACTCGAACCAGGAAGGTAATACTAAGCCGATGTGTACAAGCTGTGGGAAGCCGCATTCCGGGGTTTGCCGTTGGGCGTCAGGCGCCTGTTTTGAATGTGGAGAAATGGGTCATCGTGTGAGAGACTGTCCGAAGTCAAGGACTGATGATGGTAAGAAAAATGGAAGCACCTCGGGCTCTGCACAGGGAAGTAACGTCGGAAGGGCACAGATGAGGCAGGGCAGGGTTTTCGCGCTAGTGCCAGGAGACACCCAGAATGCTGAGACAGTAGTGTCAGGTATACTCCCAATCTGCTCTCAAGATGCATACATATTGATTGATTCGGGTTCTACGCATTCATTTATATCTGCTAAGTTTGCCGAGAAGTTGAATAGAGAACCAGAACCCCTTGATTACGTGTTATGTGTATCTGCTCCATCTGGGAGAACTATGATTGTTGCATCTATCTATAGGGCGTGTGTTGTCGTGGTTGAGGGTGTAGAATTATTAGTTGATTTGATGCCATTAAACATGACCCACTTTGACGTCATATTAGGAATGGACTGGTTAGTAATGAATCATGCATCTATTAATTGTGTTTTGAAGAATGTCACGTTGAGACCCCCAAACCAAGCCGAGGTTATTTTCCAGGGTAAAGGTGTAGTGTCCCCACCTTACTTGATTTCGTCCACTAAGGCCTATAAGCTAATTCAGAAAGGGTGCCATGGGTACTTGTGTAGTATACTGAGTGATCAGAATGGAAATGTTAGTTTAGCCGATATCCCAGTTGTCAATGAATTCCCTGACGTCTTTCCAAATGAATTGCCTGGCCACTTAGTCGATAGAGAAATAGAGTTTACTGTGGACATCATGTCGGGAACACAGCCGATCTCCAAAACACCCTATAGAATGGCCCCAGCCGAACTTAAAGAATTGAAGGTGCAACTACAAGAATTGTTGGATAAAGGCTTTGTTAGGCCAAACACTTCGCCGTGGGGAGCGCCAGTCCTATTTGTGAAGAAAAAAGATGGCACACTTCGTCTTTGCATTGATTACAGAGAACTTAACAAGGTAACCATTAAGAATAAGTACCCGTTGCCTAGGATTGATGATTTGCTAGATCAACTACAAGGAGCGCGAGTCTTTTCTAAGATTGACCTTAGGTCGGGTTACCATCAGCTGAAAGTTAAAGCCGAGGATGTTGAGAAGACTGCTTTTCGGACAAGGTATGGCCACTACGAATTCTTGGTAATGCCTTTTGGAGTAACCAATGCGCCTGCAGCATTCATGGATCTGATGAACAGAGTCTTTAAGCCGTATCTAGATGAGTTCGTAGTTGTTTTCATTGACGACATATTGATCTACTCCAAGAGTACAATCGAGCATGAGAGTCATTTGAGACTTGCTTTACAAACCTTGAGGGACAGGAAGTTGTATGCTAAGCTGAGTAAGTGTGAGTTTTGGCTTTCTAGCATTTCGTTTTTGGGGCACGTGATTGATGAAGAGGGTATATCAGTTGATCCCAGTAAGATCGAAGCCGTGGTAAATTGGCCGACGCCGACCAACGTGTCCGAGGTTCGTAGTTTTCTGGGTTTGGCAGGTTATTACAGAAAGTTTGTAAAGGACTTCTCAAGGATTGCAGTACCATTGACACAGTTAACTCAGAAGGGAGTGACATATGAATGGACCGAAGATAGAGAGGCAGCCTTCCAAGAGTTGAAGACGAGGCTAGTTACAGCACCAGTTCTTGTACTTCCATCAGGTAATGAGGAATTTCAGATTTACAGTGATGCTTCACATAAGGGTTTGGGTTGTGTATTAATGCAAGGGGGTAAGGTCATAGCATATGCATCTCGTCAATTAAAACCCCACGAGAAGAATTATCCTACCCATGATTTAGAGCTAGCAGCCGTGGTATTCGCTTTGAAGATTTGGCGTCATTACTTGTATGGAGCCTCCTGCCAAGTTTTTACAGATCACCAGAGCTTGAAGTACTTGTTCACTCAAAAGGAGCTAAATCTGAGGCAGAGAAGGTGGCTTGAATTACTGAAGGACTACGACATGCAGATCCAGTATCACTTAGGTAAAGCAAACTCGGTAGCCGACGCATTGAGTAGGAAGTCAGTGGGAAGTCTGGCATGCTTGACCGTGATTTCAGTGGAGCCGACTATCATTGAGGAAGTAAAACCAAGGCAAATGGAGGATGAATTCCTGAAGAAGGCAGCCGACGAGATTATCACCAGGCCGAGGTCAGGTTACACCTTCGAAAATGGGGTGCTTAAGTTTGAAGGAAGATTGTGTGTGGCCGACATCCCAGAGTTGAAAAGGAAAATTTTACAAGACTCTCATGGATCCAGATTCACTGTTCACCCAGGGAACACTAAGATGTATCAAGATGTGAAGCAGACCTTTTGGTGGCCGAACATGAAGAGAGAAATAGCCGAGTTCGTATCCCAGTGCTTGTATTGCCAACAAGTGAAAGCAGAACATCAGAGGCCAGCAGGACTTCTTCAACCTTTGGCAATTCCTGAGTGGAAATGGGAACACATCTCCATGGACTTTGTGATTGGTTTGCCGAAGACACAAAAAGGGATGGATTCGATTTGGGTCATAATTGATAGATTAACCAAGTCAGCACACTTCTTGCCGGTTCAGACTACCTTCAATGTTGAACGACTTGCTGTACTATATGTGAATGAGATCGTGAGACTTCATGGAGTGCCGATGTCCATTGTGTCAGACCGAGATCCGAAGTTTGTTTCTAGATTTTGGCAGAGTCTACAAAGAGCCTTGGGGACAGAGTTGAAGTTTAGCACAGCTTTTCATCCCCAGACCGATGGCCAAACAGAGAGGACAATTCAGACACTTGAAGATATGCTTAGACTATGTGTATTGGATTTCAAGGGGAGTTGGGAAGTGCATTTGCCGTTAGTGGAATTTGCTTACAACAACAGTTATCAAGCTAGCATTGGCACGGCACCGTATGAAGCTCTGTATGGAAGGAAGTGCAGATCGCCGACATGTTGGACCGAGGTAGGAGATAAAGCTTTGATCGGCCCCGATCTAGTTCAAAGGACAACTGAAAAGATCAAACTTATCCAGCAGAGAATCAGGACTGCTCAGAGTCGACAAAAGAGTTACGCCGACCAGAGAAGAAAGGAATTAGAGTTTAAAGTTGGGGATCATGTATTCCTGAAAGTTTCGCCGATGAAAGGAGTTTCCCGATTTGGGGAGAAAGGTAAGTTAGCACCTCGTTACATTGGGCCGTTTGAAATCCTTGAGAGGGTTAACCCGGTTGCCTACAGACTTGCTTTGCCGCCGAAGTTAAGTCAAGTTCACAATGTGTTTCACATTTCGATGTTGAGGAAGTACATTCGAAACCCACTGCACGTGATTGATCATTTTGGGATTGTGATTGATGAAGACTTAGGCTACGAAGAGAAGCTGATGTGTATTATCGATAGACAAGTGAGGCAGTTGAGGAATAAGGCAATACCGATGGTGAAAATTGAATGGAAAGAGCATTACGGCAAGGATGCCACATGGGAAATGGAAGAAGAAATGAAAGTCCGATATCCGGAGTTATTCTCGAGTCAAGGTAACTCAAGTTTGGGGACCAAGCTTCTTTAAGGAGGGTAGGATGTAATAACCCTCACATTGTCTTAGCCATACTCATATGCATTTATATGCTTTGTCTTGTTATGTTTGCATTTCAGACCTTGTCCTTGTGTTGCTTAAGTGCTGTTTGCATGCTTTGCTTCTTGTTCGGTGTGAGTAGCCAGTCTAGGCCAACCAAGCCGAGGTCACCTTAAGCCTAGAACTGCCTTAGAACCCCTTTGATTGACCTCCACCTTCATCCTGGCATACTGGCCGAGATGTCATTATCTTGGCCGAGGTGTTCATCGCCAAGGCCGAGATGTGTATTATCTAGGCCAAGATGTTACCCTTGAACCCAAGTGATCTTGCCCTAGACTGGTACGACCTAGACCGAGGTGTGGCACACCTAGGCCGAGGTGTGGCACAGCTGGGCCAAGTGTTGTCCTTTCTGGCCGAGGTCATTGTTCCCTTGCTTGCCGAAGTCTTGTTGTTAGCCGATGTCATTACTCGCCGGAGTCCCTTGCCGCCTAGCTTGTTGAGCACGCCTTGTCATAGTCTTGTCTTTTCAATCAGTCACCTTTTTGAGTTGAGCCAACCAACCGTTGCCACGTGTCCGAGCTGAAGGTTAAGTCAGCCGACAGACTTAGAAACAAATCATTTTGTCTCAAGCCTTTGTTTTTAGAGAGAGAAGCTCTAGGAGAAGAAGGAGGAGTTCTAGAGTGAGAAGTGGATTAGCAAGCTTGATTCTTAGAGTTCAAACCGTTAGAACCTTGATTTGAGGTTAGAATCTTGATTTACTCTTGTTATTCTTCTTGATCATCTAACTGCATTGCGCGATCGAATCTGTTTTGCATGCCATGCATTGATTCAAAGTTGGTTTTGAAAGAAAGTATGAAATTCAAGTGTTCTTGAAGGAAAGCCTCGTTTGATCCGAAAGTTTTGCAACAAGTTACATGCTTTTGTGTTTGTTTTCGTAAGATCTTCTATTATGGGTACCCAGGTCCATGTTTTCAAACTCATAGCATGAAATCTCAGGTTTTACAATGATGAGTTATGATCTTTGCATTCATTTCCTTCATGATCTTCATGTTCATGTTCCTTATGTTCTTGAGTAGAGAGAAAACCCAGATTTTTCCCGACTTCATTTTCTTGGATGTGGCCCTCGGGACCACACCTCGGCAAGAAGGTGTGGGACCTCGGCCAAGACCTGGTTAGTGCCCAGCATGTTTCCCCGAGATGAGAAACAGTGTTTGTTTTGGTTTGACTTAGTTTTTGGAGAACGCCGAGGTCATTTTGTATGCATGTGAAGCTTGTTTGAAAGTGCATTCAACAGACTTTTGCCATGTGTTTGTAGGACTTGGACTTGCCTTGACCCCGACGTTTGAAGAACTATGTGAGTGGTATTTTAATAAAGATATGTTGTAAAGCTTTGATAAAACCTTGTTTTGTTTTGATTCGGATATTACTTACAAGCATGAATGATTATCCCTATTTTGCGTATCAAATATTGTATCTTGCTTTGATGACATTCTTGGAAGTCCGTATGTGCTAGGGGACTATAAGCATTCGTAGCACAAAGTTTGGAAGTCCGTATGTGCTAGGGGACTATAAGCATTTGTAGCACAAAGTTTGGAAGTCCGTATGTGCTAGGGGACTATAAGCATTTGTAGCACAAGTCCTTAGTGTCCGGGGACTATAATGCAACGACACCTTTGTCTTGAGATCTCGCTTGTCTTGTCTTGCCTTGCCACTGACGGTTTTACCGCGTGGGTTTGTTTGTCCGGAATGTCATCTCTTGTATTATAATGATGTTAGTAAGCATCCCTTGAGGCTTGAAAGATTTGATAGACGAACTTGATTTATCCCTTGTGTTGTTGTGTTAAAAGATCTCGGATATCACTCATGTAAACCCCTTTATTATTTATACCATTCACTGAGTATCCAAGCTCACCCTCTCTATATATATGTAGGTGATGAGCAAGACGGCGGCGACGCCTAGATGTCTTTTGCCGATGTGTTTGCCGACGTGTTTTGGATTGTGTTTTGCAACATCTTGAAGATTATGCTTCTTAGTTATTTCCATTGTATTTTGTATTTGATGGCTGAGAAGCCTTTTGGTCAAGATGTATTTTTGTACTCCATTTGTTGTATTAAAGCTATGTAATGATGTATGACATTTCATTCAACTTATGCACTGCTCTTATGGATTACTTAGCCTTGATTTATTGCTTCCGCATTTGTAAGCCCCATATGTATACTCTGATTTGCGTGTGGATTCTTGTAAGTGGCCTTTGGTAATCTCAGATTACTGGCCATCATGGCACCATTCTACTAGGGGCGGAATGGGGTCGTGACACTTTTGCTCACAGAGGATAGGAATTTTATATGCTTTTCACACCCATTTCGTAATAATGGACAATTTGGAAATCTTCAAGTTTCATTTTTGGTTGAACCTCCCACTACTCTTTTGGGTGTTCTCTACAACTTTTAATATATATATATATTTTGTAATGATTACATAATTAATTGAGGTTAACTCACAGTATTGAACGAACTTATAATTTTACTCTTAAAATCACGACACATGCTATTTATATGTGTATTTTTTAGTAAAAAATGTTAATAATTATATTCAATTGGACTAAATTAAGGTTATGAATTTAAGGTTAAAATCAAGTTAATTAAAATTATATAACTAAATTGACATAAATACCAAAACAAGTTAATTTGTCCAAAAATGGTTGATACCCCCCAAAATTCCTTCAATGATGTGGAATGGGTAAATTTAGAGGTATCTGGCATTTCATTTATGTATTATTATTTGAATAGTCATTGATTGTAAAAATGTCAAACTCTAATGAATTTAACTAAATTAATTATTGTTAATATGTTTATTATTATATTTCTTATTATATTAAACTTGTAGAGTTGTAGAACCGAACCGGTTTCTATTGAGTCAGTTCTTGATTTATCATAAAACTAGATCAATTTGATCTGTGAATACCTCTTTTAGGTTGTGTCGGATTTATGAATTTAGACACAAATTTGGAAAGAAAAATAAAAAAAGTAAATAAAATATAAGTACATTTCACTTATATTACACAAATCTTTTTTATTTTCTTTTCTAAATCTCTCTTTAAATTTATGAACCAAACCAGCCTTACTGTTCGGTAAGGTATTCTGGTTGAGAAAGGGCTCAGGCTCGTCAAGAGGAAATGGATGACTAATTGGGCGCATCGGATGTGGGCTACCTAATTTGTCACTGATATAAATGGGTCCTGTTGGGCTACCTAATATATATCTAGTTACTAAGAAAAGGCCCATACTATCTTTGATTTTGCTGCATACCTGTTTATCAGCCCATATGCTTTGGGCCTGTCCTGATCCAGGCTCAGAGTGACTGCACAGAACATAGCCCAAAACCATCTGGGATGCTATTTCCAACCATATACGATCAATTTTTAAACAAAGTGATTCTATTTAGGGTTGGGCGGGAGGCTGTTGTCATGGTCCGTGAGGTTCATTACAGAAATTATTTTAATAATTTAAATCATTTATTTTGTCGAGTCATGTGTGTATATCATTCATAAAAAAAAAACTCAATTCGATATTCGTAATCTATTCATTTTATTGTATTTATCTTCAAAAAATAACCTGTCAATATATTTTAAAAATAAATCATGTATTTTTTTTGGCTACAAATGCGATAAATGGATGGGCAACCAATATAGGATCAATCTTATTTGTTTATTTATTTATGAATTATATATATATATGCAAAACCTAACAAAAATGAATAATTTGAATTATCGAAATGGACCTGTAATAAACTATAGGGTTCCAAATAAAACCCTCCAACCCATATGATGGATTGGAGAGAAGCCACATCCTTCTATTTATACTCTTAAAATCTTCTTCACACTCACTTTGTGGGAGCACAAATATGTATATGTGAGAGAGGTGGGTATGAAGAGAAATTCAATAGGTGTAAGCAGCACCCTTTGAAATGAATCTAAGCTCATCCAAAAATTATATTTTTTTATTTCTATTCACCAGCTTGATCTCTTATTTGACTGTCAAGTTCAATTTCCTTATGAATTCTTTAACTATTTGTTCTATATCAAAGTGGGTGGTAAACAAGTTTTATATCATTAAAATTTGATATATTAACTTTTTTTTTTGGATTACTATTACTTAAATATTACCCAAAAATTCACGGGAAATTTATTGTGATTTAGCTCCAAGAATCAAACCCAAACAATTGTGTGGGGAGCACAATCCACCAACTACTCGAGACAACCCTTAGAGTTAGATTGAAATATTTTGAATACTAGCAAATGCACATCAGCCTATAGAAATACCTAAAATTTAAGATTTAGGAGTATTAAATACAACCAAAAGCTGATAGAAAGAAAAAAAAAAAAATATTGGAAAGAAGAATAAAATATAAAATTGCAATGCAATGATTTTAAATAAATTAATAACATGGTCTACTAGGAACACATTGCAGAGGGCCTGCATCAGAGGTTAAAATGGGAACAAAAGATCCTTGAGCAGCGGTAAACAGCTGAGACGCGGAGTAAAGAGGGGCGCAGCTTCCATATCCAGATGGAACAAAATAAGCTCCATTCTCAAATACATCCTTTGAAGACCTCCATTTCCAATTCTTCCATCCTCCATTAGTCTCTCTCTTTGTAACCTATTATTAAACAACAAATCAACCAACACTAATTAATCACACAACAATATAAAAGCTGCAACTTTGAAAAGTAATAAATTAAGTTGAGTTGAATTGTACCTCTTTAGCATAAGGATCATTTGAAGCTACAAAATAGTTTCCTTCACTTAATATAGTCGGATCAGAGCTCCCTCCAATTGCATACATTAGATATTCATCGTACCTATTGTTAGCGACATGAGCATAGCCATACCTGACCCTGTTAAAAAAAAAAAAAAAAAAAAATTTAATAAATTTTTTTAATACATTAGTTGTTGGAAATTAATAAGAGCAGAGAGAGCAAAGGTAGGAGGAGGAGGAGTTGTGACACCTTGGCATCCTTTGAACAAGACCAGGGCCAAAGTGGTTAAAAACTACTGTGATTTTCATGATTCTGTCAGCACTGTAGCCGTCTCTATGTCCAAGCAACATCACCTGGAAGGAAGTTCAACATAGTCAGAAAAACTCTTCTCTAGCCTGCTTTACCCAAGGATATTTCACTTACTTGCTTATAAAGATATACATGAATATAATTCTTTACAAAGATTAATTTATCTGTTCATTTATTTATTTATTATTGCAATGCCAAATGTGTAGTGTGATTCCATTGATCAATTATCAATGAAGGTATTATTGCATTCAGTGACGATGGGGAGGAATATGTACTTACTTTGTCATGTTGGGTGAAGTAGTTGTTAGAGACAGTAACAGCAGTAGAGGCATGAATGATATCAACAAGTCCATCTGTGCAACGAGCAAGATAACAGTGATCAATCCATATATTCGAAGACGCAAACACGCTAATCGCATCTCCATCCGATCCCAGCCTATGACCAACGTGCTCAGGCGTGCTTCGAACCAGCCCAGGCTTCCCCGGTTTACAATCATGAATGCTAATCCCATGTATAATCACATGGCTCACACCTTCCACCGTAATGCACGGTCCATTCGCTATCTCAACTTTCACACCTCTCCCATCTATAGTCTTGAAATTGTTAACCATAAGCTCATTCTTTAGAGTGAGAAACATGTCCCTTTCGAAAACTATCCAAAGTGGCTCTGATTGGATCACACCATATCGAAGCGTGCCTTGTTTTGGATTCACGGGGTCATCAGAGGGGTCGGTGACAACATAGGTTGTACCGTACTTCCCTCCCATGGCCCCATTGCCAAAACCTATTGCACAGTCGGCTAAGGCTTGTCTGTCCCAAGCCCAATTAGGGTTCGATCGCCAACAAGAGTCTATGGTGTTCATGAGTTTCTTGTGTGGATATGGAAATCTTGGGAGATAGGTTAGTGTGGTTTCGTTGGGCTTGTGGTCTAGTTTGTGTGCTTGCAAGGTTGAAACACAAAAAAATAGAAGCAATGAGAGGAATAGGAAAGAGGTTGGGTATGCCATGGTTGGTTTAGGTTGAGTTGAGGTGTGATGTTGGGAAATATTGAAGGGAAACACATAAATAGGAGATGACAAGGTGGTGCCCATGTTGGAGGACCTAAATCTGATTAAGTTAGTTGTTTGTTGAGAATTTTGGACATACACCTAAACGTGCTTGCACGAGCTTATCAGTTTTTTTGTTTTTTTTTTCCTTCACAAGCTTTGACTTTTTGGAATCTTGATGTTGTCTTTAAAATTTGAGCATAGGGTTTAGACAGGGTTTTGATTCACTTAATAATCATAGAATAATGATATACTACACAATAAAAAAATAAAAAAATAAACATAAAATTTGAACAAAATATTGTTAAAATAAAAAAATTACTAAAATAACTGTTAATTGTAAAAATGTTACACTAATATTGTTCTAATAAAATTTTTTTAAGAGTACCTTTTTTTTTCCTTTTCTAAAATGATGTGTTAATGGCATTTTTATAATTAAGTATCATCTGAACGAGTATTTTGTTTCCAATCGAAATATAAGCCCACAATGCAGCCAAATCATTTTGTTCAAGTTTTATTGATTATTTCATCTATTTATATAACACTACTCGGATTATATCATGCTAGGTACTTGAATGGTTTGTTAGCTTGTAGTTGTATTTTGTTAGCTTAGCTTTAGGGAGATCACGTAATCGGGATGGATTTTATTTGGGTGTGGATCCTCGAATCTGTATTTGTTCAACCATTGACATATTAATTCTTGGGTAAATCATACCAATGATTCTTGAAGTTTATTTGGTAAATTATGACATTATTCCTTATACTTTGATCCTTATATCATTTAGATCTTTATAATTTCAATTGATTTAATTTTGAATCTAAATTTATGATTTTATTTCAATTAGGTCTAATTGATTAAAAACTCTTATCATTTTTTATATTAAAAAAATACACATATAAGTGGCATATGCCGTATTTTTAAGAGCAATATTATAAAGTTACTCAACTCAGTGAGTCAGTCTCAACTAATTTAGTGATTATTTTCAATCAAAAACACTAATGACATTATTAATTGAACTATATTGACACTAAATCTAAAATTAGGAGTCAAAATTGAGTGAATTGAAAGTGTAAGGACCAAAATGATATAAGGTACAAAATATAGAGATTACCGGTGTAATTTTTCCATTAATTTGTATAAATTTGACGTCTGTAATTGATGAGGCCTATAATTCTAATTGTGACACATACTACAAAAAATTAAGATTTTAGAGACTAAAATTTAAGAACAAAATTATTTTTTAGGGACCAAATAATTTTGTTGCGAAAAATATTGTTATTATATTTAGTCACGAAAATTGGATATTAGTGATGAATTATTATCCTTTTAAGACCAAATTTTTTGTCTCAAAAAATGTAGACATCCCATTTTTGACCGCCCATAAGACTTGGGCGCTTCATTCTGAGCACTCGATGATGAAAGTTACATTATGCAAATCGTTCGGATTCTCAGCAAAAGAAATTTGGATTCAAGCTCTAATCCTAACCCTTACTCTACATTTTGGCCAAACTAGTTTAGACCTTGAAACCCTCTTTTTAAAATATTTTTTTCCAAATGTTTCTACGATGTTCCAATGCTCGCATTTCGATTAAAATATTGCACTTTTTAGTAAAACAAGTAAGGACAAAATGGAATAAAAGATAAGAAATGGAGACGTAAGTTGAAGGAGACGTAAGTTGAAAGAGACTAAAAAAATAGGTTTAAAATCAGATTAAAACCGACATAAAGAGTTAATAAAATTGGTGGGATTCGGTTGGACGTTATAAAATTGGTGAGATTCAGTTTCAAGTTCCTTACTCGAATATGTACTTTTTTGCATGCTTTGAATTGACTCACATGTCATGCTAGTAGCCGAGCCTATTATTTGCATATTGTATGCATTGCATTAGTCATATTGCATTGGTCATATTTGCATTGTTTAGGAACATGCATTTCTTCTAATTATTTTATTTTTTTTGGCTCGCCTCGGAGCACTAGGTGAGCATTTCTTGCTTTACCATATTACATGCGTACGATTGTTGCCATGTCAAGCATGATTACTATGAGACTAAGTGCTTAGTTGATATACCTATTTAAATGCCTGTAGATGAAGATTAATTGCTTAAGTTGAGATAATTTGATTAATGCACATATGAGATCACCTTTTCAAGTTGTACATATTCAAAACAATTTTTAAAATAACCATGAAATCAAAACGTTCCAAATTTTGAGAATTAGTCTATACTTATGTGCGTCACATAGTAAAGATAATATAATAATCAGAACAAGAGCATATAATGTATAAAAAAATCACATCATGATTAGTAGAGGCAGATCTTTAATCGGGTGAGTGGGGTGCTCAATTCATGACATTTTTCTCTCATTCTTAAGTTCCCGAGCCAATACACTTTGGTTATAACGGATAAATGGCCTTTAGCATGAGTCATGAATTTCTTAAATTTTTCAAAAATATTTAGGTGGCGACTCTAAAATCTAGCAATGTAGTTTATTTTTGACATCTCTGATGATAAATAGATTTTCTAAGACTTGCCGGACTCGGACTCTCATTTGTTTAATCTATTTCACATTGCACTTGTAAAACCAGATTCAGAACCACGGGAGTTCGAACTGTAGGGTTATCATATCTGAGGAGACTAAACCCCTCCGAAGAGCACGAAAAGCAAGCTACAGAGACCAAATTATTCTGTTCCTAAAAGTGTATTTATTAGTGACATTTTCAATAATTTGTCGCTAAAAGCCTTATTTTTTTACTTTTCGGGACAACTTTTTAGCGACTATCCTCACAATGATAGAAATTGATCCCTAAATGTCTTTCGCAACAAAATTTTCACTATTAGAGACCAAAAAATTTGGTCTTTAAAACTTTTATATGTTGTAGTGACATTTATCCTTTGATTTTGATTTTTGTATTTAATAAATACAATTGATGACCCTCTTAAGTGCAACTAATTTCTTGGTTTTAATTGAGATCCCCGCAAGTGAATGGTGGAATTGATCCCTGAATTAATTGGTCTAAGGAATGGTCATTTTCTCCTATCCCGTTGCGCATCCGCATCTCTCACCTTGCCCAGCCTTGCACGGAGTTTTCTTGCCCCGATTAAGAAGTGGGGTGGGGATGGGTTTTGCTTCCCTTACCTTGTTTCACCTGAATCCTGCCCCGATTATATTTATTATATATATATGTTGAGAAAATGACTTTGTTGCTGATGTGTCATGCTGAGTGGGTTGCTAAGATATTCAAAGATTGCTAAAATAAAGTTGCTGGAGTATTTTTGAATAAGTCAAAATGTTTGAAAGCTTCAAAGTAGTTGCTGCTGGAAAATAGGGAACTAGAAGATAAGCTCCTGTATTCATGGGCTTGTAATGCTATTTCTTAACAATTTGTTATACATTTTTGTTATATTTCTCTTGTATATAAAGCACTTTCCAGTTAATAAAATAGACATGTCATTTTGGTAGCTTGTTTATGTTCTTATTTGTTTTTAATTTGTTACTGTTCTTATGCAAAATAACAACATATTGGTATCAAACTTGTTTTCTTAAGGGGCCTGTCTGAGAAATCCTAAGAGTGATCTTTCACCAAAACACATAAACACCTAACATTTCTAAGCATGGCCTCAAATGCTTTCTCTTCAATAATATCACCAGTTTTCATTGGTGAGAATTATCAAACATGGGCAATAAGGATGACTGTTTATTTGCAAGTAGTTGATCTTTGGGAGGCAGTTGAAGCTAATTATGAAATCGTAGCATTGTCTGATAATCCCATTATACAAGAAATCAAGATTCACAAGAAGAGGAAAATTAAAAATTCAAAGCCAAGTCCTGCCTCCATTCAGCAGTTTCTGAAGATATTTCACCAAGATCATGACTTAGGAGTCAGCCAAAAATATTTGGGACTATCTTGGAACTGAGTCTCAAGGCAATGGCATATCAAGGAGCATGCAAGTGATGAACTTAAGGAGGGAATTTGAGATACAAAGGATAAAGGAATCATAGACCATAAAGGAGTACTCTGACAGGCTGCTGAGCATAATAAACAAGGTAAGATTGCTTGGAGAAGACTTGTCTGATCAAAGGGTTGTTGAAAAAAAATTCTAGTAACCATACTTGAAAGGTTTGACTCCAAAATCTCCTCTTTTGAGGAATTTAAAGATTTAACAAGTATTTCCTTGGCAGAATTTTTGAATGCTTCATAGGCACAGGATCAGAGATGACTGATTAGGCAATAAGGGTTTGTGGAGGGAGCTTTGCAGGCCAAACTACAAATCCAGGATAGAAGTAAAGGCAAGAAAAAGAAGGGCAATAAAGACAACTCAAGCAAATGTAATGTTAGGGTTGGAGACAACAACAACAAAGGAGGAACTTACCCTCAATGCCAGCATTGTAAAAAGACAAATCATCCTCAATCTAAGTATTGGTGAAAGCCTGACATCAAGTGCAGAAAGTGCAACCAGTTAGGCGACATAGAGAAGGTTTGTAGAAGCAAACAACATCAAGAGGGTGAAGCTAAAATGGTGGACCAGTAGGAGGAGGAGCACCTGTTTGTTGCCTCATGTTATGCAAACAAAAGATCTAATGAACATTGGTTAGTTGATAGTGGTTGCACAAACCATATGACCTATGACAAAGAGCTGTTTAGAGAGCTAGATAGAATTAAAATTTCCAAAGTCAAGGTTGAAATGGTAAGTTCATTGAAGTAAGAGGCAAAGGGACATAAGCAATTGAAAGTGTTTTAGGTACAAAACTAATTACTGATGTTTTATATGTGCCTAAAATTGATCAAAATTTGGTAAGTGTTGGTCAGCTACTGCAAAAAGGCTATAAATTGTTGTTTGAAGATAAAAAAGTGTATGATTAGAGATGCAGATGGCCATGAGGTGTGTACAATCAAAATGAAAGGCAAGTGTTTCTCTCTAGATCCAATGAAGGAGGAGCAGATATCATATCAAGTCCCTATGAACACAAGAGAAATTTGGCATAAGAGATTGGGTCATTTTCACCATGTAGCACTCATATAAATACAAAAAAATCAGCTGGTACAACGATTACCTCCACTAGAAGAGCATTTACTTGGTTGTAAGGCTTGTCAATATGGAAAACAGAGTAGCTTTCCATTTCCTAAAAAAGGCCTGGAGGACTTCACAGAAGCTGCAACTAATATATACTGATCTTAAAGGGCCTCAGAGAACTCCATCATTAAAGGGAAGTAAATATTATATTACTTTTATAGATGATTTAACAAGAATGTGTTGGATTTACTTCTTAAGGTTTAAATCCAAGGTTGCAGCTGTGTTCTAGAAATTCAAAGCTTGGGTGGAAAACCAGAGTGGCTGCAAGATGCAAGTATTAAGATCAAATAATGGCAAGGAATACTGTCACGACCCAAACCCGCCCCTATGGGTTTAGCATCGCAACCGGCCAGTAATCTGTGATCACCGAAGGCCTGCTTAACAATAATGACAGTAATACAGAGTAAAGGGGCTGACGGAAGCCAAAATAGTAAATAAAAGATGTCCAATGAGCTGTGACAGTCTGAATGCAAAAAGACTTTTCTGAACATATTCACATTCAAAACCAAAACAGTATATACATACGTCATATACAGACATTCAGGTTAGGGACCAAATCCCTACCATAATAGTACAGTGCAAGTGTTAAATAGTACAACAAAACGGAGACAAAAGGGTGAGCTGAGACACCCCAAAAAGCCTTAGCTTGAACAGACTCGGAACCTCGATGTGAGGCACAAAGGTTGGCTTGACAAAAGGGAGTTAACCCGACGCATCTAGCTCCGGTCCGGTGCCTGAACACCTACATATAAATATAAACAGTGAGCTAAAACCCAGTGAATAACATATGCATAAAGGGGTTAAGAATGAATGTCCTTTCAGTATTTAAACAGTCATATCAATCACTTAGAAACCATAGCAGTTATTTGTGGTACATCCAATAGCAAAACAGTACAGTAGGTCTTAACAGACCGAACAATCAATTGATGGCCATCATAATAGTAAACAGTAGTGGTTCCAACATTGGAACCAACAGAGATCTCTATAACAGTGGCAGTAATAGTAATTTGCTATGGATGCCACAAATACAGTTCACAAATAGGACAAATATTCATTCAGTAAGAAATATCTTTTCAGAAAGCAGTACAGTTGATCATTCAGAAAATATTCATGATTGAACATATCTTTACAACATTGTTACTCACAGAGCACTGGGCTATAAGCAGCTAATGAGCGTCCTCGGATGCCAACCCTACACAGTTACAGAACGAACACACACTAAGATACACACTTGGGAATCAACAACTTAGTCCCTATCTTGACTCGGTGTGGTTCTACATCAATATCCTCAATAAGATGCCTTAAACATGGCCTAGGAATGCCTAGGATGGAAAGAGGACACAAAGATGCACTTTAAAACACTTTTCAAAATTTTAAGAAAACAGTGGTCTCGCTCGAGCGTGGCTTTCTATGCTCGAGCGGACATGCAGACAAAGGAGCTCCGCTCAAGCGTGACTTCCTTCACTCGAGCGGACTGCAAACTTCATGAAAAGTACTAGATGCATGCAATTCACGCTCGATGGACGCTTGACCTCCGCTCGAGCGTGAGACTCAGGTCCTCGCTCGAGCGTGAACTCTCTCGCTCGAGCGGACTGTAAAACACATGAACTTCTGGGCATATGCATTTCACGCTCGAGCGTGACTTTCCACGCTCGAGCGGAGATGCACGACTCAGAGTGTACGCTCTAGCGTGAAGTCCTACGCTCGAGCGTGGGTCCAAAATCTGGAATTTCCAGATTCATCCCCAAGCACAAAACTCAACTTTAAAAGCCTCAAATTCGATCCTTTTGGGCCAATTTTCTGGAAAAACACTTTAAATCCATAATATAACATGTTTTGAAGATCAATTTGAAAAATCAAAGCCCAAGGGTAAGTCAATTAGACACGAATTTCAAATAAACTTCAAGAACAAGATGTACGTTTAACATGCATGTATTCAATTGAATTCAAAGCTTCTAACACATGATCAAATGAGTTAATCCTTCCAAAAACATGATGAATTCATGAACTACAACTAGAAAATGGACATGCATGTGGGAATTCATGAAGAACAACCTCAAAATTCAAGAATATGTACATGCATGCATGGATTAATTCTCAATTCAACACTTTAAACCATAATTTGACTCTAACCTCCAATAATCCCATGAACCATGCAAGAACAACTCAAATGTACAAATGAGAGGATGAAATCTTAACCTTAGGTCTTGAATTCCAAGTATAGAAGCTCAATTATGCAATCTCTCTTCAATTCCTATAGATTCAAGCAAGATTTCAAGATGAATTCCAAACTTCTCCTAACTCTCTCTCTCTCTCCCACGGTTTGGTCCGAGATATGGATGAAGAAATGATGCCTCAAGGGTGTGAATTAAGTCCCACACAAGTTTGTAAAGGTGGCCCACCAAGTGGCAAACATGTAAATACTCTAGGCTCAAGTGATTTAACATTATTTAATCTAATTTAATCATACCAAATCACATTTCAATTAAATCTACCATAAAATCACATAAATTCTAATTAACACATAACACTAATCAATTTCTGATTCGGCCGTCGATAAGGCTTTCAATTCGCAATTCGAAATTACAACATCAGCAAATCATTCAGAAGTCAAACAGATAGAAATGCATTCAAAACAATATACTCATACAATCGGTTCAGAATTTCAGTCAAATCAGTTACTTATCATTCTCAGTCACAGTTTAGCATTAATCAGAGGTGAGGGTTGTCACAGTCTTCCCCCTTTAAGAAGAGTTTGGTCCTCCAAACTCGAATTACCTTTATTTTGGAAGAATACCGGATTCAGTGGGAACAATTCAGGATATCTCTTCATCATATCGTCTTCCATTTCCCAAGTGGCATAAACGCCACCGTGGTTTTGCCAATCCACTTTTACTAACGGAATTTCTTTGTTTCTCAATTTCTTGATCCGTCGGTTCACAATCTGAATAGGCCATTCTTCATAAGTGTAGTCATCACTTAGCACTACACGAGTAGGCTCAATAACATAGAAGGGATCCCAAAGGTAGTCCCTCAACATTGAAATGTGGAAGACATTATGCATATGCTCCATTTCAGGAGGAAGCGCTACTTGATACGTTACCGGATTAATCTTTTCAATGATTTCATACGGTCCGACATATCTCGGCGCTAACTTACCCTTGACTCTAAAACGAGTCTGCCCTTTCATTGGTGTCACTTTAACAAAAACATGATCACCTACTTCATATTCCCTATCTCGCCTTCGGACATCCGCATAACTTTTCTGTCAGCTTTGTGCGGTTTTCAATCTCTGTTGAATCAGTTTCACTTTTTCGGTAGTCTCATGTACAATTTCGGGCCCAAGGAAAGGCCCATCTCCAACTTCTGCCCAGCAGATAGGAGATCGACGTTTCCTGCCATATAAAGTCTCGAAAGGCGCCATACCAATACTCGAGTAAAAGCTGTTGTTGTAGGCAAATTCAGCTAAAGGTAGATGACTTTCCTAATTTCCTTGGAAATCAAGGACACACATTCGCAGTAAATCTTCCAGAGTTTGGATGGTTCTTTCTGACTGGCCATCTGTCTGAGGATGGTATGCACTACTCAGTCTCAGTTCAGTACCCAATGTTGTTTATAGGCTTTGCTAAAATCTCGATGTAAACTTCGAGTCCTTATCAGAAACAATAGACATAGGCACTCCATGCAATCTAACAATCTCATCAATATAAATTATAGCCAATTTGTCCGCATTGTAAATTGTTTTGACAGGTAAGAAGTGAGCAGATTTAGTCAATCTATTAACAATAACCCAAATTGAGTCCATACCTTTACTGGAGCGAGATAAACTAACAATGAAATCCATATTGATATGTTCCCATTTCCACTTCGGTATTGGTAAGGGCTGCAGTAAGCCTGTGGGTCGTTGATGTTCAGCTTTAACTTGTTGGCAATGTAAACATTTCGACACGAAGTCGGCAATCTCTTTCTTCATTCCCGGCCACCAGAAATTCAGTTTCAAGTCTTGGTACATTTTTGAATTTCCTGGATGGATGGAAAGTTTTGAATTGTGGCCTTCTTGTAAAATTCACCCTTTCAGTTCAGAATCATTCGGTACACACAACCTTCCCTGGAATTTCAACACATTGTTCTCAAATTTAAAGTCCGGCCTCGGTTTAGATTCTTGTTCATTAATGATTTCCTTCAGAAGGTCATCCTGCTGTTGTTTCTCTTTAATCTCCTCAATAAGTGCTGGTTGAGCAGAAATAGCAGCCAATGTTCCACCTTGTTCTCGTAGAACAATCTCAACTTCAAATTTTTCAAGGTCACATAGCAGTTCTTTCTGTCCGGTGAGTAAACAGGCTAAATTCCCAATTGACTTCCGGCTGAGTGCATCAGCAACGGTGTTAGCTTTCCCTGGATGGTACAAAATTTGCAAGTCGTAGTCTTTTATCAGTTCTAACCATCTCCGCTATCTCATGTTCAGTTCTTTCTGTGTGAAGAAGTATTTCAAACTCTTGTGGTCTGTGTACACCTCACATGTTGCCCCATAAAGATAGTGACGCCAAATTTTCAATGCAAACACTACTGCAGCAAGTTCTAAGTTGTGGGTCGGATAATTTTTCTCATGCGGTCTCAGTTGTCGGGAAGTATATGCAATAACTTTACCATTCTGCATTAAGACACATCCCAAACCCTTGTAAGAAGCATCACTAAAAACAGTAAATCCATCCGTACCTGAGGGTAAGGTGAGAACCGGTGCAGTCACAAGTCGAATCTTCAGTTCTTGGAAAGCTGATTCTCTCTGGTCAGTCCAGTCAAATGATATCCCTTTTTGAGTCAACTGAGTCAGCGGTAGGGCAATTTTGGAGAAATCTTTCACAAATCTTCTGTAGTATCCGGCTAAGCCTAAGAAACTTCGGACTTCAGTAACATTAGTCGGTCTAGGCCAATTCACAATTGTTTCAATTTTCTGTGGGTCAACTGTAATGCCATCCTTACTAATCACATGTCCCAAAAACATAACATTATAAAGCCAAAATTCACACTTTGTCAGTTTTGCATACAGTTTCTGTTCTCTTAGGGTCTGCAAGGCAATTCTCAAATGATGTTCATGTTCTTCTTCACTTTTGGAATGAATCAAAATGTCATCTATAAAAACAACTACAAATTCGTTGAGGAATGGTTCAAAAATTCTGTTCATAAGGTCCATAAATGCAGTAGGTGCATTAGTAACTCCGAAAGGCATAACAAGAAATTCATAATGTCCGTACCTCGTTCGAAAGGCAGTCTTTTCAATGTCCTCTGGTTTGACTTTCAACTGGTGGTATCCAGATCTAAGGTCAATTTTAGAGAAAACCTAGGCACCCTGTAACTGGTCAAACAAATCATCAATTCGAGGCAATGGATATTTGTTTTTCACTGTTACCTTGTTCAGTTCACGGTAGTCAATGCAGAGTCTTAGTGAGCCGTCTTTCTTTTTCACAAAAAGAACCGGTGCGCTCCACGACAAAGTACTGGGCCTGATGAACTTCTTATCTAATAATTCTTGCAGTTGAATTTTCAGTTCTTTCAATTCAGTAGGTGCCATTCTGTACGGAGCTTTAGAAACTGGCTGTGTACCCGGTAATACTTCAATGGTGAACTCTATCTCCCTATCAATCAAATCCCCTGGCAGATCATTTGGAAAAACATCCGGGAATTCTCTGACTATAGAAATACTGTCCACATTAGCTTTAGTATCAGTAAGTACGGTCAATATACAACATAGATACCCTTTACACCCCTTTTTAATCAGCTTAAATGCTTTCATGGATGAAATCAGATATAGGGGAGGTATTACACCAACTCCGTTAAACACAAATTCAGGTAAACTAGGTGGACGGAAAACAACTTGCTTCGTTACACAGTCTATGGTAGCATGATATTTTGTTAACCAGTCCATTCCCAAAATTACATCAAAATGGTCAATATTCAAAGGCAGTAAATCAATATACAAATGGACATCCCCAACAATAATTTCACATGCAGGATACATATAAGCACAGGTCATGGATCCCCCAACAGGTAAAGATACAGTTAACAAATAGTTCATAGGTTCCAGTGGTCTATTCAATTTTCGTGAAAAAGCATGCGAGACATATGAATGTGTAGACCCCGAATCAATCAGAATATATGCATTTTGAGCACAAATTGAGAGTGTACCTGACATAACTATCTCGGTATTCTGCATATCTCCCGGAACAAGTGCGAACACTCGGCCTTGCCTTAGAGGCTCTTTTCCAGTCGCTTTGGGGTTGGGTTTAGGTGCAATAGTTGATGCTACGGTGCTAACTGCAGCTTTACTATTGCCTTGAGAAGTGGAAAGGCAATCTTTAACCATGTGACCCACTTTGCCACACCTATAACAAGCACCAGAGATTTTATAGCAAACCCCCTTATGCCTTTTTCCACATTCAGAGCAGGGTGGTATGGAATTGTTTCCCTGACTAGAACTAGTTGTTGACTCTGTATTTTGCTTCTTATTTGATAAGTTATTTCGGCCTTTCTTAAACTTGAAGCCCCGTCTCTTACCGCGCCACTCAGACGCTGGTGTTTCAGTTTGTTTCAATGCCTCAATATTCGACTCAGCTATTATTGCTCGATCAAGAACATCCACATATTTCAATAATTTCAGCACATTGATTCTGTCAAGTATCTCTACATTAAGGCCGCCTTCAAACTTCCTGGTCTTTTTGTAATCAGTGTCCACCATGTGTGGCGCGTATCTGGCGAGTTCAGTAAACTTTGATTCATACTTTGCCACTGACATAGTACCTTGTTTCAACTGTTCAAACTCTGTCACTTTGCGATCCTTGACACACTGAGAAAAGTATTTTTCAAAGAAGGCTTCTTTAAATTGAACCCAAGTCAAAGCAGTATTGGTGTCATAAACAAGTATCCACCACCTTCTGGCCTCTTCTTGTAAAGTAAAGGTAGCCAGCAATACCTTGTGTGCTTCGGAACATGAAAACACTTCAAATAATTTCTCTGTTTCTAGAACCCATGCTTCGACCTTTAACGGTTCAAGGCCTCCCTGAAAGGATGGTGGTTTCATTTTACTGAACTTCTGTGTCAAGGCAATTATATCCTCATTAACATTTTGCTCCAGTTGAACTGGAGGAGGTGGGGGCTGTTGGTTCTGTTGTAGCCTCAAGGCCTCAGTCAACAGTTCAACCGTTCTTTCTAATCTTGCCATCCTTGCCTCAAATGATTCGGATTCATCAGCATTTCGTGCATTGTCCATTTCACTAGAGGCAATATGGTAATAATAAACATAGGAAATTGCTTACTTAAGCACACTAGCATATTAGCACATAGATTCATGTCATGGCCACACACACTTTCATTCTCATGCAATGCCCTATTTGCTTTTCTAAGACATCCTATAGCTCATTTGGACATGTGTGTGCGGTATAACTTGTGCTTGGTATCGCTCTGATACCACTCTGTCACGACCCAAACCCACCCCTATGGGTTTAGCATCGCAACCGGCCAGTAATCCGTGATCACCGAAGGCCTGCTTAACAGTAATGACAATAATACAGAGTAAAGGGGCTGGCGGAAGCCAAAACAGTAAATAAAAGATGTCCAATGAGCTGTGACAGTCTGAATGCAAAAAGACTTTTCTGAATATATTCACATTCAAAACCAAAACAGTATATACATACATCATACACAGACATTCAGGTTAGGGACCAAATCCCTACCATAACAGTACAGTGTAAGTCTTAAATAGTACAACAAAACGGAGATAGAAGGGTGAGCTGAGACACCCCAAAAAGCCTTAGCTGGAACAGACTCGGAACCTCGAAGTGAGGCGAAAAGGTTGGCTTGACAAAAGAGAGTTAACCCGACGCATCTAGCTCCGGTCTGGTGCCTGGACACCTACATATAAATATAAACAGTGAGCTAAAGCCCAGTGAATAACATATGCGTAAAGGGGTTAAGAATGAATGTCCTTTCAGTATTTAAACAGTCATATCAATCATTTAGAAACCACAGCAGTTATTTGTGGTACTGTAGACACCCCATTTTGACCGACCTTAAGACTCAGACGTCACCGATTGAGCGCTTGGTGATGTTGCATATTGTGCTCGTCCTGAGGTTGCGGAATCACGGCTGCGAGCCTTGCCTCCGAACTTCCGGACTCTTTTGTGCTTTGCCTCGGTTTGCGAATCGGGTCCCGTTTTCTTCATTTTCTCTTCCCAAAGGAAGGGAGAGGTCTCGTAGATCATCTCTCAGTGGCCGTGGGCTACGTTTCGTGGTCGTAGACCATTTTTCCCGTTTGGAGCCCGGTTCTCGGTTTTCGGAGCCGTCGGCCGTGTGCCTCAGTTCGGGACCGCTTAACCACCTCCGTTTGCTCTGGTTTTTGGCATACACCTTGTTTCCTCCCTTTTGAGGGACACTGCGGCCCGAGAGACCAACTTCGTGGTCGAACGCCACCTCTGGTGCTTAATAGTCAGTTTTCGGGCCCCCGGACCGCGCGTTTTGGCCCCCGAACCTTCGTTTTGCATCGGTTTGATTTCATTTTTGGTGGAGACCTTATTTTCATTGTTAGAGAGGTTGTAGGAAGGTGGGAGGCTAGCAATGGTTCTGAAAACCAGTTTTATTCCTTCATCGCTCTTCATCGCCCGTTTTCTTCACTAGAAAGCTGACTTTTTCCATTCCCGGACCACTTTTTCTGACTTTCCACCACACCATTGTGTTGTACACACTTGGGAGGCCACCAATATGGATAGGCTGGCCATTAACTCCCCCTGACCCTTTTGAACCCTTCTAAAAAGCTGGCTTTTCACTCTCCTGGTTCACTCTTTCCAGTTTTTGACCACACAGCTGTGTGGTACACACATGGGAGGCCACCTTTTTAGGGTGGCCGGCCAGGAAATCTTCTTGACCCTTTTGACCCTGGCTGGCCGGCCAGGGGAGGTGGCTGGCCAGCCACCTGAACCTCTTGAACCTGGTCGGCTAAGCTTCTCTCTCCTGGTGCATGCCAGCTGTGCCAGCTGTTTTGCACCAGACCCCTGCCTGAGGGTTTGCCCTTTTGGGGGGGAAATTTGAATTGGTTTTCCCCCCTTTTATTTCACTCCTCTCCCTCTATATAACCAGCACCCCACCTCCATTTCTAAGGGTTAGAAAAAATCAGTGGGAGCTTTTGCATACAACCCTCCCTCTCTCTCTCATCCAAGCTTAAAACCACCTTGTTCTTGCACTATTTATACACCAACTCATAGCCTATCACCTCCACACTCCATTCTAACATCTTGAGGCTGATTTTCAGAGGTTAGGAGCTCCTTTTCTTGGATCAAAAGCTGCTGGAAATCTGTGCTACAAGGGTGAGTCCCTACTTCCTCTTTCCTTGCTTTATTTTGCATGATATTTTAGCTCCTTTTTCTTACATTTTTGGGCTTCGGCCTGAACTGAAAATAGCCTTATTTTGAGCTTATCTTCATGTTTGATTAAGGAATTTTTTTCTGTTTGAGGCCATCTGCGGCCCCTTTCCCTTTATCTCTCTTTTAGGGCTATTTCTTGCATGATATATTAGCCTTGCTTGTGAGCATTTCTGGGCTTTGAGCCAAATTGTAAAGTGCCTTATTTTGATCCCCTCTTCAACTTTGTTGAAGGGCTCTCCACTGTTTGAGGCCAGCTACTGCCTCTTGCTCTCTATCTCTCTTTTGGGGCTATTTTTGCATCATATTTTGGCCTTACTTGTGAGCATATTTGAGATTTTCCATAAACTGAAAAGTGTCTTGTTTTGAGCCTCTCTTCAACTTTGTTGAAGGGATCTTTGCTGTTTGAGGCCTTTTGCTGCCCTGTTTGTTCAATCTCTCTTTTAGGGTTGTTTTTGCATGGTACATTAGCCTTATTTGTGAGCCTTTTTGGACCTCGACCTAAACTGAAAAAGTTCTTGTTTTGGAATCATCTTCATGTTTGATTAAGGTCCATTTTCTGTTTGGAGTCATCTTCCCCAATGCATGCTTCATCTCTTCATGATTAGGGCTATGCATTAGAATACTTGCATTGGCTATGGTTTGGCTTCTTAGCCACTGAAATCCAGTGGATTTTTAGTAGCTTAGGTGTGTTCTTGAAGGCCAAAATTAGAGGGGGGTGACCCCCTCTCTCCTTGTTTTGTTTAATGGTCTTTTTGGCCTTCCAAAGAGGCCCTATCTTGCATGCTTTGTTGACTGATTTCAAGACCAATTTGATGAGTTTTAGGGCTATCATATTTGATTTTCAGAGTTGATTTGGCTATGCTAAGTGTCCTTGATGCATGTGCTTAATAACCCCTTTGTATGCCCTCTAAAAG
The DNA here is from genome assembly GCA_036172215.1 of Camellia granthamiana. Classification (NCBI taxonomy): domain Eukaryota; kingdom Viridiplantae; phylum Streptophyta; class Magnoliopsida; order Ericales; family Theaceae; genus Camellia; species Camellia granthamiana. The sequence goes on along the minus strand of CM069909.1, from coordinate 37,152,766 downwards.
AACCCATCATTTGTGCATGTGTTGGCTGCATTTCAGAGGTTATTTGGGCATGTTTTGGCATGTTTTATTCACTGATTTTTGCTGGTTTGATGAGTTCTCACCTGCTTCATATACATGCCATGTAAACCATGTTTGCTAGTTAAAGTTGCATGCTATTTTAGTCCATCTTGCTAGCATCTTTTGGCCATGCTTTGAACTAGAAATGTTCATGTTTGGGACTACCTTGGTTCTGTCTTCATGCTTCATGATCAAATAATGCATGCTTTGTATAGCTATAGGTCAATGCATGTGCCTAGTTTTGTGTTTCGGGACCATTCCATGCATCGGGTGCCATGTTTCCATGTTTCGGGATCATTTTGCATCACATTTCAGTGCTGGAACTTGCATGTTTGTATGCCATATTCCATGCCTTGCCATGCCTTGTTAGAGTGGCCTTTGTGCCTTAAGATTGGTCCTCGGTTTGCGTGCATGTGTGCGCGCATCTCGAGTGTCTCATTTTCATCTCATGGCTACTGATGTGAGTGTGGCTGAGGTCCACTCATATTGGTGTAAGTCCATCATGCATTGTGTATGCCATTCCATTTCATAGCATTGCGTATGCTAGATTGTATGATTAGTCGCATTGTGTATGCCATCTTAGTCTAGAGCATTGTGTATGCTAGGTTGTATATTAGTCACATTCATGCATGTCATGCATATTGCATTGTGTTTGGGATAGGAGTTAGCCCGAGCACGGAAAACGAGGGACGTTTCGTACTCCGAGTGACGGAACATGTCTCAATTCCCGGTCGCCGACACTCCGGATTACCCATGATGGAGTTTAGGTCTTGTTGTGTTTACATGTGCATTCATTCCACATCGAGTCGTGCAATTCGACTCCTCGGCCATCATGCATCGACATGCGTAATTGGTGGCACAAGGATCGAGGACGACACTCCCTGAAGAGTAGTCATGCATACATATGTGAAAATACTTTGCCATGCCCCTTTGTTGTTCTCTGTTGCGGAAAATCAGGAATCAACAGCCTTCTGGAGCTTTGCACAAATCCCGAGAACAATTGCAAACAGAGGCAAACCGAGGCATCGCAATGGATTTCCGCGCAAAACAACTCAACCATGCATCATTCATCATCCGGAGCAGAGTTGAGGCAGTCTATAGGCTTACATGATAATTTACTGCTTTCCTAGGTTAATTTGTTAATTAATTAGGGTTTTGTACTTATTCGGACTGTACTATTTATTTGGGACTGTATTATTTATTTGGACCCTCCGCGCGAGGGCAATGTTGTAATAAGTGTGCGTGCGTGTGATGTATATCTTCCAACCCCACGTCTTTCTCCATTTTATTTACCAGCTTATGATGGTTAGATTAGGGCATGTTTCAATTAGCATACAGTATGATAGCATGTTTGCATTCATTCATCTGTTTTGCATGCACCGGGCTCGGCGCATCATACTCACTGCATTGTATTTCAATTCCGAGTTGAATACATGTTAGCTGTAACATTTCATATGCTATGTTTAGAATAGCCGAGCCTATCTTAGTTGCATTTTACATGTGTTGCATTAGGCATTTCTGTATAGTTAGGATCATGCATGGATTTCTAACATAGCTTCTGTTTTGGCTTGGAGTACTCGGTAAGTTTTTATGCTTTAGTATCCTTGCACGCATGTGAGTGACTGCCATGATAGCATGCTTACCATGAGGCTATGTGCTTATGTGATATAACTGCCTGAATGCCTGTGGGTGAAGGTTGGGTTATTTGGATTGGAACAATTCATTCACCGCGAGTTTTAAGCCCACTAGATTGTGGCAAAACCATGTTTTCTAAGCCCACCCGAGGGTGGCAAAATCTGCATTTTAAGCCTACTTGCGAGTAGCAAACCACTTTCAAAAACAAACATGAAATGTTTCGTTCCAATTCAGGCGACCCAGTCTATACTTGTATGTTGTGCGCATCACATAGTAAATCTAGGCTAATAACCGGAATAAAAACGCATAATATTTTCAAAACTAGATATCATGGTTAGTAGAGGCCGATCTTTGATCGGGCGAGCGGGGGTGCTCACGAAGTGACCTTCCCCCATCGTACCCAAGTTCCCGAGCCGAGGCAACTTTGGTGATGATGGACACGTGGCCTTAGGCAACGAGTCAGGGTTTCCTAAATTTCCCAAAATAAAATATTTAGGTGGCGACTCTGTATCTGGCAAAGCAGTCCATGTTTGGCACTTCTTTCTAAAAATCTGTTTTCTCAAAACGATTTGCCGGATTTGGACTCTTTGGTTCAGATTGAGAACCGTGACAATTTGAGTCCGAGCTGTAGTGAGCCCAAAATGAACAGAACGGGGCTCATCCTCCCGGGGCGTTCGGGGACGTCTACAGTTTCTGGCAACTCCGTTGGGGATTTAGAGAGTTTGACTCGAACTCATGATATCTTGTTTTGATTACACTTATGTGTTTCTTTGCATTACATGTGCATTGGTGCGCCTAGGACACCGTGTTTGCCATCTGCTATTCCTGAGCGGTTTGCCAGAGGCTGCGTGCCATAAGGCTTACCGGTTACGGGCTCTGCCAGTATGGGAACACAAACCCCGGTTTTACCGGGGCACCCTTTTGACCATTCGACCTAGTGCATATTCGGATCCGTAGTGACCATTCCAAACTAGGACAGATTGCTTACCCGATATAAGTTGTTTGAAACCGCTGCATGCGTAGTGAAACCCTAGCTCCTGATAAAATAGGACAGGGAAACCCTACCCCAGCATAGGGGTGTTTTGGCTCTCACTTATCTGCTATGTGCTTTTAGAGTGCGTCTCTACAGGGAAATGCATGTATCAGTTTATAAGTTTGGGCATCAGGCCTACGGGCATCAGTCAGTATTCGAGAATCAGTTATCTATGGGTAGCAAATTCAGTTTTCGGGGACAGTGATTCAGGGATAATGATCAGTGTTTGAGGACAGTGTGTATTCAGCTTATCGACCGTGTGTTGTTATGCCCAGCTGTGTGTTGTGTATTTATTTTAAGCTGTTACGCTGTTCGTTTATCTGGTTATTTATTTCCTTATCGTTTTATTTATCTTTTTGCTAGGACAGTTTTAGCATAATTGCTTCCGACCCAGCAGATATTCCCCAAACACTTTGGACAAGAGGTCGTCGGCTCAATCGATCTGAGGATTTGGTTGACGGACAGCCAGTGTTTCATTCTCTACCCCCGGTTGTCAGACGGAGGCCGAGAAAGTGTAGTGTGTCTGAACAGAGGTTACCAGAACAGTGGTCTACCATAGTAGTGAACAGTCGGGCTGAGGTTTCAGTTTCTGCCATAGAGATACACATACCAGTCAGTTAGCAAGATCAGCAGAATATGGTCGGGATGGAAGAAATGATGCGCCAGCTCCAAGAGAGCATGAAGCAAATGCAGGGGGACGCTGTCCGCCAAGCAGAGTTCTCTAAATAGCAGGCTACAATCATGGCCCAGCAGGCCGAGCTCATCACTAGACTCCAGCAGCAAGCCGGAACATCAACCTTACACCCAGTTCCTCCCCAACCAGGGGTCCCGTTACCCGAGCAAACACCAACTGTCCAGAATGTCCTGCCAAACATCTAAAACACCTTGCCAAATGTCCAGAACATCCAGGAGGACATAGACCTTCCAACGGGGCCAGCTCCGCCCCCACTTCCGCCTCAACTGTCCAAGACACATACACCCGTCAACCACCCGGACTCTCCCTTCGAGTTCGAAGTAGACCCTACAACACTAAAATTGAGCAAGCTCGAGAAGCTATTCAAAAAATCCCAGGGGGTAAAGGCTATCCCGGATATCGAGGACGGATATACCGATGTGGCTGTAACGTTGCCGGATAGGTTCAAAATGCCGCAGATCGACCGCTTCGACGGATCTGGGGATCCCATGGTCCACCTCCGGCTATTCTCAGATATACTGCGGCCAATGGGCCTAACTAGACCCCAGAAGCTTTCACTATTCGGCCGGACCCTGTCGGGTGTGGCCGCTGTCTGGTATGCGAAGTTGGAGGATGATGTCAAGCGGAGTTGGGATGAAATGGCTGAGGCCTTTGTTGCGCAATACTCTTACAACACCCAAATTGAGATTACAACTCGTGATCTCAAAACAACAAGGCAGGAGCCCAAAGAGAGTTTCTCGGATTTCGTGACCCGGTGGAAGGCAAAGGCCTCGATGATGACTTTAAGGCCCACCGATAAGGACCAGATCAGGATGATTGTGCGCAATCTCCAGCCAAAACCGATGCAAAAAATGATTGTGCTCCCCTTCCCCACCTTTTCGGATCTGCACGAGATGGGAGTACAAATTGAAGATGTAATGAAACAGGGTCTGATTGACCAAGACAGGGAGCAACCCCGGAGAACCTTTAATCGCAATAACAATGCAGGCCCGAGTAGTGCTGCAACTGCAAGAACTTCGGAGGTAAACATGGTCGCCACCATCCCCCCTCCCCTTCCAAGGCCCATGGCAGCCACGCCATTCTCCGGTGCATCCGGAAGCAATACGCAGACCACCAAATACCAACCCAGAGGCCAAAGAACCTTCACCCTATTGTACATGCCCCTGTCCAAGGCTCTAGGGGTCTTAATCAGAAAAGGGCATCTAAAACCCCTGGAACCGAGGCCGTTACCAAACCCACTACCCCCCACTCACAACCCAGCCAAATACTGCGCATATCACCAGCAACACGGTCATGACAAATGCTTCAGATTACGTCACGAGATTCAGGACCTCGTCGACAAACAGGTGATTTTGCCACCAGAAAGACCCAATGTTACAACCAACCCACTCCCTACACACAACCAAGCTCCACCTCCCAAAAGAATCAACTTCATCCAGACTGGGGTCGTGTCTTACGATCCTAGCATCTATATCACTCCGTCCCATCTACCTAAGCCGGAGGTGCTCCTTCCCAACTGCGCTGACTTTTTGTGCATGCTGGACATCTCTACAACCCAACCTGAGCCAATGGTGGTGGCTGGTGAAGATAGCGCAGCAGAGATTGCAGAGGAGGATGGAATGGTTGAGTCAGGGTTTGAGCAGTCTGGGAATTTTGCTGGGGAAGCCTACGATCCAAGTGAGTACATTCTGTCAGCGGGCCAGCCTGAGCCAAGTATAGAATTGCCGGAGAGAGCAGAACTGTGTGTGATCTGGGGGGATAGATTTGAGCAGGAGACGGATGATTTGACGGCCGTAGAAGAGGGCTTTACCAACCTGCAGTTTTTCGATGACCAAGAATCAGGGGGCGCGGCAGTCAACTGGTTTGATTATGAGGAATCGGCAGAGGCCACTAGATGGCTGGATGATCAACCGGATGTGGTGGAAGTGTTCCAACTAGAACAGGGCCCGGTAGGGGCGAGGGTATCAGTTGTGGCCGGAAGGGCCGAAAGTCAGAGTACATTGCCGGAGAGCGCCGGTACAAAGAATTTCGCTCAGAACAGGAGCATTGTGAATGTAGAGAAAGCTGAACAACAAACTGCGCTAACGTAGGTGGAACAAGAAAAGATTTGGGATTCTGAGAGAATCCGGAAAGCCAAAGCCCATGAAGGGATTGAAAGTGCTGTGGGCACGAGGACAGAAGATGCTGCGAGCATATGGGCTAAAAGTACTGCAAGTACAATCATGTCGGAGCCAAACAGGTGTCTTTTGAATGCCAACGGAATGTGGTGGGAAGATGATGATTTATGTCTTGCCCGCACAGATGAAGATTGGGGAAGCAATCAACCAGACGACACCTGGTATCTCGATGAGGTTGATCCCATGACAAGAAGCGGGCGGTATTTCAAGCCCCCGCACCTGGACCAGCCGGAGGCGTCGGGGAAGGATAAGGAAGCTGAGAGACAGAAGGAGAAGCAAATTGAAGAAGAAGCTGTGCTGAAGCAGTTAAAAAAGATACAAGCAGACATCTCTATCTGGGGACTGCTTATGGCGTCACGAGTGCACAGGTAGGCTGTCCTATCTGCTATGGACAAGGCTAAACTCTCTATAGATACCACACCAGAGCAGCTAGTTGGACTGGTCTTTCCGGGAGGAGGTTCCCCGACATTAACCTTTTCGGACAAAGAACTGCCGCCTGAGGGCGCAAATCATAACAAGCCCCTCTACATCTCTGTGGAATGTAGAGACAAGTGGGTGCCAGTGGTTCTTGTCGACATGGGATCCGCCATTAATGTATGCCCGTCAAGGACGGCATATGCAATCGGGTTAAAGCCCGCGGACTTCGTGCCGACTACTCAAGTGATCAAAGCCTATGATAACACCAGCAGGGAGGTGATGGGGACTGTCAAAATTCAGACCCAGGTTGGTCTAGGACAACACAACATTGAATTCCATGTCTTGGACGTTCCTGCAACTTTTAATCTACTCTTGGGGCGGCCGTGGTTGCACCAAGTGAAGGCAGTCTCTTCCACTTTGCATCAGATGTTAAAGTACCCTCACGGGAAAGGGGTGGCCATTGTTTTCGGGAATTCGTCAATCCATCCACCGCCAGAAGTGTCTACACCAGTCTTGGAAATCGAGCATGGCACGGAGGATGTGTTCTTATTAGGGTTTACTCTGGCTGAGGCTCGGGTTGTGCAGAATATCATGGCTGTTAATGAGGGAGTGTATGTCAGTGCTCAATCTGTATACCTCATGAACAAGCTTCAACACATCCCTGGGATGGGATTGGGAAAGAGTGGCCGGAAGGGCGTCGCAACATTGGCCGAAGTGCCACACAACCCCCATACCTTTGGTTTGGGTTATCAGCCCACCAAAGAAGATTGGATAAGGAAGGGGAAGGAAATGGCTGGGAGAGCCAGAGCAAAGCAGGCTGGAAAGCCTTTTGAGCTGATGCATAGGCCCATTCAGGGTACCCTAAACGGACGCTTCGTTCGGGAGGGGGAGGATTTTCCGTTTTGTGGCTTTCTAGAGCCGTGGTTGAACGCGGAGAGGAAGCGCGTACCAGGTTTTGAGATCTTCTTTGATCTACAGTTATCCGGGGAGGATGTTGCCGAAGAGCAGACGGATCCGTTGGCTGAGACTGAGTAGAGCAAGAAAGTGCAGTCTGAGGACACCGAACTTGAGATGGGGGTAGCACTGGCATGTCTACTTTCAGATTCTCCGATCGACCAGAAGTGCTTGGGGGATAACTTCTCGGTATGCATGATCGGGAATGGAACGGCTGCGGGCCTACCAGCAACTATTTTGGATGCATCTATCGCACCCTCTCTCATTTGGCAATATGAAAAGGGATTTTTGTCTAGTAGCACTGGGTCAGGTAGTAAGCCGAAATCTGATTCCACCGAGTCTTGTGAGTCGGAATCAGGTTCCAGCTCGACTGAGTCTGAGTCTGGTAATCCTGGGGACGATAACCCGGATGCCACAGTCATGTCCAGGTCGTCTTTTTCTTTCTCTTTTGAGTCTATTGTAACCGAGGAATCGGACGACTTGGATGTGCTTAATGAGAATCAAGTAGCTGTGGTTTCTGAGTACTTTTCTGTGCCATTGATTTATTGCATTAACTCAGACTTTCAAAATTTTGATGAAAACGACGAGGACGAAGTTCCTCCGGTTTTGCAACGCTTAATTGAACAAGAGCAGGAAAGATTTGTTAAACCGTTAGTTGATGAAATCACTACCGTGAATGTTGGTACTGAGGAGGACCCGCGGCTGGTCCAGATCGGGTCCACGTTGTCTTCGGAGGAACGCGAGCGCTTAGTCACTTTATTAAAAGATTTCAAAGATGTTTTCGCGTGGTCCTATGAAGACATGCCTGGAATCGATCCTGAGATTGTACAGCACCGGATCCCTCTTGACCCCGAGGCCCGACCCGTTAAACAGAAACTCAGGAGGATTCGCCCAGACTGGGCTCTCAAGATTAAGGAAGAGGTCACCAAGCAAATCGACGCAGGCTTCCTGCTGGTATCCGAATACCCGACTTGGTTGGCCAACATCGTTCTGGTGCCAAAGAAGGATGGCAGGATCCTAGTATGCGTAGATTTCAGGGATTTGAACAGAGCTAGTCCGAAGGACGACTTTCCGTTACCGCATATTGATGAGTTAGTAGACTTCACAGCAGGGCATGCTTTGCTTTCATTCATGGATGGCTTCTCCAGCTACAATCAGATAGTAATGGCACCTGAAGATCGGGAAAAGACTGCATTCACCACCCCGTGGGGGACATACTGCTATAGAGTCATGTCGTTTGGGCTGAAGAACGCTGGAGCTATTTATCAACGGGCCGCAACCACAATATTGCATGACATGATCCACAAAGAGGTCGAGGTGTACGTGGATGACATGATTGTCAAGTCCAAAGATAGAGAGGGCCACTACACCACCTTGCAAAAGTTCTTTCAAAGGATCAGAGAGTTTCGGTTGCTGCTGAATCCTCAGAAGTGTACGTTCGGTGTTACAGCGGGAAAAATGCTGGGGTTTCTGATTACACAGAGAGGCATCGAAGTCGACCCTTCCAAAATCAAGGCCATCTTAGAAATGCCACCACCAAGGACTGAAAAGGAGGTGCGAGGCTTTCTGGGTAAAGTGCAATTCATAAGACGGTTTATCTCAAAATTAACCTTGGCTTGTGAACCACTTTTTGGCCTTCTGAAGAAAGGCAAGAAATTCCAATGGGACGGCCGATGCCAAGCTGCTTTTGAACAAATCAAGGAATACTTACAGAACCCACCCGTGTTGTCACCACCAGAGCCGGGGAGACCGTTGATATTGTACCTTTCAGTGACTGAGACCACAATGGACTGTATGCTCGCACAAGAATCAGAGGACAAAGTAGAGAAAGCCATCTACTACCTGAGCAAGAAGATGCTAGAGTATGAAACTCGCTACACACCGTTAGAGAAGGCTTGCTTAGCTTTGGTATGGGCTACCAGGAAGCTGCGGCACTACCTATTAGCTCACTCCGTAATGTTGGTTTCACGACTCGATCCCATCAAATATCTTTTCGAGAAACCAGCACTTACGGGTAGGCTAGCTCGTTGGCTGCTGTTGCTCTCCGAATTCAATTTGAAATATGTGGCACGCAAGTCAGTCAAGGGAAGAGCAGTAGCAGAAGTCTTAGCCGATCATCCAGTGGAAGGGGGTGAAGCAGTTGAGTACTTATTCCCAGATGAGGCCATTTTCATATCGACGACGAATTTTGGACGATGTACTTTGACGGAGCGTCAAACCAGTATGGGTATGGGATAGGAGTGTTACTGATAGCACCTGACAAGTCCCGTATCCCTCTAGCCTTCAAACTCCGATTCAAAGTCTCGAACAATGAAGCAAAATATGAGGCATGCATTGCCGGTCTAGAAGCAGCCCTAGAACTAAGGGCAAGACGATTGGACGTCATCGGGGACTCGAACCTTGTTGTGTCTCAAGCAAAAGGAGACTGGAAAGTCAACGAAGAAAAGATGATGATGTATCACCAGACCTTGGATTTGTTAATTCCTCGGTTTGAGAAGTTAAACTTCGCTCATCTACTAAGAGAGAACAACAGGTTCGCAGATTCTTTAGCAACTCTATCTTCCATGTTAGACATCCCGTTCGGAGTCCGGATGCGTCCAGTCATCATTGACCAGAAATTTGCGCCAGCCTACGAGTCGATTGCCGCTATAGATGAGGCTCAGGACGAAAACCCCTGGTATTACGACATTTGGAATTTCTTGGAGAAGGAAGCATACACGCTAGGGGTAAATGCCAAGGATAAAAGGGCAATCAGAAGAATGGCCGTTCAGTTCATCATCTGTGGGGGTAAGCTGTACAAGAGAGGTCATCTGGGAATGCATAAGCTGTGTGTCGATGCCGAAGAGTCGAAGCGTCTAATAGAAGCCATCCATGGACGGGAAGGTGGTGCGCACATGAATGGAGTAATGCTAGCGCGGAAGATCCTCAGACAGGGTTACTGCTGGTCCACCATGGAGGAGGATTGTATCGGTTTTGTCCGGCGATGCCACAAGTGTCAAATTCATGCAAATCGCATGAACATCCCGCCGTCGAAGCTGTACAACATGACTTCGCCATGGCCGTTTTCAGTCTGGGGAATTGATGTGATCGGGGCTGTCACTCCGAAGGGGTCAAATAGGCATGAGTTCATCCTGGTCGTGATAGATTATTTCACGAAGTGGGTCGAGGCCCAATCCTATGCGGTGTTGAAGGCTTCACATGTTGCGAAGTTTATCAGAAACAACATCATCTGTCGCTACGGGGTCCCAAACGAGATAATTTCAGATAACGGTTCCCACTTCAAGAAGGAAGTGATTGACTTGTTGGAAAAATACAACGTGGCTTTTCATAAGTCATCTACCTATCGGTCGCAAACCAACGGAGCGGTTGAGGCCGCCAACAAGAATATCAAACACATATTGCAGAAGATGGTGGAAACCTACCAGGACTGGCCAGATAAGCTGTCGTTTGCTCTACGGGGTTACCGGACTTCAATCAGAACTTCTACTGGGGCGACTCCGTATTCATTGGTTTATGGGATGGAGGCCGTTCTACCTATCGAAATTGAGGTTCCGTCTTTGCGAGTATTGGCTGAGTGTCAAATAGCCGAAGCAGATTGGCAGCAGAGCAGGTTTGAGGAACTCATGCTCTTTGATGAGAGAAGACTGAAGGCACTGTACCATGTTCAAGGTTATCAGCGCAGAATTTCCTGGGCTTTCAACAAGAAAGTTAAGTCCAGGAATCTAAAGGAAGGAGATTTGGTGCTCAAGGACAACCGAGCTCCCATCCACGACCCGAGGGGCAAGTTCAGACCCAATTGGACTGGTCCCTACATTATTAAGTCTATCTGGTCAGGTGAAGATGTGGTTCTGATGGATCTAGATGGCTTAGAGTTCTCACAATCGATCAATATGGACAAGTTGAAGAAATATTACCCTTGAGAGGCTCGCTAGGCCGAAAACCCGAAAGGGCGACCTAGGCAAAACTCAGAGCACAAAAAATTTGAAATTATAAAAACTGAGCTCGCAAGGTTGAAAACCCGCAAAGGGCGGCCTTGGCAAAAGTTAGAGCATAAAAGGAGAGTGAAAATACCCGAGTGAACCCGAGCCTGAACTACGTAAGGCTTGATTCCCATCTTTGGGATATGTAGGCAACTTCATCCTAAAGTTCAGCCATAAACTTTTCCCCGATCAACTTTGTCCATTTGATCATCTCAGTCATCTTTGTCCATCAGCATTTATCGTGATCTCCGGTGCAGTGCTTTTCAGACTAAGGGCAACTTTCCATTGCCATACAGTGCCGCGGTACTATTCAGACTAGGGGCAACTTTCCAGTTGCAGGGGTCCAGGGTTGTACATCTCAGTGACAGATCTCAGGCGTGTTCAGTTCTGACCCATATCGAAAATGGTTTTGAAAAGTTTTAATAAAAGTTGACTTTGTTCAAATTAATCTTTTTACGACTTAGACCATTTTTGGACCAAAGCGGAAAATTTTCAGTACCCACAACCTTCAATTTCATTGATTTCAAAACAGAGTTCTCCTGCTCTTGCATACAAATTGAAGTTGCTTTTTATTACATTCATAAAGAAAACTTGAAAGTACTAGTAAAACAATAAATCCGGGGCATAGATAAGTCAGGTGTCCTTGCGCCCCCTCCCAGAGCTGGTCGAAGCCTCTGATGCCAAGCTGGGCCCGATCTGTGCCTCCTCATTGAGCTAATCCAAGCACTCGTCAGACAAAGTGCAACTGAAAGTGGGAGCGGGGGCCAGGAGCTCTCTAGTCCTCCAGGCTGTGGCATGCCGGGCAAGCTGGGCGCCTCGAACCGGGAATGTGGCAGGATACTCTATCCCCTATGGCGGGCAAGTCTGATCGTGACCGAACTGGCGTTGGAACCAGAACGGAAAGTAGAACACACAGTGAGTCAGACCAATCAACTGGATCCCGGTCTGCCGGGACATGTTATAGCTCATTGCCGGGAGATTGAGCCAAGGGCAGCGCCAAGCAATACGATCTGCAGACAAATTGCACATCCAGTCAAACCACCACCCCTCATCGGGGGCATCGACTAGGCGTTGTCGAAAGAAGTAGCCGCGAGCCGGGTAGGCTGGGCAAGAGTCCACAACCTGTAATTTATCCATCAACCATACCTGGGGAGGGATGAAAAATGAGAGAATAAAGAATAGAGAAATGTACGATGAGAGAAAAGTAAGAAAAAGGGTTTTGTGAGAAAAACCGAGCCCGAGGGCCGAGTGATGTGAGCAATATATATGTGAGATTGGGTGGGAAACATTAGCTGCAGCAGTAGTGGACTCCCCGCAAATCTGGTCGTCTCCCGGCGATAGAAAGCATCCAACCCCATCAGCGTCTCGGCCAACGTCATGGCAATGCAGCTCTTTCCTTCTTTCAAGCCTTGAGCAACTTCAATCAGACGAATGCTAGATCCACTAAAGCCTGGGGCAAGCAAAAAGTGAGATAGCATGCACAAGCAAAGGGCGTGTTGCCGAAAACCTTGCCAATGATGGTTGCTGCGGTCACCGGCATCAGAAAAGCGATAAATCAAGCCGAGGATGTCCAGTTCCCCGCTGCAGATCAGAGACCGAGCGTCATGCATGGTGAGTCCACACATCCGCCCTAAAGCTTGGGCGTGGCCGAAGCGAAACTGAGGCAAAATTTCTTCATAACGTTCAGATTCCATCAGAACTTGAAAATCTTCGAAAGTTGGACATACCTCTTGCCCGCCGAAGCTAAACACATGTGTCACCGGGTTCCAAAACCTCGCCGCGGCATGAAGGAAGGGAAGGTGCAGCGGAGTACGGCTCAGCGTGAATAGTGCATTCAAGCCGAAGTCCCGGAAGTTCAACTTTTTCGAGCCATCTAGAGAGGCGATCCAAGCTGTGAGATTTTCGACGAAAAACGCCTCCATTTTGGTGCAAAACTGAGATGAAATGAATCAACTACGAGGCTGGGACTTTTAAAGAGGATAAGGCACTGTTCGGGGGACACGTGTCAAAAATTTGGTGGTTGTTGAGCTAGGTGGCCGGCCGGCCACCTTTTCTGGTAGTCCGACCACCCCTCTCCCCTCAAAAGCAAAAAGCTGGCCGGCCAGCTCCCAAAGGTGGCCGGCCATGCTGCAAAGTGTGTCTTTGGTCCTGACTTATCCTCTAGAAGAAAGTTCCTAGCATTTCCATGCATCGGGAGTGTCGAAGGCCTCCATTTCCCTCTGATTCGGATGCGTTCCGACGCCCAAATCGTCCGAAATACACTTTGTTTATAGAGTTGTTGTTAAGTTTTGCTTATCGAGTTGTTGTTTTGCTTATCGAGTTGTGGCTTTGTTTGTCAAGCTGTTTTGTTCATCAAATCTTGTTTATCATAGTTGTCGAGCTTTGTATTTTGAGTCGTTACTCTTTGTTTAAATCAACATTGTTGTGTCTTGCTTATCGAGTTGTAAACTTGCTAAGGTTTTGTTATTTCTTAGTAAGTTAAGTGGTTTAGTTTGTTGCATCGGTTCACTACCTGACTTGGCAAATACACAATGCACATTTCCATTCAAATCTCATTTTGGTGCAAAAAGATGCGATGCGATGCTAAGAACATTAAAAAAAAAAAAAAAACAACAACACTTTTTCAAAAGCTGTTTCATTCCATCATGTTTCCTTTGTTACAACACTTTTTACAACAAGGGTACAAGTTTTACAAAAAAAAATAAAACTGCCTAGCAATGTACAATTTGCTACAACTACTAGTAAAAAGGTAAATAAAGTAGGAAACAACTGCATCGATGCTCTCAAGAGCAGGAATAAGAGGCCCTCTTCGTCCTCTTCTGCGGAACAGCCTCTGCGCCATCATCACCATCATCATCGTCTGAGTCGGAACTGCCATCCTCGGAACCCTCCTCGGTCTCACCTCCACTCCCGAATCCAGGGTCGGAGCCACCCTCTTTGTCAGCAGATGTCTCTGACTGGGGATCTGTAGCCTCCTCCTCTTCGCTGGACTCCTCCTCTATGATGTGCACCCTGCATCCGCCTCGTCCGCGAGACGACTCCCCTCTCCCAGCTCCTCGAGCAGGCCTAGATGGCCCAGCTCCTCGGGGAGGCCTGGATGGCCCGGCCTGTGACTGATCATACACCGGAGGCATCTGAAAATAAAGAGCGCAGTTTGAGTACATCAGCTAAAATATGTATACCAGATACAGATGCAAGCAAACTACACATAGTGGATGTGTGCAGATATAGTACATAAATGTGGTGTGTGTCAGATGTGCTCTACACAGGTAGCCTATCACTACAGTAAGAGGTTCGGGACCAACATGTCATCAGAAATATGATAAAGACAAGAAAACTAAAGAGTACCTGGAAACCCATGATGGACAACTGCACCTCTCTCCGCAGGACCATGCCCTCGAGTGAGGCTACCAACCCGAGCATCTCGTCCATGTACTCCCTGGGTGGCTACAGATATGAGCTCAAGTCATCAATGAATAAACAAATGCCAAAGTATCTGTGTGGTAAATGGAAAACAGTGGAACATACCGGTGGTGAGTCAGGATCACTGACATATCGATGACCAGGCACCAGAGGCTCTATCGGGATCGGGTAGGAAGTCCCATATCTCCATCCCGTCAACTCGGTCGGGATCTCTGGCCATCCAGCATGAAAATGAGTCGGAGGAATCGGGGGAACCAATCCACCCCCACCTCTAGATGTGCCAGCCCTGCTGGTGGAGGGGATATCTGCAGTCTGAGCCCGACTCGATGAAGGCATACCAGCAGACCTCCTCGTCGGAGTATGGACTCCCGTCAATGGAGGCATCAAATATGTGTGACGGTAAGTAGCGTAATCCCCCTCCTCGAGATGAAGAAATGCATCAGTACCCAACCTGGCATCGATAACACCCTGGAGAGGGAGCTTATCAGCGGTCCGCATATCGCCTAGGGGTGCTGAGGGAAGGTCCTAAGTAGTGTAGCCCCATACCTGACGCAAAAAGCGATCCCCCAAAAACCAGGCCCTACCAACTGGCCCCTCGAACAGGATCCTATATCGGGAGGCGCCCCATGCTCCGGCAAACTGGAACCGGAGGTCTCTACCTAAAGGCGCCCAGGGCTGCCATGTGATCTGCGGATAACCAATGCATAAGCTGATCATAAATTGCGAATGTGCAAGATAAATCAAAGATGGAAAACATAAAGAACTGAGAGTTCTGAAATACCTCTGACGTCCGCACTGTGTCGAAGTACTGCCGCAGGTAGAGGAAAGACTCCCGAGGTCTCGGCTGGTACTGGCCCTCGAATACAAGTGAATATGGGGTCGTGAGGGGCACCTCCACCTCAAGCTCTGGGGCTAGCGTCGGGAAGTACGCGTAAACCCATAGCTGTGGAAAACAGAGCAATAGCCATCAGAATACAGAATGCTGAGTGCAGAATGTAAATACAAAATGTTGAGAGCAAAGTACAAGATACAGAATGTAAAGTGCGCCGGGTGTGCAATGTACAAATAATGAGAAGCAGAAATGTAAATCAAGAGGACAGATGGTACCTCCCAGGCCCTCCACTAGCCGCCAACCATGTTCCCCCGTCCGCGGGAGGTCGCGCTCATATAGCAATAAAGAGTGGCCAGGCTGGCGCCACCCCAATCATAGCTGCTGACCTGTGATAGATCCACTAGAGCACTCAACAGGTAAAGCCTGATAGTGTTCCCCCTATCGACGAACAGAGTGGTCCCGAAGCGGAACATCAGAAAT
The DNA here is from genome assembly GCA_036172215.1 of Camellia granthamiana. Lineage (NCBI taxonomy): Eukaryota > Viridiplantae > Streptophyta > Magnoliopsida > Ericales > Theaceae > Camellia > Camellia granthamiana. Next base: position 37,137,084 of record CM069909.1, on the reverse strand, counting down.
CCACGAGTGTACTGGGCTACCTCATCAGGAGTCTCAGGCTCCATCTCTACCCTCCTGAAATGGGAAGAAAACCAGGTATATCGGACTCTGCCCGAAGACCTGTCAACTGGCGGGCGAGCTCCCAATAAGTATATCCAGGCTGCCTCCCACTGGCCCATGTCCTCGTCATATGGGATCGCCCAACCTCCCACATCAAGGCCAGTCAATACGGCGAAGTCAAATGGGGTCATAGTCATGTCCCCAGTGGCAGAGAAGTGGAAGGAACTGGTGGTGTCCCACCATCTCTCTACCAAAGCACCCATCAGCGTCCTGCTAGCAGGACAGCGGGATATCCCGGTGCAAAAGGGCCCAAACCCTGCCACGTCAACCAGATCCCGGACAGCCTCCGGGAGCTCGGCGTACCACTCTCTCGCCGCGATGGAGCCATATCCTCGCGCAGTACGAGAAGTCACCTGCATTCAGGATGAACACATGTATTCAGTTTTAGAATGAAATGTATAAGCTGCGTGCAAATGAAATGAATAAGCCGCGTGCAAATGAAATGTATAAGCTGTGTGCAAAATCAAATTAGATACAAAATCCGAGCTGTATATTCAAAAAATCCAAAGTATGAGCTGTGTGTTCATCTCAAAGTTTGGGCTGCGTGTTCAACTCTCAATCAGTGTGGGCTGTGTGTTCATCAAAGTTCGAGCTGTGTGTTCAACATCAAGTATTTGAGCTGTGTGTTCAGATTTCGAAGTGTGGGCTGTGTGTTCATCTCAAAGTTTGGGCTGCGTGTTCAACTCTCAATCAGCGTGGGCTGTGTGTTCATCAAAGTTCGAGCTGTGTGTTCAACATCAAGTATTTGAGCTGTGTGTTCAGATTTCAAAGTGTGGGTTGTGTGTTCATCTCAAAGTTTGGGCTGCGTGTTCAACTCTCAATCAGTGTGGGCTGTGTGTTCATTAAAGTTCGAGCTGTGTGTTCAACATCAAGTATTTGAGCTGTGTGTTCAGATTTCGAAGTGTGGGCTGTGTGTTCATCTCAAAGTTTGGGCTGCGTGTTCAACTCTCAATTAGCGTGGGCTGTGTGTTCATCAAAGTTCGAGCTGTGTGTTCAACATCAAGTATTTGAGCTATGTGCTCAGATTTCAAAGTGTGGGCTGTGTTCATCTCAAAGTTTGGGCTGTATGTTCAACTCTCAACAAGTGTGTGCTGTGTGTTCACGATCAATATACGGGCTGTGTGTTCAGAAAATTAGAGTGTTTGAACTGTGTGTCCAAGATGCAAACGGAACGCGGTGTTATAGACTAAACATTCAAAACAAGCTGTGTGCTTGAGTGAGCAGATAAACATAGCGAAAGCACGAAGTGCACAGAAAATGCAGAATATATTGCAGAAAATGTAAAAGTGAAGTAAATACCTCTCGTGCCTGATGAGAGAGGTGAGACTCCGGCTCTCGCAAAAGTAGATCCCCAGGCGCTCGATCGTTGAAATCAGTGAAATGATAAAAAACCGCCTGAGGGAGTATATGTGTCGGAGGATCGTACCTCTCAGGGGTAAATGGTCGGACCCTCGGGGGTAAAGCTATAATATCTGGGTCACCTCCAGCACCTGGAGAACCTCCGCCATGGGGAAAATGACCCGCCATCACAAGAAATCTGCAAAAGGGAGCAAAAATGAGCAAAATGAGCCAAAATTGGAAAAAGTCAACAAAAGTCAACTCTCGGGAAATGGAAAAGTCAACAAAAGTCAACTCCCAAGAAAATCTTCCAAATATTGAGCCAAACTTACCTCAAGTGGTGAAAATGAGAAAAGAAGCACCGAAATCAAAATTTAATCGGTTCAAAGTGTTGAAAACCGAAAGATTTCGCGAAACAACTTGGCGTGGGGCGTTGGAAAATGCGTATAGAGCGCAGATCTGAGAGGGAAAATGCTCTAGGAAGGTAGAGGGACTGATTTCGGCCTTGGAGTTATGAGCTTAAAGTGTTTGGTTTTGTATATTTAAAGAAACAAGAGCAAAAAGATCAAACTGCCCCGGATTTGGGCTAGGTGGCCGGCCGGCCACCTTTTCTGGCAGGCCGGCCATCCCCTTGCCTCACCCCTAGCCGGCAGCCTCCCCCTTGAACCATACCTGGCCGGTGGTGTTCCCAACATGGTCTCTGCAAATTTTGGTGATGATTGGAGTCCCAGGCACCCGAGAAAGTACAAGGAAAGTGCACTTTTCGTCGCGAAATCCCTCCGCGGGAACTTCAACTCCAACTTTCGATGCGTGTCCCATTGTTACTCGTCAAAAGCAAGGTGTATCCTTTTTTGAATACGTTGTGACCTTTCCGGGAGGTAAACCGGAGGTCGCGATTGAGCCATCTTCGTCGAAACTTGCATTGCTTTGCTCGTTGTTTCGTATCAAAATGTGCATTCAAGTTTACACTTATCCTGCATTGTTGTGCACGATTACTTGCATGCTCATGCATACCACTTGCATTGTTGTGCACGTTTCAGAGGTATTGTCATGCCCTCATGCTTAACTTGCGTTGTTACGCGCGTGCTTCTCGCATGGCGATGCACTTTCCCATCGGCACTGCGTTTGTCTGCATTCGATATCACATTGAACATATGTTGCTAATTATGTTGTGCTTGTTGAGTTTCTTCCTTTTTTTAGGCACGATATTGTATGTACGGTTCATTTGAGGCTGGTGCGACCAGACGTGCCGCACAAGTATTGTATCTTCTCCGTGTGAGACGTGGTGAGAACTCAATGATTCTCCACATTCTTCAACTGCATGAAATGTAGTATTGCTTTGCATTCTTGCTTAAAACTGTTGCATCTATTGTGAATACTTGCTTCATTACAGCTTGCTGCTTCGCATGATCATTGAGTTACATCTGGCTTTGTGCATATCACTTTGCATTTTGCCCCCTGCCTGCGGGCATGCCTGCGGGCGCATCTTTCTGTTCGTCTCGCCTGTTTGTCTAAGTCTTCGGCCTTGTCAAAAATGGGTCGTCTCTGGGCTTTGACATTCACTCCTGTCACTCATTGACTTCCGAGTTCTGTCAAAGAGGGGCAACTGTAGACACCCCATTTTTGACCGACCTTAAGACTCAGACATCACCGATTGAGTGCTTGGTGATGTTGCATATTGTGCTCGTCCTGAGGTTGCGGAATCACGGCTGCGAGCCTTGCCTCCGGACTTCCGGACTCTTTTGTGCTTTGCCTCGGTTTGCGAACCGGGTCCCGTTTTCTCTATTTTCTCTTCCCAAAGGGAGGGAGAGGTCTCTTAGATCATCTCTCAGTGGCCGTGGGCTACGTTTCGTGGTCGTAGGCCATTTTTCCCGTTTGGAGCCTGGTTTCCGATTTTCGGAGCCGTCGGCCGTGTGTCTCTGTTCGGGATCGCTTAACCACCTCCGTTTGCTCCGGTTTTTGGCATACACCTTGTTTCCTCCCTTTTGAGGGACACTGTGGCCCGAGAGACCAACTTCCTGATCGAACGCCACCTATGGTGCTTAATAGTCAGTTTTCGGGCCCTCGGACCGCGCGTCTTGGCCCCCGAACCTTCGTTTTGCATCGGTTTGTTTCATTTTTGGCGGAGACCTTATTTTCATTGTTAGAGAGGTTGTAGGAAGGTGGGAGGCCAGCAATTGTTTTGAAAACCAGCTTTATTCCTTCATCGCTCTTCATCGCCTGTTTTCTTCACTAGAAAGCTGACTTTTTCCATTCCCGGGCCACTTTTTCTAACTTTCCACCACACCATTGTGTTGCACACACCTGGGAGGCCACCAATATGGATAGGCCGGCCATTAACTCCCCCTGACCCTTTTGAACCCTTCTAAAAAGCTGGCTTTTCTCTCTCCTGGTTCACTTTTTCCAGTTTTTGACCACACAGCTGTGTGGTACACACATGGGAGGCCGCCTTTTTGGGGTGGCCGGCCAGCAAATCTTCTTGACCCTTTTGACCCTGGTCGGCCAGCCAGGGGAGGTGGCTGGCCGGCCACCTGAACCTCTTGAACCTGGCCGGCCAAGCTTCTCTCTCCTGGTGCATGCCAGCTGTGCCAGCTGTTTTGCACCAGACCCCTGCCTAAGGGTCTGCCCTTTTGGGGGGGGGAATTTGAATTGGTTTTCCCCCTTTTTATTTCACTCCTCTCCCTCTATATAACCAGCACCCCACCTCCATTTCTAAGGGTTAGAAAAAATCAGTGGGAGCCTTTGCATACAACCCTCCCTCTCTCTCTCATCCAAGCTTAAAACCACCTTGTTCTTGCACCATTTATACACCAACTCATAGCCTATCACCTCCACACTCCATTCCAACATCTTGAGGCTGATTTTCAGAGGTTAGGAGCTTCTTTTCTTGGATCAAAAGCTACTGGAAATCTGTGCTACAAGGGTGAGTCCCTACTTCCTCTTTCCTTGCTTTATTTTGCATGATATTTTAGCTCCTTTTTCTTACATTTTTGGGCTTCGGCCTGAACTAAAAACAGCCTTATTTTGAGCTTATCTTCATGTTTGATTAAGGAATTTTTTCTGTTTGAGGCCATCTGCTGCCCCTTTTCCTTTATCTCTCTTTTAGGGCTATTTCTTGCATGATATATTAGCCTTGCTTGTGAGTCTTTTTGAGCTTCGAGACAAATTGTAAAGTGCCTTATTTTGAGCCCCTCTTCAACTTTGTTGAAGGGCTCTCCACTGTTTGAAGCCAGCTACTGCCTCTTGCTCTCTATCTCTCTTTTGGGGCTATTTTTGCATCATATTTTGGCCTTACTTGTGAGCATATTTGAGATTTTCCATAGACTGAAAAATGTCTTGTTTTGAGCCTCTCTTCAACTTTGTTGAAGGGCTTTTTGCTGTTTGAGGCCTTTTGCTGCCCTGTTTGTTCAATCTCTCTTTTAGGGTTGTTTTTGCATGGTACATTAGCCTTATTTGTTAGCCTTTTTGGACCTCGACCTAAACTGAAAAAAGTCTTGTTTTGGAATCATCTTCACATTTGATTAAGGTCCATTTTCTGTTTGGAGTCATCTTCCCCTATGCATGCTTCATCTCTTCATGATTAGGGCTATGCATTAGAATACTTGCATTGGCTATGGTTTGGCCTCTTAGCCACTGAAATTCAGTGGATTTTTAATGGCTTAGGTGTGTTCTTGAAGGCCAAAATCAAAGGGGGGTGACCCCCTCTCTCCTTGTTTTGCTTAATGGTCTTTTTGGCCTTCCAAAGAGGCCCTATCTTGCATGCTTTGTTGACTGATTTCAAGACCAATTTGATGAGTTTTAGGGCTATCATATTTGATTTTCAAAGTTGATTTGGTTATGCTAAGTGTCCTTGATGCATGTACTTAATAACCCCTTTGTATGCCCTCTAAAAGAACCCATCATTTGTGCATGTGTTGGCTGCATTTCAGAGGTTATTTGGGCATGTTTTGGCATATTTTATTCACTGATTTTTGCTGGTTTGATGAGTTCTCACCTGCTTCATATACATGCCATGTAAACCATGTTTGCTAGTTAAAGTTGCATGCTATTTTAGTCCATCTTGCTAGCATCTTTTGGCCATGCTTTGAACTAGAAATGTTCATGTTTTGGGACTACCTTGGTTCTGTCTTCATGCTTCATGATCAAATAATGCATGCTTTGTATAGCTATAGGTCAATGCATGTGCCTAGTTTTGTGTTTCGGGACCATTCCATGCATCGGGTGCCATGTTTCCATGTTTCGGGATCATTTTGCATCACATTTCAGTGCTGTAACTTGCATGTTTGTATGCCATATTCCATGCCTTGCCATGCCTTGTTAGAGTGGCCTTTGTGCCTTAAGATCGGTCCTCGGTTTGCGTGCATGTGTGCGCGTATCTCGAGTGTCTCATTTTCATCTCATGGCTACTGATGTGAGTGTGGCTGAGGTCCACTCATATTGGTGTAAGTCCATCGTGCATTGTGTATGCCATCTTAGTCTAGAGCATTGTGTATGCTAGGTTGTATATTAGTCACATTCATGCATGTCATGCATATTGCATTGTGTTTGGGATAGGAGTTAGCCCAAGCACGGGAAACGAGCGACGTTTTGTACTCCGAGTGACGGAACGTGTCTTAATTCCCGGTCGCCGACACTCCGGATTACCCATGATGGAGTTTAGGTCTTGTTGTGTTTACATGTGCATTCATTCCACATCGAGTCGTGCAATTCGACTCCTCGGCCATCATGCATCGACATGCGTGATTGGTGGCTCGAGGATCGAGGACTACACTCCTTGAAGAGTAGTCATGCATACATATGTGAAAATACTTTGCCATGCCCCTTTGTTGCTCTCTGTTGCGGCAAATCAGGAATCAACAGCCTTCTGGAGCTTTGCACAAATCCCGAGAACAATTGCAAACAAAGGCAAACCGGGGCATTGCAATGGATTTCCGCGCAAAACAACTCAACCATGCATCATTCATCATCCGGAGCAGAGTTGAGGCAGTCCATAGGCTTACATGATAATTTACTGCTTTCCTAGGTTAATTTGTTAATTAATTAAGGTTTTGTACTTATTCGGACTGTACTATTTATTTGGGACTGTATTATTTATTCGGACCCTCCGCGCGAGGGCAATGTTGTAATAAGTGTGCGTGCGTGTGATGTATATCTTCCAACCCCACGTCTTTCTCCTTTTTATTTACCAGCTTATGATGGTTAGATTAGGGCATGTTTCAATTAGCATACAGTATGATAACATGTTTGCATTCATTTATCTGTTTTGCATGCACCAGGCTCGGCGCATCATACTCACTGAATTGTATTTCAATTCCGAGTTAAATACATGTTAGTTGTAACATTTCATATGCCATGTTTAGAATAGCCGAGCCTATCTTAGTTGCATTTTGCATGTGTTGCATTAGGCATTTCTGTATAGTTAGGATCATGCATGAATTTCTAACATAGCTTCTGTTTTGGCTTGGAGTACTCGGTAAGTTTTTATGCTTTAGTATCCTTGCACGCGTGTGAGTGACTGCCATGATAGCATGCTTACCATGAGGCTATGTGCTTATGTGATATAACTGCTTGAATGCCTGTGGGTGAAGGTTGGGTTATTTGGATTGGAACAATTCATTCACCGCGATTTTTAAGCCCACTAGATTGTGGCAAAACCATGTTTTCTAAGCCCACCCGAGGGTGGCAAAATCTGCATTTTAAGCCTACTTGCGAGTAGCAAACCACTTTCAAAAACAAACGTGAAATGTTTCGTTCCAATTTAGGCGACCCAGTCTATACTTGTATGTTGTGCGCATCACATAGTAAATCTAGGCTAATAACCGGAATAAGAACGCATAATATTTTCAAAACTAGATATCATGGTTAGTAGAGGCCGATCTTTGATCGGGCGAGCGGGGTGGCTCACGAAGTGACCTTCCCCAATCATACCCAAGTTCCCGAGCCGAGGCAACTTTGGTGATGACGGACACATGGTCTTAGGCAACGAGTCAGGGTTTCCTAAATTTCCCAAAATAAAATATTTAGGTGGCGACTTTGTATCTGGCAAAACAGTCCATGTTTGGCACTTCTTTCTAAAAATCTGTTTTCTCAAAACGATTTGCCGGATTTCGACTCTTTGGTTCAGATTGAGAACCGTGACAATTTGAGTCCGAGCTGTAGTGAGCCCAAAATGAACAGAACGGGACTCATCTTCTCGGGGCGTTCGGGGACGTCTACAGGTACATCGAATAGCAAAACAGTACAGTAGGTCTTAACAGACCAAACAGTCAATTGATGGCCATCATAACAGTAGACAGTAGTGGTTCCAACATTGGAACCGACAGAGATCTCTGTAACAGTAGTAGTAACAGTACAGTAACAGTAATTTGCTATGGATGCCACAAATACAGTTCACAAATAGGACAAACATTCATTCAGTAAGAAATATCTTTTCAGAAAGTAGAACAGTTGGTCATTCAGAAAATATTCATGATTGAACATATTTTTACAACATTGTTACTCACAGAGCATTGGGCTATAAGCAGCTAATGAGCGTCCTCGGATACTAACCCTACACAGTTACAGAACGAACACACACTAAGTTACACACTTGGGAATCAACTACTTAGTCCCTATCTTGACTCGGTGTGGTTCTACATCAATATCCTCAATAAGATGCCTTAAACATGGCCTAGGAATGCCTAGGATGGAAAGAGGACACAAAGATGCACTTTAAAACACTTTTCAAAATTTTAAGAAAACAGAGGTCTCGCTCGAGTGTGGCTTTCTATGCTCGAGCAGACATGCAGACAAAGGAGCTCTGCTCAAGCATGACTTCCTTTGCTCGAGCGGACTGCAAACTTCATGAAAAGTACTTGATGCATGCAATTCACGCTCGACGAACGCTCGACCTCCGCTCGAGCGTGAGACTCAGGTCCTTGCTCGAGCGTGAACTCTCTCGCTCGAGCGGACTGTAAAACACATGAACTTCTGGGCATATGCATTTCACGCTCGAGCGTGACTTTCCACGCTCGAGCGGAGATGCACGACTCAGAGTGTACGCTCCAATGTGAAGTCCTACGCTCGAGCGTGGGTCCAAAATCTGGAATTTCCAGATTCATCCCCAAGCACAAAACTCAACTTCAAAAGCCTCAAATTCGATCATTTTGGGCCAATTTTCTAGAAAAACACTTTAAACCCATAATATAACATGTTTTGAAGATCAATTTAAAAAATCAAAGCCCAAGGGTAAGTCAATTAGACACGAATTTCAAATAAACTTCAAGAACAAGATGTACGTTTAACATGCATGTATTCAATTGAATTCAAAGCTTCTAACACATGATCAAATGAGTCAATCCTTCAAAAAATATGATGAATTCATGAACTACAACTAGAAAATGGACATGAATGTGGGAATTCATGAAGAACAACCTCAAAATTCAAGAATATGTACATGCATGCGTGGATTAATTCTCAATTCAACACTTTAAACCATAATTTGACTCTAACCTCCAATAATCTCATGAACCATGCAAGAACAACTCAAATGTACAAATGAGAGGATGAAATCTCAACCATAGGTCTTGAATTCCAAGTATAGAAGCTCAATTATGCAATATCTCTCTTCAATTCCTCTAGATTAAGCAAGATTTCAAGATGAATTCCAAACTTCTCCTAACTCTCTCTCTCTCTCTCCCACGGTTTGGTCCGAGATATGGATGAAGAAATGATGCCTCAAGGGTGTGAATTAAGTCCCACACAAGTTTGTAAAGGTGGCCCACCAAGTGGCAAACATGTAAATACTCTAGGCTCAAGTGATTTAACATTATTTAATCTAATTTAATCATACCAAATCACATTTCAATTAAATCTACCATAAAATCACATAAATTGTAATTAACACATAACACTAATCAATTTCTGATTCGGCCGCCGATAAGGCTTTCAATTCGCAATTCGAAATTAAAACATGAGCAGATCATTTAGAAGTCAAACAGATAGAAATGCATTCAAAACAATATACTCATACAATCGGTTTAGAATTTCAGTCAAATCAGTTACTTATCATTCTCAGTCACAGTTTAGCATTAATTAGAGGTGAGGGTTATCACAAATACACCTCAGAACAGTTCAATTAGTTTTGTGATAAAGAAGTTGGAATCGAGTACCAGCTAATAGCTCCATACACTCTAGAACAAAATGGAGTGAGTGACAGGAAGAATAGAACACTCATGGAGATGACCAGATGTCTGCTACATTAAAAAGGGTTGCCAAAAAAATTTTGGGTAGAGGCTGCAAATACTGTTATTTTTCTACTTAACATACTTCCAACAAGGGCTTTGAAAAGAAAAACACCATTTGAGGCTTGGTATGGATGCAAACCTTCACTACATAACTTCAAAGTATTTGGTTGGCTGTGTTTTTCATATGTGCCTCAGGTGAAGAGGGACAAGCTTGATAAGAAAGCAGAACCATGAATCTTTATTGGTTACAGCAACATCTCTAAAGCTTACAGAGTTTTCTAACCTCAAACATGGAAAATTCTGATAAGTAAAGATGTTGCTTTCATGGAGAATGGGCAGTGGAATTGGAATAATGGAGAAAAAGATCAAATTTACAAGATTTGCAACCTTCTGAAGACAATGTTGATGACCCACCAGTCAGGGGAACAATACTGCTTTTTGATATTTATCAAAGATGCAATATTGTTGTAACGGAGCCTGCAAGATTTGAAGAAGTTAAAAAAAGATCAGAAATGAATGGAAGCTATGAAAGAGAAGATGAGAATGATTGAGAAAAATACACTTGGAAGCTTATGAAAAAACCTTAAAATAGGAAGATTATAGAAGTCAAATGGGTGTTTAGAACCAAGTTAAATGCAGATGGATCAGTTAACAAGCATAAAGTAAGGCTAGTGGTGAAGGGTTATGCTCAAATCTACGGTGTTGATTTCTCTAAGACCTTTGCACATGTGGTAAGGTTAGATATAATCAGGTTGCTGCTAGCAATCGCAACATAAAAAGGCTGGAAGATGTATTAGCTCTATGTTAGATTAACTATTTTGAATGTTTTTTGCAGGAGGAAATATATGTAGAGCAGCCAAAGGGATTTGTTATGCAGGGGCATGAAGATAAGGTGTATTTGCTGAAAAGGACATTGTATGGTCTTAAACAGGCACCAAGGGCCTGGTACAGTAGGATAGATAACCACTTATTAAGCCTAGGCTTTGTAAAAAGCCTAAGTGAATTTACTTTGTACATAAAGGAGGCTACTGACTTAATTGTTGTGTCTGTTTGTGTTGATGATTTGCTTATAACAATCACTACAAGAAAAATCATTTTTGGCGACTAAATTTTTAGTCGCCAAAAGTCCGATTTTAGTCGCCAAAAGTCGAGTTTTAACTTTCAGCGACTAATTTTTTTAGTTGCCCCTTTTGTCGCGCATACGTGGTCGCGAGAGGTATCGGCGACTAAACTTTTTTTAGTCGGCAAAAAAGAGCTCTTTAGCGACCAACTGTTTAGTCGCCATTGGTGCTTTACACTTTTTAAAATCACACATTTAGCGACTAATATTTTAGTCGCCAATAGTCCATGAATCACCGACTAAACTATTTTGTCGCCCAAAATAACACTTTTGGCGACTAAAAGTTTAGTCGCCAAAGGTCCTTCTGTAAAAAAAAAAAAAAAAAACAAATTCTTTGGTTTTTCTGAGATTCGAACCGTGAACCATTCCAACTGCCAACACCTTTACCAACACACTCCCTCCACTATGCCACTTAAACATCACATGACTATATATGTAATATATATTATTTATATACTATTTTGACCGGTATTCATACAAAACCATATATGTAAATATAATTATTTTTATTGAATATAATTTATGTAAAAAATAAATTATTTATTCAAAAAAAATGTAGGCCACTTTTGGTGACTAAATCAATTATTTAGTCGCCAATTCTATGATTTTTGGGCTACTAATTAATTTGTTGTCGCTAAAAAAATATGTTTAAATTAAAAATAGCACTTTTGGCGACTAAATCTGTTTTTAGTCGCCAAAAACGTCCCATTTTGGCTACTAACCTGAATTTTAGTCGCCAATTCACTGTTTTTAGCTACTAATTTTTTTTTTTGTAGCCAAAAACCTTCATTTTCAGCGACTAATCTTTTTTTAGTCGGCAAAACACCTATAATTGGCGACTAAAATGGTTTTTAGTCGCCAAAACCATCACTTTTGGCTACTAAATTATTTTAGTCGCCAAAAGCAGTCGCTTTTGGCTACCAAACAACCTTTAGTCGGTAAAACTGCTACATTCGGCGACCAACAAACAGTTTAGTCGCTAAAACCCTGATATTCGGCGACTAATTCATTTTAGTCGGCACAAGTCTTCATTTTTGGCGACTAAATCCAGTTTAGTCGCCATTTGGGCAACTTTCAGCGACGAAATTCTGAATTTTAGTCGCCATTTCTGCTTTTTGTTGTAGTGAATGAGGAATGACGAACTTATAAGTAGAGATACTTAAGGTGCTTGAGATGACAGATTTGGGCTTGATGTCTTATTTTCTGGGAATGGAAGTAAAGCAAAGGTGTAGACACCCCATTTTGACCGGCCCTAAGACTTGGGCGCTTTCTTTTGATTACCCGATGATGAAAATAAGAATATGTTATCTCACAAAATTCTCAGTGAAAAGATGGAATGTAAACTTTAATCCCAGTCTTACACCTGTTTTTGCCAAATTATTTTAGACTCATTCTCCATTTTCTTTCCCTTTATTATGTATTATATATATTATGTTATATTATATTTTAAATTTATTCGGTACCATGGTTTCATCCACGCACTATACGTTTGTATATATATATAATATTATATTATATAAGGGTATTATTCCTCCTTTGAAAAAAATAAAAAATAATAAAATAAAAAAATTCACTACACTCCCATCGTGTGTCTTTTTGTTTTCAGTGCCTTTAGACCCGCTTTGGTCAAATTATGTTGCATATTTGGCTTACTAAAATATATTTTATTAGCCCATGTATTTTAATTTTACATATTTGTGTGTTTTTATATGTATTTTTGGGTATTTGTACATATATTATGCTAATAATCCCTTTTATATATTATATTATAAAGTGCATAGTAATTTTACTGTGCAATGCACAGTAAAATCACTGTGCATCTTTTGAAATTGCACCGTTTCTTCTCTTGTCTTTTTCTTCCAATTGTTTTCTATAAAAAGGGAGAGATTAGCGCAGAATGGGGGGGAATTTTTGAGAAGATTTTTTTCTGGGGGAGGGATTCTGTTTTGGGAGAGTCAAAAACAAAAGAGTCTGAGAAAATTGAGGGAGAGCGAATAAAGAAAAAAAGTGGTGCGAGGGAATAAAAAAAAAAGAGAAAAAGAATCAGAAAGAAGGAACCACTAAAGTTGTAATTCCAAATTTTAGACTGAGAATTGAGAAGACATTCCACAAACTTGAGGGTAGTCAAAAGAAAGTTTGTGAATCAAAAACAATTCATCATTTTCCCGAAAGGTGAGTTTTCGCAAACTTTCATTTAATTTCAAAATGTAATATAATTTGTTTAAGTATTTCATTTGTTGTTTTTTTTTATACCCTTTTTTTTATCGCTTTAAATGGTTGGTTGAACCACCTAATTTTATTATTTTATCTGCTGTGATTTACTGTTGTATATAAACTGTTATAATTTACATAAAATATTGTAGTTTATTATTTATAAATTGTTGTAATTTTATCGCTTTAAATGGTTGGTTGAACCACCTAATTTTATTATTTTTATCTGCTGTGATTTACTGTTGTATATAAACTGTTGTAATTTACATAAAATGTTGTAGTTTACTATCCGTAAATTGTTGTAATTTTATCACTTTAAATGGTTGGTCGAACCACCTAATTTGTTAAAAGATGTGACCCCACCGGATGAATAGTGATCGGCGGTGAATAGTAACCTCCGGTGATGAATAGTAACTTCCGGCGGTGAATAGTAACCCCGACAATGAATAGTAGCCCCGTCGATAAATAGTACCCCCGGCGATGAATAGTGACTGCGGATGAAAAATGCTCGGTAAGATGAATAACGATCAAAAAAGATGAATAGTAATTATCATGATGAATAGTAACTTCCGGCAGTGAATAGTATCTTCGGATGAATAGTGCCCCCCACTAAATAAGTTTCCCCGGACAGAACGGAGCAGTCTTCCTACGTCAAGCAGAGCATTTTCCGGCACACATGAAGTTTCCTTATTTTATTTTATTTTATTTTTATTTTATTTTATTTTGAGAGTTTGTGAGATTTTTATTTTGTTGTAATATTCCCTTCTCTCTCTCCTATTTGGTTTGTAATAATTTATTCAAAGCGTTGTAATAATCCCCCGCCCCAACTTCTTTCTATCCCATTCTTTTACTTGCTTTCCTTACTTGTACATAAACATCATATTTATTTTTCATCATATTCATGCTTTGCATCCATGTTTCATGCATCTTGATTCGGCGAAATTTGCATTTGTGGATTTAATCAATTCCTATGTGATTATGTGCGCTACCTCATGTTCTTGAGATGATTCACATGTCATATCTTAGAAGCCGAATCTTTAGTTGCATCTCATGAGTGAATTGCATTAGGATTTTGTATATAAGATCATGCATGTTTTACTAACTTTGTTTTGTAGCTTGTTCGCGGGTCGCCAAACATGTAAGTTTTTATGCTTTAGCATCCCGTTTGTGTGTGTGTGTGTTTTTTTTCTTACTATGTTTAAGCATCTTACCATGTGGCTATTTGCTTATGTGATATAACTGTATGAATGCCAGTGGATGGAGGTTGTGTCGCTTAATTTGGAATGATGTTGATTTTCATGTTTGTAAACTCAATTTATTTGGGTTGTACATTTTCAAAACTCTTTCAAAACTACATGAAATCAAGTTGTTCCAAAATGGGTGACATAGTCTATACTTGTATGTTTCACATAGTAAATTTTAGGATTTATTAAATAATCAGAACATGAACATATAAAGAAAATAAAAGTCATATCATGGTTTAGTAGAGGCCGATCTTTTGATCGGGTGGGCGGGGGTGCTCATTATTGACCTTCTCCTCTCATACCTAAGGTTCCGAGCCAAGCATCCTTGGTTACGACGAACAGTGGCCTTGGCACCGAGTCATGGGTTTCCTAATTTCCCAAAATATTAGGTGGCGACTCTGAGATCTGATGACGCAGTCCATTTTTGACAAAATTGCAATAAAATGGATTTTCAATAAAAGTTGTCAAATCTGGACTCTCATCTATGTTTCACATTGCACTTGTGAGACTTGAGATCAAAGAAATTTCGGGAGTCCGAACTGTTTAACGCGCGCGGGTACCCTCCGGGCATGTTACAGTTTCTGGCGACTCCGCTGGGGATTTTATGAAACCTTGACTCGAACTCCATGATATGACTTTTATTTTCAATTATATGTTTATTGCATTGCATGCATTGGTGCACTTAAAGTCCCTGTGTTGCCCAGATACTGGTGGGAGCACAGGCACACTTTTTGTGACACTACACCTATCTTTACGATACTTTAGAGGCCTTGTGTTGTAACCTTTTGAGATTTGTCAAAAGGGTAGCTTTGCTATGTAGCCCTGCTATCTAGCTTTGCTATCTAAGGTTCTCAGACTTCGAAGAGAGGCTATTTGACTCTTCTGATTTCCTGGAATCTTTATTGGTTACGACCCAAAGGACTCTTTGGTAACGTCACATTAACTTCAACCCTTAGAGTAGAGCTAACCTTGTACATATAGTGAGCCATAGTACCTTCCAAATTAGAACAGGATGCTTTCCCATTGCTAGGATGTATGATACCGCTTGTTTGAATAGTGAAACCCTAGATCATTTGAAGCTAGGACAGGATAACCCTACCCTCTTTAGGGGTGTTTGTTCTCTTTCCTGCTTTATGTGCAATGTGTTGGATCTATACAGGGGTTCTCAAATTCGAATGAGTGGTTCAGGTTGTTCAGTTTAGCACCATTACTTCAAAAAAAAAAAAAAAATAACAAAAACATAAAATCAAAAAAATTTTGTAAAAAAAAAAAAAAAAAAAAATGCCGATATCCCACAAATTCGACCATCTCTGTGATAGGGGAGTGACCACCTGTTGATTGCACGGACTTTATTTTGAATGTTGTTGATGGCCCACACTTTGACTGGCAATTTGAGAATGGTTTTATTCTGAGTTCTGAATTGAGTGTTGAGTCTAAGTTTGATTCTACCAAGTTTGTAAAGTTAGAGTCAGGCTCAAGTCAGCCTAATGAGTCAGAGTCTGTTGATTTCGATAGTGCTAATCTAGACATTTCTGTCCTGTCTAGGTCCTCTTTGTCATTTTCTTTTGAGTATGTTGTCAAAAGTCTGTTGCCATTGCTGAGTCATAGTCTCTTTTCAGTAAACATAAAAACAAAAAAACAAAAAAAAATGCCATAGAGTCTGCCTACTTCTCTATGCCTTTAATTCATTACATTGACCAAAGTTTTTCAAAACTTTTTCCAAAACTCTAATAAAAACAAAGAGGAAGAATTTCCTTAAGATTTGCAAAGTTTGATCAACTGAGAGGGAGAGAGGTGTGCTAAGCCTTTGATGAATAGAATCATTTCTGTTAATGTGGGTACTAAGAAGGATCCTGGCTTGGTCCAAATTGGTTCTATCTTGTCTTCGTAAAAATACGAGTGATTAGTCACTTTGTGAAAAGATTTCAAAAACTGTTTTTGCGTGGTCCTACGAAGACATGCCTGGAATTGATTATACAGCATAGGATCCCTCTTGATTCGAGGTCCGACCTCCTTAGCTCCTTAGCTTTCAAACCTTGATTCGAAGTATTCAATAATCATTCAAAGTGTAAGGCTTGCATAGCCGAATTGGAAATAGCCCTTGAACTAGGGGCCATGATGTGATTCAAATGGAGGCAGCCCTTCAACTAGGGGCAATAAGGTCGAATATGATTTAGATTGGAAATAGCCCTTGAACTAGGGGCAATGTTGTGATCCAGATTGGAAACAGACCTTGAACTCAGGACAGAGAATGTGATTTCGATTTGAAACAGCCCTTGAACTAGGGGCAAAAGTGTGAGGCTTGCATAGCTGAAATGGAGGTAACCCTTGAACTAGGGGCAATAAAGTATCACCCTTGAGAGGCTCGCTGGGCCGAAAACCCGGAAGGGCGACCCAGGCAAAAGTTAGAGCACAAAAAAATAAAAAAATAAAAAAATAAAAAATAAAAAATAAAAAATAAATAATAAAAAAAAAAATAAAAAAAGAAGGAAAAATAAAAAAGAAAAATGAAAAGCTCGCAAGGTTGAAAACTCGAAAGGGCGGCTTTGGCAAAAATTAGAGCATAAAAGGAGAGTGTCAATACCCGAGTGAACCTTAGCCAAAACTATGTAGAGCCAGTGATTCAGATTGGAAGCAACCCTTGAACTAGGGGCAAAAATGTCGGATGTGATTTAGATTTGAAGCAGCCCTTAAACTAGGGGCAAAAGGGTTGGATGTGATCAAAGAGTTAAAAATGAATCGTTTCCCAATGAAGACCGCCCAGAAAGGCCAAACCCATAATTTGAGAGATGAATTTTATTATTGAAGGACAATCGAGTTCCTATCCACTACACTAGGGGCAAATTCAGACCCAAGTAGCCGAGTCTCTACATCATCATATCTCCTGGCCAAGTGTAGCAGTCATTATTATAGATTTTGATGGCTTAGAGATCTCACACCCAATCAACATGGACAAGCTAAACTGAAACCCTTGAGGGGCTCGCTGGGCGGAAAACCCAGAAGGACGACCCAGGCAAAAGTTAGAGCAGAAAAACAAAAAATTAAAAAAAATGATAAAAAAATGAAAATGAAAAAAAATGATGATGAAAATGAAAAAAAAATGAAAAATGAAAAGCTCGCAAGGTTGAAAACCCGAAAGGGCGGCTTTGGCAAAAGTTAGAGCACAAAAGGAGAGTGTCAATACCCGAGTGAACCTTAGCCCGAACTACGATGGCCTGATTCCTATCTTTGGGATACGTAGGTAGCTTCATCTCGAAGTTCGGCCCTAATAATTTTTCAATTCATTTATTTCGTCCATGTTTGATTGGTGTATCTATAGTCGACTTGGTTGTCCTATCTGTGTTTGATTGGTGTATCTTCGTTCTGCTCAGTTCAATTGGTTCGATTTAACTCGGTTTAGTTCGGTTCGATTCAGTTCGGTTCGGTTCGGTCCGGTCCAGTTTTGCTCGATCTCATTCGGTTCGGATTGGCTTGGTTCAGTTGGCTTGGTTCGGATATCACCTTTGATTATCTGGCTTGGGACTATGCACCCCAATAGTTGATTCCATGTTAGTTGAGTAGTGACCATTTGCAAAAATAGGTTTTGATTAATTTGAATGAAGCTGACTAATTTTTCTCGAAAATTGTTCCATTTTTGCAAAACTTGGACCATTCTTTGGATTTGAAAAGGGAAAATTTTCAGTGCTCACAGTTTAGCTCACATGATTTGAAACAGAAAATGGAATAAGTATGCTACTCCAACTCTCATGTTGATCAAAACATTTTTACAAAAAAATCAAGAAAAAAATCGAGGCAATGAATTAGGGGCATAGTCGAGTTAGAGATTCTGTCTTCTCCACCACTCGAGTCAACTCGTCAGTATATATGAGTGTGTATTCATACCAGTCAGTGTATTTATACCAGTTAGGGTATTCATACCAGTCAGCGTATATGAGTGTGTATTCATACCAGTCAATGTATTTATACTAGTCAGGGTATTCATACCAGTCTGCGTATATAAGTGTGTATTCATACCAATCAGTGTATTTATACCAGTCAGGGTATTCATACCAGTCAGCGTATATAAGTGTGTATTTATACCAGTTAAGATATTCATACCAGTCAGTATATATAAGTGTGTTCCTTTCATACCAGTCAGTGTATTTATACCAGTCAGTGTATTCATACCAATCAGTGTATATAAGTGTGTTTGGATTGTTTTACTTCGTTTTTCTTGCGTTGAGTCATTTTTGTTTTTGATTCCAGTCAGTATAGAATCAATGTCCAATTCAGAGTTCAAAACTCAATCATTCTTAAGTTCAACAAAAATGTTTTCAAAATTCAAAGTGATATGTCAGTCACGCCATTGATGTGCAAAAACTAAACTGATTTATTGCAGTCAGGGGAGGACATCCCCGATTACAGAGACAAAAACAAAAAAAACAAAAAAAACAAAAAAAAAAAAACACAAAAACAAAAACAAAAAAAAAAAAAAAAAAAAAAAAAACAAAAACAAAAACAAAAACAAAGAGAGAGAGAGAGATGGATCTTTTTCTTCTTTCTTCTCTGGCAGCAGGCCAGTGGCGAAGATTACAACTAGCTTTATTTGCACACAACGTCATTGCCTGACTTTACCATCAGCTGCCTCGCTTCATCTTTACTCCTTCGGAGCTTTTGAAGACTCTGCCTCGGCCTTAGCAGAGCTTCCAAAGGAGATTACTCCTCGCCGACCATCAAATTGGTTGTGCGAAGGAACTCCGAATCGAGTCACAGAGGTCGTCAGTCGTTTTAGCTCTTTGTTCTGCTTCTTCAGCGCACTAACTTCCCCTCGAGAATCTTTGTACATATGTTGAAGTAAAGAAAGTTGTGCATTCAATCGATGCACCTCACACGTTCTGTTCTGCAGTCGACGGGACAAGTTGGAGACCGCTGTCACGGTCTCTACACATGACCTCAGCGTATACGAGTTTGCTTCGATGTCAGACTGTGCCGCCATGATTTGTTCAACTGACATCGCTGGAAAGTTGAAAACAGGAGAAGGAGGAGGAGCCCGTGGTTGAGGTTCAGGGGAGTCAGAATTGGTCATCTCTATCGTGGACTCGTTCAGGTCTGGGAAAAGAGTGAGAGAACCTTGTGAAGAGGCCATGGCAGAGAAGAGTAATGCAAAAGAAAGAGGTTGCAGAGTGGTGGCAGAGAAAATTTGCAGGTTTTCGCTCTGTCTCTCTCTATCGCAGGCCTCAACTTAAGAAGAGGATGAAGCCAAAGAAGAAGACAAAGAGGGAGGAAGGCTCGGGACGATCTTTGACAATCGGGCAGGATTGGATAGCCTGTCGGTCAGGCGCCGCGATTGTTGAAATCGCGCGACAGACACAACGCTCGAAGAAGATGAAGGAAGAGAGAGTGAGACAAAATAGGAAGAGAGAGTGAGACAAAAATAGGAGAGGCGGGAGAGTTGTATATATATATGTATATGTGTTGTATATCTATGTATTATATATATTTGTTTGCATATTTGGTCACAAGAGTGGCTTGGGTTCAGTGGTTCGGCTCAGTGGTTAAGGGTTGAAAGGTTAAGCCTGAAATCAGGGGTTCGAACCCCACATCAAGTTTTTCTTTGTTTTGTTTTGATTTTATATATATATGTCTTGTATAAGTATCTATATATATATATTTGTTTGCATATCTTATCACAAGAGTGGCGTGGCTCATTGGGTTGAGGATTTGGAAAGCCTAAGCCCGAGGTCAGGGGTTCGAACTCTACATTAAGTGTTTCTTTTGTTTTGTTTTATGTATAAATATGTCTCATACATATATATATATTTGTTTGAACATTTGGGTCACGGGTGTGGCTTGAGTTTAGTGGTTTGGCCCAGTGGTTGAAAAGTGAGAGGCTGAGCCTGAGGTAAGGGGTTCGAACCCTACATCGAGTGTTTCTTTTGGTTTGTTTTGATTTTGTGTATATATGACTCGTATATGTATATATATTTGTTTGCATATCTTGTCGCAAGAGTGGCGTGGTTCAGTGGTCGAGGACTCGAAGACCAGGCCGAAGGTCAGGGGTTCGAAACCCCGTATCCCCACATCCATGCATTTTGTGTTTTTTCTTTCTTTTTGCGTGTTTTGCGTACGTGTGCTGACGTCAGCAAACGGAATATGCCTTCTCAGTAATGGCATCTTCCCGCTAATGGTTGCAAACGGAATATTCCCCATCTGTGTATATATCCGTATATGTTTGTGTATAGGTCCGTATATGTCTGTGTCGTATATACCTATATATATACTGTATATGTCTGTGTATATATCTGTATATATCTGTCTGTATGTTGTTTGTATATGCATATGTGTATACCATATGTACATATATGTGTGTATTTGTATGAAAATATTTGTGTATTATCTTGGTTGTGTTTGCAATAAGTTCCTAGGAGACCAACTGCGACGGTGGAAATTAGAGCTCGAATGGCCGAGGCCTAGAACGCAAAGGTTTAGAATTTCTGAGACTAAAGTCTGGTTTAAATACCCAGGGGTGTATCCCCGGCTTGAAATCTGTATGGCAGCCCCATAGGTTGAGGTAGCGTGTACGCACCTCGATTCTGGATACTGAACCAATCTAGTCTGTCACCCTGTCGGAGAATAGGGAAAGTTGTGAATATAATAAAAAAGAAAAGCGGCATCTGTGGCTTCTGCATGTAGAGATTACCCCTTGTCAACAAGAAATCATTCTACCATTCTTCCACTCATGTGAGACGCATTTGGACTTCGAATTTACCTTTGTTCCTTTCACGTGAAACGTGTTAGGATTTGATGTTTACTTGGTTAAAACCTTCCCTCTCTCCGTATGAAATACGTTGAGATACGCATGTTGGTTACACCATTATTTTTCTTCTCGGTTAAAACCTTCCCTCTCTCCGTATGAAATACGTTGAGATACGCATGTTGGTTACACCATTATTTTTCTTCTCGGTTAAAACCTTCCCTCTCTCCGTATGAAATACGTTGAGATACGCATGTTGGTTACACCATTATTTTCTTCTCGGTTAAAACCTTCCCTCTCTCCGTATGAGATACGTTGAGATACGCCTGTTGGTTATACCATTGTTATTCCCTTGGTTAAAACCTTCCCTCTCTCCGTATGAAATACGTTGAGATACGCATGTTGGTTACACCATTATTTTTCTTCTCGGTTAAAACCTTCCCTCTCTCCGTATGAAATACGTTGAGATACGCCTGTTGGTTACACCATTATTTTCTTCTCGGTTAAAACCTTCCCTCTCTCCGTATGAGATACGTTGAGATACGCCTGTTGGTTATACCATTGTTATTCACCTGGTTAAAACCTTCTCTCTCTCCGTATGAAATACGTTGAGATACAACTGTTGGTTACATCACTATTCCTCCTCTTGCGTGAGACGCGTTTGGATCCCGAGTTAACCCCCTTTCACTTGTGCGGTATGCACATGTGTATGCGATGCAACCCCATTTCATTTGTGCGGTATGCACATTTGTATGCGATGCAACCCCCTTTCACTTGTGCGGTATGCACATGTGTATGCGATGCAACCCCTTTCATTTGTGCGGTATGCACATTTGTATGCGATGCAACCCCCTTTCACTTGTGCGGTATGCACATGTGTATGCGATGCAACCCCCTTTCATTTGTGCGGTATGCACATTTGTATGCTATGCAACCCCTTTCATTTGTGCGGTATGCACATTTGTATGCGATGCAACCCCTTTTCATTTGTGCGGTATGCACATTTGTATGCGATGCAACCCCCTTTCATTTGTGCGGTATGCACATTTGTATGCGATGCAACCCCTTTCATTTGTGCGGTATGCACATTTGTATGCGATGCAACCCCCCTTTCATTTGTGCGGTATGCACATTTGTATGCGATGCAACCCCCTTTCACTTGTGCGGTATGCACATGTGTATGCGATGCAACCCCCTTTCATTTGTGCGGTATGCACATTTGTATGCGATGCAACCCCCTTTCACTTGTGCGGTATGCACATGTGTATGCGATGCAATCCCTTTCATTTGTGCGGTATGCACATTTGTATGCGATGCAACCCCCTTTCATTTGTGCGGTATGCACATTTGTATGCGATGCAACCCCTTTCATTTGTGCTGTATGCACATTTGTATGCGATGCAACCCCCTTTCATTTGTGTGGTATGCACATTTGAATGCGATGCACCCCTTTCTTTCATTTTTGTATGCAATGCACCCCCTGTTATGTTTACTATCATTTGCACGAGGCTTGCCTCCCATGTTGCCATCTTCATATCTTTATCATCACTCCATGACATTGCATTGCATTGTATACATCATGAATTTTTAAACAACTGGCTTCGCGAAGCGTGTAAGTCCAACTTTCAAACTGCATATGTCATGTTACATGCTGCCCCTGAACTACGCAGGTTTGATTCCTTGCAAAGGGATACGTAGGCAACCCTCGGGTTCAACCACTTGCATTGCATCTTGTTTGTTTGCCCAAGTCTTATGGCCTTGTCAAAAGGGTCGTCTTCGGGCTTTGACATTCACTCACGTCAAGAAATGACTTTGAGCTTTGTCAAAGAGGGGCAACTGTAGACACCCCATTTTGACCGGCCCTAAGACTTGGGCGCTTTCTTTTGATTACCCGATGATGAAAATAAGAATATGTTATCTCACAAAATTCTCAGTGAAAAGATGGAATGTAAACTTTAATCCCAGTCTTACACCTGTTTTTGCCAAATTATTTTAGACTCATTCTCCATTTTCTTTCCCTTTATTATGTATTATATATATTATGTTATATTATATTTTAAATTTATTCGGTACCATGGTTTCATCCACGCACTATACGTTTGTATATATATATAATATTATATTATATAAGGGTATTATTCCTCCTTTGAAAAAAATAAAAAATAATAAAATAAAAAAATTCACTACACTCCCATCGTGTGTCTTTTTGTTTTCAGTGCCTTTAGACCCGCTTTGGTCAAATTATGTTGCATATTTGGCTTACTAAAATATATTTTATTAGCCCATGTATTTTAATTTTACATATTTGTGTGTTTTTATATGTATTTTTGGGTATTTGTACATATATTATGCTAATAATCCCTTTTATATATTATATTATAAAGTGCATAGTAATTTTACTGTGCAATGCACAGTAAAATCACTGTGCATCTTTTGAAATTGCACCGTTTCTTCTCTTGTCTTTTTCTTCCAATTGTTTTCTATAAAAAGGGAGAGATTAGCGCAGAATGGGGGGGAATTTTTGAGAAGATTTTTTTCTGGGGGAGGGATTCTGTTTTGGGAGAGTCAAAAACAAAAGAGTCTGAGAAAATTGAGGGAGAGCGAATAAAGAAAAAAAGTGGTGCGAGGGAATAAAAAAAAAAGAGAAAAAGAATCAGAAAGAAGGAACCACTAAAGTTGTAATTCCAAATTTTAGACTGAGAATTGAGAAGACATTCCACAAACTTGAGGGTAGTCAAAAGAAAGTTTGTGAATCAAAAACAATTCATCATTTTCCCGAAAGGTGAGTTTTCGCAAACTTTCATTTAATTTCAAAATGTAATATAATTTGTTTAAGTATTTCATTTGTTGTTTTTTTTTATACCCTTTTTTTTATCGCTTTAAATGGTTGGTTGAACCACCTAATTTTATTATTTTATCTGCTGTGATTTACTGTTGTATATAAACTGTTATAATTTACATAAAATATTGTAGTTTATTATTTATAAATTGTTGTAATTTTATCGCTTTAAATGGTTGGTTGAACCACCTAATTTTATTATTTTTATCTGCTGTGATTTACTGTTGTATATAAACTGTTGTAATTTACATAAAATGTTGTAGTTTACTATCCGTAAATTGTTGTAATTTTATCACTTTAAATGGTTGGTCGAACCACCTAATTTGTTAAAAGATGTGACCCCACCGGATGAATAGTGATCGGCGGTGAATAGTAACCTCCGGTGATGAATAGTAACTTCCGGCGGTGAATAGTAACCCCGACAATGAATAGTAGCCCCGTCGATAAATAGTACCCCCGGCGATGAATAGTGACTGCGGATGAAAAATGCTCGGTAAGATGAATAACGATCAAAAAAGATGAATAGTAATTATCATGATGAATAGTAACTTCCGGCAGTGAATAGTATCTTCGGATGAATAGTGCCCCCCACTAAATAAGTTTCCCCGGACAGAACGGAGCAGTCTTCCTACGTCAAGCAGAACATTTTCCGGCACACATGAAGTTTCCTTATTTTATTTTATTTTATTTTTATTTTATTTTATTTTGAGAGTTTGTGAGATTTTTATTTTGTTGTAATATTCCCTTCTCTCTCTCCTATTTGGTTTGTAATAATTTATTCAAAGCGTTGTAATAATCCCCCGCCCCAACTTCTTTCTATCCCATTCTTTTACTTGCTTTCCTTACTTGTACATAAACATCATATTTATTTTTCATCATATTCATGCTTTGCATCCATGTTTCATGCATCTTGATTCGGCGAAATTTGCATTTGTGGATTTAATCAATTCCTATGTGATTATGTGCGCTACCTCATGTTCTTGAGATGATTCACATGTCATATCTTAGAAGCCGAATCTTTAGTTGCATCTCATGAGTGAATTGCATTAGGATTTTGTATATAAGATCATGCATGTTTTACTAACTTTGTTTTGTAGCTTGTTCGCGGGTCGCCAAACATGTAAGTTTTTATGCTTTAGCATCCCGTTTGTGTGTGTGTTTTTTTTTTTTCTTACTATGTTTAAGCATCTTACCATGTGGCTATTTGCTTATGTGATATAACTGTATGAATGCCAGTGGATGGAGGTTGTGTCGCTTAATTTGGAATGATGTTGATTTTCATGTTTGTAAACTCAATTTATTTGGGTTGTACATTTTCAAAACTCTTTCAAAACTACATGAAATCAAGTTGTTCCAAAATGGGTGACATAGTCTATACTTGTATGTTTCACATAGTAAATTTTAGGATTTATTAAATAATCAGAACATGAACATATAAAGAAAATAAAAGTCATATCATGGTTTAGTAGAGGCCGATCTTTTGATCGGGTGGGCGGGGGTGCTCATTATTGACCTTCTCCTCTCATACCTAAGGTTCCGAGCCAAGCATCCTTGGTTACGACGAACAGTGGCCTTGGCACCGAGTCATGGGTTTCCTAATTTCCCAAAATATTAGGTGGCGACTCTGAGATCTGATGACGCAGTCCATTTTTGACAAAATTGCAATAAAATGGATTTTCAATAAAAGTTGTCAAATCTGGACTCTCATCTATGTTTCACATTGCACTTGTGAGACTTGAGATCAAAGAAATTTCGGGAGTCCGAACTGTTTAACGCGCGCGGGTACCCTCCGGGCATGTTACAAAAGGCAGTATGAAGTCTTTATCTGCCAAGAAAAGTATGCAAAGGAGATCCTCAAAAAAATTTACATGGAAGACTGCAAAGCTACATCAACTCCTATGAATCAGAAAGAGAAATTCAGCAAGGATGATGGAGCTGATAAGGTTGATGAAGGTTTGAACAGAAGTTTGATCGGTTGTTTAATGTATCTTATAGTAACTCAACTTGATATAATACATGCTATGAGTTTGCTTTCAAGGTTTATGCACTGTGCAAGTGAGGTGCATTTCAAGCTGCAAAGAGGATTCTGAGATATATCAGAGGCACTGTCAATTATGGCGTAAAGTTCACTCATTGTTCAGATTTTAAGTTCCATGGCTTCTCTGACAATGATTGAGGAGGTTCTATTGATGATATGAGAAGTACACCTGGTTTTTGCTTTAGTTTTGGATCAGGCATGTTCTCCTAGTGTTTAAGAAAGAAATGGATTATTGCATAAAGTACTACTGAAGCTGAATATGTGGTTGCTACAGTAGCTGTAAACCAAGCTCTAGGGTTTAGGAAAGTGTTAACAGATCTACATATGGAACATGAGGAGTCTACACAAATCTTTGGGGTTGTTTGGGATGAGCTAAATAAGTGTTAACAGATAACCAAGCCGCTATATCTATATCTAACAATCCATTTTTCCATGGAAAAACAAAGCATTTTAAGATTAAACTTTACTTTCTTTAGGAAGTACATAAAGAAGGAAAAGTACTATTGCTTCATTGCAAAACAAAAAATCATGTTGTTGATATTTTGACAAAAGCACTTTCTAAAGCCAGGTTTGAATTCCTAAGAGAAAAATTGAAAATGAGCAGCAGCTGATCCAAGGAGGAGTGTTGAGAAGATGATTCAATTGCCGATGTGTTATGCTGAGTAGGCTACTAAGATATTCAAAGATTGTTGAAATAAAGTTGCAGGAGTATTTTTGAATAAATCAAAATGTTTGAAAGCTTCAAAGTAGTTGTTGCTATAAAATAGGGAACTAGAAGATAAACTTCTATATTCATGGGCTAGTGATGCTATTTCTTAGCAATTTATTATGCATTTTTGTTATATTTCTCATGTATATAAAGCACTTTCTAGTCAATAAAATAAACCGGTCATTTTGACAACTCATTTATGTTCTTATATGCTTTTAATTTGTTACTGTTCTTGTGCAAAATAACAACAATATATAATATATATATAATTTATTTATTTTTCATTATAATAAAGTTAAAACACTAAAATATTATACTTACCATTAATTTTTATTCATCTATTTTCTATATTATGTAATATAATTCTCATTAAGTATAAATTATTGTTTGTAATATACTATATTATTTATAATTTTTATTAATATTTTCATTTTTTAACTTACAAAATTAACTTGCATCCCACCCCGTCCCCATCACCCCTGATTTGCCCCACCCCAATATGATACAGGACGAGAACAGATTTTTACAAACCCGCTCCAAATCCGACCCATGGCCATCCCTAGGCCTAATAGACCAAAAAAACCGAGTTATAAAAAAACAAAAAATAAAAAAATAAAATTGATGACACCGTCCAATTTTCCGCCAATTCAAAACTTTTATTCATTGCTCAATATGACATATGACAGGTTTTTTTTTTTTTTTTTTTGTGGTAAATTTGTTTAGTTATGCTCTTTCTCAATATATATATCTATATATTTTAATCATACTTCTTTTAAAAATCTATAATGAATAATAAATAGTATTTCACCAGTTTCATGAAAATATTATTTTTTTTATTCTACTTTTAAATACATGTAAAAAAAATCTATAATGAATAATAAATAGTATTTCACAAGTGTCATGAAAATAATATTTTTAATTCTACTTTTAAATACATGTTCCACAAGTGTTTTGTCATTTTCTTTTGAATACATTCTCGATGCTCTTAAAATGTACTTTTTCAATACATTTACACCAAAAAAAATAACCGATTACATCTCAATGGCCTAATTGAACACAAACAGAATTCCAATTTTTTTTTAACAATTTAAATTTCTACACTTTTAAAAAATCAGTAACAAGTTTATTTTATCTTTCTTTTCTTTTTATTATTCTTTTCAATAATAGTATAATACATTACTTATAAAACATTGAATTATGGTGAGCGAAACTTTATTCTTTATTTAGTAGAAGAATCACAATAGCCAAAGCCCTTGATAGAGCAATCAAGTGTAATACATGTTTCATAGAGCAATATACCCTAAACCCTAAACATTAATCTTTACTTGGCACCTGTATTAGAAGAATAACAATAGCCAAACCCCTTGATAGAGAAATTAATTGCCTTTATTTTCAAACATAAACTTGAATTCTACTTAACCAAATCACAAACATTCTTATTATGACTGCATAGTACTATTTGTTTGCTTTTGATAGGAGCACAACAAACCAGTATAACTCTAAGAATAACTGCACAACCCATAAACACATGAGCCTCCATTGTTGCACTTCTTGTTGCATCGGCCACAATGCTTCTTATCGACAGATGGGTTCACACACTCTCCTTGGCAGCACATCTCTGAGTACACACACTTCTTTCCACACTTTCCACAGTTAAGTTTATCTGTCATCACATTAACACAATGTTTACCACAACAATCAGGGCCAGGACTACCCTTTGCTGCACAGACTCTGGGGTACTTGTTACATGTTGCCAAAGGAGCACGAAGACTTTGGGCAAGAACACGATGATAAGTCCCTCGAAATGGTTCATTGCTTGCACTAGTTGGTGCTACAAGGGTGACAATAATGGTTATGGCCATCACTAGTAGCAAGAAGAAAGAAACCCTTGGCAGCGCCATAATAGTGCAAGCTAGGGTTTATGTATGTGTTTGTGTGTTTATGTTTGTGTGGAGAGGGAGAGAAGGAGAGAGGTAGATGATGGATGGGAAGAAAGGGAAGATGATAAGGTATTTATAGAGAAAACTTGCATGAAATATTTGTGATGCATTGTTAATGGTAGTCCTTATCAATGGCTGCAAAGCTCTCCATGCAATTCAAGTGTATGGAAGTTAGGCTCCATAAGAATTTTCCACAGCGCATGTGATATGAAAAATGAGGAAGATGAAAATGGACCACAAATTTGTGGTTTACATGTACATGTGCAGTGATGGATTTTTGTAAGTGCATAATTAGTAGAATGAATAGTTGAAACTTCCCTATAAGAATTGATGGATTTTAGTTTGGGTTGTCATTGATTGTATATCTTCTATGATTTAAGGAAAACAAGTTGAAGTTATTCAATTAGATTAAATAGTATGAGTCCAAATAAACTTTGTTACCCATTAAGTATTTTCTTATATGAGACTACGGTATGGAAGTGTAGAGCTTTGTCTTGGATTCCTTAATTGAGGCTCAATAATTGTTTTGTTATTTTAGGCCCATCTCCTCTCCTATTCTAACTTTATTTTAATTGAAGTTTTACCTTATTTTAATTGAAGTTTAATATAGGACAAATTTCTCCAATAATCCTTGTAGTTTAGTATTTGTATCATCTTGGTTTTTGTAATTTTAATTGACTCAATTTTAATATTGAATTTATGATTTTGTCTCAATTTAATCCAATTGAATACAACTATTAACATTTTTAATGAAAAATGTGTATATAAAAGGTATGTGTCATGATTTTATGGGCAAAATTATAAGTTGGTACAACTCAGTGAGTTAACCTTAATTAATTCAGTGATCAATTTTTTGTCAAAAACATTAACAATATTATCTATAGGACCAAAAATTTAAAATAAATGGTCCAAATTAAGCCAATTAAAAGTGTAAGAATTAAAATGATACAAGAGATAAATTGTAGAAAATATTGGTGTAATTTTATCCTTCTGTGTATATATACAGTGGCTGATGGTCTATCTGTGGTTGCTCTTTATGGGTGTTATTTTGGTGTTATTTTGGTCTGTTGGTGTTTTGCAGTCGCAGTGATGTTTTGGTCTGGGTGTTCTGTCTCCCTTTTCTGTTTGTTCGGTTGGTTGCTCACCAACCTTGGTGGCGCTCGCAAATGATAGGATGGGCTCCTTTGTGCCAACCTGGTTGGGATGATTGAGCTCATTGTGATGCTTGTGCGCTCGCCTTCTTTATTGATGTATTTTATCTTGTACTTTGTACTATAATTTCATCAATAAAGCTTCTTTGTTTTGCCGATCAAAAAAAAAAAAAAATATGTGTGTGAATGAAAGATCTGCCTCATTAAAAGACAAAGTAAAAAAATAGAGAAGGAAGGGTAATTGTCTGTGCCATGGTTTTTTTAACTCTCTGGGAAACCAAAATATGTGGAATCAAATGGAAAGTATTTAAATTTATTTTTTTAATTATTTAACTATGCTTATATGATATTTTAATTTCTAGTATGTAGATTATATAATTTTACAATAAATACTTGTCCCATTTTACCCTTTTATCATTCAAGTTAATTGGTTTTTAAATTGAATCCTTCCAAAATTTTGTCACAATATCATACTTGTCTTGGGTACCCATAGAAAGTATATTGTGACTAGAATTTGTTTATGCATTAGCCCATGTCACATTGAAAATTAATTGTAGTCATACAATACATTTTTTATGTTTGATTTCTGTACATCTAGCATTTTTGATAGGTTGAAGTTTTTTTTTTTGGGTACAAAGTTCATCAATACGTCTTCATGTATTGCATTTACTCTAATTAACGACCAAACAGGCCATTGAACTTGTCTGATTGCCTTATTGGTTTATCATGTTTCATCCTTTAACATTAACAAAAGAGATTGGATTCTGCCTAGCCGGAGAAGCCTTGTTGGGCTTGTCTCGTGGTCTAATTTGGAGATCTATTCATTTTGTAAGTTTTATTGAGTAAAGTATCTATGTAAAAAAATCAAGTTATTAAAATCAATAACTATATGATTAGATTACATTAGTCTTAAAAAAAAATAAGATAGAAAAGGATAACAAGTATAATTTTGATAGTATACAGTTTATATTTTTTAGGACAAATGTTATTCACTTCTGTGAGTACTGGCTATTTGGCGTGAGCTATATAAGCCACCATTTTTTTTTTTTCAAAATTATGTTAATTATTTTTAATTTTTTGGTCCATCTTGTGTAGATAAATTTAAAAAGTAAAAAATAAAAATAAAAATAAAAATAAAAATATTGAAAATTTCTTTAAAAAATTAAAAGCCAAAATAAGAAAAAAAGATCCACTATTGTAAGCTTATTTTTGTCTGCTTTTGAACTTTTTTTAGAATTTTTTTAAAAAAAAAATTAATTTTCCAATTCATCTCGTTAAACTAAATTTAGAAATCTAAAACTTTTTGATAAATAATATTAAAAAAATACTAAAGACCAAAAAAAGTCAAAAAAAAAAAACCACCAAATAAGCAAATCCCAAGCACCGTATTGATTTTTTGTATAGATGATTTATTCAACAACCTCTATCTCATGAATGATTCAGATTATTGAGATAAGATCTGAGATGGGCCCACTAAATTAGATCCCTAGCTGGGTATAATTCATTCCCTGCCTGAACTCAATTAACAGAAAATGAAAGTGAAAGGAAAAGGAAAATGAAATAGTTTGGAAAATATAAGTCCCACTATAATTTTTTTCTTGAAGGAAACACTTTTCCCTCAAATACTTTCTAGTAGAATGTACACGATGTATCGTGAGAAAGTTTAAATGGTTTTATATATAATTTTTCTTATAAATTGAACAGTTAACAGAAAAGTAAATCATTTTTATTATTTTTTTCTTTACTTTTCTTTTAATTCAATTTTTTTCAAGACACATTTTCTTGCATAATTTTCTTAAAACATCAGAGCAGGTCAATCGTCTAATATGCTAGTCGTACTCTCTAAGCTTAGCTAATCAAATCAAAGCCGTGCTTTTGCATTGTATAATTCTAT
The DNA here is from genome assembly GCA_036172215.1 of Camellia granthamiana. Classification (NCBI taxonomy): domain Eukaryota; kingdom Viridiplantae; phylum Streptophyta; class Magnoliopsida; order Ericales; family Theaceae; genus Camellia; species Camellia granthamiana. The sequence goes on along the minus strand of CM069909.1, from coordinate 37,105,543 downwards.
ACATACTAATTTTCTTATTCAAAGCACAAGAGATTAAATATTATTGGTTATCAAAACAGATAATGATACTTAAACATCTAATAATATATGAACACATAACTTTTTTAATAAAAATTTTAGTCCATGTAACATTTCTAGGGTTACAAACGAGTCGAGTCGAGTCGAACCGAACCGAACCAAACCAAACCGAATTTTGATAAATTTGGACTTGTTTATTAAGATTTTAACGAGTTTGAATTCAAGTTCGAATTCGAGCTCAATAAAAATTTAATAAACCGAGCTCCAGCTGAATTGGCTTAGGCTTGAGTTTGCGCCTGTTCACGAGCCTTAACAAGCCAAAAAAATATATATATATAAATTCATACTTGCGTATGAGATTAAAGTTATAATTAAAATTTTGATTATACAATTATATATACAACATATATAAACATATTAAAAACAAAGTCAATATTTTACCAAAATAATAATATCTACCACCACTATTATATAAATGTATTATCTATAGTTAGCTATTATTTACATTTATATTTTTTAAATATATAAAAAACATAGTTATCTTATTTTTTATACATATTTTTATATTATTTAATATATAAATAATAAATGTTAAACGAATCAGCTAATGAGTTAAGTTTTAGTATGTTTAAACTTATTTTATTAAAATTTTAACGAGTCCGAATTCAAACGTAAAAAAAAAATTTAACAAATCAAATTCAAAGGAGCTCTTACCAAACTAAACTCAAATTTATTCACCAACAATTCTATTCATTTTCAACATTAAACATTGCTAGTTTTGAATTGCACTGTCTAACAAACTGTTCAACTCATAGCGAGGGTGTTTCGAAATATCTACACATATATTCTGAATTCAGTTAGGGAAGCACTTTCTCAATGAATTGCCACTATTAACAGCCTTATGTTTAGGAGTGTTTAGAATTGCGTTCACGTCTCTGTTGGTTTTAGACTTTGCTTTTGGGTTCGGCTAATAGGCATGTGGTTGGCTTGTCTAGGGTTTGGCTAATATCCACCAATACTACTATTACTGAAAAATCTGGTTGATTCTTCTATTGAAAAATTGGACCCCACTTGTTGCCCCCCTTCATTCATTTGATCAAGTTTTCATGATTTTTGACAAAATTAAGAGACCATGGTGATCCATTTTCTAATCTATATATTATGTAAGAGAGAGGAGTTTTTAACCCATAAGTCTTGTGAAAATTCTAATATAAAATTCTATTCTTAATTTCTTAATTTTTTAATTTTTTGATTTAAAAAAAAAAAATACTCCCGCCCACTATTCAATTTCAACATTTTCAAAATTTGAAAATTATAAACCCTACCAACACAGCATTCAATTTCAGTCTTTTTGACTTCTCCCCATACCGCTGCACATTATATTTTTTTTACAATCTTCACTTATTTTTTCTACTGAAAGGACAAACCAAGATAGAGATAAAGTTTTCAAGAGAGAGAGAGAGAGTTGGAGAGAATATGAAAAAAAAGGCTAATACATCCACAGTCACAATTTTCACTCTAACACAATCTTCAAAGCCTGCAAGTAATCTTTTTATTTATTTTTCAATGGTTCTTTTTTTATTATTATTTATTATGAGAAAAAATGTGATTGTGATTTTTTATACTCCATTTTAATCACAAGGTGATTGTATTTTTAAACTGGTTGAGTTTTAACTCACCATGTTTTTTTAAAAAAAAATGATTGTGTTTCTTAAATATCAATTAAAAAAATTTGTAATTGATTTGTTATTAGGTTTTTAACTCACTATATTTGTGATTGTGTTTTTTAACTATCAATTGACTTGGGTTTTTAACTCACTGTATTTTTACCTCTCTTTATTTGGGATTGTATTTTTTAACTATCAACTGACTTCATTACTTTTCTTTTTCTTATGAGCAAAAATGTGATTGTATTTGTTACCCAAAAGACAACCTAAGAGGGGGGTGAATTAAGTTTTTATAATTAAAAATTAATAATACCCTAATAAAAATTATGACTAGCACAATAGATAAATAGAGTTAATGAAATAAAAATAATTAAAACAAGTGTTCTAACAACTATGTCAGTTAATGATTTTAGCACAGTAAAAATGTGAAATATAGTTACAACAATTTAAATAAAATAAAGAGATAAGGGAGAGAGAGGTAAACAAATTTATAGTGATTCGGCTTCAACTCGGCCTACGTCCACTCCTCAAGTTTCATTTGAGATTTTCCATTATGTTCTAGCTTTACAGGGTGCTAGCAACATTTTCACAGATGGAGCAATCCTTCACAGATTTTATATTGACTTTCTAAGTCAAGAACATTGAGTGTACTACACTCTTACAAGGTTGAAAAGAATGTGTTTTTGCTTTCACAGAAAACTTACAATAAATATCTCTCAAAGATAGATATATAAAATGAAACTTTGATTTTTCTGTAAATCTCACACAAGAAAGATGAGCTTAATGCTATAAGGCTCAGTGTACAATTTCTGAGAGAAAATGTAAACAAAAATTGAAGAACACTTCTCAGAGAATTTTTCAGAGAATAGATGTGAGTGATTATAGATTAAAAAATATTTTCTGGTTTTTCTTGTAACTTGATTACATTAGAGGCTTTGGTATATATAATGAAAATTATAGCCATTTATAGCCATTGTATTCATTTGAATTTATAGCCGTTGTAGTCATTTGAATTTATAGTCGTTTATAGCCGTTGTACTTCCATCATTACTAATTTGAATATCTTCCACTCCATCATTACAAATTTGAATATCTTCCGCTTGAACCTTTTGGCCTTTTGAACCTTTATAACCTTTATAACCGTTTATAGCCATTGTACTTCCATCATTACTAATTTGAATATCTTTCACTTGAACCTTTTGGCCTGCTGCTGTGCTAGGTTGTTTGAACCTTTGTTTTGAGCTGTTTGAACTCTTAATTTAATCAAATATTAAATATATTCTAACAACATTTAGGATAAAGGTTTAGGTGAGAAATAATGGGACAAAATAAATTTTGATTCTATTTTTCTCTTTCAAATAAATCATCAAAATACATCAAAATAAATTTTGATTCTATTTTTCTCTTTCAAATAAATCATCAAAATAAATTTTGGATTCTATTTTTCTCTTTCAAATAAATTAAAACATAATTAAATAAATCATCAAAATAAATAAGTCTAACAATCTCCCCCTTTTTGATGATGGTACACAATGATGTTTTGATTTGATTTGGAAGTACGAAAAACTCCCCCTCAAATCATGCTCCCTGAATTCATTTCTAAAAACATAGGTTAGCACATGTGTAATAAATAAGTTTTAATTATGGACATGATATAAGACTAAGATATCAAACTATAAATACATAATTATCAGATTAGTTTTCAAATAATACCATAATTCAAAAATAATACCATAATACATAACATCATATAATTTCTCCCCCTGTGACATTATCAAAAGGAAATCATGGGTCAGAATCTGGAGGAGGAGGACGAAGATGATAGTGATAAATGGCATCAAAAAAATATATATATCAAAAATATAAATATATCAATCAACGGTCAATCAACAAATATATATATATATTACATATACAACTCTCCCACGGTGCTCTCGTTTTTCGCAAAAATACGATTACCACGCTGCCTGGTTTTTGCTTCATTGGCCGACAAAAGTAGCTCCCCTCGATTGCCACTCGCCTCGGCTATCTCACCCTCCTTGTCTTCTTCTCTTCAACCTTTTTCTAAATCACATACTCTTCCATTTTCTTCTTCACCATTCTCTTCTATCTCTTCTTCACTACTCTCGTCTATTTCTTCTTCCTCATCGAGAGACAAAAAAACTGAACGAAGGAGGCCAAACCTCAGTCTATTCTCTTCTATTTCTCTGCAACTCATTTCGTTTACAGCTCTCACCTCTAAACCATGGCTTCCTCATCCCGTCTCCTCACTCTATTTCTGGACCTGAATGATCCCATAAGCTCTGCTGGACCGAGTGTCCCTATTCCTACTCTTCCTATCATTCCTCTTCCTAACCTTTCTATGATGTCGATTGAGCAAATCATGGCAGCTCAATCTGACATAGAAGCCAATCATTTTACACTGACGTCTTGTATGGAGACGGTGATGGCAGTCACAAAATTGGCTCACCGATTGCAGAACAGGACGAGTGAGCTCTATCAGGTCAACGCTCAACTCTCTCTGCTCCAGCGCATGTACAAGGATGCGCGAGTAGAAATAGACGCACTGAAGGCCGAAAATAAAGAGCTTAAACGGAAGACCACTTCCATGGCCCGATTTGGAGCAACGTCGTTCTTGGCCTTTGATAGTCAGCGGGGAGTCGTTGCTCTCGACAAAAGCACGGGGGCAAGGGCGTCAAGGGTTGCCTAAGGTGATAAAAAAAAGAAGAAAACGATGGAAGAGGCGAGTAAGTGAGGTCGGTGTATGGCCGGAAAAAAAATGAAGGGTTGTTTTGTTTTTTTTTTTTTTTGAAATATGTTTAGTTTAATCGGCGTATGGCTGTAAAAAAAGTGAATGGTGCTTTGTTTTTGTTTTTTTTTTTTTTAATATAAATATTTGTATGTTGATTTGTTTTTGTTTTTATGTTTAAGTACTGAAAAATGAAATGAAAAAGCAGAAAAAAAATAAGAAAATTAAGTCCAAACAAAAAAATAATAATGAAAAAAAAAAATATGTGAGGTGCAAACTCATAAGTGTGATATCAAAAATAGAACAGAATCTGAGGGGATTTTTTTTTTTATAAAAATAATCTAGTTTAAATTCTTCCCCTTGTTTCATTTGGCAAAATCAATAGGAGATATGATAAATGAACGCTCATAACTGAAATGTTCTCCTCAATAATATCAAATAGGATGCCAAATATTACCAATAAAGATGCCAAAATGATACCAACATGCAATCTACCAAGGGCACAAATATGCAATCTAGAAGATGTAACAATCATAACTCAAGCATTATGTAGAATACCAAATATTACTCATAATAGGTTAAACTCAATATAATCTCATGGCGCTAATGTAATTCAAAAAAATGAAGCATGTTTAAGGTATAACAATCCATATGCCAAGAAAAATCATGAATTTCAATATATAGCACACATTTAAGCATAGGCATGATTCTTAGGCAAGAGCATCATCAAAGAGTATACATTGCAAATCATATGAAGCATAATCAATCTTTTTTATATCAAAGTAATAACTAGGGCTGAGCAAGGAATCCGTGAAATCCGTAATCCTATCCAGTCCAGTCCAATCCGATAGGTTTGGATTGGTTTTTTGAATCCGCGGTTCGGTTCCAGATTGAAGAATTAAAAATCCATGGTCCACGGATTGCTTCCGGATTGAACCCCACGGTTCCGGATTGGAACCGATCCGGACCGTATACAAATAGTCTATATTTTTATTATACATCCTCCCCCATAGTATCTTCTCTTATTCTATATAAAATCTAAACTCAAACCTAAAACCGTATAATATCTTCTTTTATTACTTTTGTTTGTTAGTTTTTAGTTTTAATTTGTAATGGTCTAAATACTTATGGTAAAACCAATTTTTTTATGGTTATTTAAATTCTAGAACAGTATGTCGCTATTATAGAAAAATATGTTGCTATTGTGAAACTAATATAGCGCTATGTTTATATTTTTATGAAATTAAAGTGTTATATATATATATATTTTTGTTATTTAATTATGTGAATCCGTGGTCCTAAACCAATCCAATCCATATTTAAATGGATTGGTTCGGATTGGTTCCATGATTTAAACGGATTGGATTGGTTCCAATTTTTCAAGAACCGTAGATAACGGATTAGTCCTGATTTTACCAAAATCCGGTCCAATCCGGACCATGCTCACCCCTAGTAATAATAGTATTAGCTTAAAGAATATAAGATAGAATTTTTGCGTAAAAAGCTTAAGAGAGTATATGAGGCATACGTTAGGTTCAAGAGATGGAAGCTTTTTAATCTTCAATTTTCTTTCATGAGGAGTTCATCTCAAAAGGGTTTAACAAGTATGTTAGCAAAATTATTTCTCCATCTAAGTTTGTGCTACCCTTTTCAAATGTGATTTGTGTAAATATAGCATTCATAGAACAATCACTATTACTCAATAAAAATACAGCACAAATCACTTCTTATCACAAACTCAGAAAGTGAAAAATAATTCAATAATCAAACAAGAGTTTGGAATGCTATTTTTCAGAATTTCCAAGTTATAGCACATAGCATAATATGCATAAGAAAATAGTGTTATGCTCTTTATTTTATTAAAAAATGATGCAACAATCTCATTTAATCACATAACATTATCAAGAGGCATTTTCATCAATTCAATCCACATACTCAAGTATGATAAAACATTTTACTCAATGTAGAACACAACATGAATGCTATAAACAATTAATTCAACAATTTATCAATCAAAAGCATTTCATGAGATGTATGCCAATATAATCCATATTCAAAAGATATTCAATAGGATAGATGCAATGTCTCTACAAACATATGATACTTCTTTTCATTTAGACATTGTTGATGGATCATAATCAATGAATTTCATAACTCATTCAAATATTCCAATGTAAAGCATATAAGCATGAAATTTTCATATTGAGCATATTCTTGAGACCACAAATGTAGAATTCAAAATATAGATAGTATACATCTCAAAAACATGCTATGACATCAAAATTGATTCTACAAAGATATGACTAAAAAAGGAATTAATATATTAGTATGAAGTCATATATAAGATATGAAAAGCATGCTCACAAAAAAATTTATCACTTCTTATCTCTTTTTCATAGCAATGGATGACATGATATAAAATGTTAATGAATACATGAATCATTCATATTCTAATAGGCATTCATCAAAATAATATAATTCTCATTTTTGAGTTCAATGAATGTTTGAAAGAAACTAGCAAAACATGACTTAGCAAACTTAGTACAATTAGGTTACATGGAAGCAATGATTAGACACAACCTATTGTACACAAATCACACCTTAAAGAATATAGAACTTTAAGTTTAAAGGTGTGTTAGGAGTCTTTTTTAGAATAGGTCTAATTAATGCACGATTTAAAATATAGTATGCGGTGTGAACGGCTTCGGCCCAAAAATATTTAGGAAGATTATTTTTGCAAAGTATTGTTCTACTCATCTCTTCTAAAGTTCTATTCTTCATTTCTACTACACCATTTTGTTGAGGGGTTCTAGGTGCTGAAAAATTATGTCCAATACCATGCTCATCACAAAACAATTTAAATGTCTCATTTTCAAGTTCTCTACCATGGTCGGTTCGAACATTAGAAATAAGAAAGCCTTTTTCATTTTGAATTCTACGACAGAGTTTTGTGAAAGAAGAAAATGTTTCATCTTTGTGTGCTAAAAACATAACCCATGTAAATCTTGAATAATCATCAACAATAACAAGACAATAATGTTTTCCACCTAGACTAGATGTCCTTGAGGGACCAAATAAATCCATATGCAATAGTTGTAAAGGTCTAGTTGTGGAAATATGAGATTTTGATTTAAATGATATTTTAATTTGTTTTCCTTGTTGACAAGCACTACAAAGATGATCTTTTTCAAATTTAATTTTTGGAAGTCCAATGACCAAATCATTTCTCAAAAGTTTAGCAATTAAACCCATATGAGCATGACCAAGTCTTCTATGCCATAACCAACTATTTTCATTATTAACATATAAACATTTAACATCACTGGCATAGAGATCATTAAGATGAAAAACATAAATATTATCATGGCGATTACCAACGAATAAAGCTTTATGATCATTTGTGCTTTCAATTATGCAATATGATTTATCAAAAATAACTCAATTACCTTTATTATATAATTGACTAATACTAAGTAGGTTATGCTTAAGTCCATCAACAAGTAAAACATTTTCAATAGAAGGGTTAGGAGAAATACCGATGCTACCAATACCGATGATTTTTTCTTTCTTGTTGTCTCCAAAAGTAACAAATCCTCCATCTTTCGATGATAGTTTAGTAAAGAATGATTTATCTCCGGTCATGTGTCTGGAACATACACTATCAAGGTACTACTTCCCTTCTTTAGCTTTAGACTTAAAGCAAATCTCATCTTGAGTAGAGTCTTCATCTTCAAGAGTCATGAGACATATGTTGGCTACTTCATTTTCAATATCATCATTTGAGCTTTCATCTTCACTTTCTCCCCAAGCTGCTACCATGGCATTTTTGTTTCTTTTGTAATCTTTTCCATGATTCGTCAATTTTGGACAATCCATCTTCATATGTCTAGGATTTTTACACTCATAGCAAATTATAGGCTCTTTCTTGTTTTCTTTGTTAATTTTTTGTAATTACACTTGAAACCCTAAGCCTTAGATTAATAGCATTTTAGCCCTAGTTCCGTAAAAGTCTGCCTAAGGGCTCAAGAAAAGAATAATTTTTCCATGTGTTACCATAATTAAATCATAGAACACCACGTTATGATTGGAACTATCCTAAAACTTGGTTTTATTTATTTTACCTCATAATTTCTAAATTAATTCACACATTTTATTTTTATTTCTATTTTTTTTGTTCTTTCATTTATTGTTTATTTGAATAGAATACTATTATTTATTTGAATATATACATAGTTTATATATATATATAATATTTTGGTGGAAAAGTTGGTTGGATAACAACAAACAAAAATAAAAAAAATAAAAAAAAATACCTAGATATTTAGCTTCCTTAGTCATTAAGCTAGAATCCCTTATACTCTATAAATTGAGAGCTTGTCCCAAATTCACTCTCACGTTTTCAACAGCCGAAGGAGAAGGTGAGAGAGGGAGAGTTGGCTTAAGAGAAGTAGAGAAGTAAGAAGAAAAAAAAAAAGAGAGAAAAAGAAGGAATCAAAGGTGATTCAAGAAGGTGAAGGTAAGAACATACATCTCCCTTATTTTCTCCAATCCTTTCATCATCTCATTCTATTGTCTAGCGTGCCTCTTGTGTTACAAATTAATGGTAAATAGGGTTTGTGGTGTGTGTAAAGGTGTGAGTATGATATAGTGTCATCGTCTTGCAAATTTGTGAAATTAGACACTGTTGCAACTTCTCTAATTCAAAAGAAATATCAAATCTATCTAATTCTCAAATCTGAATTTATTGTAGGATATTTTGTGTGTTTAGAGCTTGTGATAATTTTATTAGCCCCCAATTGTGTGTTTTTAGGGCTTGGATAATTTGTTGAAAAATCTGGTCCTGAATCTCTAAAAAACAGTACACTTTTAACAATTTTATAAAATTCTAGAAAAATCATCTAGTGTTGGTTCTTCTGTCAAAGTTTAGAACTCTGAGTCCTCTTTCCAACAGATTTTATTTGAGTGAAAACCATTGGGTAGATAGAGAGAAAAGGTAGTTTTTCCAAAGGGTGACAAATCTGGACAGGTTTTCGAATATAGTTTGTAGATGAATTTTTGGAGGGCTGTGCAACTTCTGAAAATTGGAACTGAAACTAGACAGATTGAATATTGTTTCTGTGCAATTTCAGCCCCTAATTTGACCTAGAAGTATTTTTACCAAAGTGTTCTTGTTAGCCCTGCAGAACCGAACAGTGCTGGAAATTGTGTTCTATTATGTTATTTGTCTCTAAGTGTTTCAAAGCATTTCTGATGTTGTTTTCTTGCCTTACTATACTTATGTATGATGATCATGGACGATATTTCCTCTCGTATGTTTTTCTCATACTCTTTTACATGACCGAATTACCGAAGGTGACTGACTTACTTAGCAAAAGATCTACTAAAAGGGAAATGATAAGGGGTTGGCAATGGGTGACGTTCATCTTAGTGTTTTAGAACAATTTTATACATATGCATGACATGAATCATGATGGGATTAATACCAAATGAGTTAAGTCTTGTGTAAGCAGTTTAAGTGAGCCTCTAGGTTGACCCGGATGTATTCAGACTTTATGCGGTGGTTTCAGGGTGTAAGCGAGCCCTTTGGTATGATATGTGCTGGGTGTAAGCGAGCCCTAGGCACGATTTGGTATGGTATGTGCAAGGTATAAGCGAGCCCTAGGCACGATTTGGGGTGTAAGCGAGCCCACTTGTTTGGCTATCCCTTTTGACGTCCATCGATGTCGCTGACCGGTAAACAATCGGGAGGTGGACATGGGTGGTAAGGTCTGCAAAGCAGCAAAAGGGGGAGTTCTGAGTAGTCTGGTGTTCAATCTTGTAATTGGGTAGAAGGATCTCTTTTGGGGGGGGGAGGGGTTCTAGATGCCTAGTCTAACTACTAATTCATAAAACCTTATTGTAGGTATGTTATGTTACCTGATTTGTTTTGTGTATGATTGATTGATTGATAGAAGATATGGGGGTGTGTGTGTTTTTACTGGTCATTCCAAGCTCATGGCATGTCATGACAAGTGAAGAAGCAGCTTACGACGGGAAAGGTTATCCCGAAGACAATCAAGATGAAGTTTTAGAGCTGTGGTTCACTTGAAAATTTGGACTAGTAGCTTGTTTTTGTTTTCTCTCTTCTTTTACCTTTTGGTTTGACAATGTTTTGTAAACCTCTAGTGGAACTCAAAGCAGTTATCTATGTTATAACTCTACTTATATGTGTATATTAAAATATTGTGGTTATCTCTCTTGTTTGAGTTGTACTTTATGTATTTCTTTTGCGGTCTCAAATTTTGGGGCGTGACATTTGTTGTACTCTTTCTTGAAAGGTCTTCTTCCTCCATAATTGTTTTTCTTGAAGTGCTTTTTGAGATTTCTACTAAACATGGCATAGCTTTCATCCTCACTTGAGTTTTCATGTTTTTCTTCATTTGATGAGGCTATGAATGCAATTCCACTTGTCTTTATTTTTTCAACATCCTCATGTCCTTTCATAGTGATCTCATGAGTCATAAGGGAACCCATAAGCTCATCCAATCCAAGTGTAGAGAGATTTTTGGCTTCTATAATGGCCGTGACCTTTGCTTCCCAATTCTTTGGTAAACACCTAAGAATTTTTCTTACCAACTCACTGTTAGTATAAGTTTTGCTAAGAGATTTCAAAGAGTTTACAATTTTAGTAAATCTAGTAAACATACTTGAAATAGATTCATCAGAGTTTATTTTAAACAATTCATAACTATGAACAAGCATATCAACACGAGATTCCTTCACTTGGTTTGTACCTTCATACGTTACCTCAAGTTTGTCCCAAATTTCTTTTGCCGAATCACAACTTGAAATTCTATTATACTCTTAGAGTCTAATCCACAAACAAGGGTGAGTTTGGCTTTAGCATTGGCTTGCAATAATTTATGATCTTTCTCATCACATTCATCTTCAATTTTAGGTATACTAATATTGTCTACTAATTTGGTAGGAATTTTTGGACCTGTGGTGACAATAATCCATATGGCATAATCAGTGGCTTGTAGGTATAGGGTCATCTTATCCTTCCAATGACTATAGTTGTTTCCGTCAAACAATGGTGGCCTATTCGTGGCTTGTGCTTCAGCTAAGGTTGCTATGGATCGAAACTCCTAGATGGTTAAATCTAAAACAAGAGTCTAGGCTCTGATACCAATTGTTACCCAAAAGACAACCTAAGAGGGGGGTGAATTAGGTTTTTACAATTAAAAATTAATAATACCCTAATAAAAATTATGACTAGCACAATAGATAAATATAGTTACTGAAATAAAAATAATTAAAACAAGTGTTCTAACAACTATGTCAGTTAATGATTTTAGCACAGTGAAAATGTGAAATATAGCTACAACAATTTAAACAAAATAAAGAGATAAGGGAGAGAGAGGCAAACAAATTTATAGTGGTTCGGCTTCAACTCGGCCGACGTCCACTCCTCAAGTTTCACTTGAGATTTTCCACTATGCTCTAGCTTTACAGGATGCTAGCAACATTTTCACAGATGGAACAATTCTCTATAGATTTTACACTGACTTTCTAAGTCAAGAACACTGCGTGTACTATACTCTTACAAGGTTGAAAAGAATGTGTTTTTGCTTTTACAGAAAGCTTACAATAAATATCTCTCAAAGATAGATATATAAAATGAAACTTTGATTTTTCTATAAATCTCGCACAGGAAAGATGAGCTTAATGCTATAAGGTTCAGTGTATAATTTTTGAGAGAAGATGTAAACAAAAATTGAAGAACACTTCTCAGAGAATTTTTCAGAGAATAGATGTGAGTGATTATAAATCAAAGAATATTTTTTGGTTTTTCTTGTAATATGATTACATTAGAGGCTTTGGTATATATAATGAAAATTATAGCCGTTTATAGCCATTGTATTTATTTGAATTTATAGCTGTTTATAGCCGTTGTAGTCATTTGAATTTATAGCTGTTGTACTTCCATCATTACCAATTTGAATATCTTCCACTCCATCATTACAAATTTGAATATCTTCTGCTTGAACCTTTTGGCCTTTTGAACCTTTATAGCCGTTGTACTTCCATCATTACTAATTTGAATATCTTCCACTTGAACTTTTTGAGCCTTTTGGCCTACTGCTGTGCTAGGCTGTTTGAACTCCTGATTTAATCAAATATTAAATACATTAAAACAACATTTAGGATAAAGGTTTAGGTGAGAAATAATGGGATAAAATAAATTTTGATTGTATTTTTCTCTTTCAAATAAATCATCAAAATAAATTTTGATTGTATTTTTCTCTTTCAAATAAATCATCAAAATAAATTTTGGATTCTATTTTTCTCTTTCGAATAAATTAAAACATAATTAAATAAATCATCAAAATAAATAAGTCTAACAGTATTTTTTTTACACGTTTTGATTACATTGTGATTTTATTTTTTTAACTAATTGTGTTTTTTTACTCTCCATTTTGATCACATAATGAGAAAAAAAATTTATTTGGGTTGTAATAATCTCTGTGTTTTTTGAAAAAATAACTGGATTGTATTCATTAGGTTTACATAAAATACCCACTATTGATGATGATTATATTGTATTTTGTTTAGCAAAAAAATAAATTATAATTTATTTTTTTAACTCACTGTGTTTTTTGGAAAAAAAAAAAAACTGATTGTGTTTTTTAACAATTGACTTAATTTGTGATTAAGTTTTTAATTCACTATTTATTTGAAGAAAAAAAAATGACTAAATGATTGTGTTTTTTAACTACCAATTGACTTCATTGCTTTTTATTATAATTATTTATTATGAGCAAAAATGTGATTGTGTTTTTTTACACTCCGTTTTGATCACACTGTGATTTTATTTTTTAACTGATGTTTTTTTTTTACACTCCATTTTGATCACACAATGAGAACAAAAATTTGTTTAGATTGTGACAATCTTTGTGTTTTTTGAAGGGGGAAAAAAAAACAGGTTGGATTGTATTCATTGTGTTTTTTAATTATCAATTGACTTCATTGATTTTCTTTTCATTATGAGCAAAAATTCACTTATTTTTTCTACTCAAAGGACAAACTAAGGCGAGGACAAACCAAGATAGAGATAAAATTTGAGAGAGAGAGAGAGAGAGAGAGAGAGAGAGAGAATTTGAAAAAAAAGGCTACACCTCCACGGTCACAATCTTCACCTCAACGCAATCTTCATAATCTTCAATTCAAAACCTGTAAGTAATCTTTTAATTTATTTTTTAATGGTTCTTTTATTTTCATTTACTTTTTTATTATGAGCAAAAATATTATTGTGGCTTTTTACACTCCGTTTTGATGACACATTGATTGTATTTTTAAATTAATTGTGTTTTTTTACACTATATTTTAATCACATGGCGAGAAAAAAAAATTGTAATTGGATTTTTTAATTTACTGTGTTTTTTGAAAAAAAAAATTATTGTGCTTTTTAAATATCATTTAAAAAAAATTATATTTAATTTGTGATTGAATTTTTAACTTACTGTGTTTTTTGAAAAAAAAAATGATGAATGTTTTTTTAACTATCAAGTGACTTCATTGCTTTTCATTTTATTATGAGCAAAAATGTTAGTCTATTTTTTTACATTCCGTTTTGATCACACGGTGATTTTATTTTTTAATTGATTGTGTTTTTTTACACTCCATTTCGATCATATGATGAGAATTTTTTTTTGTTTAGGTTGTGAAAATCTTTGTATTTTTTGAAGGGAAAAAAAAGAAAAAAAAAAAAAGAGATTGCATTCATTAGGTTCATATAAAGTACCCACTATTGATGATGATTAGATTGTATTTTGTCTACCAAAAAAAAAATATTGTAATTGGACTTTTTAAGTCACTATGTTTTTTGAAAAAAACAAAATGATTGTGCTTTTTAACTATCAACTGACTTAATTTGTATATAGCGATCCGGGTTTTCCCTCCATTGGTTTTGTATTCCGGACTCGGTTCCGTGGATGTCTGTTGTTGCATATGTTGCATTTCCATCTTTTAATTCTTTGAATATGAGTTTAGGAATGTCTTGGGTGCGTTTGTAACAGGTTGGTTAAGCTTTAGTCCCCAATCTTGTTGCCTAGATTTTTTTTTGGTGATCCGCTCGAGCGAGTCCTTTTGCGCTCGAGCAGAGTTTGCACCCTTTCAGCATTTTGTGTGTCTACAAAAGTACTGCAGAAGTGTTTTTCACGCTCGAGTGGAGTTCTTTACGCTCGAGCGGGTGTGAGCTCAAGCGGCTATTCTACGCTCAAGCGGGTGTCTAAAGTCTGTAAAAATACTGGAGGAGTGTATTCTACGCTCGAGCAGGTACCTTTGCGCTCGAGCGGGTGGTGTTTTGTTGTTGTGCCTTGGCGCTCGAGCGGGTGATTTTGCGCTTGAGCGGGTGAAGTTTTTGTGTCTTACGCTCGAGCGTCCTATTCTCCGCTCGAGCGGACTATACGTATATCAGATCCCGATTGTGATATTTTAAATCACTTTTCACATACTCTCTCTCTCTAACTTTCCAAAGACCTAGTTTGAGAGCTTCTCTCACTACAACATAACTTCTCTCTAAGAAATCATCTAGTTTGAGTGATCTTCTACCTTAGTTCCTTTGTTAAAAGTGTGGAGCTTGGTGTGGGCTACATTTCAATATGAAAATCTTTGGGTTTGGAGCACTTCGAGTTTCATCATCTTCTCCATTTGGGCTCTTCATTTGAGATAGGAATAACCTACTTCTTTCTATGGGTTTTGACATAGATATTACGTATTTTTGTATAAATGGTGGTGTTTGGGGTTTTTGAGGCAAACTAGGGTTTGAAATTGAAATTACAAAAGGGGGGTTTTTGATCTTTGGGGTTCCCAGTGTATGAGTGGCCCCTAGAATGAAGTTATGGTGTTTAAATGATGAGATTTGGCCTTAGGGGCAATATTTGAGAAAATGGGGAAAAGCCCTAATTTTATTATGATTAATTAATTTGTTTAATTAATTTGAGAAAGTATGAGAATATGAAATTGAGTTGAAAATGATGAGATTGGGAGATTATGAGATTGAAGGGTGTAATTGGATTAAATAATCACTCACCTATGAAAATGTTGAGATTTTATCTGTTCGATAAAATTATTATCTGTTTAGAGATAACTGCTTTGGGCTATCGGTGGAGGATAGTCTTGATTGTTGTAGACACTGTATGTGGATTAGGGAAAACTGAAACTAATCACGTGGAATATGTCATTGAATATGACGGTTGGAATAATACATCGAATATGTGTATTGATTGATCATTGTATATGATATTTGTTAAAGACATTGTATATGTATGTCATTTGGGAGGAGATAGGGGATGTACTCCATGGTTTGAGAGGAGAAAGGGGATGGACTCCATTAATAATTAAGTTGGCCGGAGTGTCTAGGGTGAAAGTCCCGAAATTCTAATTGCGTTTGCATAACGTAGATAATTGAAGTATTGGAAGTGTTTTTGACATGAGTTGTAGTCTCATTTGAATTGTGAATAAAGGAAGTGTTTTAATATGGGATGTAGTCTCATTTAATTGTTTGGCCAGGTTCTGAGCCATGTTTATGAATTGAATTGGTTAAGTAAAGGAAAGTGGAATGAAACATGTACATATTTGTTATGAAACTGGATTGTGTTGTAAGTTGGTTTATAAGTGTTAGCCATTTATCAAATGCTAATGTTTTACTTATTGCTCATATCTGGTTTAGTATATCTCTACTGGGCATTGGCTCACCCTATATGGGACATCATTTTCAGGTTCAGGTGATATGCCACCTCCGACGACGTAGCTTGGGAGGCTTGAGGCTGATAGATCTTTTTGTTGTTCTCTTTTTGGTATTACATATGAATTCAAGCCAATGGCTTAATGTGTATTTGAGTTAGTACTCTCCTTTTTGTAACCAAATATTGGTTTGGAAAGTTGTAAGCCCGTAGGACATTTACTTTTGTTGTCAACATGTAATACTTTTGTAATCAATACTCTGATGAATGGAAATATGCTTTATTCTCTTAAGTTTATAGATATCATGAATGTATGATTTATGAGTTTATTTTGAGGGTGTTACATTGTAATTGGGAATAATTGTATTATTTAAATATCAATTGACTTAATTTGTGATTGGGTTTTAACTCACTGTGTTTAAAAAAAAAAAAAAAAAAAAAAAAAATTGATTGTATTTTTTCCCTACCAATTGACTTGATTTCTTCTTCTTCTTTTTTTTTTATAAATATATTATTATGAGCAAAAATGTGATTGTATTTTTTTATACTCCGTTTTCATCACACAATAATTTTATTTTTTAACTGATTGTGTTTTTTTTACACTCTATTTCAATCACATGATGAGAAAAAAAAAATTTGTTTAGGTTGTGAAAATCTGTGTTTTTTGGAAAAAAAAAAAAAAAAAGGATTGCATTCATTAGGGTCACATATTGTATCCACTATTGATGATGATTAGGTTGTATTTTGTCTAGCAAAAAAAAAAAAAAATTGTAATTGGGTGTTTTAACTCGCTGTGTTTTTTGGAAAAAAAAAATGATTGTATTTTTTAACTATCAATTGACTTAATTTGTGATTGAGTTTTTAATTTACTGTGTTTTTAAAAAAAATGATTGTGTTTTTTAACTACCAATTGATTTGATTGCTTTTTTTTATTATTATTATTTATTATGACAAAAAATGTGATTGTATTTTTTTACACTCCATTTTCATCATACGGTAATTTTATTTTTGAACTAATTGTATTTTTTTACACTCCATTTTGATCACATGATGTGAAAAAATTTTGTTTGGATTGTGACAATCTCCGTGTTTTTTGAAAAAGAATATATTGCATTCATTAATTTCACATAAAATACCAACTATTGATGATGATTAGATTGTATTTTGTCTAACAAAAACGATTTGTAATTGAGTTTTTTAACTCACTCTGTTTTTTTTATTTAAAAAATGATTGTATTTTTTAACTACCAATTGACTTCATATATATATATATATAATTATGAACAAAAATGTGATTGTATTTTTTTACACTCTATTTCGATCACATGATGAGAAAAAAATTTGTTTGGGTTGTGACAATCCCTGTGTTTTGAAGAAAAAAAAAATTAACTGTATTCATTAGGTTCACATAAAGTACCCACTATTGATGAAATGCCAATGTTTTCTTTCAAAATTATGTATATTTTATGCTAAAAATTTAAAAATATGTTTGCCATAACCATAAATAATTTTTTTAAATCCAATCTCGTGTATAGCACGGATGATATACTAGTATATTATGTAAGCAAAAGAGGTTTTTCGTGAGAAACATTGTGGGAGTTTCAAAATCTCATAATAAATTTGTGGATTTATTTGAATTAAAAAATAAATTTAAAAGGTAGTATTGGCTAATCCATTAAAAATAATAGTTTTCAAAATATTAATAATTCTATAATTTATAGTTTTCAAAAGGAAAGATAAAAAAATATTTCATATTTTTCCAACCTATTCCTCTCACATTGATTTTTATTTCCTTTAAAAAAAATTAAAAATTGATTCTTACTATATTACTATATTATTCATACAATATATAACTACTCTCAAATCTTTAAAATTCATGATAAATATTAAACCTTCAAAAATATTTTGATTTAATTACACATATTTAATTTATTTCGTATACTTTTTTTTTTTTTTTTTTTTTTTTTTTTTTTTTTTGAGTTGTTTGTACACTCATATGTAGTGACATGGATAGGCCCACAAGGACCACAACCCACAGTGAACAAACCCAAGCCCACCATTTAGACCCCATTGCATAACCCGGGTAGTAAAACCCAGGACAGCTGGAGGCCAACTGAGCAGGGAAGACCAATGATACTCGGACACATGGCAGGTGCAGAACAGGCCACGTCAGCAGACAAAGATCTGCAAAGTTATTACCACAGCATATCACCATTAATGCAGCCCATCACAGCATTTATTGTGACAACACCCCTCAGCCGGAATAGCACCCCCTTGCCCTGAACAAGATAAGCAACAACACAAGCTTTCGGTGGTGAGGACAGGACGGCAGAGACAGTGAAATGATTACCAAAGGATACAAGCAAGGTTTGAAGACAAGAAGAGGTTTAAGTTTGATTCGACTCCCCTAACTCTCTCTCTCTCTCTATCTATCTATATTCACTACTTCCACTTCTAATTCACACGCCAGAGGGTTCACCGGGGGACTATCCCGTTCCCCGTCGAACTTGTTTGCAGGTCTTCCAGTGGGCCTCATCACTCGGACGTGGGCTTGAAGAGCTTGGATCAGTCCAGCCCATTTACTGAGAACGGACTGTATCATCAGTTGGCGCCGTCTGTGGGAACTGGTTGGTCCGTGCGTCAGTTGTGCTCATTGCCGCCGGAGACCCCGTTCCCGTAACCTTTTACGTCCCACCCGTTAAGTGTATGGTCACGACTAGATCGATGGCTTCCCACCATAACGCTGTCGATCCCCAGACCGACCCTTCCAATCCAAACAACCCACCTCAGTACTTCATCGAGCTTACCAACAGCATCAACCGCATGGCCGAGCAAAACCAGGCCTTAATAAATGCTCTGCTCCAGAGAAACCCCCCTATTCCTCCGCCACCACCTCCAGACATTCCATCCCATCCGGAACGAACTCCGAGTCATATTGTCCCACAACCCAACCCACTCAACTCGGGAGGTTTCCAACCCCCTCACCCACATGTAAATCCACCACCTCCACCCCCACGTCCATCGGTCATAACACCAGCCCCCGAGGGCGAAGCCAGCAGCGTCCAACACCTGCCTCCCTCTGGTGGCGACAACATTCCCCTTTGGGACGCTGAACTCCGCGCCATGAAGCTCCAGCTCCAAGGGGTTATGCAGAATATCCAGCATAAGCCCTCCACCATCGCACACTCGCCATTTGTCGCCTCTATCCGAGACAAACCCCTGCCCGCCAAATTCAAAATGCCCACCATTGACTCCTTCGATGGCACAACCGACCCGGTCGACCATCTGGAGACCTACCGCACCCTCATGATCCTCCATGCCTTCCCTGACGAAATCATGTGCCGAGCCTTTCCCGTGACACTGAAGGGGTCGGCTCGGCTGTGGTTTAGCCAGTTACCACCGGACTCGGTCTCCACTTTTCAGCATCTCAGCGACTCTTTCTTAAGCCATTTTATCGGGGCTCAGCGTCAACGACGCCCGGCCACCCAACTACTCAACATCCGTCAGACCGAGGGGGAATCACTGCGCAGCTTCGTAACTCGCTTCAATACCGAAGCCCTGCAGGTGGCGGAAAACGATGACAAGGTCATCCTCACGGCTTTCATGGCCGGCCTACGGTCGTCCGACTTCCTTTTCTCTCTCTCCAAAAACCCCCCGACCTCCATGGCCGCCCTGCTCTCCAAAGCCCAGAAATACATGAATGCCGAGGATTCCCTAGCTGCTCGGCAGGATCCACTCACTAAACAGCCGACCCCCAGAGACAAGCGAAAGGACTCAGAACCCCGAAACACCCAGTACACCAACCAAACACCCCAACACACCGACCGACCCCCTCGCACCGACCGGTCGGCACAAACTCGACCGACCGGTCGGTTCGAGCGGTACACACCCCTCAATTCCCCCATGGAACAGGTCCTTCATCAGATTCAACGGGATTACCCTCTCAAATGGCCATTACCTTCCCGAACCCCCTCCAGTCGGAAAGACCAGTCCAAATACTGCCGCTTTCACCAGGATCATGGCTATAACACTGATGACTGTGTCAACCTCAAGGACCAGGTGGAAGCCCTCATACGTCAGGGGCGCCTCAGCCGGTTCACAGATGCCCGTCCCCAACAAAGGCAAAGGACCGAGCCCCGCAGAGATGACCGCCGGCGCACCCGCCCCGGCAGCCAGCCCAACATAATCAAGGCCATGATCGACCTCCGCAACAACCCCAGCCACAAGGTCATCCACCCCCGCCAGTTGGTGAAATTAGAGTTATTGCAGGCGAACTTGCTTGCGGCGGACCATCCCGCTCGGCTCAGAGAGCAGAGCTAAGAAAAATACGGCAAGGCTCAGACAAAACAATCGCCACGGTGGACCGACCCCCCAAACAGCCTAAACAGTGGACAGAGCCCATCACCTTTACAGACGCCGAATGTACAGGCATCCGCTACCCGCATGATGACCCCCTTGTCCTTTCGGCCATCCTCTCTAACTACAAGGTCAGACGGGTTCTCATCGACAATGGCAGCTCCTCAGACATCATCTTCCTCAACTGCTTCCGCCAACTCAAGATTGGGGAAGAAAGCTTGTCTCCACTCCAAACCCCCCTGGTCGGTTTCACTGGCGACCGGGTGACTTCCATTGGCTCCATTGACCTCCCCATCACAATCGGCGAATACCCACGGCAGACCACGAAGTTGCTCACCTTCCTTGTAGTTGATTGCCCATTTGCCTACAACATCATCCTTGGCCGAACCGCCCTCAAAACTTTCCAAGCCATCACATCCACCTATCATCTTGCCCTCAAATTTCCCACTGATCTCGGGGTCAGAACAGTCAGAGGGGAGCAGACCATGGCCAGGGAGTGTTATGTTGCCTCCCTTAAAGAAGCCAAGCTGAAGGAGACAATGATCATCGAAGGACTTGACGCCCGGGATGAAGACGAGCTGGTCAGAGGAGAACCTATGGAGGAGCTCGTCGAGGTCCCTATCGACCCCTCCAATCCACTAAAAACTGCTAAGATTGGCAGCCAACTATCCCCCCAAGCAAAAGCCGACCTCACTGCCCTTCTGACCGAGCACAATGACGTATTTACCTGGACCCATGCAGACATGCCAGGCATTGACCCCTCCGTCATAACTCACCGCCTCAGCATCGAATCTCATTTCCGTCCTTACCGTCAAAAGCAGCATATTTTCCACCCAGAGCGTAATAATCTCATAGCCGCAGAAGTTGACAAACTCCTTGAGGCTCAATTCATCCAAAATGTAGACTATCCCAAGTGGCTGTCCAATGTGGTTCTAGTCCGCAAGAACAATGGCAAGTGGCGTCTCTGCGTCGATTACTCTGACCTGAACCGAGCTTGCCCCAAAGATAGCTATCCACTCCCCCGCATAGATCTGCTGGTCGACGCCACAGCCGGTCACCAAATGCTCAGCTTCATGGATGCTTTCTCCGGGTACAACCAAATCATGATGCACTCATCCGATCGGGAACACACATCCTTCATCACCGACCGAGGTACCTACCATTACCGTGTGATGCCATTCGGACTGAAGAATGCCGGGGCCACCTACCAGCGGTTGGTCAATGCAGTTTTCCACCATCAGATCGGTCGGAACATGGAAGTATATGTGGATGACATGCTAGTTAAAAGCAAACTCTCCGCTGACCATTTGACCGACCTACGAGAGACCTTTGCCACCCTCCGCAAGTATCAGATGAAGCTCAATCCAGAGAAGTGCGCCTTTGGCGTAGGATCTGGAAAGTTCTTGGGTTTCATGGTCAGTCAGCGCGGCATCGAAGCCAACCCTGAGAAGATCAAGGCCTTGATTGAGATGCAGTCACCCAAAACTGTTAAAGAAGTTCAAAGACTCACTGGCAGAGTGGCGGCCCTCAACCGTTTCATTTCCCGCGCAACAGATAAGTGCCTGCCATTCTTCAAAGTCCTTCGGCAGACTTTTGAATGGACATCTGAATCCGAAGAGGCTTTTCAGCAGTTAAAGCAATGCATGGCCAACCCCCCCTTCTCTCACAGGCAATCACGGGCGAACCCCTCTTCCTCTATCTAGCAGTATCGAACACCGCCGTCAGTGCAGCTCTTATACGGGAAAATGGCTCAGTCTAACGGCCGGTCTACTACATCAGCCGAGCTCTCAGGGGGGCAGAGCAGAATTACCCATTGCTAGAAAAGCTGTCCCTGGCCTTAGTCACCGCCTCCAGACGACTTCGTCCTTACTTCCAGGCCCACTCCATAGTGGTCCTCACCGACCAACCCCTGAAGAAGATCATCCAGCAGCCAGAGCTTTCTGGCCGACTTATGCAGTGGTCAGTGGAACTCAGCCAGTTTGACATCTCCTATCGCCCTCGCACAGCAATCAAGGGACAAGCTGTAGCCGACTTCATCCTGGAATTCACCAATACCACCCCAACCACTACTCCTACACCTCCACCAACCCCTGCCGAACCAGAAGACCCCCACTCTTGGACTCTCAATGTCGACGGATCATCCCGGAGGGAAGGTAGTGGGGCGGGCCTCATCCTCACCTCCCCTGAAGGTGGTTATTTCAAATGCGCTCTCCATCTCTTGTTTGAGGCCAGCAACAATGAGGCTGAATATGAAGCGTTGATAGCAGGCCTCCGCCTGGCCAAAGACATTGGTGTTAGCCACATCCGCGTGTTCAGTGACTCCCAGCTCATCGTCGGTCAGATCACGGGGGAATTCGATGCCAAGGATGGCACAATGCGGGCTTACAGGGACATAGCACTCCCCCTTGTTCGCCTCTTCAATACTTTCCAGATCAAACACATACCTCGGGCGGAAAATTCCAAAGCAGATGAGATGGCTCAGTTGGCCTCTGCCGACCAGTCCGACCTCAGCCACGGAGTCCGCCTCGAATACCTAACTCATCCGGCCATCACCCCCGACCTGCACGAAGTGCAGTTCCTCCAGACTGAACCCATCCCTTGGGCATCTGACATCATCCTATTTCTGGCGACAGGGGCCCTCCCAGATGATAAACAACAGGCCGCCAAAGTAAGGGCTCGGTCGTCCAATTATCTTCTCGATGGTGGCATTCTGTACAAGCGTGGTTTTTCACGACCATATCTGCGATGCCTCAATCCAACACAAGCAACCTATGTCATGCAGGAAATCCATGAGGGAATTTGTGGCAACCACTCGGGCGGCAGGTCCCTAGCACACAAAATACTTCGTACTGGTTACTTTTGGCCAACTCTTAATCAAGATGCGACTGATTTTGTCCTCAAGTGCGATAAGTGTCAGCGCTTTCCCAACATCCCCCATGCCCCGCCTACAGAGTTGATCACGCTTTGCAGCCCCTATCCATTCGCCAAATGGGGGATCGACCTGATTGGTCCACTTCCCACTGGCCGAGGCCAGACCAAGTTCGCAGTCGTCGCCATTGACTACTTCACCAAGTGGGTAGAGGCTGAACCTTTAGCCACCATTACCGAGCGGAACACAACCAAGTTCATCTGGCAATCGATCGTGTGCAGGTTTGGCATCCCTCAGGCCATTGTGTCAGACAACGGCAAGCAATTCGACAATGCCAAGTACAGAAAGTTCTGTGCCGATCTCCAGATTCAACCATGTTTCTCCTCCCCTTGCCATCCCCAAGCCAATGGCCAAGTTGAGGTCACCAATCGTTCCCTTCTGAAGATCATCAAGGCTAAGCTGGAAGCTGCTAAGGGACTTTGGGCTGAGGAGCTGCCGAATGTACTCTGGGCCTACCGGACAACAGCTCGGACCCCCACTGGAGAAACCCCCTTTCGCCTAACTTACGGCGCTAAGGCGGTTATTCCAATGGAAATTGGTTTGCCTACTCCACGAGTTCTACATCCTGATCCAGCGCTCACTGAAGAGCTCCGTCGGGCGGATTTGGACCTAATTGAAGAGCTCAGGGAAACCGCTGCAGTCAGATTGGCCTCCTACCAACAGAAAATGAGAACACACTACAACCGCAAAGTCCGACCACGGGAATTCGCCGTAGGAGATCTTGTGCTAAGAGAGGCCACTCTTGCCACCAAAAATCCGACTGAAGGAAAATTGGCAGCCAAATGGGAGGGACCCTACATTGTGAAAGCTCGCCCACGCCCGGGCACTTACCGACTTCAAGACATGGAGGGTCGAGACCTTCCCCACCCATGGAACGCTGAACATTTGAAACGTTACTTTCAATAGGCTTTTGCTCTTATGTTGCTCAATTATTGTACTTTCTGCTCAATTGTTGTACTTTCTTTTCGACGCGTAATGTAAATTTTGGTCATCGGAATACACTTCCAGCTACACCTGTTGTCTCAATAACGTTTTTTACTCGCAGTCCTTACACTTCAAGAGCCTCGGCCAGACCGAGCACTTCAAAAGCCTCAGCCAGACTGAGCACTCCAAGAGCCTCGGCCAGACCGAGCACTTCAAAAGCCTCAGCCAGACCGAGCACTTCAAAAGCCTCAGCCGGACTGAGCACTTCCAGAGCCCTCGTCATGCTCAGCCGTAATCAACAGCCCAAGTCTCAACCAGACTGAGCGCCACCAATGCAGGTTCAGAACACTTCAAAAGCCTCGGCCAGACCGAGCACTTCAAAAGCCTCGGCCAAACCGAGCACTCCAGAAGCCTCAGCCAGCCTGAGCACTCCAAGAGCCTCGGCCAGACCGAGCACTTCAAAAGCCTCAGCCAGACTGAGCACTTCAAAAGCCTCGGCCAGACCGAGCACTCCAGAAGCCTCAGCCAGACTGAGAACTCCAAGAGCCTCGGCCAGACCGAGCACTTCAAAAGCCTCGGCCAGATCGAGCACTTCAAAAGCCTCGGCCAGATCGAGCACTCCAGAAGCCTCAGCCAGACTGAGCACTCCAAGAGCCTCGGCTAGACCGAGCACTTCAAAAGCCTCAGCCAGACCGAGCACTTCAAAAGCCTCAGCCGGACTGAGCACTTCCAGAGCCCTCGTCAGGCTCAGCCGTAATCAACAGCCCAAGTCTCAACCAGACTGAGCGCCACCAATGCAGGTTCAGAATGCGTTACTTACAACCTCATTTCCATAAGTCATAGCCTTAATAGGACACTCAATCACATTTCCAGATCAAAGTTTTTACATCACTCTCTACTTAGTCAAATTCCATAGATGTCCTCACATGCTTCACTTACTAATCAGATAACTCCGCTCGGTCACTCTCATCCATTCAATTTTTATACAAATCCCATTTTAGCCTACATTGTGCATTCAGGAGCTTTTTTACTTTACTTTGTATTAAAGATTTTTTCCAAGTCCAATTTTACTCTCTATTAAAAAGTACTTCACTGTAATCCTATACAAAGTCCAATCTCCACTACCTTGAATTCCACTGGATTTTCATACAACTCCAGCCTTACTCCGCATTGAATTGTTACTTAATCCAATCCTACTCTGCGTTAAGTTTTTGTACAGGTTCAGTTTCACTATGTCTAAGCAAGCTTTTAGTTTTCCTCACCGTTGAATCCTTGTTAGTCCTCTATATGGAGAAATTCCCAAATATAGTTCACTGACTCATACGCAAGCAAACACGATCGAATCATAGAAACTGAAAGGAAATTTTATTTATTCAAAAATATGTATATCAGTCCACTATAGTACTCCAAAAAATAAAAAATAAATAAAAATAAATAAAAATAAAAAAAAAATAATAATAATTTTTACAATGTGTGTACAAAGACAAAACAAAACACTGCTTCAATTCATTCCTCATCCTCGCTGGAGACCAGGTCTGCTTCTTCAATTCCTTCATCCAGCGGAGTCTGGGCCACGTCATCCTCCCCCAATTGTGACACTACTCAGGTCAAGCTCTGGGAACAGCTCCTCAGCCCTACGTTTGAACATCTTCCACCCGCTGTCCCAGTACTCGGCCATTTTGTGCTTGTAGAAGTCTGATTGTTGGAAGCTTTCAATGACTTCAGCCTCAGATCTCCCCCCAACAGTCGCCCTTGATGGGCCAGCCCCACCAGATTCCTCCCTCGCCAAGCTGGCGGCGACCACAACATCAACCGCCATCTGAAATTCAGGCGATCCTTTGAATTGATCGACTGCCGCGATGTACAGATCGGGGTAGGCAGCCCTTTCAGAGGCTGCCTTCGCCATTTTCTCATCCAGCTCCTTCTGTAGAATCTCCTTCTCAGAAGAAGCTTTGGCCCTCTCAGCAGTCGCCCTTCCTCTCTCTGCCTCTAACTCTTTACGCAGATTTTCCCTCTGCTCCATTGCTTCGGCCCGCTCGCCCTCCAGCTCCTTTTGCAGAGCCTCCACCTTCGCATCCGCCTCATCCTTCTGCCTGACCAGCTCTTCATTGCTATTCATGGCCTCTTCATGACGCTCGACTGCAATGGCACAGGCTCTTTTGGACTCCTCCAACTTTTTCTGCTCGCCAGCCAGTTGGAACTCGAGCGACACAACCTGGAGGCGTGCGTCCTCCAGCTCCAACTTAACTGCTTGCAGATCGGTGTGGGCAGTCTTCCAGTCGGCACTCTCCTTTGCCAACTGGGCCTTGGCCTCATCTGCCTTCAGCTTGGCAGCCGCCGCCTTTCTTAGGAGGGCCCCCGCTAAGGTAGTCACCTCCATTTGAGCGGAGTATAACCCCCTTAGCAGGTCAGCCTCACCAAATCTTGATGCCGAGCGCAGAGCCGCCTCCTCTACGATCTTCACCAAGCGGTCTGCTCCAGACCTGGCTGGGCCTTCTTCTCCCTCCAGCCGTCCAGCCACAGCACGAGCATGATAGATGGCTGTATTCAGGCTGACCCCACCTTCCTGGGGCGCAGGACCCCCCTGGGGTCGTTCCTCCCCCCTTTGTTCAGGAACACTCCTCCCCACCCTTATGCCGATCGCCGCCCTCACTGGCACAACTTCCCTAACTTGTGAGGATACGTCCACCACCTCTGGGACGACCACCCTTTTTGGGGTCTCCTCCACTTCCCCCCCTCCACCTGTTTGGCCTGACTAGCCTCCTCCACCCTCACTTCCTTTCTCCTTTTTTGTGCTGGCTCTTCCTCACTCCGCCTCAACCTCTTCTTCTTCTTCCCCACGCCCAACTCCTCCATCTCCTTCAACGACCTCTCCTTCAAAGGGTCTTTTGGGAGCAGTCGCGGCACAAACTCGCCCAAGTTCTTCTCTCCTAAGGGCTTAGGACGCGGCCGAATCCTTTCCCTCGCAACTGGTTGGGGCGGTCGGTCGGCTTGCGACTCTTTGAACTTCTGAGCCTTCACCAAGATGGCTTGGTCTTCTGCCTCCTGCACTCTTCTCCTGGCCTCCAATTCTGCTCGGTCGAGGTCCCCACCGATCGGTTTCGGACCCAACCCTACCTCAAACAGCGCGGATGGCTGAACGAGCTCATCCAACTTCGTGTTTTCCTTCTCCCTCCACTCCTTTACTCTCTTTACCCTCTCCTCTGCCGCCGCCCCCAATTTTCGCTCTATAGACCTGGTTGGCACCTTCCACACCGTGCGGACACCAGCCCCTCCAGAGGTGGACACGTAGAACCACCGTGGCCTCCAACCTTTGATGGAAGTTGGCAACCCTGCCACCAAACCCTTCCCTGCCGCCGCCTGAAGGGTGACCCAAGTCTCTTGCTGCCCTGACGCCTTGTAACAGCCGAAGAACTCGTCCACAGTCATGGCCTGCCCTCCATTCGCCTTCGGCCATGCACTTGCGCAAGCCAATAAAATCTTCCACGCATTGGGCATTAGTTGCCCTGGTGCTACCTCCAGATGGTTAAGCACATCCACCACTATTTGTGGCAGTGGCAACCTTAGCCCTCCCTTTAGGGCTTCCTCATAGAGAGAAAACTCTCCTGACCTGGCGTCAGACGGCCTCTCTGTTGATGTGGGCAGCGACAACTCCACTTCTGCCGGAATCTGGTACCTTTCACGGATAGCCTCCAACTCCACCGCAGTAATAATGGATTTGTCAGCCCTCGAATGCCAGTGATCTGGTTCCACCTGACTGATTGGCGTCGGCGCCGCAATCACGGTGGAACCATGGGAGCGCAACCCCGACTCCCCCACCCTTTCTGCCCTATATTGTGCCGCTAGCTCCTCCGCATCATCGTCCCCTAGTGGGTCCACCCTCACAATCGCAGTTTCTTCTTGGGCCATTTCTAAGCTATGTCTGCGAATCGCTTCTGATGCAGGTGCAAGAAAATCGAAAAAATGCTTCAAAGGTGTATCGTGAGCAACGAAGGAATTAACACAAGGGATGTTTTGAGTTTTTGTAAAGAAGTAGGTAAATCGTATGATACCAAAAGCCCACGGTTTCCCCATATTCCAAGGGTCCCAATTAATGTTCGCCAGTTTGAAAACTTTTCAAATCATCCGCCAAAACTGTTTTTTCAACCCCAAAATTACCTATTGTTTCATTTTTACTCCAACGCCTCACTTCCCCACCCCACGATTCTACCACGTGTATGGTCACGATGAACTGACTCCTCCCCTTACCCTGTCTTTTCCACTTCAAATCACCACGTGACACGCCACCTTTTGAGCCCCGTGCCCCTCCGCTCGGCCACCTTCGTGGTCGGCACTCCTCACGGTCGGACTCTTCTGCTCGGCCACCCTCACGGTCGGACTCTTCCGCTCGGCCACCCTCGCGGTCGGCCTCTTCCGCTCGGCCACCCTCGCGGTCGGCCTTTTCCGCTCGGCCACCCTCGCGGTCGGACTCTTCCGCTCGGCCACCCTCACGGTCGGACTCTTCCGCTTGGCCACCCTCGCGGTCGGCCTCTCCCGCTCGGCCACCCTCGCGGTCTGCCTCTCTCGCTCGGCCACCCTCGCGGTCGGACTCTTCCGCTCGGCCACCCTCACGATCGGACTCTTCCACTCAGCCACCCTCACGGTCGGCCTCTCCCGCTCGGCCACCCTCACGGTCGGCCTCTCCCGCTCGACCACCCTCACGGTCGGACTCTTCCGCTCGGCCACCCTCACGATCAGCACCCTCGCGGTTGGCCTCTCCCTGCCGGTCGGACTCATCTCCCTCATTACTATTCCCTTCGTTGGACTGAAGCTGCACTCGGGAATGGGGGACTACTGACATGGATAGGCCCACAAGGACCACAGCCCACAGTGAACAAACCCAAGCCCACCATTTAGACCCCATTGCATAACCCGGGTAGTAAAACCCAGGACAGCTGGAGGCCAACTGAGCAGGGAAGGCCAATGATACTCGGACACATGGCAGGTGCAAAACAGGCCACGTCAGCAGACAAAGATCTGCAAAGTTATTACCACAGCACATCACTATTAATGCAGCCCATCACAGCATTTATTGCGACAACACCTCTCAGCCGGAATAGCACCCCCTTGCCCTGAACAAGATAAGCAACAACACAAGCTTTCGGCGGTGAGGACAGGACGGCAGGGACAGTAAAATGATTACCAAAGGATACAAGCAAGGTTTGAAGACAAGAAGAGGTTTAAGTTTGATTCGACTCCCCTAACTCTCTCTCTCTCTCTCTCTATCTATCTATATTCACTACTTCCACTTCTAATTCACACGCCGGAGGGTTCACCGGGGGACTATCCCATTCCCCGTCGAACTTGTTTGCAGGTCTTCCAGTGGGCATCATCACTCGGACGTGGGCTTGAAGAGCTTGGATCAATCCAGCCCATCTACTGAGAACGGACTGTATCATCATGTACTAATATTTATGTATAAATTATAATTTTTTTAATACATGTAATGGGTGTGAAAAGAAATTAAGTATGTATGATTATAAGAACCCTTCATATTAGCCTCATTCATTGATTTTGTTTTGTTTTTTTTCAAAAAAAATTATATCTCATCAATTTAATTATTTAGTGAATGGATTTTCACACTACTAAAAGACAATATTTTTAGTGTTTTTTATAATGGTAACTTCATTTCAAAAATAATTAATTATTTTTAAAATATTAAAACATTTTACGTGAAAATTTGTATTAAATAAAAATTTAATAAAATTTAAATTAAAAATTATGGTTTGTTTTGATAATTGGAGTTAAGGTTTCTCCAATTGTTGTTTTTTCCATTGAGTCATGAGGTGATTTAAGGTTGATTCGAGTACTTGGAACCTCTAGAGCTTCTACGCTTGAAGAAATACCAGGAGGCTCATTTGTTGCATGTGGGGGTAATATCCTCAGTGTTTTCATTTACTGATGGAATTTCTTCCATGTTTTCAACCCCAATTGTTTGGTTGCTTTCATGGGTAAAGTCATACATGGGAATAGAAGTATACTCTCCAATTTGTTCATCCAATGACTGGGCATTTTCCATTTTTTCAATCCCAACCTCTTTGTTGTTTTCATTTGTGCGTTTAGGATCATTGGTTGGGATTCCTTCAACTTGGGTTTCTGTACCTGTGATGGAAAGTAAGAGTTTAGTAGGAAAGAAATAAAATTGATTGCCTAGACATTGAGTAGCTTTGGTAAGTTGAATTTTGAGATGTGCTTACCAGGGTTGGTTTGAAATTTAGATGTAGGGGCTCACTGAATTGATCATTGAATGGTGATGAACTGTCACGGTGAGGTCTGGTGGGAATCTCACCAGTAGAAGTTGGATTGTCATGTGAAGATGAGTCAAGATCAATCATTTCTCCTTGCATGGTGGGGGAATGTGTGGTTTGTGAGCTATTTGGTTCAGAAGCAGGTGAATGACACTATAAAAAAAATTAAAATTTTGGACACCAAAATTTAGGGACGAAATTACTTTTTAGGAACTAAATATGTTAGTTGCGAAAAGCGTCATTATTATATTTTTAACAATGAAAATTGGACATTAGTGATGAATTATTATTCTTTTGGGATCAAATTTTTTGTCTCAAAAAATAAATTATTTTGTCCCTAAAAGTTTATTTATTAGTGACATTTTCAAAATTTTATCGCTAAAAACCTTTTTTTGACTTTTCAGGACGACCTTTTAGCGACTATCCTCATGGTGATGAAAATTGATCCTTAAATGTCTTTTGTAACAAAATTTTCACTTTTAGAGATCAAAATATTTGGTCTCTAAAACTCTTATACGTTGTAGTGTAATGATGGTCTGAAGAGGTAATTAAAGGAAAATTTATAGGTTCAGTTGTCCCTGGGTACATGACTTTCATTGGCAAGGCTCCAAGGTTCATATCTCTAACATTGATATTGGGGGAGTGGATCAGGATTGTTGTTTGGAGTGGATTGGTTCAAAATTGGATCACTTGGCTCAAAAGAATGATGGTGCTATGTACTTGAAGGAGTTTGAAAAGTCTCTTAACGAGTAGGGTTGGGACGTTTTTCATCTTCAACATCAGTTGAAATAAGAATTCTACTCCTTTTTCTTTGTAAAGGATAAGATTTAAAATGAGTGTAGACACTCCATTTTTTACTAGTCTTAAGACTTGGGTGCTTCCTTTTAAGTTCCCAATAATGAAAACGAGAGGTGTTAATCTTTGCGAGTTCCACGACAGAAGTTCTAAGGATCGAGCTTTAAAACCTCCAAACGACCTGTTTTAGACCAAATGTTTTTCGACCAAAATGGAAACCTTTTTCAAAATGAGTTTTAGTAGTGCAACTCCAAACAAACGGAACGTGGAATATAGTGGAAGCCAATGGAAAGGATGGAATCCTTTGAAATACATGTTTCTCCTTTCAATTCAAACTAATTTGCTCTTGTTGATCTAACAATGTGCTCACTGTTTGGCCAGACACCAAATGATGGCCGACCACAAAAGCACTCGGCCGATCATCGGGAAACTTGGCCAATTAAATGTTTTGGGTACAGAGCATTTTTGGAGATTTCAGTATTTTTTGCTTACCTACCACAAATATCTCAGATATTTGTGGCTTGAGCTCTAAAGCTTGCCAGCTCTTTTCAAAAGGTTGGGAAAAAAAACTGGCCCAAGGATAGACAAACTTGAGAGCCCTTCTCCCTTCTTCATCTCCCACCTACCACCTTCAACCTTAACACCTATTCCTCTATTAAAACTTGATCCTAAGCTTTGGACAAAGAACTTTGGACATTAAAGAACACCCCTAAAAGCTCTTGAGAGACCTTAAAGGGAGTTTATGAATAAAAAGGCTCATCCTCTCCAAGAGGATTTTGGCCCATCCATCTCCTCTCCAAGTGATCTCTTTCAACAGAGGAGGTGGAAGGTGTGAAAAACCCCCAGAATGCCTCCATTTTGCCTTTGTCCTGAGATCCTACACTGACCTAATCCCCAACCGAAAAGGAAATTTGGCTAGCTCATTTCTACTTCAGTTGGCTCACCTAGTATCTGGCAGGTCATTTTCCCAAAGAACAAAACAAACAGTTCCTGAGGAATGCTCCCCTTAGTAGTTCTGGAGCCCCTAGATTGCTTCTTTTCTTTTGTTTAGTATGATTTGTTAGATTCAGTAGTAGCTAGGCTAAATCGATTTATTATTGTAATAATCTCTCTCTCTCTCTCTCTCTCTCTCTCTCTCTCTCCATTTTTCTCATTCAAATTGTTGTAATAATCTTTCAACCCCACGCCTTTCTAACCCTTTTATTTATCAACTTTCAGTATTGTATCATGTTTTCTTTATCATGCTTGTAAATTGCATCCACTTTTTCATGTATTGGGACCAGAATCATCTGCATTAATATGATGTGTTATCTTTAAGAATGAATACGTACATAAATCCATATGTCATGGTGGTATTCACGCAATATCTTAGCATCCGGACTCCTAGGTACATGTTCTGTGTGTATTACATTAGAAACTTGCATATAGAATCATGCATATCTGTACATATTTGTATATATATCATAATTTGACTTGGAGTACTAGGTGGGCATTTTGAGCTTTAGCATATTATATGTGCGTGTTTTTTACCATATCTATTGATATAACATGAGGCTAAGTACTTAAAGTGAGATATCTGTTTGAATGGCAGTGAATGGAGGTTGTGTTATTTATTTTGGAGTATAGATGATACTGATACTGCAGATTTTATCCAAGAAAATTCTTTCAAAATGCATGAGGTTAGAGCATAACCAAAATTTACGACACAATCTATATTTGAATGCCTCATATAGTAATGATAACACTACTAATAATCAGAATATGGATTTACATTGATTATAAAAACCACATTATGACTTAGTAGAGGCTGATATTTGATCGGGTGAGTGGGGTGCTCAATTAATGACATTCCCCTCTCATACCTATGTTCCTGAGCCGAAACACTTTGGTTATGAAAGACGGTGGCCTTTGGTACGAGTCACGGGTTTCCTAATTTTCCCAAAAGATTAGGTGGCGACTTTGAAATTTGGTGATGAAGTCAATTTCTGGCAATATTTTGCAATAAAAATGGATTTTCCATAAAAGTTATTGGATTTGGACTCTATTTTTTTTGTTTAACATCGCACAAGTTATATCAAATCAAAAATCGGGAGTCTGAACTATTGGGTGAGCTTGGTAACCCCATAAAGTATCCCACAGTTTCTAGCGACTCTGTTTGGGAAATTAAGAGAACATGACTCAAACTTCATAATGTGGATTTTATATTTATATGTATATTCATTGCATTTCATGCATGGTGCACTTAAAGTCACTGTATTTGTTATCTAATATCCCAGACGACTTGCCGAATGTGGGCTCTATTATGATGGAAATACAAGCCTCGAATCTGGACTGCCAACGTACCGCTTAATCCTCTCTTTATTTAGATGTTAGGTAGGGTAGGTATATCAGGTGTCTTGCCAAGGTACCCTTTTTGACCAGATTGACCTAGATCATATACTTAACTCTAGTAACTTCCACAAAATAGGACAAGATGCTCTCCTGTGTCTAAGATGCAGTGATACCAATTGCTTGAATAGTGAAACCTTAGTTCGTCTCTCAACTAGGACAGGGCATCCCAAGCCTCCATAGGGGTGTTTTAGTTCACCTTATTTGCTGTATGCTATATGTGGATCCTATACAAGGGCTCGTTGTTCATATCACTGGTTCAAATACATCAATGATTGGATTGAGAATAGTTTGGGAGGATATACAATGGTTTGTGATACAAATTGAGCCAAATCGCTGTCGAATTCATGTTTGTTATATGTGTTGTGAGTCGAATTGTTGCCAAATTTTTATCTGATATATGTTATTTTCTTTTGCTTTTTTCTTTTGCTAGGTAGTTGGTTCATTATAGCTTTAGAAAACTCTAACACCCCTAAAACCCTATAAACTCGTGTTGGTGGACTCTGCAAAATCACAGATCTTGTTCAAGGTTAGCCAGTCTTAGTGTCACTTCAATCAGTATCCAAAAGAAGGGTCAGACAAGCACAGGTGGTTTAGAGCCCATCACATCCCCTGTGATATCCCTGTTCCGTAATATGTTAATTGATCCTTAACATGAATGTGATTATGTGTTTAACATGATTTTGTGTGCCATTATGTGAAAATATGTGGTTTTGAATTTCTATCTGTTCACTGTAGGAATATCTGTTTGATTGTCTGTTTTGGAAATTAAATTGAAGGCCCTATCGGCTACCGAAACCGAAATTGGTCGCGCCATTGTGATTGACATAATTTTTAGAGCCTACGGTGAAATTTAATTGAAAATTGATTTTGATCAAATTAATTAGATTAAATTAATGAATTAAGTGCCCAATTGTTTTATAATAAAATAATGTGTTGAGTGGGGGCTTATAAGGGGCCTTTATACACTAAATTTCTCTCCTTAGCTTCATTTGGCTGATTATAAACTCTGAGAAAAGGAAAGGGGTCGGCTAGAGAGAGGAAGAAGGAGAGTTGGGTGTTTGGCTCAAGTTTGTGAAGAGTGGAAGATTAAACTCTAGATTTGACCATAATTTGGGAAGAGTAAAGCCTCTACGTAAGTGGATTCATGAATATTAAGTTGTAATTTTGTGAATTCAAATTGGGATAATGGTCAAGAACATGAATTTAATTGAGCATGATGAAATTGAATTGGTTTTGTTGAATTGAGGGCCAATATGTGCATGCATGTAAGAAATTGTTTTGAATTTGCATGTTTGAGCTTGAAATACATGATTCATGTAGAGTTTTGGTTAAAGCTCATGTTGTAATCACCATTTGTATCATGTAAGTTGAGAATGAGAGTAATACATCACATGCATGTACAATTTATGAGAATAGGAGCTTTGAATGCATAAATGTGCTATGATGGAAATGAGTTTGGTGTCAATTTGGGACATGCATGTGTTTGATTCATGAAATTGAGCTCCATATTGATGTAATTGGGTGTTTGTATCATGATAGCATAAATATATTTGAAGTTTGAGCTATAATATGCATGAAATGTTGATTGGAATGTTGAATTTGAGCTCAAAGAACAATTCTGGGTTTTCCAGAATTTTGATGTCCGCTCAAGCGGGGAACTTGCTGCTCGAGCGTGAAATACGTGCTCCCAGAACTTTTTGCAGACATGGTATCCGCTCGAGCGGGGGAGTTCACACTCGAGCGGGGAGCCATGTAGAGAGGCCTTCCGCTTGAGCGCCAGAGTGCACGATCGAGCGTAAAGTTGACATAGCCAGTACTTTTGCAGGCCTCTTGGGTCCGCTCGAGCGGGGAAGTCCACGCTCGAGCGGGGACCTTATTTTCTGAAATTTTGTTTATGCGTTCTGTGTTTCGTTTTCCGTCCTCTTTCACTTGTAAGCACTCTTAGGCATGTATTGAGCATTGTAAATGAGTTAAAAATGAAGCCTAAAGAGGAATATGTGAATTAAAGAACGGATTGAATCGTTTGTGACCCGTATGTGCTATGTGATGTGTAGGGTCAATCTCCAGGGCAAACCAACCAACCGATCACTGTGAGTAATATCGATATTTTGAAGCTTATCATTTGTCCAACTGCTTATTTCCTTATAAGCCTTATAAGTTTGCTAGTTTGAATTATGGACAAATGTTTGATATGAATAGCTGAATGGGCCAGAGGCCAGTTTGACACGAATGAATGGGCCAGAGGCTAGTTTGACACAAATGAATAGGCCGGAGGCCAGTTTGACATGAATGAATGGGCCAGAGGCCAGTTTGACATAAATGAATGGGCTAAAGGCCAGTTTGACATGAACGAATGGGCCAGAGGCCAGTCTGACATGAATGAAAGTTTGAATGGGCCAAAGGCCAGTTTGACATGAAAATCTGAATGGGCCAAAGGCCAGTTTGACAAATGGAAGATAAATGGGCCAAAGGCCAGTATGTTGGAACCATAGTCACTTGACTTAAATTGTGTATATATGTATGTGTTAAATAGAAATATGAATTGGGCCCAAGGCCGTTTGAAGCATGTTATTCTACGTACCGTTTGTATAACTCTTTTATTTGATATTATTCATTGGGCCATCGCTCACGCTTATTCATGTGTTTGTAGTTGAGCCAAGAGAAGTCCAAACCCAGCCCCAATGAAGTATGTGTGGAACAACAAAGGTTTTAGAGAGTCAGCCCTTGCGTCTCACGCACGAGACTCGTCTTCGTCTTTTTGTCATTTTGTTTTATGTTGTCATGTTGGTGAAGTCTTTGAACATGCCTGTATATAGTCTTCATGGGTTGACTTACTTTTGGATGATCCTGTATGTACGGAACTTTGTGTAGTACATATTTCGTTGTGAGTTATTAATATACATATGCATAGTTGTTATGATGTGCCATGTAAGCATAGCTCTATGGACAAAGTTTTAAATTGCTTCCGTTTGGCCCCCATTAACTCTGTTAAAATACGTTTGGTTTGGTTTGAGGCCGCAGGTAATCTCATGATTACTGGCCAGTTATGTCCTTAACCCACGGGGGGCGGGTTCGGGTCATGACAGAGTGGTATCAGAGCACGAGTTAATAACTCACACACTTGTCCAAAAGAGCAATACGCGTCTAGAAAAGATCTAGGATGCATTCATGTGATAAGTATGAATTTGAAAGCATCTAGAATACGCTTGTGTGTTTTGATTTGAACGATTGTGTGCTATAAGTTTGTGAAGTGCTCGCATTACAAATTATTTGAATATGTATGCTCCTTGTTATATGCATACTTGTGAATCTTTTGTATAAAGTATAATGCAAGCTTAATCAGATGGTGAGAACAAGAAGTGATGAGATAGAGGAGTCCTCTACTGCCAGAATAGACAGAATAGAAAGACTGATACAAGAAATGGCAGAAACCTTAAGACAGCAACAGGAGTGGCAACAACAGTGGTAGCAACCACACCCGCCACCTCCACCTCCGGCACCACCCGTGCCAGATAATCAGAATGATGATCGGATAATAGCTCTTACCAAAGAATTCAAGAAAATGAAACCACCACAGTTCCATGGTGTATTAGACCCGTTGAAAGCCGAAGCATGGGTTCTCGGCATTAAGAAACTGTTTGAAGTGTTCCCTTGCTTGGAGACACAGAAAGTGCTTCTAGCCACTTTTATGCTAGAAGACGAGGCAAGAAGATGGTGGATGTTAATGCGTGAGAATCATAAAGATGTTGATTGGGCAAAATTTTTGGAAATTTTCTATGACAAGTACTTCCCGCAGTGTGTTCAGAACAGGAAAGTAGCAGAGTTCATGGAACTTAGGCAAGACAGCATGACTGTAGCCGAGTATGAGGCCAAATTCACTGAATTGGCCAGGTTTGCACCACACGTGATTGACACTGATTATAAGAAGGCAAGACATTTTGAAGGTGGGCTTCGAAGTGACATTTTAGAAAGAGTGAATGTCTTGAAACTGGAGACCTACATTGGGGTGCTAGACAGGGCCATCATATCAGAGGCTAACATAGCCAGACAGGCTAAGCCAACAACTGACTGGAAAGGCAACAAAAGACAAGGCTTCTTCTCAAAGAAGAAATTTTCGAAAAAGCAAAACACGGGCTCCTCAAATACTTCAAATTCTTCCTGAGACGCATCTCCCATGTGCAATATTTGTAGCAAGGGCACCATGGGGTTTGTTACCGTGTGTCAGGGGCCTGTTTCAAGTATGGTAAACAAGGGCACATGGCCCGAGATTGTAATCAGAACAGTGGGAAGCTAGCTGCTAGCTCAACTGCATCGATCCCGAAGCTGGGGAATACTTTGAGATCCGCTTCCACCGGGGATACCGTGAGACAAGGAAGGGTTTTTGCGTTTGTTCCGGGCGATACACAGAATGCTAACGCAGTTGTCTCAGGTACTATTTCTATATGTAATCAGGATGCTTTTGTGTTAATTGATTCCGAATCCATACACTCTTTTGTGACATATGCATTTGCATCTAGACTGAATAGACCCTTAGAATTACTGCCATATCTGCTATGTGTGTCTGCTCCATCTGGGGAATCTGTATTGTGTGAATCTATATACCGATTTTGTGATATGCGTGTTGAGGATGCAATTCTATATGTGGATTTGTTGCCCTTGAATTTTAGACATTTTGATGTAATTTTGGGCATGGATTGGTTGACCAAATATTGTGCCACCATTGATTGTGTGACAAAACGGGTTGTGTTTAAACCACCAGAACAGAAAGAGATTGTGTTTGTGGGTAATGGGGAAGTGCCTCCACCTTATTTGATATCTGCAATGAAAGCATGTAAACTGATCAGGACAGGGTGCCATGGTTATTTGTGCTATGTGTTGTCTGAACAAACTGTGAATGTTGAATTGAATGACATCCCTATTGTTAGAAAATTTCCAGATGTGTTTTCAAATGAATTACCAGGGGAATTGATAGACAGGGAGATAGAGTTCATTATTGAAACTGTGCCAGGCACCCAGTCCATTTCTAAAACTCCCTACAGAATGGCTACTGCCGAAATGAAAGAATTGAAAGAACAGTTGCAAGACCTTCTTGACAAGGGGTTTATTCGACCTAGCACTTCGCCTTGGGGTGCACCAGTATTGTTTGTGAAAAAGAAGGATGGGACTTTGCATTTGTGCATCGATTATCGGGAATTGAACAAGGTAACAATAAAGAACAAATATCCCCTACCCCGTATTGATGACTTATTTGACCGGTTGCAGGGATCACAGGCGTTTTCTAAGATTGATTTGAGATCCGGGTATCATCAGCTGAAAGTTAAGGCAGAGGATGTTGAGAAAACCGCATTCAGAACGAGGTATGAGCATTTTGAGTTTCTTGTTATGCCATTTGGAGTGACTAATGCTCCGGCAACATTTATGGACTTAATGAACCGAATTTTTAAAACCTACCTTGACGAATTCGTTGTGGTTTTTATTGATGATATTTTGATATACTCCAAGAATAGACTTGAACATGAACATCACTTAAGAACTGTCCTGCAAATACTTAGGGAAAGGAAATTGTTTGCTAAACTAAAGAAATGTGAGTTTTGGTTGGATGAAGTTGTTTTCTTACGGCATGTGATCAACAAGGAAGGAATTTCAGTGGACCCACAGAAAATAGAAGCGATTGTGACTTGGCCCACATCGACGAATGTAACAGAGGTCCGCAGTTTCATGGGCTTGGCTGGGTACTACAGGAGGTTTGTGAAAGACTTTTCAAAATTAGCAGTGCCTCTTACCCAATTGACACGAAAAGGGTAACCGTTTGAATGGAATGACAAAAGAGAAGCTGTCTTTCATGAATTGAAAATAAGATTGACCACTGCACCAATTTTGACACTACCTTCAGGTACGGAAAATTTTGTAATTTTCAGTGATGTGTCTTATAAAGGTTTGGGTTGTGTGTTAATGCAGAACGGAAAGGTTATTGCTTATGCCTCCCGATAGTTGAGGCCACATGAGAAGAATTATCCAACACATGACCTGGAATTGGCCTCAGTTGTTTTTGCTTTGAAAATCTAGCGGCATTATCTGTATGGAGCAAAGTGTGAAGTCTACACAGATCACAAAAGTCTAAAATACTTCTTCACACAGAAGGAGTTGAATATGCGACAGAGGAGATGGCTTGAACTGATAAAAGACTACGATCTTGAAATCCAGTACCACCCCGAAAAAGCTAATACAGTTGCTGATGCCTTGAGCAGAAAATCAACGGGGAGTATGGCTTGTTTGCTTACTGAACAGAAAGGGATCTTGCAAGATTTTGAGAAGTCTGAAATTGAGGTGGTAATGTGTGAACAGGGTGGATTGATAGTCGCTATTACGGCCGAGTCGGCAATCATTGATGAAATCAAACAGAAACAGAAAGAGGATGAATTCTTCAAGAAGGCGATAGATGAATTTGAGACAAGTCCGAAAGCAGAGTTTGGCGTTGTAAATGAAGCGTTGAGATTTCGAAACCGAATGTGTGTCCCAGACATTCCGGAACTAAAGAAGAGGGTTTTAGATGAAGCCCACAAATCAGCGTTTGCTATGCATCCGGGTAACAATAAAATGTATCGGGATTTGAAACAGACCTATTGGTGGCCTAAAATGAAGAAAGAGATTGCAGAATATGTGTCCAAATGTCTTCAGTGTCAGCAAGTTAAAGCTGAACATTAGAAACCGGGCGGTCTACTGCAGCCTCTCCCTATTCCTGAATGGAAATGGGAGCATGTGACTATGGATTTTGTTGTTGGCCTACCTCGGACTTCTTGGGGTATGAATTCTATTTAGGTTGTAGTTGATAGACTGACTAAATCTGCACATTTTCTGCCTGCCAAAACTACATTTAATGCTTATAGATTGGCTGCTATTTATGTTGATGAGATCGTCCGTTTACACGGAGTTCCGGTATCTATTGTGTCGGATAGAGATACGAAATTTGTTTCAAGATTGTGGAAGAGTTTGCAGAAAGCTATTGGAACAGAACTAAGGTTCAGTACGGCATTCCATCCACAGACAGATGGGCAATAAGAACGAACAATATAGACTTTGGAAGATATGCTTCGGATGTGTTCTTTGGATTTTCAGGGGAGTGGGGAAGACTATTTGCCACTTGCGGAATTTGCTTATAATAACAGCTTCCACTCCAGCATCGGTATGGCACCATACGAGGCTTTGTATGGTAGAAGGTGTAGATCACCAAATTGTTGGACAGAGGTCGGGGATAGAGCTTTACTTGGGCCTGAAATTGTGCAAGATACTTCTGAGAAAATCAAAACTATTCGGCAAAGGCTCAAAACAGCTCAAGATCAACAAAAGAACTATGCAGATGTTCGAAGAAGACCTCTTGAGTATGAGGTCGGTGAACACATGTTTTCCGTGTGTCCCCAATGAAAGGCCAAGTCAGGTTTGGAAAAAAGGGCAAGTTGTCGCCCCATTACATTGGGCCATTTCAGATTCTGGAAAGGCTCGGTCCAGTTGCTTATAGAGTTGCTTTACCACCGGGATTTGAACAAATCCATAATGTGTTTCATGTGTCAATGTTAAGGGGTTACCTCCGAGACCCATTTCATGTGATTGATTATCACCGGGTAGCTATTGATAAAAATGTGGAATACGCCGAATGGCCGGAACGAATCGTTGACCGACAAGTAAAACAACTGAGAAGCAAGTCCATCCCAATGGTGAAAGTTGAATGGAAAGAACACTATGGGACGGATGCCACGTAGGAAAAAGAGGAGGAAATGCGACTACGCTATCCACATTTGTTTCCCAACGAAGGTAAAATAAGTTTGGAGGACCAAACTTCCTAAAGGGGGGAAGACTGTGATATCCATGTTCCGTAATATGTTAATTAGTCCTTAACATGAATGTGATTATGTGTTTAACATGATTTTGTGTGCCATTATGTGAAAATATGTGGTTTTGAATTTCTATCTGTTCACCGTAGGAATATCTGTTTGATTGTCTGTTTTGGAAATTAAATTGAAGGCCCTATCGGCCACCGAAACCGAAATTGGTTGCACCATTGTGATTGACATAATTTTTAGAGCCTACAGTAAAATTCAATTGAAAATTGATTTGGATCAAATTAATTAGATTAAATTAATGAATTAAGTGCCCAATTATTTTATAATAAAATAATGTGTTGAGTGGGGGCTTATAAGGGGCCTTTATACACTCAATTTCTCTCCTTAGCTTTATTGGGCTGATTATAAACTCTGAGAAAAGGAAAGGGGTCGGCTAGAGAGAGGAAGAAGGAGAGTTGGGTGTTTGGCTCAAGTTTGTGAAGAGTGGAAGATTAAACTCTAGATTTGACCATAATTTGGGAAGAGTAAAGCCTCTAGGTAAGTGGATTCATGAATATTAAGTTGTAATTTTGTGAATTCAAATTGGGATAATGGTCAAGAAAATGAATTTAATTGAGCATGATGAAATTGAATTGGTTTTGTTGAATTGAGGGCCAATATGTGCATGCATGTAAGAAATTGTTTTGAATTTGCATGTTTGAGCTTGAAATACATGATTCAGAGAGAGTTTTGGTTAAAACTCATGTTGTAATCACCATTTGTATCATGTAAGTTGAGAATGAGAGTAATACATCACATGGATGTACAATTTATGAGAATAGGAGCTTTGAATGCATAAATGTGTTATGATGGAAATGAGTTTGGTGTCAATTTGGGACATGCATGTGTTTTGATTCATGAAATTGAGCTCCATATTGATGTAATTGGGTGTTTGTATCATGATAGCATAAATATATTTGAAGTTTGAGCTATAATATGCATGAAATGTTGATTGGAATGCTGAATTTGAGCTCAAAGAACAATTCTGGGTTTTCTAGAATTTTGATGTCCGCTCAAGCGGGGAACTTGCCGCTCGAGCGTAAAATATGTGCTCCCAGAACATTTTGCAGACATGGTATCCGCTCGAGCGGGAGAGTTCACGCTCGAGCGGGGAGCCATGTAGAGAGGCCTTCCGCTCGAGCGCCAGAGTGCACGATCGAGCGTAAATTTGACATAGCCAGTACTTTTGCAGGCCTCTTGGGTCCACTCGAGCGGGGAAGTCCACGCTCGAGCGAGGACCTTGTTTTCTGAAATTTTGTTTATGCGTTCTGTGTTTCGTTTTCCGTCCTCTTTCACTTGTAAGCACTCTTAGGCATGCATTGAGCATTGTAAATGAGTTAAAAATGAAGCCTAAAGAGGAATATGTGAATTAAGGAACGAATTGAATCGTTTGTGACCCGTATGTGCTATGTGATGTGTAGGGTCAAGCTCCAAGGCAAACCAA
Source organism: Camellia granthamiana (assembly GCA_036172215.1). Classification (NCBI taxonomy): domain Eukaryota; kingdom Viridiplantae; phylum Streptophyta; class Magnoliopsida; order Ericales; family Theaceae; genus Camellia; species Camellia granthamiana. The sequence goes on along the minus strand of CM069909.1, from coordinate 37,062,380 downwards.
CTAACCGATCACTGTAAGTAATATCGATATTTTGAAGCTTGTCATTTGTCCAACTGCTTATTTCCTTATAAGCCTTATAAGTTTGCTAGTTTGAATTATGGACAAATGTTTGATGTGAATAGCTGAATGGGCCAGAGGCCCGTTTGACACGAATGAATGGGCCAGAGGCCAGTTTGACACGAATGAATAGGCCGGAGGCCAGTTTGACATGAATGAATGGGCTAGAGGCCAGTTTGACATGAATGAATGGGCCAGAGGCCAGTTTGACATGAACGAATGGGCCAAAGGCCAGTCTGACATGAATGAAAGTTTGAATGGGCCAAAGGCCAGTTTGACATGAAAATCTGAATGGGCCAAAGGCTAGTTTGACAAATGGAAGATAAATGGGCCAAAGGCCAGTATGTTGGAACCATAGTCACTTGACTTAAATTGTGTATATATGTATGTGTTAAATAGAAATATGAATTGGGCCCAAGGCCGTTTGAAGCATGTTGTTCTACGTATCGTTTGTATAACTCTTTTATTTGATATTATTCACTGGGCCATCGCTCATGCTCATTCATGTGTTTGTAGGTGAGCCAAGAGAAGTCCAAACCCAGCCTCAGTGAAGTATGTGTGGAACAACAAAGGTTTTGGAGAGTCAGCCCTTGCGTCTCACACACGAGACTCGTCTTCGCCTTTTTGTCATTTTGTTTTATGTTGTCATGTTGGCGAAGTCTTTGAACATGTCTGTATATAGTCTTCATGGGTTGACTTACTTTTGGATGATCCTGTATGTACAAAACTTTGTGTAGTACATATTTCGTTGTGAGTTATTAATATACATATGCATAGTTGTTATGATGTGCTATGTAAGCACAGCTCTATGGACAAAGTTTTAAATTGCTTCTGTTTGGCCTCCATTAACTCTGTTAAAATACGTTTGGTTTGGTTTGAGGCCGTAGGTAATCTCATGATTACGTTTGGTTTGGTTTGAGGCCGTAGGTAATCTCATGATTACTGGCCGGTTATGTCCTTAACCCACGGAGGCGGGTTCGGGTCATGACATCCCCGATCTCCTTTGCGGATTTTACGTTAGTCACCCCTCAAATCTCCTCTATTCTGTGCCCCAGTAAGCCATTTCCCAGTTCTTTTAATGGCTCAGAATCTCCCAGATATTGCAAAAATGATCGCCAACCTTTGGCAGTCTATGGTTTCTATTAACCATACACACTACAAGAAATAACACATTCAGGGACTAATTTTTCCGACTAAACTAAATTTAGTCTCCAAAGGTATACACATTAGCTACTAAAAATTTGTTTGTTGCCAATGGTAGACACGTTAGCTACTAAACAATATTTAGTTGCCAAAGGTACATGCATTAGCTACTAAAACTGTTTGGTCTGTAAAAGTCCACTATTTTGCTACTAAAAATACATTTAGTCGGTATTGTCCTTACTTTTGGCGACTAATTACGTGTTAGTCGTTAAAAATATGATTTTGGGCGACTAAAAATGATGTTGGTCGCTAATTGCACAGTCTTTAGATATTATTAATTCATTTTTGGCTACTAAAGTGTTTTAGTCGTGTAAAATAAGGTTTTGGGCGAGTATTTTTATTTTGGTCACTAAATCTGAAATCTTTATTGACTATAATTCAGTAGCCAAATGTGGCAAAAAATTGTGGAGGGAATATTAAAAACATTAACGACCAAATTTGAATTTTAGTCGGGAATAAATTGGTAAAAAGTTTTATTTTTATTACAATATTGAAGTCCATTTCCCTCCCTCTCTCACTCCCGCCTCTGTCACTGCTCTGTCTCCATCGCCATCACCGCAGGGCTTGCTGGATCATCACTCTGTCTCCCTCCCAGGTATGTCCTCTATTTCGCCTCTATCTCTCTGTATCTCCCTCTCGATTTCTGTCTTCTCCTCACAGAGGCCTCTCGGTTTCCCTCTTTCTCTCTCTCACTGTTTACACACACACATACATGCATATAGATATATACATATATACACACACACAAATCATATATACACAACCTTGATCCCATATATAATCGATTATACACTAGTACATCCATGCCTCTGCCCTCTTCTCTATAGCTTTGTCTCCATCGCCATCATCGCAAGGGTTACTGGATCATCGCTTTGTCTCCCTCCCAGGTATGTCCTTTATTTCGCATCTGTCTTTCCCTCTCGATTTCTCTGTCTCCTTCTCACTGTCTCCCTCACTCTTTCTCTGTCTCTGTTTACACACACACACATACATATATATATATATACACAGAAATCATATAGGAAATACTGAAAATTAGGGCATTGTTATTTAAATGTGATTGAAATTAAAAATTAGGGCAATCCTTGGGCTGAGATGTTGAAATTAGAACTGAACTAATAGTAATTTTTTTCTTTTCTGGACTATGCTCAGAAATCCAAAGAGCCCTCCAGTTTGGATTAAGAATGATGTATAATGGATTTTATTGTAGGACTTGCCATATCTATTTGAGTGTCAATCCTTAGAATTTGAGGCTGCCAACAACTATAATGCTCTGCCATTTAAAGCCTCCAGTTTCATAATTTGTTAAATTCATTGAATTTTTCTACTTTTCTTATGCATGCATACATAATGTCAGTTTCATTTTTCATTTATTGAAATTCCATTTTATAACACATTACTAATGTTAGCAAACAGTTCATTGACATATAATTCCTCTCTCTCGACAAACATGTATGTGGATATACCTAGCTGTTCGATCCATAATCTAAACCTTTTCTTATAAAAATCTAAAACATAAAAAAATTCTCTAGATTGGAGTGCTATATGACTTATATTACAGAAGCATGATGGGCATGGCAGTTGACCCATGCGATGGGCTTGGTTCGAAGTAAGGTCCAACGAAAAAGTTTAAGATTATTGCAGGCTAATAATGATATTTTACACTGGTGCAAGTTGCTCTTTTTCTCTCTCTCTCTCCCTCTCCCAGCTGCTAGTTATACAACTTTTTCACGATGTTGGTGCCTTTTCTATTGGAACTTAGAGGAGATTAGGATACATCGAATTTCATGTTCAGATTTAAGTTGGCAATATGTCTGAGGAGAATTTTTTTGACTTTGGTGGATGGATGTAGGCAGCAGCCCCTTCCCTTGCCTGCATGTGCATAGACATTTCATGGGTTTCTAATCCATACTTGTTTTGCTATTTCTCTTACTTTTATGTGAATTTTGAGTCCATTTCTTGATGGGTTTTGCATTTTCTGCCATTTTAATGAGAATTTGAGTTTAAATTCCCTTCATTTTCTGTGGAGATGTTAATTTGTTTTTCATATATTAATTGAAGTGTGGTAACTGATCGGTTTGCTTGTAACTAATGTGGATGTGGATGTGGATGTGGATGTGGATGTGGCTAGAGGAGATTGAGTATATCTATATTGCATTTTTAGCTTCTGTATTTGGATATTGTTTCTGATTCAATTTTAGCTAAATGGGTGAAATCTTGTGTTGATTATGATGTAGCTCAATCTTATAGTCCATTGGCCTCTGTTGATCATAAAACATTATCGAAAATTCATATATAATGTGAGTATTTTTATTAAATTAGCTAAGGAAATGCTATTTCATTTTTGGTAGGAAACATTTTCTTGTACAAACCAGCTTAGCAATTCCAGTTCTAGCAGCAATAATTCCATCAGTAACTGCAGAGCACTCTTCACAACTGCAAGTAACTTTTCTCTCTCTCTCTCTCTCTCTCTCTCTCTCTCTATGTGGAAATTGTTTGCAATCTCTCATTTACTCAGATTTTATTCTTTGAGTAGCAACGAAAGGACATCAATGAACTTCTTGCAACATAACTATGACTAGACTGTATTCAGCATAAGTCGTATAGGAACCTTTGTTGATTTGATCATCTCCATCATAGAACAAGTAGCAATAAGTTGACAGTATATTAAGTTCTCAATAGATCGTAATTATTTTTGAGTGTTACTTCTTAGTTTGATTCTAAATGTTGAATTAAATATAAACTATAAGGACCATAAGGTATTGAAAAGAAGAATAATAACATTCAATTTTATACGTATTTGGACAAAACATTTGCTGCTTTAAGTTTTGGATTACTTTCTTTTTTTGTTTCACTTGGTTGAGAAAAGACCATACTTTGAACATTTTGCTTGTTTGAAATTTGAAACCATGTCTGTGTTGTTACCTTGTGTTTAACAAATTGAATTTAGCTTCTGTGTGACAATTTCTTTCCTACTTATTGACAGTTTGGAGTCTATTTATCTGGTCAGCTTTAAATAAGCATGACACGAACATAACGAGCATGTGATGGTGTTATATATGCTGATACACACACTTATCTTTTATTATGTATTAAAGGATGTATATGTATATATGTAAAGCACGGACTAAATTATATTTATTTCTTTATTCATTCAATAGTTTTACTGGAATATTTATCTATGTAATGATTGTGAATGCTCAAATTAAGTTAGATGTTTATATGCTTAATGTATTCTAATTATATGAGAAGATCATCAAAGCCCCGACATTGGCTATATAGACAATTTTGGAGTTAGAGGCTTATATGCCTACTGTATTCTAATGATATGACAAAATTATTAGACTCCCGACATTGGCAATAGACGATTTTTTATTTCTTTTTTTCTTTTTTCTGAGTGTTGGCCATGGATGGATATATATATATATATATTGGTACTTATAAGAACTTCATACATATGTTAACTTAGGTGTTAGGGAAAGACAGGCCCCTCATGGTACAAATTGTTTCATTTGGTCCCACCCTAAAAGAGATTTATGTGATAAGCCAAATAGTGAATGAAAAACCAAGATAAATGTGGATATGACAAGCCAAATATTGGTACAATTTTTTTTTTTGCAAATGGTTTTGGACATACAAATATGGATATGATTTTTTTTGACAAGTACGGGAGGGCATTATTTTTATACCTCTATCTGTATATATAGTGGTTCGTACAAATTACTTTTTTAGTGTGGTAAATATCAGCTAATTTGGCATGGTAGAAATTAGCATAGCACGTGGTACAAAATAGTTTTGGGGTAGTACAGATTAAATTTTTGTTGTGGTACATATGTCCTTTTTGTTAATTAATTTGGTTATTCATGTATTATGTATGGAATTAAATTATTGACGTTGGATTAAACTTGGTTCGTATGGAATTTGTATTATATATAGAATTAGACGTTCAATATTAATTTTTTGGATGGTTGGAAGTGAAATGTGTGCACGTTGTTGAATGGTTGATAATATATTTAGCGTTGATGGATTATATTGTTTATACATGGTATTTGGCCACCAAATATTTTGGTAGCCAAATACATAATCAAATGTTTTGGCGACTAATAATTTAGTAGCAAAAACATAACCAAATAAGTTTTTGCGACCAAATAGCTAGTAGCTAAAACAATTGAGAATAAGAGAAAGAAACTATTGCCCACTAAATTTTTTAGTCACGGAATAAAACGACATCATTTGGCGACTAAAACATTTGGTGGCAAAAAATAATGAAGTGAAACTTAAGAGGTTTTTGGCTACGATCAATTGTAGTCGGCAAAAGTCACAACGACAAATTCCATGGTCGCTAAAAATATGTATTCAATTGGCGACTAAAATATTTAGTCTCTACTAGTTGGAAAAAATTTTACGATAGAACTTTCAGTGACTAAAAATTTAGTCGCCGAAATGTCACCTTTGTCGACTAACTAAGGCTTCGTAGCCAAATGTTAACTTTCGGTGACCAATTCTTCAGTAGCAAAAAGGAACACCTTCCCCGACCAAACGAATGTTAGTAGCCAAAAGTCACTTTCGGCGACTAAAGGTTTTAGTCGCGAAACGATAGCATTTGCGAACTAAAACAAATTTAGTAGGCAAATGTTTCACTTTCGGCGACCAAAAAAAGTTTAGTCACCAATACTATAGCCAACAAGGTATAGGCGACGAACTTGGCGACAGAACTTTGTAGTCGCTAAATCGTTTCAGCGACCAAATATCGAACTTTTGGCGATCAATATTTTAGTAGCCAAAAATGTCATTTCTTGTAGTGTCCAGTAGTTGCTTAGGGTGATACCATTGCTAGAATGGAACAAACAGCCGAAGCAACTGCTGCCTATCCATAGCTAATTAACCATCCAGGTCCGGACCTACCTTTACCCATTGAGAATTTCCCAGGTTTTGGCCAACTAGAAGAACTGGCCCAGGCTATTGTTGCTAGAGCCCCGGTATATCTAGTTGATGGACTCTTTTCCCTTGACATTACTGAGTTTGATCTAGCCATGCTGAAGTGGCCAAGTTAGAGAAATTGCTCAAAAAATCCCAAGGGATCAATTCCATTCTTGATATAGAGGATGGATACCTGAAGGCAGCTACCAAATTACCGAAAAGATTCAGGATGCCACCTATTAACCGGTTTGATAGATCAAGGGACCCTATGGTACATATCTGTTTATTCTCAGATGTTTTGAAACCTATGGGTCTAACCCGCCCCCAGAAATTGTCTCTATTCGAAAGGACTTTGTCGGGAATTGCTATAACTTGGTATACTAAATTAGAGGATAAGGTGAAGCGAAATTGGAAGGAATTGGCTAAGACATTCATTGTTCAATACTCCTGTAACACACAGATTGAGGTGACCACCCGGGATTTGGAAACCACACATCAAGAGCCAAATGAAAGCTTTGTTGAATTCATAGCAAGATGGAAAACAAAGGCAGCCATGATGACCAACAAGCCCTCAGAGAAGGATCAGATTCAGATAGTGCTAAGGAACCTTCATGGCAAGATGTTACAAAAGATTATAGTTCTCCTACTTTTCACCTTCAAAGATCTACATGAGATAGAAGTTTAGATTGAGGATGCTATGAAACAAGGGATCATCGTAGATGAGAAAGAACCTGTAAGAAAGACTTTTGTTTGTGGTTCCAATGTTATTAGTAATAATAACACAGCCATGAAACCTTTGGAAGTTAGTACTGTCACCACCTTCATAAAAATAGCCAATCCATTCGCTAATAGCACCCCACAGTTTTACAATCGGAATCGTTTCTCGAACCGTGATTTTCACCCACTCTATATGACTCAAACCTGAGCCCTAAAAACATTGGTGGAAAAAGGCCATATCAAACTACCCGATCCTCAGCCTCTTCTTGACCTGCTTCCATCTAGGAATGATGCATCCAAGTATTGTGTTTTTCACCAACAACAAGGCCATGAAACCGACCATTGCATTCATCTCTGCCATCAGATCAAGGACCTCATAGGTCGCAAAATTACAGCTCTCCCACAAGCCCTACCACAAAGGCCAAATGTCACTACTAACCCTTTGCCTATCCATGATCGAGTTCCACCACCTCCATGTCTTAACCTTATCCATACACTATCCCCTGCCTTTGACCCTAGTATATACATCACTCATTCCTACTTACCTAAACCTAAAGTCCACATTCCGGAAAGTATCAATCTGTGCATGATGGATGCAACTCAACCTTGGTTGGAACCCAAAGATTATATGGTGGCAATAGAGGCGCCAGTGATAGAAATTAGGGATTTTTCAAGATATAACCCTAACAGATATATTGTACCGATTGATCATCCAAAACCAAAGGTTGCTTTACCTGATGCATTCTCTATTAATGTCATCAGGGAAGATGTATTCAAATAAGGGCTGGATGACTTGGCTGATCTGGAAAAAGACTTGGACAATTTCTATTTCTTCGGAGGATGGGGCTCGGGAGATGTACAAATTGAATGGTAGAACTTGAACAATTTGGCCAGTGTCTACAAATGGACAAGTAGTGAGGAAGATTCGAAAGTATAAGGAAGTAATGATGAAATAAGGGAAATAGCACAAACCACTAAAAAAGCAAAAGGGAAGGAAAAGCAAAGTGAAAGCAGTAAAACTAGAGAAAGCAATAAGCTAGAAGAGCCTAAAATGGAGGAGACTGGAAAAGAAATACTAAGATGAGAAGTTAAAAGGGTAGTCCCCAAATCTAAGAACACTGGGCCGACTGGTCCCACAGGTGAAGAAGAAAAACAAAAAGCTAGCCGAGCATGGGCAAATTTAAGAAGGAGGGAGATCTTTGCAGAAATCTTGTCAACATCACCTTACCAGCCAAAAGGAGATGATTGCAATGCAGGGATGATACATGTTGAGCTGGATGATTGCCTATCTACAAATGAAGGGAAATTGTGGGAAGAAAATGATCTACATTTCGCTCACACTGATAAAGTAGGGAAACAATGCACTAGAGGATACCTGGTTTTCTGAAGAGATTGATCATCTAACTAGGAGTGGGCATTTCTTTAAGCCCTCACACCTAGATCAAGGCGAGCCGTCAGAAAAGGCTGAGGAGAAAGAGAAAGAAAAGGAAAAGGAAGAAAGGAAGATCTGGTCCTTAAGCAGTTAAAGAAGATCTAAGCTAACATCTCAATCTAGGGATTGCTTGTGGCGTCACAAGAACATCGACAAGCCATGCTTACAACATTAAGTAAAGCCAAGTTGTCCATTGATACTACACTAGACCAGTTAGTGTCATTGATCACGCCAACTAGGTTCATTCCATCTATGACTTTCTCAAATAAAGTGCTCCATCCAGAAGCATCAGAGCATAACAAGCCCTTATATGTGTCGTTGGAATGCTGGAAAAAGTAGGTCCCTGTGGTTCTAATTGACACTAAGTTAGCATAAATGTGTGTCCTTCGTGCACTGCTTACGCGATAGGGTTGAAGCCGATAGACGTTGTACTAACAAATTAGCTGATCCGAGCGTATGACAACATTAGCCAAGAGGTTATAGGCATCGTTAAAATACAAATTCTGGTGGGACCATCTGAGCATGAAACTGAGTTCCACGTCACAGATATGCCAGCGACTTTTAATTTACTATTGGGTAAGCCTTGGTTACATCAAATAAAAGTTGTCTCCTCCACAATGCATCAACTGGTCAAATACCCACATGCTACGGGGATCGCCACTATCTTTGGAAATTCATCCATCCAACTATCATCCACCCGAGGTTATAACCCCAGTATTGGATATAGATCATGGGGAAGAAGATGTTTTTCTTTCTGGATTCACTTTAGTTGAAGTTCAGATAGTCTAAACTATCATGGCAGATGAAGATGAGATGTACCTAAGTGCTTAGTCCATCTACTTCATGAGTAAGTTAGGACATATCCTCGGGATGAGACTTGGAAGAAGTGGAAGGAAAGCTATTGCTACAGTAGAAGGAGTTACCCATAATCCGCATTCCTTTGGGTTAGGGTACAAACCCATGAAAGATGATTGGAATAAGAAAGGAGATGAGGTAAGAGAAAGGGTTAAAGCTAAGAGAGCCGACAAGCAATATGAATTGACGCACAAATCAATATGGGGAACCTTGAATGGTCGTTTTGTCAAAGAAGGAGATGATTTCCCCTTTTGTGATTTTCCTAAACCATAGGTGAACCCCGAGACAAAGGAATGTCTCCCTAGATTTGAGGTTTTCTTAAACCACCACCTGTTTGAAAATGAGGATGAGAAAGCAGACTTTGGAAGTGGAATGGACCGAGACAGAAGCAACTGTCTGGGAAAAATGAAAGGAGATAAAGTGGAGTTGACACTGGCTGATTGTGAAGCTGGCACTGAGTTACAGGGTTTTAATGATGTCGGTATTTTTGTAATCGAGGAAGGATCATTCGCGGATTGCAGTGATCTTATATTGGATGCATCTAAGGCACCTCGTTTGACTAGGCAACTCGAGAAGAGTTATATCGTGAAGTCTAAATCTGATAGTGAGTCTGACTCTGATTCCTCCGAGCCTGTAGAGTCAAAGTCAGACTCGATTCCTTCTAATAGTTCTGAGTTGAGTTATTCTGAGGTTGATGACCCAGATGCCACTATTTTGTCTCAGTCATCTTTTTCATTTTCTTTTGAGTCCACTATATCTGCTGAGTCAGACTTAATGAATGAAAATCATGTGGATTGTGCTTACTTTTTTGTGCCCTTAATTTATTGCCTTGACTGAGATTTTCAAAATTTTAATGAAAATGAAAAGGAAGAAATTCCTTAAGTTTTGAAAATTTTGATTAATTGGCAGAAGGAGAGGCATGCAAAACCTTTGATGGATGAGTTTTTCTGATTAATGTGGGCACTGAGGAGGATCCTTGCTTGGTCCAGATTGGTTCCACGCTATCTTCAGAGAAATACGAGCAATTAGTCGCTTTGTTAAAAGAATTTAAAGATGTTTTTGTATGATCCTATGAAGACATGACTGGAATTAATCCCGAGATTGTCCAGCATAGGATCCCGCTTGATCCCCAAGCCAAACTTGTCAAGCAAAAACTCCACAGAATTTAGCCAGATTGAAGATTAAGGAGGAGGTTACTAAGTAGATCAATGCAGGGTTTTTTATTGTGTTCAAATATTTGGCGTAGTTAGAAAATATCATACCAGTTCCAAAGAAGGATGGCAAAATTCGAGCTTGTGTTGATTTTAGAGATTTAAGTAAGGCTAGCCCCCAAGATTTTTCTCACTATTGCACATTGATGAATTGGTAAACTTCACTACAGGTCATATCTTGCTTTCATTCATGGATGGATTTTTAGGGTATAATTAGATCTCCATGGCGCCTAAGGACAGAGAAAAGATGGCATTCACCACTCAATGGGGGACTTACTACTATCGGGTTATGCTATTTGGGTTGAAAAATGTTAGAGCCACTTACCAAAGAGCAGCAACCACTATATTGCATGACATGATTCATAAGGAGGTTGAAGTGTACGTGGATGATATGATTGTCAAGTCCAAGGAACAAGAAGGTCATTATAAAGCATTGAGAAGGTTCTTTGAAAGAATTCGAGAGTACAAGTTAAGGCTGAACTTGAAAAATGTACTTTCGGGGTGACTGCAGGGAAGATGTTGGGGTTCCTAATCACGCAACGTGGAATTGAGGTTAACCCATCTAAAATCAAGACCATCTTAGAAATGCCCCACCAATGACTAAAAATGACGCGTGAGGCTTTCTAGGGAAAGTGCAATTCATAAGCAGGTTTATTTCTAAATTAGCCTCCACTTGTGAACCACTATTTGGCTTGCTGACGAAAGGGAAGAAGTTCCAATGGGATGACTGATGCAATTATGCTTTTGAGCAAATCAAAAAATATTTACAGAATTTGCCTGTGCTGTCACCTCCTGAGCTAACCTGTCAGTAATTAAGTCTACTATAGGCTACATGTTAGCGCCAGAATCAGAAGAGAATGTAGAGAAGGCCATATACTATTGAGCAAGAAGATGTTGGAATACGAAATCCGTTACACCCCTCTGGAAAAAGCCTGTCTAGCCTTAGTATGGGCCACCAAAAAGTTGAGGCACTACTTGTTAGTGCACTTCATAATCTTGGTTTCAAGGTTAGATCTCATCAAATATCTTTTTAAGAAACCAGAGCTTATAAGTAGGTTAGCTCGATGTTGTTTTTACTTTTTAAGTGCAATTTTCGGTATGTTATCACAAGTCTATCAAAAGGAGAGTCGTAGCAGAGTTCTTGGCAAATCACCTGATCAATGGAGGAAGAGGACGAGAGTACGAATTCCCAAATGAGGAGATTCTGTAGTTAGAAGAAGATACTTGAAAGTTGTATTTTGACAGAGCTGCCAATCAGTACGAATATGGGATAAGAGTGTTGCTCATAGCACCTAACGACTCCCACGTGCCTCTAGCCTTCAAACTTCAGTTTAGAGTATCCAACAATCAGGCAGAGCACGAGGCATGCATAGCTGGACTAGAAGCTACTCTGGAACTAGGGGCAATAAAATTGGATGTGATTGGAGATTCAAACCTGGTTGTGTCCCAAGCCAATGGAGATTGGAAAGTGAAGGAAGAGAAGATGAAAGTCTATCATCAGACTCTAGATATGTTGATCCCGAGGGTCAAACAATTGACGTTTACACACTTGGTAAAGGAGAACAATAGATTCGTTGATGCTTTGACAACCTTTGCTTCAATGGTAGAGATACCGATTAGGGTAAGGATGCATCCAATTATCATAGAGTAGAGGTACACACCAACATATGAGATGATTGTTGTGACAAAAGAAACCCAAGATGGGGGTCATTGGTACTTTGACATTTGGAACTTTCTAGAAAAAGAAGTATATCCACAAGGGGAAAATGCTAAGGACAAAAGGGGGATACGATTTCTGGCTACTCAATTCATCATCTGTGGAGATAAGTTATATAGAAGGGGTTATCTAGGAATGCATAAGTTGTGTGTACAGGAAGACAAAGCAAAGCGCACCATGGAAATTGTCTATGGAGGAGAATGTGGGGCTCATATGAATGGTATAATGCTAGCAAGAAAAATCCTCAAACAATGATATTATTGGTTGACTATGGAGAATGATTGTGTCAGTTTTGTCCGGTGATGCCATAAGTGTCAGATTTACACCAATCACATGAACATCCAGCTATCAAACTTGTACAGCATGACTTTGCTTGGCCTTTTTCAGTCTGGGGAATTGACATCATTGGGGCAATAACACCAAAAAGGTCGAATGGACACAAGTTTATCCTGGTAGCAATCGATTACTTTACCAAGTAAGTAGAAGCATAGTCGTACTCAGTGTTGAAGGTGTCGCACGTGGCCAAGTTTATCAGGAACAACATCATCTGTAGGTATGGGGTTCCAAAAGAGATCATATCGGACAATGGTTCGCACTTCAAGGGAGAAGTAATCGAACTGCTCAAGAAATACAATGTGGTATCTCATAAGTCATCAACCTATAGGCCATAAACCAATGAAGTCGTTGAAGCCACAAACAAAAATGTCAAGAACATCTTACTAAAGATGGTGGAAACATATAAGGATAGGTCGAATAAGCTACCCTTTACGTTGTGGGGTTACAGGATCTCGATCTAGACATTTACTAGGGCAACCCCTTATTCTCTGGTCTATGGGATGGAGGCAGTGCCCCCGGTTAAGGTAGAGGTACCTTCACTAAGGATTATGGCTGAATGTTAGATAGCAGAGGCTGATTGGCAATAAAATCGCTTTGAAGAGCTAATGTTATTTGATAAGAGAAGGCTGAAAGCGCTATACCATGTATAGGGGTATCAACACAGGATTGGTCGAGCATTCAACAAGAAAGTCAAGTCTAGGAATCTGAATAAGGGAGATCTAGTGTTGAAGGACAACCGAGCTCCAATTTATGATCCTAGAGGCAAGTTCAAGCCCAATTGGACAGGTCCTTACATCAAGTCAATTTGGTCAGGAGGAGCGGTAATTCTGATGGATTTGAATGGATTAGAGTTTTCACAATCGATCAATATGGACAAGTTAAAGAAGTACTATACCTAAGAGGCTCGTTGGGCTGAAAACCCAAAAGGGCAACCTAGGCAAAGTTGGAGCAATGAAAAGGAAAATAAATAAAGTGGAGCTTGCAAGGTTAAAAATCCGAAAGAGCGATTTTGGTAAAAATTATAGCACAAAATGAGAGAGTAAATGCTCGAGTGAACCCTAACCGTGAACTACATAAGGCCTGATTCCCATTCCTAGGATACATAGGTAACTTCATTTTGAAGTTTGGCTCCAACCGTTTTCAACTTGGTTGTCTTGTCCATGATTGATCGATTCACTTTTACTCTGATTCAAATCCGGTTATCTAGGCCTATTTTTCTGTGGTAAACGGGGTTGCAAGGTAGAACCGATTTGTAACACAATGGTGGAAGAGGTGCAAAGAGTCTAGTCCAGAGAATTCATTTAAGGCTGTGCAGTTTCAAAGGTTGATTTCAGGTAGGTTAAGTAGTGGTTGTTTGCGAAAATGTGTTTGGTTTTGTTTTGACTGAAAACATCGGTGGGAGCCGAGAGCTCTCTCATCCTCCAGGCAGTTGCATATCAAGGAAATTGTCTAGCCCATAGTGGAAATGAAGCTGGATGTTTAATGCCATCAGCAAGGCGGGTCTGATCATGATTACACTGTCGCTGGAATCGAAAAATGAAGTAGAAGACATAGTGTGTCAGGCCGATTAATTGCACACCCAGTTGACGGAACATATTGTATGTCATTGGAGACAAGTCTAGCCAGGGACAACGCCAAGCAATGTCCACTGTAGCCCTGTTGCACATCCACTTGTATCATAATTTCTCTGAAGGAAAATCCACTATTCGGGCCCGGAAAGGGTAGTTCCTAGCTGAGTATTGAGCACAAGGGTCTACTACTTTCAGTTTATCCATCAACCATACTTGGGGAGAGATGAAAAACAATTGAGATTAAAAAATAGAGAGATGAACGTTGAGCGAAAAAAGTGAGAAAGGGGTTGTGAGTGGAAAAAAAAGTCAAGTGAAGAGGGTCAGAGTGATGTGAGAAATCTAAAGTAAGAAAGGGTGGGAAACAGTACCTAAAGAAGTAGTGGACTCCCTAGTCTCTTATCTATAGAATACATCCAAACCCATCAAAGTCTCGGCTAATGCTAAGCCTATGCAACTTTAACCCTCCCATAGTCGTTGGACCACCTCGATAACTTTGATGCTCGTCCTATTACCACCAGGGGCAAGCAAGAAGTGTTAAAGTAGACATATGCAAAGTGCATGTTAACGACGCCCTTGCTAAATAGGATCACTCCTATCTCCAACAATGGAAAATAGGAGAATCAATCTGAACACGTCCAAACCCTCATTCTGAGCCGGGATCGAGCCTTGTTTAGAGATAGACCACACATCTAGGCTAAGGTGTGAATGTGGCCAAAATTGGGCTAACACGTGATTTCTTCATCCTAGGAAAACTGTATTAATGCTTGGAATTCTTCAATAGTCAGGCAGAGCTCCTGTATGCCAAAGTGGAATACATAGGTAATTGGGTCCCAGCAACAAACCTCCTTCTGAAGGAAAGAAATACGGAGTGAAGTGCGACTTAGAGGAAAAAGGGCATTTAGGCTGAATCCCATGAAATTCACTTTATCGGCGTCATCCAAAAAGGCCATCCAATCTTAAAGCCTAGTCATGGTAGGAACCTTCATTTGCAGAAGAAACTCTTTAGTTTTCTATTACTGAGCGAAGGAGCAGTCGCGAGCCATCTTTTAAAGAGATAAGGTTACATGAGTGCTTGACAACTATATTCCACTGTCTGGCCAAAACCTTCGATCGGCCTGCCAGGATTGGTTTGGCTAGCCAAAGTTTTGACCGTCCGACCTCTAGAATTATAGAAATAGTGTAGTTTTGCAATTTAGTCTATAGATTTTGTTTCAGGTCATGTTTTGAATCTTTTCCATCGCAGTAGGTGTAAATAGGTATGTGTAGGTTGTTTTTGCTATGTTATATCTTTATCGAGTTGTACTTTGTGTTTTGGTTAGTCATAGGCTCAATATCAGATTCAGTACACATCCAAGTACAACCGTTCTCAATTTCAAAATCAAAATCAAACTCTTATGTGCTCGAGTACAATGCCATGCATGCTTAAGCATCGGAGATGGTCCAAAAACAAAAGTGTTTCTTTTATTACTTCCCAATCAAAAGTTTTAACAAAACCAATCTAAAGCTATACATGATGTTTTAAACTACAAAGTAAAAATAAATGTACAAAAGAGAAAGAAATGCAAGAAGAAAAATCAAAATTGGCTCGCCTTTTTCGTCATCTTCACCGGCGGCGCCCCAACATCGTCCTGTCACCACCACTATCCTTAGCCACAACGATTGCCTCACTCTCGGCCTCAACAACTATCTCGCCACTAGTCTCACCTCCACCATCTCCATTAGGGCCACTACCACTCTCACTGCCACTGGCATCGTCTCCGGAGCTATCACCAAAACCACTACCAATCCTGATGTCCTCCTCATCCTCATCATCATCACTAGCATCACTGCCCTCCGACTGCTTAATATCAATACTGGCATCTCCCTCGTTATCCTCAGAGGTCTCATCGATGGCAAGGTCATCTTCTCGAGAAGTAGTGGAAGTTCTCTTCAAATAAGAAGAGCTCTTTACTACTAGTCGCCTTTGCATCTACCTCTTCCAGGGGCACCCCTACCACGACCTCTATCAACACCTCTCCCTCAAGCTAAAGGATGACCCACTCCTCTCCAGACTACTGGAGGAGACATCACCGGTACCACAGCAAGCTGAAATGAAGGATTGGAAATAAATAGAATATTAGATAAAAAAAGGATGCAAAGATAAAGACAATCTATCAGAGTGTTTCAAAATAGAAGTATGAAGACAGACAGTGTAGAGTAAGTTAAAATAGGATACTTGAATACTAGCTATGGCAAGAGCATGCTCCCTCCTCCGCACCATGTGAACCAGCGACTCGATCACTTCCAGACATCGCTCAGTATAAGCTGTGGGAGGCTATAAGTAGAAAAAGGAAATATGAGTAAAGTAGAGTAAAACAGTGTGGAGCAAAGCAAAGTAGAGCAGAATGAAACAGAATAAGGACATTTGAGAAAGTTGTGGAAAGAACAAGATATACATGTCACATCTCCAGAGCAAGGGTGAGTATTCGATCCTCGAGAAGCTCTAGAGGGACCTCTCTAAGAGCGCTACTCGGCCTTATGTATGTAATTAGAAAAGGAAGTGCGGAAAAGCTAGTGGTAGGATCGATAGGAGGAACAACAATACCTCTAGGGGCAGTAGCTTCAGCAGGAACAGAGGCAGCAACTGCAACATCTCCCAATACTCGGGCCATGTTAGGAGTAATGAGAGGCATGATATGGGATTGCAATCCATCCAACATGGCCTCGAGCTCCACCATGTCCGTAATCAGATTAGCAGTCCTCATGCGAGCAGGTAATGGAGATGGAATATCCAGAACACCGTGATCTAGAGTCTGGAGAAGAAAGTGCTCCCCCAAGTACCAGGCTTTGCTGAATGTCTCCTCAAAGAGTATCCTCACTCAGGAGGCTACCCATGATGCAACATATCGCTCCCTCTCAACCTGGGCATGGCCACCCAAGGATGCTAGTCTACCTACATGTGTGAAAGAGATGGGTTGCAATTAGAATCACAGATAAGAGAAGCCAAAGATTGAAACGGATTAGTATGGATTATGAGTTCAGAATGGTTACCCGGGCAGAAGTCACGGTGTCGAAGAAATACTGAAAATGGGTGAATCTACGAGACTGATGATCACACGGTTTGAGGGCCTCATCAAAGTATAAAGACTGAGGCACCACCCAGTCAATCTCCCGTACAAGAAATGGGACAAGCTCGGGGAAGTAGGAATATGCTCATATCTACATCAGAAAGAGGGGTAACATTAGATAACAAGAAGAAATAAAGTTACAAATGTACAAACAAAAAAATGTAGTAAAGAAAACTAAAAGAGGGCCGAAGTTACCTCCTATGCACGCCAATACCCCCCGAGTAGTCTTACCTTCCGATGGGAGGAGAAGCTCGTATAACTATACAATGTGGCAAGACTGGCGTCTTTCTAACCGTAATCCCTCATCCATGGAATGTCCACCACCGTGCTCAAAAGTATAATCCAACAGTATTCTCCCTATTTGCAAACAAGGTAGTACTGAGGACATACAGAAGAAATCCGTAAGTGTACTGAGCAGTGGCATTTGGAGTGTCAAGGCGCATGCCGTAGAACCTCTGATGCAGCCAACTGTAACGAATAATCCCAGGGCTGTCCTTCAGGAGTATGGTCTCGAGTAGATAAAGCTGAGATACGTCCCAAGATCCCAGATCTGAGTCAAAAAGGATTGGATCACCCCCTATCGGAAGGCTGGTAATCATGGAGAAGTCATAAGGGGCATCATCATC
This sequence comes from Camellia granthamiana, assembly GCA_036172215.1. Taxonomy (NCBI): domain Eukaryota; kingdom Viridiplantae; phylum Streptophyta; class Magnoliopsida; order Ericales; family Theaceae; genus Camellia; species Camellia granthamiana. The sequence continues at coordinate 37,044,628 of CM069909.1, read as the reverse complement.
TCTCCAGTGGAAAAGAAATGGAAGAAGTTGGTGGTGTCCCACCACCTTCCCATAAGGACCGCAATGGCCTACTAGGCAGCCTACATCTGTGTGATCTGGAACAGAATGTACCAAAATCGACCTGCTCTATGAAGGCCCAAACTCCAGGCGGGAGAACCTGGTACCATCGGCGGGGAAATATGACTGTCCCATAGCCCTTCGCCCGGTGATCGTTGTCCCGTTTCAAGAAAGTTTGATCAATACTATACAAATGCGAACAGATGTGAATAAATGTGAATAAACATGTGGGTTTAGAATAAAGGCTTACCAGTCGGACACCGTGGGACAAATACAAACTGTCGTTCCCGAAGGAGCACGTCTGGGGCAACCCCTGGCTGAAACTCAATAAAAGTGAGCAAGCTACCATGAATAATCTAGTGAACATTAGGCTGGTAGGCAGCCAGATCAAATAGCCTGAGAGGTAAGAGGAGAAGCTCGGGACCAAATGCAGAAGGGAATATGTCCTCCGCTGCAATGTCTAGATTATCCTCTTGGACGCCAATGTCCTCAGCAAGCATGTGTACGTCGGCCTTAAGGGCTAGGGGAGGCGCGGTTGACCTCGAAAAAGATAGGAGGAACATCTCCCTGAGCGATATCAGTGTCCATCGAAAAGAGTAAATATGGGTGAGTTAAAAATGAGGGAGAGGGAGAAAGAAAACTAAAAGACTACCCAAGTGTGACACCCCCCAATTTTGGGCATCATATATTAATATAAATAATTCAACAAGGTTAAGTATTAAGTTCCGATATAATAGTTAAAGGAGTACGTTCCAAAGCTTAATCTTAATACAAATCCAAATGTTTAATTTCTTACACCAATCTCTGGACATTGTTACGTTAATACAAAAAATTTCATCAAAATAGATAAGAATGTGGGCAAGACAGGCCTTAAAGGCCAGGCCAAGATGATTCTAAGTGAACCATTGCCGAACTTTGGCATCTTTGACAAAATCATCCCCGAGGTTTTCTCTTTCTTCTTCACCTGGCATGAAACGCCGTGAGTTGCAAAGCCTAATAGGATACAAGAAACCCAAAAAAAAACTAGCTACTTCTTACAATATGAAAACTTATGCAATAACAACACAGTGGAGTTAATTAACAACATTTAAAAATATACAATCATCACGAAAAAGATAATTAGCGCAGCGAAAACAACATATATATATAGACATGATCCATCATGAATATATTCACAATGCAAATGTCAGGTTATCATAGAGTTCATGACGTAATCTCATTTAATTGTAAACTCGGTGAGCCTACGGTGACTTCCTATGGAGTGCCATTTTACCTAACCATTGACCCTGGCCAGGGACTATTCTGCACTTTCTCTTGATCACGAGGCACTGGATCTAAGGATGCCACGTGCTGAGTTAGATTACTCAGGGCGTATCATCAGTAGTCTGTCTCAAGAGAACTGGTCTTCCAGAGGTACTTCCTCTATGTGAGACCCTCACTGCCACCCTTATCCCAAAACCAAATCCGTGACATCAAAATACGATCTGGGCCAGGTCAAGGCTTCGCAGCTAAATAATCGCATTTCCTTAGAACCAGGGCACACCCTACACCAACAAAACATCGACATGCCTTTTCCTTGTATTCATCCGCATGTGCATAGTCTAAAACCACCCATTTCATTTTCCACATATTATGGTTATATTAGCTCTTGATGAAAATACACATATCATGATTCATTCCAACTGATCAACCATATTTAAGTGCATGCAAGACAAAATACGTAAGAACGAGGGAAATACAAAAAGGTTTTAAGCCATCACTGACTTGATTCCAAATTCTAAACGATTTCCAGTAAACTGTCCCCCCAATTAAAAATATAGAAATGATAGTAAAATGATATTTAAAAATTTGATTTTTGGTGGAGTTATAGATTATTAAGTTGGGAACATTTTTGAAGAGGGCTCGAAGTCATTTGGCCACTGGAAGATGTCCAAATAAATTAGAAACTGTAGGTAGCTCCAGATTTGTCGCGTTTTTGAAAAACAGACATATCTCACCCCATACTTAATGAAATGAGTTAAAACCTATGGCATTGGAAAGATAACTTAAAAACCTCACATTGCCATTTGAATCATTCAAAATTTTCATTCTGTGGAAGAAACCGTGGCCATATAAAGTAGTCCTTGATGCTGTCTTAACAGTAGAGGTAAACATAAAGCATATTTTTTGCTATAAATAGTGTCAGATAATTTTCCCAGAATTATCACATATAAATAAGACCCTAAAATAGTTCCAGTAGCTTCAGATTTTGAACATAATAAATAAGGGATTTATTTCATGGTTTTGAAATGAAAATAGATTCTACACAGTGCAGTTACTGTTCGAAATGAGTAATGGGTTGTCTTCCTTAGCTCCCTACTTAGGCATGCTAGGTTACATTATTTATGGAGAGGCATTTTTCTTGCATTCAAGAGGTACTACAGGTTATGACAATAGAGCAAAGAGAATATAAAATAATAACAAGAGATAAGACAAGCGAGTTCATCTAAGTCATGCAAGAGAGACCTCTCCGATTTAGTTTGTTCTTGCTTCCTTCATGAATTGTAAAACATATCAGATTGTTTTGCATACATTTTCCAAAACTTAAAGAAGTGGAGTATTTCTAAGTATCTCACCTTAGTGAAGCTTTGAAGGCCTTTCAAGTGATGAGTCCTTCTTCTCCTTTTTTCCTCCGTCTTCCTCTCTTTCTCTCCTTTCTCCATTTTCTTCCTCTCCTTCTCCACTCTCTAGCTCCAACCAAAAATTGTAAGTGGGGAGTTGGGGGAGCTTGTGTTTCATATATAGACTAAAATGAGAGGGAGAGTTTGGAGAAATTACTTGGTAAAAGAATCCATGCATGTATGGCCATTGGGAGGTTGTCTAACCAACAAGCACACTTATGACAACCCATCTCTTCACTCAAAGGTAAGAAAAAGCTAGTTAAACATGCTAAGAGGGTTGCACTTTTGAGATGAATATTCATATAGGAACAAAATCAACCCTTCCCCATGAGGGTTGACATTGGCCGGGCCTCTCCCCTTTCCCTATTTTGTTTTTGTTTTTGTTTTTCTTTTTCTTTTATATATGTACACACACTCATGAGTAAGACAATCAAGTGAGGACATAATTCTATATTGCCTTTAGAAGCTTCCTTAATCCAATTGTGAGGATTAGTGTTAATTGGATTTAGTTTAATCAAGGCCTCTAAACAATAATTAATTTAAAGTGTGCGAAACTTCTATATCTTATGCATTAAATTAGAATAACTCTTTAAGAAAAAGATAACTTTTATTTAACAAATTTGTTACAAAATTCCCAAGCCTTACAACCTATCCTCCTAAAAATAATTTCGTCCTCGAAATTACATTCTTCTTACTTGAATAGCTGAGGATGGCTGATGTCACGCCCCAAAATTTAGACAATTAACTATTAAAATAGGACTAAACCCCAATCAATATTCCATCATCCAAATCCTAGTGGTGAAACAAAAAAAACAAAACGCCAACCAAACCATCCACCATAATTTCATAACTATCCAATACCTCCAACATTAAAGTAACAATACATAGTCAAAATAACTTAAATAATGTACGGTTACAAACCATGCCAAATTATCCAAATACTAAAGTCATAAAAAAAAATAATAAATACCTAAACTAATATCAACCCTAAGCTCAAGAAAACAAAAGAAGTCCAAACGACATGTCAAACAACTATAGTTATTCTACGTCACCACCGTAGCCCCAACTAATCCTGCCAAGGAAGCTCAGCTGCGCTCAAACAGAACGTACCCGAGTTGCCAAGAGACAAAACGGGTCAGTAGACAAGTATACTAGTATGAGTATAAGAATTAACACCCACGTGTCCACCAGACACAAACAAAAATACATTTAATTCTTGTTACGAGATAAGACAAGTAGTTCCATCTGCATCGAGACGAATAGGTAGTTTCCCGAGATACGATGACATTAGTTTATTGCCCGTACACAACGAAATATAAATTGAGTATCAAAAAAACAAAATAAAAATAAAAATATGATGGGTCAGCCCTGTATAAAAAGTTAGTAAGACCCACCATCCTGCAAAAAAATAAAGTTAGTATAATTTAATCATAAGTAACTTGCTAAAGAAGTATAAAAATGCACCGTTTCATGCTTAAATAATTCGAATTGGCCAAAACTCAAAGAATAAAAGTTGTACAGAATCAAATTTCCTAAAAGGTAGCGTGGACGAATTTAGTAGAAACTAAACAGATTGGGAGAAAAACTTAATATAAAATCTTAACCGAATTTCGATCGAAAAACCTGGAACTGAAAACTAAAAGAAACTGTTGTAAGATGAATTTTTTCGAAAAAGTTCAAAACACAAAAAGTGTTCAGAATAATGTTTTACTTCAATTTATGCAAAACCAATAAAAAATGAGCTCTTTTTATGGGTTAAAATGGCCTCTAAAATCTGCATTACTAAAATGAATCAAAACTACAATAACTAAGATCATCCGATTATAAGTTCTAATCGATTTTTTTAATAAAAAGTTAAATCACAAAAGTTGTCTAGAATCACGTATACATGCCTCTACTCAAATTTCATAATTTATCAAGGCCGTTTACTATTTTTCAAGATATACAAATCAATACAATTCACACTATACTAATAAACTCATAATTAAATTCTTTGTACCTTAACTCCACCACTTCGGCCATTCACTTCCAGCCTACACATATATCCCATGTGCCTCCCATATACCTAACACCGCTCCGAAGCCAAACTTGCACGGGATATCGTCCCGAGTTTGACCTACACTCCCCGGATGGTTAGCATATACGTACGCGCGTAAATCAAAGCACTCGTCTACTCATGAGAACGAGGTAACAATATATATACACAATCTCTTATATACTCATGAGAACAAACACAATAATGCCAAGCCTAAGGCATTTAAACAAATCTCATAATTCTCACTTTGTTTTTTATACACTCTTTCTCACCATAACTCAAATAAAACAACAATTCATGGAGTCATTGTGGAGTATAAGGAATTTATATATGGATTCCATTAAATTAATTTAATACCTCATTAAATTCTTATGTAACCACACAATTAATAAAGTCAAAAATAAAATTAAGTAATAATAACAATAATAAATAAATAAATAATGACCTACGAAAACTCAGGGTCACTACAGCTGAGGCGCATAGCATCCTCTCTCTTTCCCATGTTGATTCCCCTATTCCCCGATGTCGCCAAAGTACTCGACCAGCGGAATTGCCTTTCCTCGTAATATTTTGTCTTTCTAATCCAGAATCTCCACTGGCCTTTCTTCAAATGTCACATCCGCATCCAGGTTGATCTCCTTCCAATCGATGACGTGTGATGCGTGAGACTCATATTTTCATAGTATCGAGACGTGGAAAACATTGTGCACTCCGGCAAACTGGGGAGGCAGCGCCAACCGATAGGCCACAGTTCCCACTTTACCTAAGATCTCGAAGGGTCTTGCATAACGGGGTGCTAATTTGTCTTTCTTCCCAAAACGGAATGTTCCTCGACGTAGCTTGACCTTTAAAAACACGTGGTTGCCTACTTCAAACTCCAACGGCCTTCTTCGTTGGTCAGCGTAACTCTTCTACCGACTTTGAGCTGTCAGGATTCTCTGTCGTATTAACTTCACTTTCTCGATGGTTTCCTGAACTATCTCTAGACCTAATAAAGTTGTTTCTCCTACCTCTGTCCAGCACAACGGCGATCTGCAAGGTCGTCCATAAAGAGCTTCGTATGGTGCCATACCGATACTGGCCTGGAAACTATTGTTATAGGCAAATTCCACCAAGGGCAAATGCTTCCCCCAGCTTCCTTTAAAATCCATCACACAAGCTCACAACATATCTTCTAGTGTTTGAATGGTCCTCTTAGACTGTCCATCGGTCTGTGAGTGAAAGGCAGTACTAAGGCATAGTTTTGTGCCAATGGCTTTTTGTAGGCTCTGCCAAAAGTGAGATGTGAAATGGGGTCTCGGTCCGATACAATAGAAATTGGCACCCCAGGAAATCTAACAATTTTCTTGATAAATAACCGACTTAACGCTTCCAACTTGTCAGTTGTCCCTATAGGTAAGAAGTGGGCAGTCTTGGTCAGTCAGTCCACAATTACCCAAACATAATCGTGTCCTAGAGGGGTTTTTGGCAATCCGGACACAAAGTCCATCGTGATGTGCTCCCATTTCTACTCTTGGATTGGAAGCGGCTGAAGTGTTCCTGCTGGTTTTTGGTGCTCAGCTTTTATTTGCTGGCAGGTGAGGCATCTTGCCACATGTGTTGCTACATCCTTCTTCATGCCATTCCACCAATATTGGCACTTCAGATCCTGGTACATCTTTGTTTCCCCAGGATATACTGCAAAGGTTGACTGATGGAATTCATTTAGCACCTCTTCTCTCAAGGGCTCGATGTCAGGCACGAATGTCCGACCTTGAAATATTAAGCCATCATCCTTAGAGATGTCTCAACCAGGTAACAGCTCGCCTGATATAAGTCGTGCCTTGAGGAAAATTGCCTCCTGGTCATACTTTTGGGCTTCTAGAACTTATGGAGTAACTTGGGAGTAAAGGCTAAGGCATACAAACAGGTCCTCTCGCCATGTAGTTCCAATCGGACTCCAAACTTGTTGAGAGTCTCCACCATTTCCCACTCCTTTACTACAATACTAGCCATGACTTCCCTTGACTTGCAACTTAATTCATCGGCTACCACCTTAGCTTTCCCTCGGTGATAAGACAATGTGAAATGATAATCTTCGAGGTACTCTATCCATCGCCTCTGCCTTATGTTTAAATCCCTTTGGGTGAACAGGTATTTTAGGCTTTTTGTGGTTTGTACAAACTTCAAATTTTTCACCATACACATAGTGCCTCCAAGACTTGAGCGCGTGCGCTACAGCTGCCAACTCTAGGTCATGAGTGGGGTAATTTTTTTTATGGTGTTTCAATTGTCTGGACCCATAGGCTATGGCATGCCCTTCTTGCATTAATACACTTCCTAATCCTTCCTTAAAGGCATCACAGTAGACATTGTACCGAACATCACGCTTGGGGATGATCAAAATTGGGGCACTTGTTAACTTTTTCTTCAACTCCTGGAAAGACCTTTCACAAGCTTCACTCCATTCGAACTTTACCCCTTTTTGGGTTAATCAAGTCATTGGTTTGGCTAGTTTTGAAAAATCCTAGATGAATTTTCTATAATAGCCAGCCAGTCCTAGGAAATTTCTAATCTCAAAAACTGTCTTAGGTTGCTTCCATTCGGTTACCGCTTCAACCTTTGCCGTGTCCACTGAGATTCCATTCTCAAAAATGACATGACCCAAGAATTTCACCTCTTTTAGCCAGAACTCCCACTTACTGGCCTTGGCATACAATTGATTCTCTCTTAAAACTTGCAGTACAATCCTTAAGTGTTTCTCATGCTCCTCTTCGACATGCGAGTAAATTAATATGTCGTCAATAAATACTACCACAAACTGGTCCAGGTATGGTGTGTATATTTTATTCATCAGGCACATGAACACGCTTGGCGCGTTAGTTAACCCGAAGGGCATGACCACAAACTTGTAATGACCATACCGGGTTTGAAATACGGTCTTTGAGACGTCTTCATCTCGGATTCTAAGTTGGTGGTATCTAGACCGAAGATCGATCTTAGAAAAACACTTGGACCCTCGAAGTTGGTCGAAAAGGTCATCGACCCTAGGCAACAAGTATCTATTCTTGATTATAACTCTATTGAGTTAACGGTAGTGGATACACAATCTAAGGGTGTCGTCTTTCTTCTTGGCGAATAATGCCGGCGCTTCCCACAGCGGAGTGCTTGGTCTAACGAACCCTTTGTCCAATAATTCTTGTAATTGAGTTTTTTAACTCCTTAAGCGCAACTGGCGCCATACGGTAGGGTGCCATGGATATGGGTGACATCCCGAGTTATAATTCGATTGTGAAGTCCAATTCCTGTTTCGGGGGTAATCCTCGTAACTCATCTGGATAACGTCTTCATATTCACACACCACTCTATGTAGGCCTAGGTCCATTCGGTTTTTGTCTCCCAAGGTCAGGCTAGCTAACCATCCTGCCAACTGGCGCTGCCATCATGATCTTCGAAGAAATGGCGACAAGGACTCTTGCCTATTCCCCTTAAATTGAAAGCGGATGTCATCCACTGTATGGGCGATTACTGTCTTCTTATGGCATTCAATAACTTCCTTATGGGTAGATAACCAGTCCATCCCTAAAATGACATCGAAGCCTGTCATCTTCATAACCCGTAAGTCACAGGTTAAACGTAAATTCGAGACTCCTAGCTCACAAGACCTGCATACCAGATCTACTCAAGTATGTCCTCTTAGGGGTGATGCCACACTCATCGGGTTTTCTAATTGTTCTGGTTCTAAACCCAAGGCTTTTACACACGTAGCAAATATAAAAGAGTAGGAGGCTCCATAATTAAATAGCACTTTCACACAAGAATTCATAAGGATCATCGTACCATAAGTTATCGACGGGTCCCCTACCTCATTTAGTGCATACACTCTTCCGGCAGTTCCTGGGTTAGCTTCCCATGACTTCCTTCCATTCTTGGTCCCCTGGAGCTGCGGAGCTATTGTTCCAGCATTCCCTGCTGCTTGAGCTTGCATCCTAGCTAGTTGAGAGTTGTAAGCCGGCTTGGCCTCGGCGTTGGGCTGACACTTGTTCTGCTAGGTGGTCCTTTCTTGCCCTGAACTATAATCTCCTGTCTGAGGGCACTCGCTTTTTCGGTGCCCCACCTATCCACAGCCAAAACATTTTTCAGACCATTCCTTCCTTTGGTAATTTTGTTGCCGCCACTCTGATTGTTGGGATCCTTTGTTGTAAGGGGTAAAGGTGTTCTGCGAACGGTCATTGCGAATCGGTCCAGCTCCTCTTGACTGACTGCAATTCTTAGCAGCATCTGCTTTCTCTCACTCCATCGTCAGAGCTCGGTCCACCACTTGGGTGTGGGTGGTCAGTTGGACGGCCATCAACCTTCCTCGGATTTCTGGATCCAAGCCCCACTCAAACTTCCTCACCTTATCTTCTTCTTCTGCCACCAGGGCAGTGGCATGCCTTGATAGGATTTCAAATTAAGTGGCGTATTGGGCCACCGTCATCTCTCCCTACTTGAGGTGCAAGAACTCCTGAATCATTTCTTGCTTGACAAAATTTGGGAAATACTTTTCCAAGAAGAGCCTTTCAAATTGATCTGAGGTTATCTGAGCTATGGGATGTGAATCGGTCACCATAGACCACCAATAGTCAGCCTCTCCCTTAAATTGGAAAGAGACTAGGGTTACCTTGTCTCTATCCCTTGTGACCTCCAAGGTTGTCAGGATTTTCTTTTTCAGCCTTATCCAAGACTCAGCCATTAGAGGATCAAAATCACCGAAAAATTTTGGTGGATTTAACTTGCAAAATTTTGCTATCAATTCCGATCTGTCTGTCTGTCTCTCTCTCGTCTAGGCAGGCCTCAAACACCATCACTGATTGCCCTCAGTAAATTATCTACTGCTTGGTTTACATTTTCAGGATCCTGTCATCGCCCAGCATTCCTAGTCCTTCCTGACATTCTGCACGGGTATTAATTTATACTATTGTTATTATGTAAGTATTTATTTAATTATTTATTTTGTGTGGACAAGTATTCAATAAGTTTAATTGGAACTGAAATTCTTCATTGCATTAAAAGATCGATTACATGACTAGGAACTGCAACTACTACGTAACCGAGGGAATTCTCTCACCCCATTACTAATAACTATAAGACTAGGCTTTTACAGTGAGATCACAACAAAATTGTTAAGCAGCCTAGTCTACTCCCCCTTTAATCCCTCTTAATTGAAGAACCATGGATAGTATTGATGCACTTGCCAGGCATACTTTCAGCTCTCATCGTAAAGTCCGTAGCACCTCCAACGGACTAATAGCCTAGGTCCTTCCAATCCCTCATGCTGGCCCAGAATCCTTACAGGGAACTCTTTGTAAGTGAGTAGGTCATGGAAGTTCACCGTCCCATCTATAGGGATAATCTTTCTAGCTGGTGGGGCTGCAAAGAAAATGTCCCGATGGTGGAAGAAGTTGGTGTAATTGTCGGCCAAGGCTGGTGGTAAAGGGTCGACCTCGTACATATTCCCAGCAAATTCCCTAATGACTCTTACAGGTCCCGCATATTTGTCGTCTTCCCTTCGATGCTTCCACTCGCAAGGTATTATTGGTTCTAGCCTGACATATACCCTTAGTCCAATTGGGAATGCCACCTCCTGCGCCACATTTCCTGAGTCCGCCTCGTCTTCTTCAAAGGCATATTCTATGGAGGAGATAGGGTCCGACTCCGTATCGCTCTCTTCTCCTTTAGACTCTTCAGGGGGAAAGACGGCTACATTCACCTCTTCCATCACTTCTTCTTCTGGATCCTTTTCCTTTGGTTCAGACTCTTAAGTCTCTGCCCCTATTTCTGGATCATTTAGTAATGGCTCCTCTTCTAGCTCAGATTCTAGATTTGAGAGCCAGTCATTGTTATGGGGTGGGCTCGACATCCTACAGAGAAAATACAACACTATTATGCTACTGGTAAGGTTTTAGATTATAAAATGTTTTTAATTGAAGCATACTAAGAGATGTGTGCTTAAGTCTACCTAAGGTCTCAAGGGTTTCTAGACCTAAGCTCTGATACCAAACTGTGACACCCTCACTTTTGGGCGTCATATATTAATATAAATAATTCAACATGGTTAAGTATTAAGTTCTGATATAACAATTAAAGGAGTATGTTCCAAAGCTTAATCTTAATACAAACCGAAATGTTTAATTTCTGACACCAATCTTCGGATATTGTTACGTTAATACATAAATTTCATCAAAATAGATAAGAAGGTAGGCAAGACAGGTCTTAATGGCCAGGCTAAGACGATTCTAAGTGAACCATTGCTGAACTTTGGCATCTTCGACAAAATCTTCCCCGAGATTTTCTTTTTCTTCTTCACCTGACATGAAAAGCCATGAGCTGCAAAGCCCAATAAGATACAAGAAACCCAAAAAAAACTAGCCACTTCTTAAAGTTTGAAAACATATGTGATAACAACACAGTAGAGTTAATTAACAACATTTAAAAATATACAACCATCACAAAAAAGATAACAGTGCAGCGAAAACAACATATATATATATATAGACATGATCCATCACGAATATATTCACAATGCAAATGTTAGGTTATCATAAAGTTCATAACATAATCTCATTTAATTGTAAACTCTGTGAGCCTACGGTGACTCCCCGTGGAGTGCCGTCTTACCCAACCATTGACCTTGGCCAGGGATTATTATGCACCTTCTCTTGATCGCGAGACACTAGATCTAAGAATGTTATGTGCTGAGTTAGATACTTAAGGCGTATCATCATTAGTCCGTCTCAAGAGAACCAGCCTTCCAGAGGTACTCCCTTTGTGTGAGACTCTCACTGCCACCCTTATCCCAAAACCAAATCTGCGAGGTCAGAATACGATCCGGGCCATGTCATGGCTTCGCAGCTAAATAATCACATTTCCTTAAAACCAGGGTGCACCCTACACCAACAAAACATCAACATGCCTTTTCCTTGTATTCATCCGCATGCGCATGGTCTAAAACCACCCATTTTATTTTCCCCATATTATGGTTATATTAGCTCTTGATGAAAATACACGTATCATGATTCATTTCAACTGATCAACCATATTTAAGTGCATGCAAGACAAAATACGTAAGAACGAGGCAATACAAAAAGGTTTTAAGCCATCACTAACTTGATTCCAGATTCTGAACGGTTTCCAGCAAACTGTCTCCTCAATTAAAAATATAGAAATGATAGTAAATGATATTTAAAATTTTTGATTTTTGTTGGAGTTATAGATTATTAAGTTGGGAACATTTGTGAAGAGGGCTCGAAGTCATTTGGCCACTGGAAGATGTCCAAATAAATTAGAAACTATAGGTAGCTCCAGATTCATTGCATTTCTGAAAAATAGATATATCTCACCCCATACTCAATGAAATGAGTTGAAACATGTGCATTGGAAAGAAAACTTAAAAACCTCACATTGCCAATTTGAATCACTCAAAATTTCATTCTGTGGAAGAAACCGTGGCCATGTAAAGTAGTCCTTGCTACTGTCTTAACAGCAAAGGTGAACATAAAGCATATTTTTGGCTATAAAATAGTGTCAGATAATTTTCTTAGAATTCTCACATATAAATAAGACCCTAAAATAGTTCCCGTAGCTTCAGATTTTGAAAAATAATAAATAAGGGATTTATTTCATGGTTTTGAAGTGAAAACAGATTCTGTATAGTGCAGTTACTATTCGAATGAGCAATGGGTTGTCTTCCTTAGCTCACTACTTGGGCATGCTAGGCTACATTATTTATGGAGAGTTATTTTTCTTGCATTGTACTACAGGTTATGACAATAGAGCAAAGAGAATATAAAATAATAACAAGAGATAAGACAAGTGAGTTCATCCAAGCCATACAAGAGAGGCCTCTCTTATTGAGTTTGTTCTTCCTTCCTTTATGTATTGTAAACATATCAGATTGTTTTGCATACATTTTCCAAAACTTAAAGAAGTGGAGTATTTCTAAGTATCCTACCTTAGTAAAGCTTTGAAGACCTTTCAAGTAATAAGTCCTTCTTCTCCTTCCTTCATCTTTTTTCCTCTCTTTCTCTCCTATCTCTCTTTTCTTCCTCTCCTTCTCCACTCTCTAGCTCCAGCCAAAAATTGTAAGTGGGGAGTTGAGGGAGCTTATGTTTCATATTTAGACTAAAATGAGAGGGATAGTTTGGAGAAATTACTTGGTAAAAGAATCCACGCATGTATGGCCATTGGGGGGTTGTCTACCCAACTAGCACACTTATGAGAATCCAGCTCTTCACTCAAAGGTAAGAAAAAGCTGGTTAAGCATGCTAAAAGGGCTGCACTTTTGAGATGAATCTTCATATAAGACAAAATCAACCCTTCCCCGTGAGGGTTGACTTGGCCGGCCTCCCCTTTCCCTATTTTCTTTTCTTTATATTTATATATATACACACTCATGAATAAGACAATCAAGTTAGGATAGAATTCTAGAATGCCTTTAGAAACTTCCTTAATCTAATTGTGAGGATTAGTGTTAATTGGATTTAGTTTAATTAGCCTCTAAACAATGATTAATTTAAAGTATGTGAAACTTCTATAGCTTATGCATTAAATTAGAATAACTCTTTAAGAAAAAGATAATTTTTATTTAATAAATTTGGTACAAAATTCCCGAGCCTTACACCAAGGAAGCTCAAAAATCCAAATAGCAAAGAGAAATGTGAAGAACCAAAGGGAAAAAGTGAGGGACTAAGCCAAAACGTGCAAAACATGTAATGGAGGAGGGATGACTCAAACTCAACCGAATCATGAACTGGTCGGTTCAAAATGTAGAGGAAAGTGGCAGTTTCAAAGAAAAAAGGGCGTGGGATGTTGGGTAATGTAAGGAAAGAAATGAATCTACAGTGAGAGAGTGAAAAACAGACGAAAGATGTTTTCGGGTGGTGTGAAGTTCGAATGAACCGTTGGTTTGCTTTTATAAAACGTTTCGGCTGGCGAAAAAACAAAATTATCCTAGAAAAACTTGAAATGACCAACCGATCATTCATTTGTTCGATCGACCAATTTTAGCAGAGGCCTTTATATGGGCAGAGCCAGACTTTTATCCGGATGAGTTGTGTCTGTACCCAAAAGGAACAATTGATGCCAACCAAGTTCCAGTGTGAAGTAAACATGTCGAAGTCCATGCACGAAAAACTGAGCCATGCAAATAAAAGAAGTTGATTGATGTGCAAGAAGATTTCTATTAAACATAGAGTGATTACAAGAGTTTCTTCAAAACCCAAGAAGAGGTCTTAGTCATTACAAGAGCAACTGTATTTCACAAGATGAAAGTGCTGGGACATGTAAGCCTAAAACATGTTGATTCCTATACGTCGATTTCTTTATGAACATAAAGGTGCAAGCCTTGTCCTTTGAGGAGCAAAATGAAAAAAGGATGCATCTGGATGTAGCCTAAGTTGTGGGGAAAAGACTCTAGTGCTACAGGGAGTATAAAAGGTTTCCTAGTGCATCATCGTCATTGTCGAAATCGTCGCGATCATTAGAGCTTTCTTTGACACCAAAAGCGATTCCTATGTCATCTTCTTTGTTGCTACTCACCATCGGAGAACCCGGAGTAGGTCATCGAAGTGATTCCAAGTTGTCGTTCTAAAGCCAAAAGAACCATGTCATTAAAGCAAAGAGTAAAAAGCAACCATGCGGAATGGGAAATGAGTGGAAAGATTAGTGTATCATACCTCCAAAGATAAGGAAATGAAGATCCCGTGGGTAAGGAGCTTTGGAGTATATGAGGTGTCAGGCCAAGTCCATGAAAACGGCCATGGGCACGAGTATGGCTCAAGATTGGTCGACAACTTCGTCGCAGTCACGAACACGCCTTTCATTGTCAACAATGGGTTCCTTCGGAACCACCCACGACTCCTCTCTCTTATGAACAAGCCTTCTTCTACCTCCTCGGCCACTAGAGGGAGTTTTTGAGCATATGACTTCCAAGTCCGGAACTATAGCATTATCAGAGCTCTCATCAAACAAGCTAGCAAAGTCCAAGTAATGAAAGAAACCCATGTCTCACGATACACTAAAAAGAAAAAAGGGAGAGAGATAGAGAGAGAGAGAGAGAGAGGGAGAGGTTGTGAATCTTTTGAAATGAAAAAAGGGGTACAAAGCCAGATAATCAACAAACTTCGAGTGGCTAAGAGTTGTTTGCAGCCAACGTACCACTTTTTTGTACACTGTCAGAAGTGGAAAAGTCAGGAGCTACTTGGGGAGAGCCAAAATGAGCCGACCAATTTCACTTTTTGTCAGCCGACCATGGTATTGGCTGGTAGATTTTTGAGAAGCTGGTTCAGAGGGGTTGTTGAATTTCAGAATGCCAGAATAGGGGCAAGAATGTATCTACAAGATTTGCGAAATAAGAAGGTATTCGAGTACATGTGTAATTGTTTAGAAGTGAAGGAGAGCAAGCCAAACATAAAGTCAGAAGTCATTCACAAGCAAAAGAGTTGTTATATATATGGGCCACGAAAAGCGCAAGTTGCTTACAAAAGTGGTTACAAAATGACCTATGACGGTTAAGGATGCTACATTCAAAGTTCTTATAAAGCTATACAAGGAAAGAAATAGGAAAACGGAGAAAGTGGAGTATAAGCTGAGGCAAAGCTAGGCGGCCGGAGCCATTGTCCCAATGGGCAGTAGAGAAGCCACTCCACCAAGGGCATCATCATCACCACTAGCACAACTACTGAGGGCACTACTACCTGTACAGGAATAGTCAAGGGATCTGTAAGGTGCGTCATCATCACTACTAAGGACGATTATCTCGAGCAAAGCAACTCCATCCTGCGACAAAGAAGAAGTGTTAGTCAGAGGAAAAGTGGAAAGTATTGCATAAGGAACCATTTAGGAAGAATTAATTAGTTTTTGAAGTAACCAAACCTCGTGATGGATGTCTGGAACATGTGGAGCAACTGAAACTCAGCCGTGTCCACGTCTTCGTCAACCTCGGAGGCCCAGGCTGTGTCACTTGTAAGGAGTCTATCTAAGACCATAGTGACGTCCTCGTATATGGGCCTAAGTTTGTGTAGGCTCATCAACAAGCCTACCGGTTACTACTAGCGCCCCTGCAAAAGTGTCCTAGTCCATGCCTCTTCGCACTCGTGATGATATAAGTAAGCTCTAGGTCAATGCCATCTGTTATGTTCATAACAAGAGCCTCTACCATCGTGTTTCCAGAAGAGGTGTCACTGCCCGATGGAGTGTTCGACTCGTCAAAACTGATGGGAGAGTTAGGTCGAAAAGAGAGGAGATCATCGTCAGCCATGGGTAATTTTTGGAAATGAGTTCAGAGAGTTGAAGAAATGTTTTGAACAGAAGTGAAGAAAGTTGGATGGTTGCACCTTTTTATAAACTTTCAAAGATGTGAAATGACAGTGCTGACCCTGTAAAAACCTGCTAGGGCCGACTTGCTAATCCTTTATTCGGCCGACCATGTTTTTAGCCGACCAAGTGAGCATTAAAAACATATTGGAAAAAGGGTGTTCAGAAGGTTGTAGTGGTAATCCAGTGGTATAGAGTTGATATCCCTGTCTTGCTCTAAGGCGGGATTATCCAACAAAACCCATGGAGAAGAAGGTTTGTCCTTGTCTTTGTTGTGTTTTTCCTGCATTTGCCTCTGCGACATGATACTTATACTATTCCAGTCACCCCCCACACGTGCTAAGTGTGAAAGGCATACCCTCCAGTTAATACCACCCCATGCGAGATTAGTAGTTAACACCACCCTCCGGTTAATAACGCCCCTTGCGGGGTTGGTGGTTAGTACCACCGTCCAGTTAATATTGTCCTCCACGAGGTTAGCGGCTAACACCACGCTTGATTAATACCGCCCTATACAGGGTTGGCGGTTAATACCACCCTCTGGTTAATACTGCCCCCTGTGGGGTTGGCGATTAACACAATCTTTTCTTCCTTCATGTTGTGGCATGTCTGGAATGTGATGTAGAGTTCCTTGTTGCTGTGACTGCTGATCATATGTGGTTTTAACTGCAATTATCCTTTTCTCTTTCCCTCTTGCGTCGTGGCACAGGTGGGCATTGCATTTCTTTCATACATTGCATGTTTGTTTGTGTTAGCTCCATTATTTCTTTTGCCATCTTTGCAGCTTTATCTATTTTTCCATTTTGTCACCTTCTGTAGTGTTCACATCATCAAACTCCGGCAGTGTGGTACACATAAGCCCAATTATCAAATCATGGCAGAGCGTATCTTTTCAAAATGTGTTTCTAGCATGGCATTCGCATTCTGCCCCTGAACTCCGTTGGTTTAATTCCTTGCAAAGGGATACGTAGGAAACCTTCGGGTTCAACCAAGTTTTATCTGCATCTTGTTTGTTTGCCCAAGTCTTACGACCTCGTAAAAAATGGTCATCTTCGAGCTTTGACATTCATTCACGTCATGAAATGATGCATTGAGCTCTGTCAAAGAGGGGCAACTGTAGACACCTCATTTTTTACTAGCCTTAAGACTTGGGCGCTCCTTTTTAAGTTCTCAATGATAAAAATGAGAGGTGTTAATCTTTTCGAGTTCCACGACAGAAGTTCTAAGGATCGAGCTTAAAACCCTGCAAACGACCTGTGTTTGAACAAAATATTTTTCGACCAAAATGAAAACCTCTTTCAAAATGAGTTTTAGCGGTACAACTCCAGACGCTACAATAATGTTCTGAGGCTCATATTTTTAAAAGAAAAGCATTGTATTCTTCCAAACAAACGGAGCAAGAAATATAATAGAAACGAATGGGAATGATAGAATCCTCTGAAATACTTGTTTCTCCCTTCAATTCAGACTAACTTGCTCTTGTGGATCTGACAGTGTGCTCACTGGTTAGCCAGACACCAAATGATGGCCAACCACAAAAACACTCGGCCGATCACCGGAAGCTCAGCTGGCTGAATGTTCCAAGTACAGAGTATTTTCAAGGATTCTAGTTTTTTTTGCTTACCTACCACAAATAGCTCAGATATTTGTGGCCTAAGCTCTATATATAAAGCTCACCAGCTCTTTTCAAAGGGTTAGAAAAAAAAGATGGCCTAAGGATAAACAAGTTTGAGATCCCTTCTTTCTTCTTTATCTCCCACCTACCACCTTCAACCTTAACATCTATTCCTCCATTAAAGTTTGATCCTAAGCTCTAGACAAAGGACTTTGGACATTAAAGAACACCCCTAAAAGCTCTTGAGGGACCTTAAAAGGAGTTTGTGAACAAAAAGGCTCATCCTCTCCAAAAGGGTTTTGGCCTATCCATCTCCTCTCCAAGTGATCCCTGTCAGCAAAGGAGGTGAAGGTATGAGATCCCCCCAGAATGCCTCCCTTTGGCCTTTGTCCTTAGATCCTGCAGTGACCTAATCCCCAGCCATAAAAGAAATTTGGCCGACTCATTTTTGCTTCGGCCGACTCAACTAGTGTCTAACTGATCATTGCCCCAAAGAACAGAACAGACAGTTCCTGAGGAATGCTTCCCTGAGCAGTTCTGGAGCCCCTAGATTGCTTCTTTTCTTTTGTTTAGTATGATTTATTAGATTTAGCAGTACTAAGCTGAATCGATTCTTTATTGTAATAATCCCTCTCTCTCTCCTTTTTCTCATTTGAATTATTGTAACAAACTTCCAACCCCACGTCTTTCTAACCTTTTTATTTATCCACTTTCACTATTACATCATGATTTTCTTTATCATGCCTATAGATTGCATCCACTTTTTCATGCATTGGGACCCAAATCATCTGCATTAATATAATGTGTTATCTTCAAAAATGAATACGTGCATAAATCCATATGTCATGGTGGTATTCATGCAACATCTTAGCATTCGGATTCCTAGGTACATGTTCTGTGTGCATTGCATTAGAAACTTGCATATAGGTTCAAGCATATTTGTACATATCTGTATATATCATGACTTGACTTAGAGTACTAAGTGTGCATTTTGAGCTTTAGCATATTACATGCACGTGTTCCTTATCATATCTGTTGATATAACATGAGACTAAGTACTTAAGTGAGATATCTGTTTGAATGCTAGTGGATGGAGGTTGTGTTATTTATTTTGGAGTGTATATGATACTTATACTGCAGATTTTATCCAAGAAAAATTCTTTCAAAATGCATGAAGTTAGAGCATAACCAAAATTTACAACACAATCTATATTTGAATGCCTCAGATAGTAATGATAGCATTATTAATAATCAGAATATGGATTTACATTGATTATCAAAGCCACATTATGACTTAGTAGAGGCCGATCTTTGATCGGGTAAATGGGGTGCTCAATTAATGGCATCCCCCTCTCATACCTATGTTCCCGAGCCGAGACACTTTGGTTATGAAGGATAATGGCCTTTGGTACAAGTCACAAGTTTCCTAATTTTCCTAAAAGATTAAGTAGCGACTCTGAAATCTGGTGATAAAGTTCATTTCTGGCAATATTTTTGCAATAAAAATGGATTTTCTATAAAAGTTGTGTCAGATTTGGACTCTAATTTTCTGTTTCACATCACACTAGTTATATCAGATCAGAAATCGGGAGTCTGAATTGTTGGGCACGCTTGGTAACCCCAGAAAGCATGCCATAATGAGTTATATAATAATTCTGGGAGGTATGTTAGCATAAGGTGAAAAATTGTACCTTATATATTTGGTCTGGAGGAGTTATGGACTATTTGTCCAAACATTTGACTCAGCGGATTGTCTTATTCACTAAAGGTGGGATTAAAATCTTTCTAAAGCATGGGAGGTTCTTGCATTTTCTTTGATCTTATTTCCCTTGAGGTTGTTTGAGTTGCCTTTTTCTTCCTTTGTTCTTGTTCTTGGAGAGTTGTAATTGAGTTTCCCATAAGCTTTTGCACAGTTGAAGGTACACTCTTCTTGGCAGTTGGATCCATTGGTTCTTTGCCTTTGTTTTTGTCTCTTGATGGGATTTTAGTGGTAGAAAGAGGCACTATGAAGGTTGGATTGGCTGCAAGATTGAAAGAAAATTAAAATAAGAAAGAACTAGTTTGAAAATTGGAGTAAGTTATAGAAAATAGTTTACCTAATGTTTGAGAAGTTGAAGTTGATTTATCTATTGTCTTGAGGCTTAGGATTGATGGTTTAGTGCGTCAGCGTTTATCGACAGATAGCTTATTAAAACAAACCTCTAGAGGTTTACGGAAGATCAGTGCACTTATGATTGTCCACTAATGCTCAAAGCCCTTGGTGAGATCAGAGACAAGTTTGAAGTAGTAAATGCTAAAACTATTAAAGAGAGTCTCATTTTCTATTCTAATCAGTTTTGCTTGAGAGGAGTTTTTGATACTGGTTCTTTTCCCTACTTCTTCATGGATTGTGGGATGAACGTAGGGATAAGGTATATATTGAGTGAGCCCAAATTGTCTTGCCCATTAGTTAGAGCAATAGTTTTCAAAACTACAACTAGACATTTTTTTAGGAAGAAATAGAACATCCAACTAGGATATGTCTACAAGTGAGAACATTCTTCCATATTTCAATTTAAGATTGTATTTGGTCATTTGTCAAACTAGAGAGTCCATGTAAATATACTCTAGTCTGGATGAGGAGAATTGACAATCATGAAATGGTCTAAAGAACAGAGGGTTTCCACCAAATGGAAAATTAAAGAATGCTGTGAGATAATGGGAGAAGCCAAGGTTATGTTTCCCAACAAAAGTTAGGAAATGTTCTGCATAGATGGTTTGGGATTATGTCGTTTGGCTTTGGAGGTTGTACCTCAAGAAAGAAGGCATATAACCAAGCTTAAAAAGCCAAAAGTGTCCACCATTAGTTGGATAATATTTTCTTGTCTACCAAGGAAAACATGCCCTTGTAAAGTGTGGCTAATAAGTAGGAAGCAACAGACAAGGCTTGACCATCTTGGAGGCATAAAGCCAATAGAAGGTATTCTTTGGTGATCTTGAAACCAGGGACACATAATAGGTATTGGCAAATCCAAACAAGGTAAAAAACAGCGCTTTCATGGTCTTCAACATGTGTATTTCTTTTGCCTTTATATTTCTTGATAAAATCAATGTAGCTCATATCAGTGTTAAGAGTAAATGTCATTAGTGGAGGTTCTAGTAAGGCACTAATTTCTAACCCTAGAATTGGAAGTCCAGTTAAATGGGCTACATCTAGAATGGTTAGAGATATTATTCCAATCTAAGAAGCATTGAGTTACAAGATTGAAACCAAAAGCAAGTAGCATCAGCTATTAACCCTCTGTTCATGTCAAATTTGAGGGTCCACAGTCAAATTACCTCACGGATGCTTATATGTGTCTATACATTTGAGTCATGGGCTTCAATTCGTGTAACCCAGTTTTGCCAAGTGGAGTCTAGTTGCCACCATGATTGAAGAGGGTTTTTGCTGCTCTCCCAATTCACCCAATTGAGCTTTGATTGATTAAGGAGTAGGGTTTCACCATTTGCAATTGGGTAATATAAGGCTAATTCATGTGGAAAATAGGACATAAAGGAGGTCCTACGAGTTGCTTTGGCTACTATTGTGGTGCTGGGAATCATAGTTATGTCCAACTTTAAAGAATTGGTGATTTCTCTAATGGTTTGAGGAAATCGAAGGTATTTATCACTTGTTTCATCTACTTTCTTTGATTTCGGCTTCTTGGGAGCCATGGTTTAAAGTTTTGAGTTGTTTGGTTTCCTAGTGTGAGAATTTCGAAAGAAAGAGGATGGCGTAGAAGTGAAGTGAAGTCGAAAGGTTTGAGCTTTCATAGCTTGTGTTGGGCCCAGTGTTTGAATTCGTTCAAATTAAAAGTATATTATTTATTTAGGCCCCGTGATGAATTTGTTTAAGTTAAAATCATTCTTATTTATTTAACTTAAACAAGGAAGGCATTGTTTGTACCCATTTTTGTAAAAAATTTTGTCAACAGGTGGATTAATTGAATGATGACATGTGGCAGTAGAGTCAAAGTGGAGTTATTCAACTTTTGGAGGGCTAAATGGCATGAAGGAAATGATCATGGATAGAAAATGGTTGAGGTAGTTATGAAGCAGTTATCAAACAAAGTTGTGAACTTAGTGGGTCATTTTCAGAAGAGAATATGTGCAAAATGGGAGGCTGTGTTCTGTCGATGTAGTGCTCAAAGTATTGAGAGACTCATGGCAAGATGTAGGAGAGTTAGTTCGACAAGAGATTTGAAGATTTGGTGAAGTTTGAAGGCTTGAAAGTGAGGAGGCAATTGCAATAGCAGTTTGGAAGTTATTCATGCAGATTTGCAAGAAAATAGAGTTATGGGCCAAAGTTTTAAGGAGAAGATACAAAAGCCAAAGATCTGCAGAAAGAGAGGACATCAATAGTACAATAACAACTTAGCTTTTATCTTAGAAGTAATCTCTCTTAGATTAGGAGTAGTTTGTTCAATAGTTTGTAACTTGTGACTTTGTGAATTTCGATGGTTTCACTTTGAAATTATCTTTTGTTTACTTTATAACTGTCAATTATTCCAGAAAAGTCATCATTTTTTTGAGACATTTGACATTTGAATCAATTACACAGTTGCTAGATCTCTTTACTTTGATTGTTTGTTTAAATTGTTGCTTGCCTCTGTCAATCAAGGCTTAACATAATTTTTACTAACAAACACCAAAATGATCGAATGATACAAACAAAGGATCAAACAGAGATACCAACAAAGAGACTTGAACCAAAGATCTCTCTCAATCTAAACTCTGATACCATGTTAAATCACTAATTTTTTTCAAAAGTTTAAACTATTACAGTCCAATAGTTATCCAACACGTTTAACTTCCTGTCAAAAGTAATTTGTAATCAAATGTTAATGTTAATTAGGGATCTTACCCAAAGAATACAACTAAACATGAACTGACCATAAAAAATACCTACAACACTCACAAGTACGCCTATTGCACACATTCGTTATATTTAATTATAACAAAAAATATTAATTTCTTTAAAAAAAATCATGAGTATGGCGAAGATATATACTACTAATCAAAGGAAATCACCCCCAACAATTGAGTCTTGCTAGATTATGCATGGAAGAAGAGACACACTTCCCTCATTTAGAAATATAATTAAACATTTTAATTTCATGATTACAACTCAGAAGAACTCAGGTGGCCAGAGTAACTTATGCCCTTTAACTTCCGACAATCTCTCTTCCAAACTACATTCCTCTCTATATGATTATCGGTGGTGCTACATGCACCAATTAGTGTACTAATGTATCAACTAGTATTATGACATTATTACTGACCACATTTATTATACACATTACAAATACTCAAAACCTCTAAAATAATGTTACATCACCTATTAGCACACTAATTGATACATATAACATTATTCATATGCTTATACAGTTGCAGTTACAATTTTTTGGTTGTATCGAAACTTTCCCGAGTATTTCTATTACAGTAACAAACAGCGCGCGCGCGCACACACTCTCTCTCTCTCTCTCGCTGTGTGTGTTAGTCAAAATTGTATACCGAGCAAACTAAGTCGATCGTTAGATGAGCTGTTAAAACACGGACGGTCAGAGAACTGAGGGAAATCACAGTGGTGTTTCTAATAATGCAGAGGCATTAAAAGGGCCGACCACTCCTTCACTCACAAGACGCACAGCAGCTCCTTTAGAGAACTTCCTCGCAAATAAAAAACATGGAACGCGTGTAGAATTATTACTGCACCACTCCGTGCGCTGCTCGGTTTCATAGTACACCTGAGTGATATCCTGTGAGATTGAACATGAATAGTTAAAGGGCCAGAGAATGGAAATTCAAGAAGATACAAATGCAAATTACACCATTGCTAAATCAAGTGAAGAATATCAACAAAAATTATGGCAATTCAAGTTTGATTTCGGGCATACCAGACTCCGTGGTTAGAACATGGATTAGATCACTCGTATTTTTAAATATACACTACGCTAATACAGTGCCAATAAATGTTTCATTTTATAACACAAAAGTGTTTCCCCTACAAGCTTCTAGAGCATTAACAAGGACAAAGGTCCAAGAGCCATGTATCATTATCTGAATGTGCATAACAGAAGACAATGGTTTGCAAAATGAAAAGATAAATAAATAATAGTAACTATCAGTATGTAGAAGAAGTCAGGGGAGATGCTATTACAATCACCTTTATTCTTTTGATTTGTTGAGGGCCAGCATTTGCGTAGCTAAATGTAATAGGATGCCAACCTTTTCTTTCCATATTCGTTGCAGAATGGTTCCATAAGGCGTAGGTCACCGTTCTTCGTTCAAGTTCACTTTCAAGATCGCTCATCTAACAAAAGAACAAAGAACAGTTAAAACAAAATGTGATTCCCAATCAGAAATACTGATCCTGGTGGCAAGCATTACTCAGAAAAGAAAATTGAATAAAACAACATGATTTATTAATGGGGTAAAAAAAAAAAAGGGAAAAGAAAAGAGGAGGATCATAAATTAACATTGTCAACAATGCCACAAGCAACTGAGTTGTTTATAAACAGTTTGAGCTTGACTAGATTAAGGGCTAATTGAGCTCAATCATTATACTCACCCAAAGGAGGAACAAGGGTGGATTAATGAACCAAGCTTAAGCCACATGTTCAAGCTTGTTTGACAAAGAAAGTGGAGACTAAAATATACCCAAATCAGCTCATCTAGGCTTGTGGACGACAGGGATATATAAACTAAACTCCAAAAGATAAATACTGTTCCTTGTAAACTATATCATACTTATTTTAATATGGTATTTCATGTAAACATCCAACAAATGATCTTGGAATCAATTGAGCCAAGCTTGAAAATGCCACAATGAGCTTGGAATCAAGGTCAAGCCAAAGCTTGAGAGCTCTAAATTTTACCAAGCCTGAAAATTAGAATGCTTGGCTTGGCTCAATAATTTTCTTTCCCAAGGAAAAACAATCAACAATATTAAACAAATCAAAGAATAATAATGAAAAATGGACAAAGCAAACACGAATCTATTTCTTACTGCTAGTAACGTCTGAACATAGTGCTCATCAGGGATACAGTTGTGCTGCTTCTGGAGTTTCTGCATTCAGTATATAAGCTATAATCAGAATCTCGTTGACAAAAGGGACGTGTTAAGGACAGTTCAAAGCACCTAATATTAAAAAACAAAGAGAAAAAGTGGGGAGTGATTCATCTACAACATGTGAATTTCCCGGGGTAAACATTAGATGTTTTGACTGATCAAGATTTCCCTCCTTCAATAGACAGAAACCGTCATCTCTTACCTCTTTCCCCAATTTCTAAATGAATGCTACAAGGATAGTAAATAGAACAAAAAGTCATGAATTTCAATATTGCCTCAATTCTAACGGTAAATCATTGGTGGTATTGGTTTGACACACTTCCCTGAGACATTATAGTTTCAAACAAATTTCCTTTAGAAAAAAAAAAAATTGTGTAGCTATGAGAAAACCATCATACATTCAATACCTATGCAACAAAATCCCACACTGATTCAAATGAATCAAACATACATGTTTAACTCCCAACTTGAACATATACTTATCAAAAACCTCCCAACTCGAACATGCAGAGTTTATATTAGCTCAGCTTAAGAAAGCATTTACTCAATTAAATCGAGGTTGGGTAATGAATCCTATATTTCCATTCCATCCAGTGACCATCCCATCCTCTAAAACATAAATAAAGACTTCTTTTCCTCACTACCTCAACCAAGTGGGTCGTCCCTGCCCTGGGTAAGACTTTTCAACGTGAACCATGTCACTCCTCCCCAATGGCTTACAAACTTCATAGCACATTGACCATTTTAAATTATGCTTGCTGGCCTTGTCAAGAGTTGGGTGTTAACTGTTAGAAGTATCCAATTCAAAACCAATTGGCTATGAGTGGAGTGGCTTCTTGAGTATATTAACCAAGCTTGGGTGGCTTAGAGAAATGATGGGAGACAAGTTTAACCATAACATATAGGGTTAAATTTCAAGTTCTGGAGAAGAAAGAAGCCAATTAAAGATGTAACATAACACCTTTGGTGGCACAAAAATCCTATGAAAAAGTAAAACAGGTCAAACAACCGTATTACTCTTATATTAAGCTTAAACAAGTATTGTAACATGAAGGAATAACTTCTGAATACAAGGATAAATTGTTACATAGTTAAGAGTAACTACTAAAAAAAATTTAACCCAGGAACAGAAATCACTTACAATATTTTGCTTTCCCTTGCTAGCATCTAGGGGTGGTCGTCTCTGCAAATAAAGAATTAAGCAGATTAATATATAACTGACACAAATTAACCGAAAAATGATTACTCATCAAGATTAACACCCATGGACTAATACCTACAGGTGGGGGATCTCCTCTGCATTGGGATGGTCATCATATGTAATTAGTGGAAGTCTTTAAACTTACAATCAGGGGTTCATATGACAGTTTACATGGAGTTCGATTTTTAGTAATTCCCATCTTTCATTTAACCTCTCAAAAAACATTACAAAGAATTTCATATTTGAAGGTATCAAGCGCCACAGCCAAAAGAAGGTCCCACTTGATATACAAAGTGTAGATGCAAATATACAACAGTGCAAGAATACACACAAGTTACTTCTGCTGGGCTACACATGATTTACTTATAATTGTCACTTCATAAGAGAAATCACATTTAAAAGAAAGGATATCACTGCACACAAAAATATGATTGAGACATAAGAACAAAAAGCCCTAGTCATATACCTTGCAAAACTTCTTGAAGACCGGAAAGATAACCTCATCATCAACAACAATTTCTGCATGACCCCGAACTAAAGAAACCCACTGAAAGTACATAATCAATTTCAAGTCAGAGAAGAAAACATATATAATATCCTCAAAAGTCCTAATATTTTTTCTTCACTAACAGCAACCTCAATTACACCTACCAAAAAAACAACCACAATTACGTTGTTAACAAAATGATGAGTTAATGACAGTATTTACAACAACGATGACCAGATGGATTAAATAATAATTGTTTTTGGCCACAAAAAAAATAAAAATAAAAATAAAAATAAAAATAATTTGATTCTCAAACCTAGGAACCACGGACCATGGCCTTGTGCCAAAAGTTAAGGCCACTTTTAGGAGTAACAACTCTTTCTTGAATATAATTTCTGAGCAAAAGAATAAGATGGCATTCTCCGTCTAGGTTGTGAAGAGGAGAACAAGCACTTACTTTCATACCCTAGACTACATACTTAAAGTTACAAAAGGTGTTGACTACTGCGTTAGTCAAGCAATTCCCACATATGAGGGTAGAGAACAAAAGTGATTTAGCTAAGTACATGCACAGACACGGGATGAATTCGACATGCCACGGACACACCAACACATGGATTTTTAAAAGATCACAACACAACACAGGAAGGACATGGAAATAAATAAACTTATCTTTTTATACATGAAAACCATAACTCTTGATAGAAATACATTTATAATTTATTATATCAAAATAGTAAGAAATCATTTTCACATTATATTAGAAAATAAGTATGAATAAAAAAACTCATAATATCTATTTAAAAAAAGCTCTATTCACAAACAAATTGGAGTTTTAGTCTTGCAATGTGTTTCGATGCTCATGTTTGTCTAAACGATGGATAGATGTTCTCCAAGTGACCGAAGCATTTTTTATTCTAAAAAGATTTTTTTTTTCTTTAATAAAAAAATTAAGGGTTTTTTTGGAAAAAGTCTTATGGATTAATGTTATGTTAAATTAGGTCCCATCAAATTTTTTTTTTAAACCGAACAGGTCCTATTGATTGATTATAATCTTCAATAGTTAAGTCTTGTTTTTAAATTTTCAGTGAAATTCGAACTGGTTTTCCATTAGTAGAGCGTATGTTACGTTGTTGAGTTGCCCAGTCAATTATTTTTTTTGTTTCATAACTTTAAAATGTCATAACTTACATTGTACACATCCATTTTCACAAAACTAACATTTTTTTAATATATCTATCAAACAATGTCAATATTCGATATGAAATTATGTACAAAAATAATAAGAAACAAGAAATTTCACAAGTTTTTTTTGCGTAATTGAGACGTTTTGCTGCTAATATAACTAAAAACTTCCGCAGTTTTTGTGCGAGTAACTGAGAAATTTTGCAGAAACTATAACTGAGAAATTCTTTTTATACAAGAATAACTTTTTTTTAATACTTTTTCCATATTTATCCAATTGACATATCCTTATAAATGTGTCACACATGATCCCATATCAATATCCATACTTTTTAGAAAGTAATCATAAATAAAAATATGATAATAGTAAAATCAGATTTCAACAATTAAACAAACAAGTTAACTTGAGTACAATACTTTCACATAAAACACATTTAAGTATGAAACGGAAAATTACTAGGACCAAATTATTTGAGCTTCTGTATTAATACAATACTAATAATTATAAAAATATTTTTTTTCAAACTAATCTTGGCCGTACCCATATCCTATTTTTTTAGGTTTTATCATATTGTCATTATCCATATTATATCGTATCTATCCCAAATCCATATCCATGCTTCATAGGTGCCATTTCATTATCTTTACCATCATTGTAGTGGCTTCATCATTTGTTGTATTTCTTGATTTACAACTCCTAGTCTGGTTAAAAAAAAAAAATGAATTAATTCAACTTTAATGGAATAATAGAAAAGGTCTACATGCTCCAACCAATTCAATATTTATAAATAACTCCCATAATTTGTTTAAGTACATCATGGGCAACATCCAAGCTTACTGATACATGTGGTTTGCGAGTGATTGGGTACTCAAGGTTTACCCAACCCATACATAGAATGTCTAGGTTGGCGTTCACATCATAATGCATTTAAGTATGACCTTTAAAAGCTATATCAAGTATATATGTCCTTGCCTGTATTACATAGACTCTTCCATTCCCCCAATCTATTCTTGTCCATCGTATATGACAAGTGTAAATGTATAAAATATGTGTAAAACCTATACCCAAATAGACATTTGGATCCACTAATTTGTTGCCATATTTTAAAAAGAAGAAGCTCTTGTTTGATAATAAATGCAAATTTATAACCTCTCACATGGATGAGATAATTCAAATCCCCTTTTTCCTAAAATGTCATTCAATTTCAAGTATATTCCTAAATAATATCTTGTGTTAGACTATTTAAAATACGTAATACATTTAAATGTTTAGGACAAGTCCACCCAAGTTTACTCAACTTTTGGATATGTATATCTATATCCTAAGATTTGGGGTCTAAGGAGGTTCGATACTTGGATACACACCCACCCCATATTTGTGCCAAAGTCCATGTAACATAGGTTGTAAACTCAATTTGATGAAAATTTAAATCAAGGGCTAGATGCCTAACCTGTGATCCTTTACGCCACTTGTTCTTCGGTATAACAGGTGACATTGTAGGGTTGTAGCGGCCTTCCTTTTCATCAAGAAAGCTACAACACAAAAATGCTACACAAATAGGTCAAATTGTAAAGTTACTGTATAATCCATGGAAAAATTAGTGACAGTCAAATCAATAACTAAAGCAATCTATCTACCTGTCAACAAAACTCCTTGGAGAAGCCATCAGATTGTTGTATATATAACTAAAGTTGTACAAAGGAACACAGCTGCACATTGTTAATAACAAATATTTAGAAGGGAAAAAAAAAAAAAAATCCGGATTCAAACTGTCAGAAATTACATATGGTCTGTGATTTAACTAAAAGATATGGCCCAAAATAGAACATAACTGCGAATAGAAGGATGTGTTAGCTGCTGTAAGCAATTGGGATATGACTTCTTGAGTGAGGAACATAAAATTTAGAAAGCCAACTTGATTGGAAGTGATTATGTAACCAAAAACATCCATGAGAAAATTAAACAAATATAATAGCTAGAACCAAAATAAGCCAATCAAAATAGAATGGAAATTAAGTAAATCACAGAACAAGTAAAATGATTTGCTCTATTCAAACAAACAAAAAAAAAGTAAAATGATTAGTTGTATTCAATCGAGAATTACAAAATGGTTTCACAAAAGCACAACCATTGTCATGAATTACACCATATCTAAGAGCAAGTTGAGATCCATGAAGATTAAGTTTATGCAACTTATACGCTTCTCTAAGACTTTTATTGTGGATTAGAAATAAAGTTTTGGTCCTTCCAAAAGCTTTTTTTTTTTTGATAAATAAAATTTATTGAAAAAAAAAAAGCATCAAGAACATGCTAAAGATATAGACATACAGGAACCCCAAAAAAGGGAAACAGCTAGCCAATCACGTCATCAAGGAAATCTAAAAAGGTAAACAAATCAAGATCCACACTCCTTGTCACCTAGCCACACAGCACTCGCAAAAACCTGCCTTCTAACCAAGATGATGAACGAACCACACCCTGGAAAACACGTAGATCCCCGCTCCAACCACAACAATCACATTAAGCACAAAGGAGCCAAAGCCCAAGCCTTGCGACACTGCTTCCCCATCCGACCCCCACCTTCACCCCAACTCTGAAGAACCTCCATCACCCCTTTCTGTAATTCATAGTAGTTTATGGAAGCTAAAAGGAAGCTTAAGTTCAATAAATAAGAAATAAAAGGTTAGCTTTTTTTCATTTATTTTGATTTAGTATGTGTATCTTCTCTCTCCATGATTCACTTCAATTATTCCCTCTATAGAAGTGTCCGTGCTTCTGAGGTCACAACTATGCTTTGAGTTTTTCTCATTGAGTTTTTTTCAATCGAATATAGGTGTTTTGAAGCAAATCTGACAACATTAGCCCAAGTCTCCTACATCATTCTCTTTCGCATGAAAAGAATTCTTCCTCAAATTTTGAAAGTGAGACATGCAATATCTCTAATACTTGTATTCCTCCCATGTATTTCAATCTTCATGCTTGGACTAATCTTTGGATTCCAATGATGCATTTTGAACTTTCTAACTCTTGTCACAATTTCCATCCAATCAGCCCATCAAGTCAGAATACATTGACATTGACCCATAATTAACCTTTTGATGAATCACGAAGAAAAAAATGTTGAAACCCATAAAATATAATGGATCTTCTTAAGATGATGTAAACAAAAATGTGTAATCATCTAGTTCACCAATCTTTTTGTTTCCCAAAGTATATGAATGTCAAATTGATCTGCTTTTGATGTCATATTCATCAAGTTAGAAGTTTTTGCATCACTTACCTCGTCTACCATGTCGTTCTCCCTGTTTCCAACTAGATGATATCAAGGTATATCTTGTTTCGCAATTTTTAATTTTAGTTTTTTCTCCAACAGGTGGTTCAGTATCGAAAAGTAGCGGCTTAGTCCAATCCACGATTGCATCTGGAGTATTTTTTTTTATATAAATGGTCACCCAATTGTATCCTCTACCTCTTAAGGATGCGAGTTCAATGGACGGTTGCGAGATTGATTAGCAACCATCAAAGTGGCGAGCTATTGTGCAAGGGCATCAAACTGATCTTCAGATAGTTGAAATCACTCCTCCAGTTGTGCAAACAGAGAAACCTCATCACACCCCCTATACGTCTTCAGCAGCAGCATGTCGACCACCAGAAACTCCCCGACATGTCATGATCAAGATACAAGCACAAGATATGATACCAAATGATGCACGGGATACATGAAGAAGCAGAAAACCAACGGACACTAAAAACAAAATTTGTACGCGAAACATAAACAATTATTTCCTAAAACAATAAAAACAACTGTTCCTAAAACATTAAAAACAATGGTTCCTAGAATGGTAAAAACCCGATTTCAAAGCCCAAATGAAGAATTCAGTAAAAAATCAGCTTAGGTCACAACTAGGTTATGAGTTTTACTTATTGGACCATTTCCAATCAAATGTAGGTGCTTCAAACAAAATCCAACAACATTAGCCCAAGCCTCCTGCATCATGGACTGAGATTTACTATATCAAATACTGTCAAATTAATGTTCAAAAAGCATAACAATGTCATCTAGAACTGCACTATCTATGATTTCCAATGTTGTCATAGATATGAAACACCATATGTGGAATAGAATTCACTCTGATCGATACAAATGACACGCATTTTAGAGCTATTCCAACCATCAATGCTAAAAATATATGTCAAATCATGTTACCATGACACATGTGACAAATAAACAAATTCAGTTGTTTCCATGATAATTATACCAACCTATCAGACAGGAGAACGAATCTCTGATTTGCCGGATCTTCAAGAGCTGCTTCAAGTAATAACCTCTCAGCTTGAATCATACTTGCTTCTCCCCATGCAACCTGCAACACCACCACCCAAATTAAGCTTCAAGAACAACAACAACAACAAAAGCAACAACAGAAAACATGAAAACAGAACAAATAGGTTACAGACACTCAGTTTGCCAAGAAAAGGGAGGAAAAAGAAAAGAGAGTCCAGATTAAAGTTAAAAGTCTGTTTTTTTATCATCTGAAACCAAATAAAGGAAAGGGTTATTTACATGTAGACCCCTAAACTATTGAAAAGTATCACTTTAACCACTAAACTATAAAAGCATATTAATGGACTCCAAAGCTATTGAGAAGTACTGTTTTGCCTCTTAAACTATAAAAATGTACAAATGGACCTGCTAAGCTATTGGCATGTTTCACTGACCCCTTTAGTTAGGGTCCAATTTGTACATTTTTAAACTTTGAATTGAAGGGACTATTTGTATACGTTTATAGTTTAGGATGTCGAAGTTTATAGTTTACGATGTCGAAGTGATACGAATCAATAGTTTTTGAGTCTGTTTGTACATATTTACAGTTTAAGGGTTAAAAGTGATACTTAAGTTTAGTTTAGGTGGACTTAGTGTAAATAACCCTAAAGAAAAATAGAAGTAATTACAAACTTTGCTAAGCTGATACCTAGCAAAATATATATGAAAATATGAAATAGTTTAACAAAATATAAATTATGCAATTTTCTTTTAATTTTCCTCTATTTTTTTCCAGCAACCAAACAAACCATAATTGAGCCCCCCAAAAAAAATATATATATATATATATTTCTTTTCCAATTGCTGTATGTTGAAACTTTAATTACCTTAATCGTATTAGTTAACTGCCGATTATAGAAGAAGGCCGACCTCGTCGTCGATTCGTCAAACACAAAACCAGGCTCGGAATGAATGTATATTGAGAAATTACCAACATCAGCATTCTGCAAACTCCAACACCCAAAATCATCACTAAAACCTCAAAAAATTTCCTACTCAAGTACTTTTACCACGAAAATTGTCGAGAAAATGAGACAAAACCTCGAAGAAGCACCCCCAGAGGAAATCGAGAGGCAGGTTCCGACGCGTGAGGAACAGAAACGCGACCTTCGGAGGTCCTTCGAAGTGGCTATTCAAAATTCGAGATCTACGAACCACCAAAGAAGAAGAAGAAGAAGATGGAAAAGAAAGTTGGGATTGAGAGTAGTGTTGGAGTCGAAGAAGAGCCAAGACGCAGAGAGAGATTGAGAGAGCGATCACGAGCTTCCAACTGAACCATAACAAGTTGCGTTTGGAGATTGGCGGAGGCAGTGAGGTCTTCTTCGCCATGGCTTGTATGGAACAACCTCCGAGTCTTCTCCCTCCAGCAATTCAAATCTACAGAGCCAAATTCAGATCAAATGTAGATACAAACAATACATATAGAGAGAGAAAGTTGAGAGAGAGAGAGAGAGTGTGTGTAGGTTTACATTGAGGGGGCCGCTTTGGGGGGTTGATCAGGAAGAAGGAGCATTTAAAAGAGTCGAATTTTGGAGACCGTTTTTTGTGATTGCTTTTTTTTCTCTTTTCTTTTCTTTTCTTTTCGTTTCTTTTCCGTCGTATCGAAAGCTCGATCGACAGCGAGAGGGAGCGAATGACGGAATTTTGATGGGCGGTGATTGCGGCGGCCAAGGCATTTGTGTTACCAAGATCATACGGCGTCGTGTAATTCTTGGTTTTGTCGTCTACTGGCCTACAATGATTAATACGTGGATCGTCTACTGGCCTACAATGATTAATACGTGGATTATAATTTAAAGAAATTTTTTTTTTTGAGTTCTGTTATTAGCACTTATCTTTTTCCTTTAGGCCCCACATCTTTTATATTTTCTTTTATTATAATTTTATCCTAACACTAATTTTCATTTTTACCCATCTCTATCCTTCCAACCCTAACCCTAACCTAACCATCCACCTCCACATCCACCTCCACCTCCACTCTACTCCCTAATTGCTCAAACCCTAACCCTAGCCATTTCATCATTTCCAACCACCGCCGCTGCCGCCGCGGCCCTCCCTTTTTGTCATTGTCTGCTACTCCCCTCCCTCTCTCTCTCTCTCTCTTTCTCTCTCTCTCTCACAAACCCAGATCTCATCGTCTTAGTACATGTAATGTAAGTTCTCGTCAGCAACATTCCAACCATGGAAGAAGCTCACTATCTTATTTGTTAAATGATCTTACGCTTGTTATGGCCAGCAGTGAGGTCATCGTGATTGATGATCTTCTTAATATTGGCCTAAGGAAATTCTCGTGTTTGAGGTCGTCGTCGAACGCCGATAAGCCATCAAACTCTGGTTTGGCTTGCGATACAAAGAAAATCAAAGACTGGTCATTGGGGTGTAGAGGTTGAAGGTAGCGGCAGTGGTTGCCAGAGATGCGAATGTTGAGTGTAAGAACTGTAATGGGCAAAGGTAGTGGGGTCGTCGGTGAGTGTGGAGGTCACCGACGATGAAATGTTACTGACGGCTCCGGTGAGTGAGCTACCGAAGGTGGTGGTTGAGAGTGGGGACGAGGGTTTGGGTTTGGGTTTAGGTTTAGGTTTGGGTTTGGGATTAAGGGTATAGTTGGTATTAAGATAGGGGTTCAAAGAAAAAATAGAAGGGTTTCATTTTGTTGGGTGGGTGTTCAAAGAAGTGGGGGAGCCAAAGTAAAAAGGTGGGGGCAAATAGCAGCCCTCTTTTTTTTTTACATATTATTTAATAAGATTTAACTTGTATATAGTTAAAAGTTAAATTAGACCAGAAAATTGAGATCTTTGGTCGATAAGAGTCATTAAACGAACGATAAGATTTTATAAAAATATGACTTAGTTGGCAAAAGTCTTTCATTTAATAATTTTTATCAGTCAAAGTCACTCTTTTTATTCAAAAACCTCGATTGTCTTATCCAATTAAAATTTTAACTAGATACAAGTCATTCTCTTTTTAATAAAAACAATTCTTAATTTTTTTTTCTTTGAACCATAATGATAGTTTTTTGAGTAAATTGATAACAAATCCAATCCAACGAGGTTGTAAGACATTAAGTTTAGTAGATAGTTTTTGTTAGTGAGAGGTCCACCCTTTGTCAAATAATTTAGTAAGAAATCTTTTTATTTGTTTCGAAAGAAATTTTGTTTCTAATTTTATTCTTTAATTTATCTATTGACTTTCGTTGACTATCTGTTCAAACTTTTTTCTATCTATTCAAAAAATTTCCCTATCTACTCAAAATTTTGTCTATTTTTTTCCTATCTGTTCGAAATTTTGCCTATCTATTCAAAATTTTCCCTATCTGCTCAATTTTTTTTCCTATCTATTTAATTTTTTAATCTTTTCAATTCAAATTTCCCTTATCTATTTAAATATTTTGTCCAAATTAAATTATATCTGTTCTGGTGCTTTTGAAGATTTCATCATATCTGTTCTCAATTCTTTGAAGATTTTAGCCAAAGAACATTTTTTTCATCTGTTGAAGATTCTCAACCTCTCTCTCCAGCTCTCAATATAACATACATACATATACAACATATATGGATTCATAAACATCACAAACCAAACAACATATTTCCTCTATCTGTCTAACACAAAACCAAAGAACAAAAAAGGGAGATAAAAAATAAAAATAAAAATAAAAATAAAAATAAAACAACAACAAAAAAAGTAGAAAATCTCTACTACAACAAGTTTGTTCTGTGATGCGAATACATAGAAAATTCAAATATATTGGTGCTTCAAGACTGAATAAAATTCTAGAGATCAAGTAGAGTCCATTAGATTAGATTGCATTAGAGCAAACTCACAAACATTTGCTCCTTTTTCCTTAAATTCATTCATCAAAGTGAGATGAATTCACTGAGTTAAAACTCAACCTAGAGAGAGAGAGAGAGAGAGAGAGAGAGAGAGAGAGAGAGAATTGTCTTAAGAAATGGGAGGGAATGGACATGAGGCAAAAAGTTTTAACTAACAACTTTAACAATGAGAGCCCAAAAGTCTCTTATAGTTTTGATGAAGATATTGCTAGAAGAGAGCTTTCAAATGCCATAATCTTGCATGAATATCCTTTGTCTATTGTGGATCATATTGGGTTTAAAAGATATTCGATGACACTTCAACCATTGTTTAAAGTACCTTCTCGAAATACAATAAAAAGTGATATTTTGAAGATCTATGACAATGAGAAGGAGAAGATAATGAGATCGGTACAGAGCAATCAAAGTAAAGTGGCAATCACAACTGATATGTGGACTTCTAATAATTAAAATAAAGGGTTCATGGCGGTCATGACACACTTTATTGATGATTCTTGATCATTTCAAAGTTGTATTTTGAGGTATATTTTTGCATATAAATTAATCTATGCGTTATTACAGGTTGTTGTTGCATCTTAGATTATATGCATTCTACTGAAAACATGTCTTGATGTGCTTTTGGTGTTGAACAATTACAATGGAACCTATTCATAATGTTTTGTTGATCGACATTTTGTTTTAATT
The DNA here is from genome assembly GCA_036172215.1 of Camellia granthamiana. Lineage (NCBI taxonomy): Eukaryota > Viridiplantae > Streptophyta > Magnoliopsida > Ericales > Theaceae > Camellia > Camellia granthamiana. The sequence continues at coordinate 37,008,125 of CM069909.1, read as the reverse complement.
TATGATTTTAGGTTCATTTATGCTCCATGTCCATACACAAAAGAAGTTCTTCGTGATACTTTGCTCAATTGTTTGATGGATTGGGATCTTGATAGAAAAGTATCTGCTATCACTGTTGATAATTGCTCCACCAATGATGCGATGATTAACATTTTATTGGATAAATTGGATAGTAATTCTCTTTTTTTAGGTAGGACTTTGTTTCATATGTGTTGTTGCGCACATATTCTTAATTTGATTGTCAAAGATGGATTAGATGTGATAAGAGTAGGTATAGAGAAAATTTGGGATAGTATAGCTTATTGGACAACAACTCCTCAAAGAGTAGAAAAATTTGATGAAACAGCTCATCAAGTAAAAAATTTGAATACTAAAAAGATAGGACTTGACTGTACAATTAGGTGGAATTCAACATACTTGATACTTCAAACTGTCTTGTTGTATAAGGATGTATTTTACTGCTTGAAATATAAAGAGACCCAATATACAACATTGCCAAGTGAGGAGAGGTGAAAGTTTGCTAAAGAAATTTATAGGAGGTTCAAGATATTTTATAAAGCAACTGAATTGTTTTCTGGAACTAAATATCCCACGACCAATGTTGCTTTTCCAAATTTATGTGAGATTAGGATAACCATCTCTCAATGACTCTCTTATTCAATTGAGGTGGTTAGATCAATGGCATAAAAAATGTTGGGAAAGTTTGATAAATATTGGGTTGGTATACATGGTCTTATAGGAGTTGCCGTTGTACTTGATCCTAAGTACAAACTTAGTGTGTTGGAGTTTTATTTTGATAAACTTTATGAAGATATAGCTGAAGAGGAAATTGCGAAGATTCGCCAACTTTGTTATGATTTGTTACAAGACTATCAAAAAAAACTTAGTTTGGGGACTTATGCTAATGTTGCATCTTTTACGAGTTCAAATTTTGGGGATTCAGAGGTAGTTTTAGATTATGATTTGTTTATTAGTAGAGAGTGAAGAAAAAAAGTCAACAATGTAATATCAGAGTTCGACCATTATTTAGAAGAGGATGTTGTGACAAGAACTCTCAATTTTGATGTGTTGACTTGATGGAAATCAAATGCGTCAAAATATTCAACCTTACAGACAATAGCTAGGGATTTTTTAGCTATTCTGGTATCCACTGTTGCTTTTGAGTCTGCATTTAGCACTAGTGGTAGGTTGGTGAGCCCATATTGGACCCAATATTCATCTTTTTCTTTGATCTTTATTATCCTTGTGTAGGTTTTGTTGCAAGAGCGTTGCTACTGTTGGAATGCTGCTGTTACTGGAGTGTTGCTGCTGTAAGAAATTTGTAAAAAGTTAGAGTTGAAATGTCAACGAACGCGCATTGTTGAATTGGGAGTTGAAATGTCAAAGAATGCTCATTAGGAGTTTTTGTTGCTTTTAACTTTTGTATTTTTTTTTTATTTTTTTTATTTTATTTCTTTTGCTCCTAGTTGAATTAGTGTGTTTTGAATGTTGATGTCACTGAGATTCGATTGAAAAATTTGTAAGAAATTTGAGTCTGATTACATTTGAGTTACGGATTTAATCTAATATTACATCTTTCTTTTACATGATTCCTGTAAGAATTTTTTTTTTCTTTTATTGTTTTTAAAATGTGCTAACGTAACGCCATCAGGTGAGAACTTTTTGTCCATTTTTTTAAGAGCAATGCTAGGGTTTGGAAGTTCTTTTTTTTGGGTCCTAGCATTTTTGTTTGTTTAAATGTTTGTGACAAAAGGACTAAATTAAAACAACAGTTTGAAAATGGCCACCAAAGTAAAATTATAAAAGTCGGAGGTGAAAAGTGTAATTTATTCTTTTCTTTTTTTTTTTAATCTTCCACATTCTTCCACTTCTTTTTTTCAATTACTAAAAACTTATTTGATTGTCTCAAAATTATATATTTGATTATTTTAAAACAAACTTTTTAATTAATTAATGTGTATTGATTTTTTTGTTAAGCCAAATAAAATAAAATAAAATTGAATGTATATTTAGCTTTGGTTGTGAACCTTTAAAAAAAATTGGTCAAGTTGGGTTGGGGAAAATCTAAACCCATTAGGGAATGGGGAGGGCAATACCCATAGAGAACGGAGAAAAATTATTATAGGGGAATGGGGATTAATATCCGCCCCATTGCCCTCAACTGCCATCCTTAGTGATCACACAAATGTGAAATTCCATGTTTCGGATTACCCCTAAGATGCTTCTTACAACAATTACATATTGCTTTCCATACCCTATCAATTTCTTCCTTCTTAAAGTGTTGCCACACAAAACTTGGGTTTTTTCTAGTAACTAAACTAGAATTAGAATCATCTACATCAAGGACATTTTGATTTGGGAGGGGAGGCTATAATGGTAGAGAGGTCAGACTCTCAATCGATATTGATGGTTATAAACCAACAACGAGTAGTTGAGAGTTTACTTGAGAGTTTGCTCCAACTTCCGACATTATCAATGCTTAAAAATCTTGGAGAACATAAATAAATAAATAAATAACCCAAAATCCCCATTTAGGCATTTAGTCAAACAACTCAATGAAACAAAACAGCATTTCTATAGCAATTCTCGTTTTTGGCCCGTCACTTGTTGTGTTCCGGACTCAGGTTGTATAGTTCTAAATAGTGATTCATAGCTTGTTTCCCTTGTCTCCCCTCTATTTTGGTTATCGGGTTGTGGTTGTGTGTTTGAAACAGGTTGGTTGCGCATTTTTCCAAACCTGTGATGCCCAGATTTTGGCTCTTCCTCTCGAGCGAGCTTCACAAATTTTTCTCCTCCGTTCGAGAGGCCATTCTTGCAATCGAGTGGGATTTGTCAACTTTTAGTATTTTTGCAGTTCTACAAATACTGGGAGAATGCATTGGATGCTCGAGCGTCCAATCTCACGCTCGAACAGAATCCTTCGTCTTCAAAACTTCTAGAAGTGCGTATCCTACGCTCGAGCACCAATTTTCATGCTCGAGTGGAACTTTGTGTCTGACGCTCAAGCGTTACTTTCCATGCTCGAACGGACTGCGTGTATGACAATCTGTGAAGATGATATTTTGAATCACTTTTTCATTCCTCTCTCTCTCTAAAACTTCTCAAAAACCTAGATCTACACATTTTCTCTCTAAAATATACATTCTCTCTTCGATTTCATCTAGATCTGTTGATCCCTTCACCTTAGTCCTATTGAGAAAAAGGTAGAGCGTCTCAAGATCTTCATTTTGATCCGAATAGAAGTGAGTTTTGGTGTTCTTAGAGTTTCGCTCTTGCTTGGCTCGTCTTCTCTTCTTGAGGTAGGGATTTTCTACACTTTGTTATGATTTTTAACTTAGTTATTCATAGTTGTGTGACAATGGTGGGATTTGGGAGTATTTTGAGCCAAACCTAGGGTTTGGGTGTAATGCAAGATAGAGGTTTTTGGTGGAAATGAAATAAATGAACTTGGGGGTTGGAAAATGAAGTCTTGTTATGTCAAAATTAGTGATTTTGGTACATGGTTTGATATTTTGAAAAAGGGGGATTTGTGCCCTAAAATGATTATCACATCTATTTTGTATAAATAGCTAAAATTGATGTTGTAAACTTGAAATTTGACAAGTATTGAAATGGATGGTGAAATTGAACAGATAATGCGTCTCATCTTTGGAAATTTGAATAAATTATCTGTCTTGAGATTGTACATTTGTTTAGAAATATCTGTATTGGGCTATCGGTGAAGGATAACTTTGATTGTTGTAGAAATTGCATGTGGATTAGGTGAATTGAAACTATCCCATGGTTGATTATCATTGAATATGATCATGTTGTAAATACATTGTATATGTATGTTTATTTGGGAGGAGAAATGGGATGTACTCCATATGTATGATTGTGTGGAAGAAGAAAGGGGATAGACTCCATTATAATTAAGTTGGCCGGAGTGTCCTAGCTGAAAGTCCCAAAATCTATACATGGGTGCTGATCCCGCGAATGAAATATCCGTAAAATGGCAAATTGAAATCTATACATGGGTGTCGATCCCGCGGACGAAATATCCGTAAAATGGTAATTGGAAGTGTTATGTGTTAATTTTGAAATTGTTGAATCATTGAGTTGTAGTCTCATTTAGATTATCAAAATAAATAAGGGAATTGAATCATATATGTTGAAAAGAATTTGAATATAATGAAATGGAATATGGAACTGATATTCTATGGCCACATATAGTATGAATGTTGTATCCCAGGCATTGCGTATGCACAAGTATTTATATCTTTGTTAAATCTCATATATTGTGTTAGATTATTCCTACTGGGTTGTGGCTCACCCTATTTGGGAAAAACATTTTCAGGTAATGATGGCATGCCTCCACTAAAGCAATAGCATTTGAAGGATCTTTGGGAAGCAAGAGCTTCTTGTTTTGTTGTATTTTTGTATAGCCTAGGGCTAAATTTGTGTGAGCTAGTCTCGTTTGTTATAACCAAGCCATGACTTGGAAAGGTGTAAGTCCAAAGGGTATTTATTTGTGTTAAACCCTCTTGTATTATTAACTTCATGTAATGACAAGAACTATTTACACTCTAGTTTATGTTGATATATATATGCTTCTGGGATGTATTTATTGTATTATTTTTGGGGCATTACAACTTGGTGTCAGAGCGTACTGAGTTTGAATACTTTGGGTATGTGGGAAGTGGTTAGTACCACAATGGATTTGTCTCGCTTGTTAGAGACTTAAGTACGAACAATATGTGCTTATATGATAACATGCTTCTGTGATTATATGAGTATGAGATATAGTTCTTAAGATATTGATTGGGTCTACGGGTTTTTGGAAGTCCTGTTAAAAGAGTACCTGATCACTGTTGTTTCTAATTGGAACTCTAGTAATGCTGCGTGACGATCATTATCTAGGAAGGAAATTTGTATGTGCTTACATGATTATGTGCTTATGTGGAATGAATTATTATTGTCCATCGTATTAGGACGCGAGTGAATTAGTTTCGGCACATTTGTAAATGTGCTAATCTCTTTGTTACCTTTATTAGGATGTTAGAATATGGTCGTGGAAGTAGGCGTGGTAGGCGTAGGAGGCACGAGGTGCCTATATCGGATGAAATTCCGGCACAGGAAGAAAAAGTCGGTCAGGCCAATGTGGCCGAGCCAGTAGGTCAACAGGCCATGGGCACCTTAGTCCGCAAGATGGCTGGGACGTTGCGGGAGTCTATGGACATTCTCAAGGTTGAGAATCAAGTTCAAGTCCAAGTCCAAGTCCAAGCCCAAGTAGCTGAGGTAGGGTCTTCTTTTCTGAAGAGAGAGTTTTTCCGATCGAATCCGGATGAGTTTTTGGGTGATCCAAAGGAGCCACTAAAGGCAGATGACTGGTTGGAACAGATAGTGAAGACTTTCGAGATGTTTGGCATCGAGGACGACCAATTGAGAGTGACCTTGGCATCTTTCCAGCTGAAGGGGCATACAAGTCAGTGGTAGAAGTATGCTCGTGGGCTCATTGAAGGGACTTGGGAGGCTTTTGTCAGCGCCTTCCAGAAGAAGTTTTTGCCTCCCACTGTTAGGGAGAAGTTGACGGACTAGTTTTCCAAGCTAGTGCAGTTGAACACACCTGTGGTAGAGTTCGAAGCCACCTTTACTAGTATATCTAGGTTTGCACCCGAGTTTATAGCGACGGAGGAGCACCGATGTTTGGAGTTTGAGAAACGGTTGAGGACCGGGCTCATGTTCAGAGTGACCGGATCCATAATTAGAGACTATAGGCCCCTTGTGGAGGCAGCGACCCATCTCGAGACTATTATGCAGGCTGAGGAGAAGATGATGAGGGGCCCCAGGAGAAGTCAGGATAATCAGGGGGACGATAAGAAGCAGAGGGGTTCTAACCCTCAACAGTCCCAGGGAGCACAATCAAGGTCTACCTTTCCAGTATCGAGTTCGGGTTCTGGGAGAGGTGGTTAGGGGGATGTGACTTGTTTCAAATGTGGTCAGTTGGGCCACAAGTCTCCAGCTTACCCGCAGAGAGAAAGAGGGCAGCGAGCAGCTTTATCTTCTGCTCGTTCTTAGGACCAGAGTTAGGGTAGAAAGCAGTCGCCCACTTATTATCAGTGTGGTCAGGCAGGGCACCAGAAGAGGTTTTGCCCACAGTTGGGTGGCACGCCTGGTGCGTCTGGTTCGAGGCAGACTTAGAGTCACCTACTAGCACAGTTAGCACAGGCCTTAAAAGCCAATCAAGGAGCCTCTTTGGCTCAGTCCGTGCAGCAAGCTTATGCTCCTAGGGGTGAGTAGGTAGATTAGAGGCCAACAGGGCGTGTGTTTGAGGTTACCGCACCAGATCTTGTACCGGCTCCATCTGTAGTGTGACGTACCTTTTTGTTTTGTAATTCAGTTGTTAGTGTATTGATTGATACGGGTGCATCCCATTCTTTTATCTCGTCTACATTTGCATTGGTTTTGGGATTGGAGTTGGCAGAGTTAGCATCTCTTATTTGTGTAGAGTCACTTATTAGTGGTGAGGTTATTCTGAAACAGGGATGTCGGGGTTGTGATATAGAGGTCGCCGGCTGTCGACTTCCATTTGCATTTAAATTGCTTGATATGACTAGTTTTAATGTTATTTTGGATATGGACTGGTTATCGTCATACCGGACTCTTATAGATTGCTACCGTCAGAGGGCTACTGTATGTACCTCGAGTAGCGATTGCTTTTATTTCTTGGGGGACCGGGTGGATAGAGTCTTGTCACCGGTGTATGATCCGTGTGGGCAGAGTAAACTTAGTTATCTCATTGCTAATTTCTTGAGTGGTGAGTGTGATGAAGTCCGGGTTGAGTTGCCAAGGGTGGTTGGAAAATACCCTGATGTTTTTTTCCGAGGACCTTACTAGTTTTCCACCTCACCAAGAGATAGAGTTCTCTATTGATTTAGTGCCTAGCACGGCACTGATTTCTATGGCACCATATTGGTTTGCACCTGCTAAACTGAGTGAGTTGAAGATTCAACTCCAGGAGTTGTTACATAAGGGTTTTATCTGCCCTAGTACATCACCTTGGGGAGCATCGGCTCTCTTTGCTAAAAAGAAAGATGGAGCCTTACGACTTTGTATTGATTACCGAAAGTTAAACCGGGTAATTGTTAAGAATAAGTATCCAATGCCTCGTATAAATGATATGTTTGATTAGCTGAAGGGGTCTTGCTGCTTTTCTAAAATGGACCTCAGATCTGGTTATCACCAGTTGAGGATAAGGAAGTAGAATATCCGGAAGACGGTATTCCGTACACAGTATGGCCATTACGAGTTCCTAGTGATGCCTTTTGGGCTGACCAATGCACCGGCCGTATTTATGAATTTGATGAACCAGATCTTCCATGAGTTCTTAGATCGCTTTGTGGTTGCCTTTGTATACAACATTCTGATTTACTCACCCTCTGGGGAGGAACACGAGGAACACTTACGAGTAGTGCTTGAATTGCTTAGAGCCCATAAGCTATATGCTAAATTTGGGAAGTGTAAGTTCTAGCTAAAAGAGGTTAAATTCCTAGGTCATGTAGTGTCCGGGGAAGGGGTGACTGTAGATTCATCCAAGATAAAGGTAGTGCAAGACTGGGCGCAACCTAAGAATGCTTTTAAGATCCGTAGTTTTCTGGGTTTAGCCGGGTATTACCGTCGGTTTGTGAAGAGTTTCTCTAGACTAGTTTCACATTTAACTAGGTTAACGAGGAAGGAAGTCAAATTTGTGTGAGATCAGACTTATGAAAAGTCGTTCCAAGAACTTAAGGTTAGACTCACCACTGCTACAGTCTTGATTATTCCAGAGAGGGGTTTGGGTTATTCAATATATTGTGATGCCTCACAGGAAGGTTTGGGTTGTGTTTTGATGCAAGAAGGGAAAGTAGTAGCCTATGGCTCATGATAGTTAATACACACAAGAGAAATTACCCTACTCATGACCTAGAGTTAGCAGCAGTGATATTGGCCTTAAAGATTTGAAGACACTATCTGTATGGTGAGAGATTTGAGGTGTTTTCTAATCACAAGAGTTTGAAGTATCTGTTTACACAGAACGACTTGAATTTGAGGCAGAAAAGGTGGATGAAGTTCATAGAGGATTATGATTTCGAGTTGCATTATCATCCAGGAAAGGCTAATGTTGTGGCTGATGCCTTGAGTAGGAAATCTATTAGCAACGTAGCTTGTGTCGCCATCCAGAAATGGGAAATGTTGGGTACTCTTGGGGAGTTTGACTTGCATCTTGGCGAGTCCGTTGAATCTGCGGCTTTGTTTTCTGTAATGGCACAACCTACACTTATGAACCAAGTGTTAGAAGTAAAGAGGGGTGATCTTGAGGTAGAAACCATCAGGAAGAAAATCTCCAATGGGAAGGTAGAGAAGGGTTTGAATGTGTACCCTAACTAGAGTGTGAGATACTGTGACCGTTTGTTTGTACCTGAGTCTTGTCGAGAGGAGGTACTTCGAGAGTTTCATCATTCACGCCTTACGGTGCATCCGAGAGGCACAAAAATGTATCATGATTTGAGTCGCCAATTTTGGTGGCGAGGTATGAAGAAGGATGTAGCCGTGTTTGTATCGAAGTGCCTTACTTGTCAGCAAGTGAAGGCCGAACATCAGAGGCCAGCGGGTTTGTTGCAACCCTTGCCTATAGCCAAGTGGAAATAGGAGCATGTCACGATGGATTTTGTTGTGGGCCTTCCAAGGAATCAACGGGGTACTGATGCCATTTGGGTGGTAGTTAACCGATTAACCAAGTATGCGCACTTCATACCTATGCGAGTGAGTGATTCGGTAGACTATCTTGCCGACTTGTATATCAGGGACATAGTAAGGTTGCACGGGGTTCCTGTGATGATTATTTCGGATAGAAACCCACGTTTCATGGCTCGGCTGTGCCAGAGCTTACAGAGTGCCTTCGGCACTAGATTGACCTTTAGTACTGCATATTACCCTCAGACTGACGGGCAGTCCGAGCATACTATTCAGATCCTTGAGTATATGCTTCGCGGGTGTGTCCTTGACTTCAAGGGTTTGTGGGAGAGACACTTGCCCTTAATGGAGTTTGCCTATAATAATAGCTTCCAATCGAGTATTGGCATGGCACCGTTTGAGGCCTTGTATGGCCGACCGTGCAGATCCCCTATATGTTGGGCCGAGGTGGGTGATGCACCTTTATTGGGTCCAGAGTTGGTTCGGAAAACGATGGAGAAAGTGGAACTTATCCTCAAGAGGTTAGCTACGGCTCAGAGTCACTAGAAAAGTTATGCAAAGCGTAGGAGAAGACCCTTGTCTTTTGAGGTGGGAGATCACGTCTTTTTGAAAATATCACCTAGACGGGATTTGATGAGATTTGGGAAGAATGAGAAGTTATCCCCTCGATTTATTGGGCCTTTTGAGATCCTTAAGTGGGTCGGAGAGGTTACCTATCGTTTGGCATTGCCGCCACAACTTTCCAGTGTGCATGGCGTGTTTCATATTAGTATGCTTCGGAAGTATGAGCCGGACCCATCACACGTGTTAGATTGGACCAACTTGGAGGTAAATGAGGATGACTCGTATGTGGAGAGACCAGTGAGAGTCTTGGATAGACGGGACCAAGTCTTGTGAGGCAAGACAATTCCTTTAGTTAAAGTTTTGTGGAAACATCACGGGGTTGAGGAAACAACTTGGGAACGTGAATTGGAAGTCCGAGAAAAGTATCCGGACTTATTTGTTGATGTTTGACCATGTATTGCATTACGATTATAATTAGTAGAATGTGAAAACATTGTATATGTTGTTTATATTTTAGAAACATGAGTTCATTATAAACATTGTATATGTTTGAGAATGTGGAATATCATATGTATTATGTCACTTTTGGAAGCATTGTATATGCTATGTAGAGTTTTGAAAACTTGGACTTTGATTTAAACATTGCACATGTTTGGGAAATTGTAAAATGTACTTTCAATACGAGACTTGTGTATCAATTCAATGAGGATGGATGATCGAAGAATGGGTCATGGTGACGAACTTATAAGAATAGCATTGTTGTGAATAGTTTAATTATGTTTTTGAGCTTGATTTGTAATTTCGGGGACAAAATTCTTTAAAGGATGGAGGTTATAGCGATTCCGGTTTTTGGCTCGTCACTTGTTGTGTTCCGGACTCGGGTTGTATAGTTCTAAATAGTGATTCATATCTTGTTTCCCTTGTCTTCCCTTTATTTTGGTTATCGGGTTATGGTTGTATGTTTGAAACAGGTTGGTTGCGCATTTTTCCAAACTTATGATGCCCAAATTCTGGCTCTTCCGCTCAAGCGGACATTCTTGCGCTCGAGCTACACAAATTTTGCTCCTCCGCTCGAGCGGCTATTCTTGCGCTCGAGCAAGATTTGTCAACTTTCAGTATTTTTGCAGTTCTACAAATACTGGGAAAATGCATTAGACGCTCGAGCGTCCAGTCGGACACTCAAGCGTCGGGGTCCTTCGTTTGCAAAACTTCTGGAAGTATCCTACGCTCGAGCGTCAATTTTTACGCTCAAGCGTCACTTTCCACGCTTGAGCGGACTGCGTATATAACAGTCCGTGAAGAAGATATTTTGAATCACTTTTTCATTCCTCTATCTCTCTCTAAAACTTCTCAAAAACCTAGATCTGCACATTCTCTCTCTAAAATACACATTCTCTCTTTGATTTCATCTAGATTTGTTGATCCCTTCACCTTAGTGCCGTTGAGAAAAAGGTAGAGGGTCTCAAGATCTTCATTTTGATCCGAATAGAAGTGGGTTTCGGTGTTCTTAGAGTTTCGCTCTTGCTTGGCTCCTCTTTTCTTCTTGAGGTAGGGATTTTCTACGCTTTGTTATGATTTTTAACTTAGTTATTCGTAGTTATGTGACAATGGTAGGATTTGGGAGTATTTGAGCCAAACCTAGGGTTTGGGTGTAATGTAAAATAGGGGTTTTTGGTGGAAATGAAATAAATGAACTTGGGGATTGGAAAATGAAGTCTTGTTGTGTCAAAATTAGTGATTTTGGTACATGGTTTGATATTTTGAAAAATGGGGATTTGTGTCCTAAAATGACTATCACATCTATTTTGTATAAATAGCTGAAATTGATGTTAAAAACTTGGAATTTGACAAGTATTGAAATTGAATAGATGATGTGTCTCATCTTTGGAAATTTGAATAAATTATCTGTCTTGAGATTGTATATCTGTTTAGAAATATCTATATTGGGCTATTAGTGTAGGATAGCTTTGATTGTTGTAAAAATTGTATGTGGATTAAGTGAATTGAAACTATCCCATGGTTGATTATCATTGAATATGATCATGTTGTAAATACATTGTATCTGTACGTTTATTTAGGAGGAGAAATGGAATGTACTTCATATGTATAATTTTGTAAGAGGAGAAAGGGGATGTACTCCATTATAATTAAGTTGGCCGGAGTGTCCTGGGTGAAATTCCCGAAATCTATACATGGGTGTCGATTCCACGAACGAAATATCCGTAAAATAGCAATTGGAAGTGTTATGTGTTGATTTTGAAATTGTTGGATCATAGAGTTGTAGTCTCATTTAGATTATCGAAATAAATAAGGGAATTGAATCATATATGTTGAAAAGAATTGGAAGAAAATGAAATGGAATATGGAACCGGTATTCTATGGCCACATATAGTATGAATGTTGTATTCCAGGCATTGTGTATGCACAAGTATTTATATCTTTGTTAAATCTCATATATTGTGTTAGATTATTCTTATTAGGCTGTGGTTCACCCTATTTGGAAAAAATATTTCAGGTAATGATAGCATGTCTCCACCAAGGCAATAGCATTTGAGGGATTTTTGGGAAGCAAGAGCTTCTTGTTTTGTTATATTTTTGTATAGCCTAAGGCTAAATTTGTATAAGCTAGTCTTTTTTGTTGTAACCAAGCCATGACTTGGAAAGGTGTAAGCCCAAAGGGCATTTATTTTTGTTAAACCCTCTTGTATTATTAACTTCATGTAATGACAAGAACTATTTACACTCTAGTTTATGTTGATATATATATATGCTTCTGGGATGTATTTATCGTATTATTTTGGGGGCGTTACAATTTCAACACATTCACAACTCCAATTCTAATCCTTTAGAATTTTAGCAACAATTTTACATATATATATAAAATAAATGATAGAACCACATTAAGCTGACAAGAACATGAGATAAAATTGTTTACAGAGTCAACGTCTTTAAACCCCCATCATCTTAGTTTGATTTTACTTTCCACAAACACTTAAAACCTTGTAGAGAAACAGAGACTGATTTTCACAACATTAATTCAAGTCACCGAGAGAGAAAGAGAGAGAGAGAGAGAGAGAGAGAGAGAGAGAGAGAGCCTACCTTCCACAGATCTATCATTTGCTTTGTGTTTATAGACCCTTTAAATGAAGCCAAAATCAAATCAACCTTAATCTCGAATTATTCCTAAAGTTTCCATTGCCAATTCAGGGTTGAGCAGTTGGAGAATCAAAATTCAAATAAGAATATACAATTTTCTTAGCCCAAATACAAATACAAATACAAATACAAATTCAATATATGAATCTATGTTTTGATTCATTCAATTAGTAGAAAGATTTCATATTTATTAAAATCGAGTTTGTAATACATATATATATAGAGAGAGAGAGAGGTGTATTACGTTCGATTAAAGCTGTGACGATCCCGACCTCCAAACTATTATATTATATTGTTTCAATAAGCTTAATTGCATGATTGTGTGTTTAATTGTGTGATTACATGTTTAATTTTGTAGTTATATGTTATTACATGGAATATATGTTCATTTATCGACTTAGAATTAGAAATTGAAAGCCCAAATGACTTCAGAAGCCAAAATTGACTAGCCCAATAGGCTAATTAAAATATTTAGAATTTTATGGCAACTTTTAGTAAAATTTGATTCAAACCAAAATAATTAGAATAAACTGATTGAACTTAATTAGAATTAAGCCTAATTAATTAATTTACCTTAATCAACTTTGATTAAGATAAGCTAATTACTCCCTATATAAGCCTAATAAACATTTTGAACTCACATATACAAACACATGGGCTGAGATCTTGAGAGAGAATGAAGGAGAACTCAATATTTAGAGAGAGAACAAGGGAGTATTGTTGAGAATTTGTGGAAGATTCGGAGATTTGAGCCATAATACACTTGAATTCACACATTGGGTATGAAATCCATCCTAAATTCTTAGAATTGAGTCATGTAGAAACTAAGTTCATGGAGTTATAGGATCATTTGCTTGAAATTGAGTAGGTTGAGCATGAATTGCCATGAATATGATGAATTTGAGTTGAATTGTGCACGTGCATGCTTGATTTTTCATTTTTGAGTTAAGATTTCTTGATATTCATACATGCACGAAGCTTAGAAGGCAAGAACTTGAAGATCATCCTTGGATTCATGCATTTCATGTCACTTTGTAGTGTTTTGAAAGGAAGACGACTCAATCCATAACATGCATGGTTTCAACTTGATAGTATAAGCTTGAATTTGGACAATTGGAGCATGATTTTGAATAAATGGTTTCAAATTGGAAGTGTTTTCATGTTATACAATGTTTTTCCAAGTTTTTGTACCAAAAACACAAGTTTTGGACCTTTGAATATCAAGTTTGGACTTCAAACACAATTTTGGAAATTCCAGAATTCGACCAGTTCACTCGAGTGAGGAAAGCTTTGCTTGAGCGTAAAATTCATGCTCCCAGCATTTTTGCAAACATTTGCACGGTAGCTCGAATGGCAAAGTTCACGCTCGAGCGAACCCACTTTTATTCAGTCTTTGGCTCTAGCGACCGCCGAGCGTAAAATTTAAGCAACTAGTACTTTTGTAGAGTTTACAGATCGCTCGAGCGACCGAAGTTGTACTCAAGCGACCACACTTATTTTTGAACCCCTGCTCGATAGAGGACCCTGTTTTCAACAAATTTTGATTAACTTTTCTAAATGCATAATTGCATTCTCATGTCATTTCTAGCATTCTTAAGCACCAAATGGACTCATATAATCATAGAATGAGTTAGAGGCATTTGTGAAGAATTGAATTAAAATGAAATGGTGCTTTAATTGTGCTTTTGTTATGTGTTTTGTTTAGGTGGACGTCCGAGGCTTAGTGGCAACACAAACCACAGTGAGTAGTAACTTTATAAAGATATGTTCGTGTAACATTTATTTTTGACATTGTTATTACTCCTGAAGTCGATATGTGACTGATTGACTGGTTATTTAAAATGTTACTTTCTATTGAGAAATGAAGTTCACTTTTGAAACTATATTGTGGCATTCATTGATTATGGGCCCTTGCCTGGGGGTAACAATATCATGGCTATTGGATTAATTGAAACACGAAGATCTTTGGTTTGACCTTTCGTGATCCATTGGTTTGACCCTTCGTGTGGTCCATTGGATTGACCCTTCGTGGTCCATTGGTTTGACCCTTTGTGGTCCATTGGCTTGACCTTTATGGTCCATTATTATTGGAATATTATCGCTTCATGAATGTGCCACTTAATTTAATATTGAAAGATATCAATGATGAAATTTATTGGTTAATGAGAATTGATTATTGAGATCAGATTTGGCAATGTCATCGAGCTTCATTCATATAATCTCTTTATTCTGTTATTGCTCATTAGGCCTTGGCTCACTATTTATTTATATATATATATATGTAGGTGGGCAAGCTGAACATCAGAGTTAAAGAAGCCTCGAGTCTACCCGAGTCAGCCTTTTGAGGAGCTTCCAAGCGAAGTAAACCAGGCTTTGTTGGAGCCATACTAGTTAAACCCCTTTTTTGTTTGTTCAATGGTTTTGTATTTGTGTATGATTGGGGTTTGTATAACTATAAGACATGAATGTTTGTACAAATGTGATAAATGTACTTTTGAAACAAATCTTTGCTTATAATACGAAGCTCTTTTCATATATGCATGGCTCAATGGATAAATTTTATGTTATATTGTACTTCCGCTAAGTCCCGTACTTTAGAAGAAATGGATTATTGGTATGGAGGCCGTAGGTAATCTATGATTACTAGCCGGTCATGACGCTAAACCTATAGGGGCTGGTTTAGGCCGTGACAAAAGCAGATCGAAATGACAACGGCTTTGAGCGGTTGAGATATACAGGAGAAGATCAAAAAGAAATCGAAGTTGGAGCTTGAGAAAGAGACCTTGAATTCTTCAGTAGACCCTGGTAAAGAGATGGGCAACGCAAGGTCGCAGTCATAGAGAATGCAATTAATGAGACAAACATGACCCAACACCAACGAGAGAGCTAGATCGCCGCCATTGGTAAGATCCAACGGAGATTTCCGCCGCCAGATCGTTGCCTTCGCAAATCGCCGATGCTGGAGTGAGAAGATCAGAGTGATGCTGGAATGAAATCTGCTTAGGCTCACTGTGGTAATAAGAAGAGAACCCTAGTTATAAACACAACATCTGGGGGAAATGGGCGGGTACCCATCCCGACTCATATCCTATGAATATTTAAAAAACACCACTTAATTAACCTGACGGGTTAAAAAAAGGAAAAAAATCTATATATTTGGGTTAGGTCTCCATGGGTATCCATAGGATAGGATCCCCATTGCCATCCTAGAGAGAGTGGAAAACAGGTCTGATGGTAAAAAATGAAGAGCAGTGGTTTTAAATATATGGGGTAGTTTAGTCATTTCATAGAGGCTTGTTCTTATGAACATCCTAAATTAGCTCATGGACTTTTGGGTAAAAAAAAAAAATTAAGATTGGACTTTCACTTGAGCACCCTAAATATTTTTTAACAAACTCTGTTATTGAAATTATGATGGAGAAAAAAAAATCTAAAAAATAGTTAACTAGTCTCATTCAAATCAGATTATACCATTTGATTTGGTTTTCTCAATATATTTTTTGGGTGGATATTTTCTTAATATATAGTTTGATTATAATTTCTTAAAATACTTCATGATTTTGTTTATGATTTTTGCAATTACAGTTCCAATTTAGAAATTTTAAGAGGTTAGTCGAGCGATAAAAACTTGAAAATAAGATTTAAGGTCTCGAATTCAAGTAACGTTAAGAAGTCACTGGAAATTCGTCTAGTCGTAAACTTCAAATCTCTAGGATTAGTCAAAAAAAAAAAAACAAACAAACAAACAAACAAAAACAAAAAATAAATAAAAATTAAAAAAAAAAAAACAAAAACAAAACAAAAGGTTCTAGATTAGAATCTAACTAGACTATTTAAATATACATGTATAATTTGTTATTTATCATAAATATTCAAGTACCAATTAATAACTCATTTAGACCATCTCCAACGGAGAACCAAATCCAACATCAAATTTGAAATTTGATGAAAAACTCACTTTTTGAGCTCCAACGGTGGCACCAAACTCATATCAAACTGAGGATTCACCAAACAAAACATCAAACTGATACCAGGAAACAGATTTTACCAAATCACTGTTACTGACCGTTGAAAGTGGTACACCGGTCAACCACCCGGTTGCCCGGCCGGTTGACCAACCGGTCGCCCGGTTCTCTTTGAAATACATGGGTTCAAACAGTTCAAACAGTTTAAAAAAAAAAAAAAAAAAAAAATTTGCCTTTGCCGGTCGACCGGTTGGTCAACCGGCCGGTCAACCACCTCCCCAATTTCACTTTGATGCTCACCGTTGGAGCGCCTTGTACCAGATTGAGAAAATTCCCATTTTTGTACTCAAATTTGATGAAATTTTTGAGTAACCGTTGGAGATGCTCTTACATACATAAGTTGTAACTCTTAACAACTTATAACCCTCAGCCCTTAATCCTCTCGTTTAAGACCAATAAGCCAACTTTGGGAAGTAGAAAAAACAGTCAAATTTTCGGTGTTTCTAATTATTTTTTTTAAAAAAATACATGTAAAAAAGTAAAGAGGTAATATGATTCAAATAAACTAATAAGCTAGTTTTTTTCCTAATTGCCAAAATAGACTTTGTCAATTATTCTAAGCAGCCACATGATATTTTATATTTTGTTTCATGACTTTAAAAACTATTGAACTATATATAACAAAAAGTATTTTTTGTTATTAAATTTTTTGCGCAGCTTTAGTTATCTGAAATTATCAAAATTTAAGACAAATAAATGTGGCCCTGCACCTGCAAGGCTGCAACCATATACTGGTAGACTGAGAGGTGGAGTAGGTGGTGGCTTCATGCAGTGGATTGAACTATGGGTGGAAGAGGTGGTGATTCTAGTAGGTGGGTGGTTGTTCGATTAATAAAGGGACTGAGAAAGAACTTGAATTATGAGTGGAGGGAGGAGGTGGTGGTTTTAGGTTTGATTAATAGAGGGATTAAGAAATAACTTGAATTATGGGTGGATGGAGGAGGTGGTGGTATCTTTAGGCGGTGGGTGGTGAGGCGGTGGGTGGTGGTGCGATTAATAGAGAGACTAAGAAAGAAGTGAATTTTTAAATTACAAGTAAATTATGTGTCATGATTTTAAGTACATTGGTTTGAATATGAGAATTTATTTAGTAATTTCGTATATCAAAAACCTAAAAAAATAGCTTTTAGATAGATTTTTACAATAACATTAAAAAAATTGTAAAAAATTTCACTTTAACTTGCTACTTTAGGGTTCAATTTATCTTAAATCGGCCTTAATCGTCACTTTCTTGAAGAAAATTCCTTTTTACTCGTTAAAATGGCCGAGTACATGTTATACATTTTCAAAGGTAACCCCTCTACGGATCGTAAGATTTCATATCTTCTTTTTTGTTTTTTTGTTAGACTCATCATTTGATAAACAAAGCTAAAGAAACAACTATACAACCACACTCCAAGCTGAAGCTGTGGAATAAAGGCCATCCAAACAAGTTTGTGTATAGATTAAAATGACACTAAGCAATATTAGCAAGTCAGTTGCTTCCAATGTAAAAAAGAGTTGTAGCAGTAGTGTAGTCAATTTAGAAAGGACTTGGTAAAACCTCAATATCAAGCTCAGATAGAAATCAACAATCTTGGAGAGCACCAATTGCAATGGGTTTTAAGGAGTAACAGAAAATATAATTGTCATGTAGAGACAAAAATTTACAAGCAAATAATGGTCTAAAATTTGCAACTTCTCTCTTTGGAGAAATTTTCAACAAATAAATTGAAATTGTACTTAATTTTTTAAATTAGCTCTCAAATTTTCCATTTTTAGCTTTCAATTTGAAATTTTACTGTTCAAAATAGAAAATTTTCATTCTGTGAGGACTACAAAATTTCACTGTTTAAAAATAGTGAACACAATGGAATTTTAAAATTTAAAATTTAAATTTCATATGCATCAAGTAGGCATTGACCCTTAAAAAAAAAAAATAGTAGACATTTGGACTTCATGTTGCAAAGGTATCAATAAAAAACTATTTTTTGTTTAATTATTCATAAACATAATTCACCAATGATATTCACACTCCACTTTAGACTATGTCTGGAGTATAGATTTTAATAAAAATTTGAAAAATAAAAGGAAAAAAATAAGTAAATTGTGAATAAAAAAAATTACATTTCACACACATTTTTTATATCTCTACACATATCCCTTTTCAAATCTCTACTCAAATCTATTTTCCAAACATAGTCTTGACCTCACACAAGGGAAGTATAAGAGACTACAAGCGGAGTGAATCATTTCCCTTAAATTCTTCCTTCCCTTAACAAATCCAATATCCAAACATGGCCTCAAAGGTTAAGGGGGAAAAAAAAAAGAAAAAAGGAGGCACCCAAAAAGAGTTAAATGAACATCAAGCAATCCAACATGTTAATAATCAATTAAGAAAATTCCCATCCTGCACTACTCAAAGTAGTTCTACCATTTGAGAGAGCTATACACTTCTGGTTTTGGATAGTATAATCCTACAAACAAACACTGGCCTAGTCTGGTGATTGAAGCCTGCAGTGCAGAAGGATCATACAAGAACCGAGCTTCAGCCTCGCACAAACAAGTCCAGAGACCAACTTGACACCATCTAACCTGCTAGACCAGTGGTTGGAAAATGGGCACATTCGTGGACGAAGAAAAATTTGTGGTAATAACTCAGATCTTTGTGAACCAACAAACATCTCAATTCTCATATGTAAAATTTCACAAACTCGTCCTGATCTTCTTCCAGGGTTGCTGTTTCCACTGTCGTGACATCAGAATCAATGTCTTCGAATTCAAAACCAGAGGCTGCACTACTCTCTCTCTCTCTCTCTGTATGTATGTATATATATTTATGTACATATACACACACATAAACAACAACAAACAAAAAAAAAAAAAAGAGAAGTTATTTCTGCTAATTTACAGCGTGACCCTCCTTCGCTGATTTAAACAATCCAAGGTGCCCAATGTATGAAGAGTCTCATGCTTAGGATTTACAGCAGTGAAAGTTCCTTAAACTCCTCCTCCTCAGGCAGAGATGGTGATGAGTTGCTGCTAATTTTGCTGGGCAACGGTGTGTTTTTGCGTGACTGGCGCTTTGTGGGGACGAGCACACTCTCTTGGTCCCATTTTTCATTAATTTCTTCATCTTCATCATCGTCATCACTGGCTTTGAAAACGGGATGGATATAAGCATTCTGGAGATAGCCTTTCAGATTGAGGTTTGGTTCCCTAGCGCGTTCTAGGGTATCTTTCATCATCGCTTCCTGAAATCCAAAACATACAAGGAAATGATGAGAAAACAACTTTAAATTAAAGACTAAACCATAAACAAGAAGAGTAACAATAAGGTATGTGAGAATGCCATTAACTCAGCAATACAAGTTGTAAACATTAACGGCGTCAGGACTGCAACACCGTAACAAAGCACCCAAAGAAAAAAAACAACAAATAGGCAAACTAAAACATCTAAATAAGCATGCACAGATTCAAGCACATGAAGTTTCAGCTATATAGAGGAAACAACTGATGTAGTAGTAACTCTGGTTTCATAGATTATGAAGTTTCAGCTATATAGAGGAAACAACTGATGTAGTAGTAACTCTGGTTTCATAGATTATGAATTTCTGAACACCTGTAACGGATATTTAACTAATGCATCCATGGTCTTTGCAGACAATATTGATGTAGGATAGCCGGAGAATAGTGTGCATGCCTAAAAAGGTGCACATCGTAAGAAAAGCTACTATTTTGTGTGATAAAAGTTACGAATTTTTGTGATGGAAGTTACAGTTTTTGTGATGGCAGTTATGGATGACAAAATTATGGTGTGCACCCATGAAGTTATGAATAACAAGGTTATGCTTTTTGTAGTAAAAGTTATACTTTTTGTGATGAGTAAAAAGTTAAACTTTTTGTGCTAAAAATTATACATTTTGTGGAATAAGTTATCCTTTTGTGTACAAGCCACAAGGTGGTGGATGTTATCTAGCCTTTAACGGGGAGGGAACACTTCAATCAACTAAAACAAACCCCAACCCTAAAAAAATTTAAAAAATAAAAAAATCTCAATACTCAAAACTAAATTCTCTTGATTCAATTCAATATTCAAAGTTGAATAATCCTAATACGTAATGGCCTATTCATAGGTATCCAAAAAAACCCTAATTAAGTGTTTTCAAATAAAACAATCAAAATAATCAAATCCTACCTAGTATTCTAATATTGATATAATTTTTAAAAATCTCAAGTTTCCAAATGTGCTCGATTCTTTTCCCATTAGACACTTTTTCTGTCCACATCACACATCTCCCATATTTCTAATGTGACAATCAATTCAACCTTAACTTTCAATCTTTAGTTGAGCAACAAGAATATGATATATATATATGCATGTATGTATGTACGGAATTACTAGAGTGATAAAAACACACATGTTTGCAAATTGTGAATTCCTACAGACCTGCAATGGATATTTGATAAATGCAGGTTCATAACGACCTTTGCAGAACAAATGGAACGTTATGGTCAGTACGGTAAGAGCAATGAGAAATGGTGTTGACTGAGCAGCTTGTTTTGTACTTATCAATCCCATTAGAAGAAGCTGCGAGATAACCAATGCAGCTATTACACGTCCATGGACATCGGGCCAAAATGCCGCACCACTTTCATACTCTTGGTTGTAGACATTTATGATCTGCATTATAATAGAAAAACTATTATTACGAAAGCTAATAGATACAACAAAATGACTGCATCGACAACCTACAACATAGTCCAGCCAAATTTTAGAATAGACTGAAAGGTGAAAGCACATGTCCCTGACAGGACACTCCCGTGCCATGCCATGGGGCCACCCTTCCTAATAAATTGACCGAAGTCCAAGTCTACTAAATAACATTCATATATATATATATATATATATTCTGAAAACATATATTGTGGTGAGACTACCATAAATTCATGAAAGAATTAGGCAGTGATGGAGACTACAAAAATTAGAGAAATGTTCTGGAATTTCTCAAAGAGAAGAAAAAAGAAAGTTTCAAGCACATGAGAATCAGAAAATATTTCAAGACAAAAGTTTGTCTTTCCCATAAATCCATATGTAATAAGAACTACATATGACTTGCAAATAATAACAAATAAATAAATAAACACAAACAAAAATCAGTTGCAAGATGTTACCCATTACAAAAGCAGCTACAAATGAGTCCAAGATGTAAGGTTGATATTACAAGCAGTGTAAATTCAATGGTGAGTTGAGAAATTTCATAGTTTGTTGGTCAACAGGTCCAATTGATAAAACAAAAACAATTCTGGTAAAGAAAAGACATTCACAAGACTTCAAATAATTGAAAGGAAAATTATGAAGTATTTAGTTATCAAAAAAGGAAACTATAAAACACCCATGATATTTCAAGGATAATGCTCAAGGCATTTAGCCCTATCAATTTAGAGCCAGAAACAAAATATTTCCATACAGTTTTGGGACAAATAAAATAGAACTATAATAGTGAAAATCTAAAATTGGTACCAAAATTTCAGCATGAGGTACCGCTACCGTCACAATGAAGCTACAAGTAAATTTCATGTAAGCCCTGTTTTGGCTTATATGTGTTTTCAGGTGGATTGAAGATTTACCGAAAGTGTCGACTATAAAGAAATGCGTATTATCTAGACTCACGTGCACACCTGAAAAATAGACAAATATATAGATGGCAATTAATTTGCCCGGTAAGGATTGTTTTGGCTTATATGTGTTTTCAGGTGGATATCAATATTTATCAAAAGTATCAACTATAAAGGAATGTCTAGTTCCTACACTCACACTCGCACCTGAAAATAGGCAAAATATTTAGACAAATACCACATGAATGCCAAATTATGAAGACTTCCGAATGCCTATCGGAATTTATCAGAAGCTAATGGTGGTGTCCTATTGTCCACATATTAGATTAATCTCATTTGTAGTGGGGTTTCTATCACATGCCCACACAATCATATGCATATGATGTTTGCGCATCTTGACTCTACAATCTCTTCTATCAAAGATCTTATGGATAGATTTTACTCTGAATTTTTACCTGATGGCGGTATACAACATAAGCCAGACCAAAGAAAACCAGTATGAAAGGAAGTAGAAGCGGTGTCACCACAGCATAAACAAGGCCTAGTAAAAAATAGAGTTGTATTTGAGGTTCGCCAGTGTTGAAACCCAGAGACCCTGGATCCATTGCTTCCTCCCTATCCTTTTCAGTCTTCACCAAGAAAAAATTCTTCAAGTGATAGAAAATCAATGGTTTCAACCTTAAAATTTCCCCAGCAATACCAGCCCATCCATCAACCATTATATATGTTATGAAGAAAGTTGCTTTCATTGGAATTGCCACACCAATGGTTTTAGGGATCCTGCAAAAATTAAAACTTATCATTATAGTCTGCACAATCTCAAACTAAAAGGCAGCACTTTATAATATGAATTGATCACTAAAGCTAATATACAAGCATAATATAGTAGAAGACACTAGAAACCAAAAGTTTGATTCGACAGGGAATAATAGAATCAGCTGATAAATGAGTCACTCAACAAGAAGGTAGGACAAATATATTTTGTAGTATTGACGGTGGATAACAAGCTTAGAATACAAGGGAAAGATGCTAATGCAAGACTAATTCACATGCCAATAACACGCAAAGATGCCATTCACAAGAAAACTGCAAAAATCATTGTCTTTCTAAATAACACATGAACTAAAAAAATTTAATGGGGGTTCATAAGTCTAGATTTCAATTCTGGCAAATATATTTTGTAGTCTGGAGGGTGGATAACAAGCTTAGAATACAGGGGAAAGATGCTAAAGCAAGACTAATTCACATGCCAATAACAAGCAAAGAAGCCATTCACAAGATAACTGCAAAAATAACTAGAAACCACAAGTTTGATTCGACAGGGAATAATAGAATCAGCTGATAAATGAGCCACTCAACAAGAAGGTAGGACAAATATATTTTGTAGTCTTGAGGGTGGATAACAAGCTTAGAATACAAAGGAAAGATGCTTTCACAGGCCAATAACAAGCAAAGAAGCCATTCACAAGATAACTGCAAAAATTGTTGTCTTTCTAAATAACACATGAACTAATAAAATTTAATGGAGGTTCATAAGTCTAGATTTCAATTTTGGAAAATATATTTTGTAGTCTTGAGGGTGGATAATAAGCTTAGAATACAAAGGAAAGATGCTAAAGCAAGACTAATTCACATGCCAATAACAAGCAAAGAAGCCATTCACAAGATAACTGCAAAAATAATTTTGTTTCTAAATAGCACACGAAGTAATAAAGTTTAATGGAGGTTCATAGGTCTAGATTTCAATTCTGGCATTACAGTCTAAGGCACAACTTTTATTAACTCCATAGGTGAGAAAGAACCAACTGGGGCAAGCACAGTTGGCCAGAACCTTTTCACCTTGCTAGGAGGTCGAGGGTTAAAATCTTGGCACATGCAAAACCCCAATCAATGTAGAAATAAGAAAAATAAAAACTCTATAGGCAAGAAAGACCATCTTTCCTTTTTGCAAAATGAAAGAAAAGCATAATCCAGATTTGAAAATATGACGACTCCTTAATTAAAAGAAGATAATAAGTGGGATTTCACTTCTTTCATGCAGTATTTGACCACAATTACATGCAACAGAAAGCTCTGTAATCCTGCTCCTGTAAGCTACTTGGTTTGACTTTTATTCCTCATTGCTTTTATTGTTCCAGTCATAATGTTTACAAAAAATTGCACTATCCTTCACTATAAGAACAGGAATTTTTTCTAAAAAAATAAAAAATAAAAAATAAAAAATAAAAAATATAAAAAATTAGGACACAACATTACTTTTCTTATATCATTTAATGTAATATAATTCAATATCTCAATTTAAACAAACATACATAAACACAGGCATCCACCCACTCTGCATCAGTGTTATTAAAAGCGCGCCTAGGCGCGCGCCTAGGCGCAAAGCCCAGCCATGCCCCACACTTGCGCCTTGCAGTGGTCAAGGCGAGGCGATGTCACTAAGGCGCGCTTAAAGCGCACGCTTCGAGCTAGGCTCAGTTAAGCCCAAGGCGCAGGCCTTGAGGGCTTTTTTTTTTTTTTTTTTTTTCATACAGCGAGAAGAGTAAAATGGAAGGGAAAATGAGTACAAACCTGGTCATCGACGATGCAGAGCCCTTCGACTTCGACGATCCAGAGCCCCCCTTCGACTTCGACAAGCTCTGTCTCTTGCCTTTGCCTTCTCAGATCTCTCTCTCTCTCTCGCCCCTTTGCCGTCTCAGAGCTCTCTCTCTCTCTCGCCTTTTTTTCTCTCCCTCGCGATCGCGATCCTCTCTCTCCCTCGCGATCGCGATCGCGATCGCGATCGTCTCCCTCTCCCTCTCCCTCGCTTCTGTCTTTGCTTCTGTTTCCCTCTCCCTCGGTTCTCTCCCGTCTTTCTTCTGATTCATCATATATAATACATATAACTATTATTATTTTGTATTCATATATATATTATATAATAACCATTATTATTATTATATATTATAACTATTTTGTATTCATATATATATATTATATAATATTCATATATATATATTATATATTAACTATTATTATTATATATTATAACTATTATATAATAGTTATTATATAACTTATCATAAGATAATGTATACTTATACATATTAATAAATAAAAAAAATAAAAATATGTATGTAAAATAAAATAAAAAAATTAATTTCTAGTTGTGCTCTGTTTATGATTCAATGATTTAATTTATTTAATTTCTTTACTTCTATGATTAATTTTTTATGGTTCAATTCAACTAAAATATACTAAAATTAATGGTTCAACTAAAATATACTAAAATTAATTTTTTTAAATGTTCAATATTGCATTTTGTTTATGTTATACCAGTTAGTTATTTGCTTATATGTCTCATATTAAAGTATATTATTTTAACTTGTCATGGTGCGCTTCACTTCGATAAAGCCTGCGCCTCGCTTTGCGCCTTGCGCCTAAGGCCCCAAGAGACCTTGGCGCCTTGGTGCGCTTATCGCTTTTAATAACACTGCTCTGCATTAGCAAAACAAGAGGAAATATGGTACTGCCCCAAACTTTAATATTATCGCATGTGATGCTATTCAGATATATATATATATCATTATTTATGCACACAAACAAAGAAACAGGCATCCAAACCAATATAATGCTATCCAACTTCAATATTAAGTTATCAAACCAATATACATAAATATAAACACACACAAACACAGGCATCGATTGATCACCTCTAATATTATTGCATTCCGAAAGATAAAGGCCATGTTTGGTTTGTATTTGTGAAACAATTTTGAAAAATAATTTTCTAGAAAGAGTTTACAAAATTTGAAAATTTGTTTGGTTATATATTTTGAAAATAGCTTTGGTGTTTTAGAGTTTGGGATAATTTATTTTATTTTATTTTATTTTTGTAGTTGAATAGATGGATGTGAGAGAAAAAGTGATTGATTGATGTGTAGGATGTGAGAGAAGGAGAGAGAAGAGAGAAGAGAGAAGAGAGAAGAGAGAAAAAGTGATTGATTGATGTGTAGTAGAGAGAACAGTGACTTTGGTTTTTTTTTTTCAAAAAATTTTAAAAAAATTTTGAAATTTTTTCTCAAAAAATGTCTCTCAGGAGACAAACCAAACAAGGCCAAAATACAGGAGAATCATAAATGGGTAGATTGCCGGAAGAACAAGGATATACTGGTCAACAATATGAAAGAAAGTTAGACAAACATACGCGTTCGGTGACTGGTTAATAAACGCACTTAGTTGCTCAAACGCAGCTCCTGTGATTATGCTCCCAAGAAATACATTCACAAAGTTGAAGATGTAATATCTAGATGCAGATCTCCTCTCAAGTGATGATATACTTATAAAGCCTTCAACTTTAGACATGAACATCAGTATTGCTGGCAGAAAGATGAGGAAAAGCTTCAAAGCAATCCCAGGTAGAAAACCTTGGATGAAGGACTTGATGAAATGCCTGCATAATAGATCAAGGTATTATTAGTAAGAAGCAGTTGTAATGATTTGAGAAACCAAAAGTACATGCATGAACTTTGAATGCTTATCACTAATACTCAGCACAAACTTAGGTGATAATCTATGTATGAACATACTGATGGACCAGGGTGCCACTGGACAACTATACTATAGAGAATCCAAACTAAAACAATTATGGTTCAGTTTAAGAATAAGAATAAAGAGACCAACAAAAAGAAAGAAAGAAAGAAAGAAGAAGAAGAAACAAGAACCATGACGAGTTTAAATTTTAAAATTCATATGAGCAAATACACCCAAGTTTAAAATTATTCATACCCAACCCTCCCATCATGCGCTGGAAATTTACAACTTGAAACTGGCTGCCGAAATTCAACAGCATATTCCATAATTTGGGGAAATTCAAAATAAGATATCCAAGATCAGTGCTCTCCAAATTTCAACTTTTTGTGACTTGTTATGGCAAAGGCAAAATGAGAAAAACTAAAATAGGATAAACACACAAGCACACATAGGATTTACGTGGTTTGGCTATAAGCCTACATCTGTGGGCAAAGAACGGAGGAGTTTCACTATGAATGTAGAGATTGCAATTAGTTGGCTTTCTCTCCACAACTCTATTACAAAAGCTCACAAGATCATCATAACCTTAGAACTCTGAAATAATCTCGCCATTTGCCTATTAATCAGGTTGTGCAAGTTGCCAACAGGTAATAAACATAATCTGGGTTTAATTCAAAATACACCCACATCAAAGTGTCATTGTCATTTATATTGCTTCTACAGATTCTCATATGCATCTGTTCTTCAATTGCTTTGATTGTCTATGGCAGCAACCAAAATCTCTGGGAAGAATAATTCTCCATTAAGACAAGTCTTTCTATCTAGAACTACTCCTTTAAGACAAGTTTATCTATCTAGCATTAAGGTTGCACTACTTCAACAATAATAAATATTGATCTCTTACATTGTTGAGGGAACTATGCAGGCAAAGGATTGAGGCAAGGTGCTATTATAAGGAAAAGGTGAGCCATAAATACAAAGTGAATAAAATACATTTAAGCCTCATAGCATTGTTAAATATTAATAATTCTATCACAAATATGTAATACTCTTTATGTCCACTCAGCCCACTTTCTCTTCAGTAGTTAAACATATGCTGAAGTGCAAGTGCCTTACTGCCTATGTCTAAGTACTATATGAAGCTTATCTTTGAATGAATAATTTTAACAATGCAATAGACAAAGTTCACATTAACTCATGTGAAATTTATAAGAACATAAGAAGATGTAAGCAAAAAATTCACATTAACTCGTGACTAGGTACTGCCTAAAATGTCAAATGCACAAAAATTAACCTCACTTCATCAACAAACTGATCCAAGTTACCTAAATACAAATTCATGAATGAACATTAATGGATTGCTTTGGTATATGAACAAGAGCATACTCACATTTCAATAATGACCTTTAGGAATGGCAACTTTTTCTCGATACCCTCGATGTTTGCAAGGGATTGTACCAATGCAATTGGGATCATGAAGAAGAATGTGAGGAAGAAGAAGGCAACAGCAATTATAAGCCTCTTTATTGTCAATTGAACATAAGGAATTGCCAGGTTTTGCCAAAATACGTCACATGGCTCTGGGGCCCATTCTGTCAACCATAATGTTGGATCTCTGGATTGCTGGGTTTGTGCACAAACGGCAGCACCCCACCGAGTTTTGAAGGAGACAAATGCTGCTGGCATAATAGACTTTGGATCATTTGTAACATTTTCTCGTTCCGCAGCTATCTGAATATGAGGTATCCAAGAAACATCATTAATTTGGGGTTTCAGAAATGAACGAATACCAGATTGCAGACAGAAAAATAAAAATATTAATAACTGACACGAGCTTTGAACCATAAGCCAACTGCAGATGCTAATACTGAATGTAGCAGATAATCAACTTCAATTTCAACTTAACTGACGCATGAGTATTTCAGTTAAAAGTTCTTTAGCATATGAGAAATATGACACGGAGACATAAACAAAATTCTAAGCAGTGATCCTTTAGGTAGATCATTTCAGTCATGAAAATAGCAACATCAAGTGTGCATCATTGTCATTGTAAAACATGTGTATTTGTCTAGCAGAATTGGAGTGTCAACATGCAATCATGAGCAATAGAAGTAGTTAAAGAAGGGACATAACCTTCTTTTTTGGTTTTAGTAACATGGAAGGGAAGTCTTAAGCAATCATTTGTGGTTTCATCAAACGGGCAAGTAGGAAACTGACAAAATTCAGTTGAAAGCGAAATCATATCTATGGACTCCTATGTTGGTTGTCATGTAGTCCCTTGGGTATTTTTTCTCTAGGGCTGCCAGTTGGTATTCATTTTTGTATTCTCTATTTTCTTTTGTTGTTTTCAAGGATGTTTCTTATCCCTTTATGTTTCGTTCCTCAAGAACTCAAATAGAGTCATTTGTACCTTGAGAAAAAAATATATATATATATATTAAACATACACTCCAACAAATTTAAGCAGTACACACAAGTTTGTGAATACATACGTATGCATACATGTAGGCTCCGTTAGACAGTATAGTGCTATGAAAGGATAACAAAGCAAACAAACGCTTAAATTGAAAAAGAAAATTATTATGTGGGAGAATTTTAACAATGGGTATTACTTCTTTGGATAATCTCTCGATTTCAGATGTATGAAAATCAATTGCATCCACCTTATCCCCACAGAGGCCAAGGAAACCAGTCTGCCAGTTAAAACATAAAAAAGAGAACAGGGGTCAGTATTATAAATTGAAAAACAGCATTTCGCCAGAACAAAAAGGTAACTAGCAGCATAAGAGAAAATATAGTAACTCTGCAAGCAATAAATAGAAAAATTATTTGTTGAGGACATCGCATTACACAGCTGTACCTTCATGAGAGGCCGTTGTGATTGATTTCTAGAATATTTTAATTGATAATAATCAAGCCAGTTTTGCTTTTTCTTCTTCTCATTGACCAATTTTGCAAGTTTGTTTGCATTGAATACGACCTGCATAAAATTTCCAAATGAGAACAAAGCTGTATATTATTTCAAATTCACACAACAAACTTACAGGTCAGGTCAGAAAGGAAATAACTGAAATAAATAGTTAGGATGAAAGAGGTGGAAAATGCGAAAAGAGTAAAGATGGAACTTTTGAAGCGTTTGATTTAGCATGAGTGGTGGAGGAGAGTGCAAAAAAGGTTAAATTTCTTGTATGACCCACATCGACATGGTAACTTAGCTTTCCGCTTCTTACAAAAAACACACAACTTTTTTTTTTTTCAGCCTCATGAAGGTATGCAGTTGTTATCTCACTTGCCAATTTGTCCATGATATATCACTTCCCCCATGTCCTCTTTCCTGCCCCCTTCACCGGCACCCTACCCACAAGAAAACAAATTTTCCTTGAACTTTCTATCTTTCACCTCACTTTCTATGACTTTCACTTTTCTCATAATTTTCACTCTAGTCAAATCCTAATGGAAAATTTTACATAGTACTTTTTTTTTTTTTTGAAAAAATATTGTATATCTCAAATAATAGTTTGCCTATGAACCACCACAATGTCCTTCTCAGCTGATTATTTGACATAAAAACCATCATTATGTCACAAGATCAGAAAGTAAAATAAAATACATTCCTCGTGTTGATCTAAACAAGGAGTGTTCAGTAATACAATTAACTTCACCATACAACATAAATTTCCTCCATATATGCCTGAATTTATACTTTCAAATATCATTTTATATCTTGATCTATATAACCTCATGCAAGAAGTTTCTTTGCTAACTACAAAAAGAAAAAAATATCCTCATTAATATCCTTAAAATACAATATAATGAGTTTTGTTGAGAACCACTGACATTCAGTTTTTCTTTCACTTCCATTTCATTCTCCAATAAACTTACAACCAACCATCGGCCTCTAACTCTAAATAGAATTGTCTAACCCCGGGGCAAGTGTTGACCCGTCAACTTTGTGTACTACCTGGTTTGCTTGCTATTAACACATAATACTCCAATAGGGACGAAAAAGATGGCCATTCTTACAAATAAACTTAACAGATTATAACTGCATCTAAGTTATATGTTTCCCATCATAATAGAATCAATTTCGTTCATAACAAGTACAGGACTCAGATGACATCCCTTCTTTTGATCTTTTTTTTCCTTGCTTGTTGCATCCACATAACTACTTGTGTTTGAATGTATAAATGTTTATGCAAGTATTTATTAATGGAGTGTTAGCACAAGCCAACCTGATGAGTAAGATAGTGATCTGGATGGTTGACCAGGAAAAAGTGCTCCACAAGCTCGCTAACTGATTCATCAGGGTCTGGTGGTACATTCCTAAGAAGGACCTGTGAACAATCAATTTCATCAACCAAGTTTGTAGAAGCATGACGTTAGAGAGAAGAAAAGTAAATGAGAATAAGGAATAGAAGGGAAGAAACAGGAATAATAATCAATGCACAACTCATAATACAGCCTAAATAGGCAGGCCATCTAAAAACTATGACATATTGGCCTATTCATAGGCTTCATAGAAAACCAAGGTACCAAAAAAAAAAACTACAATAATAAAAATCCTACTAAAACAATAAAACTAATAAATATAAAATAATGCCAAAATAAATCATTAAATCCCGAAACTTCAATTAATTTTTATCCAATGCCTTCACTATTCCCGTCAGTTTTCCTCAAAGAGTAGGAACTTGGTAGACATGTGAGCATCAATAAACATCTCAATAATTTGTTACTGCAAACTACAAGGTGCCGAATTTGCCAAATGCCCAAGACCACTCAGTAACTGAAATCAACCATTGCTTGTTAATGACGGACACAATATTAAGTTAGAAAACGGATAACAAGAAAGCGACATATCATGGCCGCCACAACTTGGTGTTAAACAAAAAAACAAATCTACCCCAAAAAAAGTCGCATAATGACAACAAATCACCAGATTTCTTGTAATATTCAGATGTTAATATCATTACTGCAATGTACTATTTCTAGAAAATACAAACCAAGAGATTCCCAAGAAGAAGAAGCATCAAATGAAAAAAATATATATATATATGAGAAAAAAATTTATTGTAAAGAAAATGATGTATGAAGATTACTAGTCCTTGAATGCCTTCCTAGAGGCTAGAGATCAAATTATAAGAACAAGGTAATGGAAGCAAGGTGCAAATGAGAAGATGAACAAGAAGGTGCAAATGAGAAGATGAACAACAATTGCTATCTAAATATGGTACTAGTGCAAAAAAGAATATCACAAGGTCTTCCAAGCAGATTTAATTATTAACAAAACAAAACAAAACAAAAAACAAAAAACAAAAAAAGTTTAAACCTGAATGAAGACGAAGAATTGCAATGAAATAATAAAAACATTATATTCTTTTAAATCAAACTTCAATGAGACAGAGTGCATCTTACCGTGAATTGATCAGGACGGCGTCTTTCCGAGGCAAGAAAATGCAAACGCATTGATGCAATTGTTTCATACTCTTTTCGTAATACATAGCATGTCCAAAAAGTGAACACATAGGCAATCACTATATGAGCCCAAAATCTGCAATCCCAAAACAATGAACATCATTGATTACACCAGAGTAGTTCCACCAGTAAAACTAAACAAGTACAGACTGTCATATTAAGTACAGACTGGTATATGACGATATGCTAATATAATCAGTTAATCACTCACTGATGCCAATACTGAGGTTTACATCATACTATATGTATCTTAAACAGCTTATTCTCCTACTCATCTCACATTTCCCTCTAAATAAGAAGCACCTAGGGCTAAACTGAGACAAGTGGATCTGAAAAACATATATATATATATATATGTATACATATGAACCTGCTTTGACAGTCAATTCACGGGCCATTTCCTAGGACCAGATGATGGGTTGGATTAGGATTACCATAAAGTCAGAGTGTAAAACATCAAGCCCAACAGATAAACAAGTTGGCTTAAGGTTGGGGAATTGTGGGGCACCCACCAGGCACCATGCCAGTGATAAACTGATGCCAACTTTACCTTCAAGTGATGGCTTCTAAGAAGCCAAGAGGCCCCCCAGCTTGAATCCAAGGAAATAGCCAAAAAGTAGGAGATAAGCCAAAGCAATTATGCCACAATGGTAAGAGTGCTGACATGGCACCAACAAAGGCTTACAACACCTAAAAAGGGAAGGGTTGGTTACAATCTTACTGTCTGTTCAAATAAAGGGAAACTTTTTTTAAAATATATATATATACAACAAATGTTAACATCGACCAAAAAGGAACGGGGGCCTCCATGCACCAGATGGAGGGAAGCTTCTTATCAGGCTTCAGAATATTTGCAATTGTTTCTTCATAATTAGTATGAGAAGGGCACGCGGCATGAAAGAAATATGGTGCAATAGAACCAACAGTCATCCTGATGACAATGCAATGAATTCAACATTTGTATGGCAGACCAGGCAACAGGCATGAAAGAAATTTGTCTAGTATCAGCAGCAAACTTGGGTACCAAGCCCCAGTTTTACCACAACCTATATGACTCTTGGGTCTGAGCAATAGGGAGAGATCAGGGGTCTTGAAATTGTTGGGTCCAATCTCCAACAACTTTTAGATAAATTTATTTTCAGAGTAAAAAGTACAAACCCAGCAAGACTTCAAATTTTTCTATCAATTAAATTTGATTGGAAAAAAAATTATAAGAAAAATAAATGAGTACTTCAATTCTGGCACATTTTGATACAATGCTGAAAATAGAAGTCATAATAACATTAAAATATAGTGTAACTATGAAGGCATGACGAATGCTGATGGAATATGTCAACATTCATGAATATTAAAAAACAGTGAGGTAGTATGTTTAAAAGCTTGCCATAAAAAGAAAGATTCTCACTTGTGTGATCCAGGGGGGATGTTAGATATAGAAAGCTTATCAATTTCACTGTAAGTTACATTTTGTCTCTGTAATGTGTCATTAGTCCAGTTAACAGGTACCAGGATAGCCCACGCAACGAATGTCATAGGAACAAAAATTTTGAGTCTGCATAAATCAAAGTGCAGAAATCAGCACAAGACAAAAAATTCAAATATGTCAAAAGAGCATTTAATTGAAATGATAGGCTCATGGCACAAAGCAATAAAATTTACTGATATCAACACAGAGATATCTTATTCCCAACAATGTTAAAACACAAATTTGAAATTAGAAAGCAAAGAAACATAAAGTTTTTCAGTTATAGTTAATGCAGGCATTAAATTATACAATTATATTCAGTAGTTCACATAGTGACATAGATACAGGGATTGTAATTCTGCTGAACTCAAGTCATATAGAAATTCAATGCCTCCTGCCAATTCAAGATACCACTTTTAAAGCTATAATTTTAAGTGTAAGCAACAAAGTGTAGTCTCTAAAACCAGAAAAATCCCTTTTGATACCATAATTTGACTAGATTACCAAAAAAAAAAAAAAAAATCTAACTTTTTGTTTCTTTTTTCCTTTTCAGATTCCATGGGCAGCATTTTTTTTTTTTAGTTTCCTCAATAATTAGAATCTCAAATTTTGATTTAACAAGCCTTTATTTTTTATGCTTCACCAGAGTACAAAGAAAATGAACATAGAACTCCAAATCATAAAACTATTTTGAATAAGCATGTTTACAAAAGGCTTTCAAAGTTTTCATCTTTGCTTCCATTACTTTGGCTACTACTTTATGGAACATTGATGAATATGTTCTGTCAATTTTGCATAGCACATGATAGTTCAGCATACAAGCTACTTGGCAAACCATAACAGGAAACAAATTCTGAGATTATAGGATTATAGTAGCATACCCTAGCAAGTAAATCCGTAAATAAACAGCAGAATCCAATCCTGCATGGTCAATAAGCTCAAGTTCAGGCATTTTCAGTGCCTCGGGCATCCAATTCAGAAACCTCAAATATGATCTGAAGTCCAAATTGACAAACTTGCTTACGAATGCTCCAGACTGCGTTGGACTGCTTCTTAAACCCTTAAGGTACCATTTTGGAAAATATACCCTATCATTGAAAGGTTGAAGCCGTAATATGGCAAATGCCACTAAGAAAATAAATGCAGTGAGAATATTGATAGCTGCCGCAAGGCCCAAATCTGCAAGCGCAGCCATCTAGCCCTTCTAAAATACTGCCAATCTCCCTGTCAAAAAAGCAAGTTGTTATTCATAACCAAGATTACATGCAAAATAGAAGTAGGTTTTAGCCAAAAGGCCACTACAAGTTCTCAAATCATTCTCTCTACTTTTTTTTGCACGTCTTTTAATAAAAAGCCAAAAAACACGAAAAAAACCAACTCCCAAACGAGCCCTAAATAAAGTGTTCTTTAAACATCATTATATAATTTACCTACAAATCACCGTATACAACAATCAATGCAGACTTGGAATTCCAAACTATAGATTTCTCTAAGCAGTTTTTTAAATTCCTTTCATAAATGGTCATATCATCACCAAAAACCGAGGCATACAATAATATTGCTTAAATGAACCTCTGCTCCTCAATTGAGAATCAGTCAAAGATATAAGAAAAAATTCCAAAATTCCAACATCAACAAAATGACAAAGCCTAAAAAAATCCAACAAGACTAGTTTTTTTTTTTTTTTTTTTTCAAAATTAATGAAAAAATAGAGAAAATACTATCTAAAGAGGAATATAATAATTCCATAATTTAGGTTGTTAGCTACTTTTATGTCGACAATTCTCATAATTACAATTTGATGAACAAAAAGAAATATAAAATAAAAGAATTTGAGCCAAAAAAAAAAGCAGAATTGATATTTCCAAAGCAGAAAAAAGTTTTATCAGGTCTCCTCCAAAGCTGAAAAGATTCCAACCTTTCAATTTTAATCAAAAATCCAAAGTCCTAGCCACTACAAGTAAACCAGATTTTTTTTAAAAAAAATTTTCACCAAAACAACGAAAAATTAGGTAAAATACTATTTAAAGAAGAACACTAAACTATAATTTAGTAAATTTTGTTAAATCCTTTTTCTGTCAACAATTCTCATCATTCCAATTTGATTAACAAAAAAAAGAAAGGAAAAAAAAAAAAAAAAAAAAAAAAAAACTCCGGAATACAATTTTCCATGTTTCACCACCTGACTAAAAAATTAAAAATCAAAAAACACAAAATTGATATTTTATCATGTCACTTCAGTTAATTTCAGCAAAGTTACATATATTTCCGCCAATACATACATGCAAACATATACATATAGATACAAAATATGAATACAGAAGGTAGAAATTCATACTCTTGATTTGTGTGATGTCCCTGAGCTCTATTCAGTTGTGGTAATGCAAGAGAACCAAAAGCATAGAAAATTGAAGCTTTTGAGACAGAGAAATAAGAGAGTTAGCAGATCTGAGAGTGTTTAGGATAGCTTCAGAGTCTCAATCAAAACAAAGAACATTCCCCAACTCTCCAGCGAGGTAAAGTGATATCCAAGCTATAAACTGATTTTGGAAGCAAACGAAAACGATACACTGATTTTCTAGTTTTGTTTGGTTAGCAAGAAAATTTGGGCAAGTATTTTCATGTCTCGTTTTGGAAATGATCAGTTAGTTTGGATTTAAATATTATTTTAAAGTGAAATAAAATGACTAGTGACCTCCAGGCGTCGGCAAGGAGAAGTTATTTGGTGCTCCTGGGGCACGGATGCTTCAGATGTATTATGATTGGTAAAAAAATTTATTTTTTTACTAATAAAACATGCCGATGTGGTGTTTTAATTTGATTTTTATTGATTAAAATAGTATGACTCACTGTCTTTTCTTTTTGTCTATTTTTAAGAAAAAATTAGATACTTGCCCTTTAATAAATAGTATTAAGTAATATTATAAAATTATTAAATAACTTTTTGAGAGCGAAAATTATAATTTTATATTAAATTAGAGCAGGGGCCCCGAAAACAGGGTGTCCCGAATGCCCCTAAACAGAAAATCAAGGCATGAGGAAAAATAAAATAAAATAAAGAAAAATGACTAAAACGACGTCGTTTTGGCCATTAGGAACATTAAGGACAAATTTTTTAGAGGCAAAAAACATTTCTGATTAAATTAACGGAGAACATAAAAGATATACGATATATAATTGACGAAGAAGCTCAAAGATTTTCTGTTCCTAAAAATTTATGTCTCTGTTCTAAATTATTTATAACTATTAAATATATTTTGAAATTTATGAATAGTAAAATTTTTATATGATTTAAAAGTTGTGAATAATTTAAAATAAGAGGACAGAAATTTTTAAAGGGAGAGGATCCAGAAGATAGCTACGTGGCGAAATAATTTTTCGTCGGGGAGATGATTACAACGGCTACTTGCGGGAATTAGATGAGGTGGGAGTTAGGTCTACGGTCTTTTTGAGTGCGTGATTTTCACATCCAATAATTGAAGTACGTGGTGCGTTACTTGGAATGTGGTCTACGATTTTGGTGGAGGATGGGGTGGGACATTTTAGCCGCGTGAGTGTCGCGTCTCTTGCGTGGGTTATCTATAAGCCCATGCCTTTTGCGTTGCTCATTGCATCATCATCTATACCATCCATATTAAGTAAGCCTCTATTTAATTTTATGGAGTTTTGCCACGTGACATAATAATAATAATAATAATAATAATAATAATAAAGGCTATTCCATAATAACTTATTACTAAAGTTTTATTTGAGAATCAGTTATTTTAATAATTTTTTATAAAAAATATATAAAAAAATAAAGAAAATAATGTGTCAATTTATATTAATTTTTTAACTAAAATATGTAGTTATCAAACGAGATCTAAATCACATTCTTTAAATAACTAATCTATAATGGTCTTGTTTGATAGATATTTTTTATTTTATTTTTTGAACTAAAATTTACAAAAAGATAAAATAGATTAAAATAATTAATAAGACAAAATGTCATATTAAATTCATAATCATTTTATTTTTTTCTTTCACAAATATCACATCAAACTACAAAAAAAAAAAATTCAACCATCTTTCCAAACACAAATATTTTAGTCTACTAAAATAATCAACTTCTCAAACGAGACCAATAACTTTTCCTCTTCTTTAATAACTTACTTTTATTATTATTATTATTATTATTTACTTTTTACTTTTTACAATGATTTTTTCTTTTAAAGAAAGTACAAGTGTTTCATTTAATTATGGCAAAAGAAGTATAAATCAATAGAAGATTATCTTTTATTTCTCTTTAATAGTAAGTGATCTAAGAGTTTTTAAATTTTATATTCTCAATAACTAAAGCTTTTGTTTATTTGTTTTTTGTTTTTTTTTTTTGGTTATAAATTTTGTTTTTTTTTTTTCCTCTCATTTTACAATCATTCTGTTACATGATTTATTATTATTTTTCTTTTACTTTTAAATTTTCTAGAGAAAGCAATTGAGTCTGTTGAATATGCCCAAATGGATTGAAGAAAAACAAGAAATTGAAGAAGAAAGAGATGTAATAGAAGAAGAACAATTATCAGGTTTAGAGATTGAAAGAGAGGTCTTTTGGGGTTAAAATTTGGAGGTTTGGAATGAGTTTGCTGAGGAAGTACAAATGTGATGTCCCAAATTTTGGGAACATTAGTAATATAATCAGGGTTTAACTAGCGGATACACAACATTTTAAACATAAAATACAAATAATTACACTAAAAGAAAATATTAATAATAGTTACAGATAAAATTCTTCAAGTCATTAAATACAAGTCAGTTCCTAGATACAAAAAGACTAACCAAAATACGGGAAATACAAAATCTACTCTCTAAGGCAGCCATGGTTCCTCAAAACTTTTAGGGATTCCGTTCTTGGTGTAAAACTCGTCTCCACCTGGCATAAAACACCATGAGTTTGGAATGCCCAGTAAATACACACACCCCGACCCTTTCTCATTCCAAATACACAAATAACATAACTGTTGGCTACATATTTTGTAAAAGTCAATTACAGTTCGACACGTGGCAGAGTAAGGGTAATATAGGGAGACTACTCAAATCTTCGATCCTAATCGTACACGTGGCAGTGAAAATTGGTTCTCACGTGATCTGAGTAGCACTGGATCAGTAAAGAGATACAAGGTGACGTGGCTTCAACGGTTACTCATATTCAAATTCAAATACAAGAGGGAAGCCCAACTGCAAGTGATGGCGTAGTGGAACTACTTCTAAGGCAGCATGATCAGCGATCATGGAGGAGCAGTTCGACGGTTTGAAGTGCAGTTCGATGGTCATCCTTGAGGAGTATAAATAGCAAGGAGGTCCCCAGGAAAAGCCCCCAGACTCAGATCATACAAACCAGTCTTACTTTGCATATTTTCTTTTCCAGTTTTTACATTTCCAGTCTTTACCTTTCCTGCACTTTAAATACCTGTTCTTTACATTCCTGCACTTTAAATACCAGCACTGCACTTCATACATAGGAGTAGTTTCAAGTAGATTCAAGTAGATTGTTGCTGTAAACGTCTACGAGGCTGTGTTTGGACCATTGTAAGTTTTCATTTTAATGAAATACTTCCATTGTTCTTCATATTAACTGTTATTTCTCTTAATTTCTCCTAAGTCAAGCCACCAGTAAAAGTCCTCTTCATTGAGGCTGAAAGAACTAAAACACAATCGTCTGATAATTGGTTGGCAATTATAATTTCTGTAAGGACTGATTGATCCTTGCTGGCATGCTCGCATTTACAAAAATACCCTTCGAAAGCCAAAAAGCCAATAATAACGACACGATCATAACATACAGAGAAAGCAATAATTAAACAGAGCTTATAATTAAATTTCGATTCTCAAGAATAACAGTCAATTAAGTTAGTTCTAGGCAATTTTCCACGGGATGTCGTTCCTACCCAACCACTAACACTGGCCACGAACAATTCTGACTCCCCCTTGGTTACTACAATACCAATGCGTCTCTTACCGCATAACCACTGGTGCGTCGCTTACCACACAATTGCCAATGATGCCCACGCACCTAGGTTACATACCCAAGTGGTGACATCAAGGTCTGCCATAAGGGAATGGGCTTCTAGGGATACTCTCCCTATGTGAAACCTTCACGGCTACCCTTATTCCTCTCATTTCCATTAAGCAGCCAGAATACCTCTCTTGCCATGTTAGGGTTCGAAAATACACTTGCGCAAGACTTCACAAAAATGGACCATATTCCACTATATCATACTCTTGAATCCATCATTCATTATCTTATAAAATTTACTACAATGATCGTAATCCATTACCATCCCATTTGATTTCCCTTTTATTAAATGTATTATGTTCTCAGTTATAGCAAAGCATGGTCAATATAATTACGAATCTAAACTAAACAAATAATTTATTCATAGTAAACAAATTCATAATTTATCATAGATTACATATCAAAACTAAAACATTCAAGAAATATAGAATATAAGAGTTACAAACCAAATAAGAGCATATTAACACAAATTTCAAGATTTTCAAATTTGGACCAGTTTGAAGATAATTATGAAAAAAATACTTTTATTGGCCCTAAGTACCTGGCCTCGTGTGAGTTTGTAGATAAATAAGTCCAGTTTCAAACTCAATTTTACAAAAGTAGGATAGGTATTTTAGATTTTAAGATAATTCAGAATTACCAAGATCTATCCAGATTGGTTGATTGTTACGCAAATCGGTTTTTCTCTCAAACCCCTCACACTCTTGAGTTCAAACAAATTTTAGTTGAAATATAACACCAATATTAAGATTTTGACATAAAAGTGGACTCAAGATTACTTTTCTGGAATTTTCTAAAACTAGAGAAAGTTGACTATTTTTCTGGTTCTATGAGTAACAAACTTAGAAAATTTGTTTAGGTTATAAGAATACATCCTTAGGTCCTACCAAAATTATCACATACTCTAGACATACCAAATATTACCCCATAAAAACAGATTTTGAGTTTATGGAGTTTTGATAAGAAAAAAATTCAAGAGAGAGAAAAGATTATGCTGGATATTTAAGAAAGAAAGAGAAGCACATCATTTCTTGATTAATACACATTTATACAAGAGTGTAGTGTTGGAACAATCTTCTGTGTACAATAAATAAATTGAAACTAAATCAAACAAATAAAATAAATAACATACCGAAATTATTTTACCGAACCGAAGAATAACAAAAAGATCAAGTCGAGTGTGTGACACTCTGTCCTTAAGACAAATTCACCCCGCTACGGTGCTTACGGTTATGTGGCGTCTATCTCCCAAGATACAATGATCTTCACAAATTGTAGTAGCACTCCAAACAAATTTGTCTGGCGAACTAGAACATGTGTTCTATACTCTCTAATTTTTTTTCTTAGAAAATATATGAAGAATATATCATGCAAGAGAGCAAAAGTAGAAGGAAAATGAAGATTTTCGGATTGCCAAAAAGCTGGAACAGATCTGGTTTATATAGGCCCTGTTTGGTAGAGCTGTGGGAAAGTGATTATAGATTATAGCTTATAGCTGTGAGTATAAGCTGCTAACCTGTTTGGTGTAGCTGTGGGATTATAGATTTAAGCAGCAGAGTAGTGTTTGGTAAATAAGCTGTAAAATAGTTTTTTGCTATGTAATTGTCATTTTTGCCCTTATGAACAGGAAATTTGTAATTTTTGTCATTTTCTTCTCTTTAAATTTTGAAAAAGTTATTTCATTAATGGAAGTTAATTAATTAGTGCCTAATTTGGTACATTTCATTACCTCAAATTTTTATTTATTTTTTTATTGAATTTTTTTGTAATAATATTGAGTTGACAAGAAAACAAAAAATGTCATTGCAATAAAAATACAATAAATTACTATTAAGGCAAGAAAAATAAAACTTCATAGATATTTATAGAGCTCCTAATTTCGTCTGCAAATTGACATACAAATATTATGTCTCCTCACTTCCATCTCGTTATCATCACATGCAACATCATTTCCATGGCGTGCTTATTGGACGAAGATCCTTTCTCTTCATTAGGCACATAATCCGTGAATCTATCATAAGAGTCAAATGCAATATAGCGGAACTTACTTCGTCGGATGAAATTATGAATTGCCATTGTTTCACAAACAAGTTTGACTTGGGTCGGCCACTTGTAGTTTGGTGGGATATCCTTTATCATCGGCCATCTTGCTTTTCAAACCCCGAGCGTTCTTTCTATTACACTTCTAAGTGATGAATGTGCTTGGTTGAATTTTTCTTGTGCATTTTGGGGGGGTTGACCATGTTCAAATTAAGCTAGATGGTATCTCTCTCTTTTGTAAGGTGCAAGATATCCTTTCATGTTTGGATAACTAGCATCCACCAAGTAAAACTCATCTATTTTAAAATTCCAAAATGAAATTTAAGTAAGCAATTATAAATGTAAAAATAAATATGAAGATGTGAGTGTGGTGCATCTATTGTAGCAATCAAATATAAAACAGTTACCTCCTTGTGGTTTTGGAAAATTAAAACTAGGATTCTTAATTGCATCTAAGAAGATCCGAGTATCGTGTGCACTTCCTTCCCATCCTGGTAAGCAAAATGTGAAACACATATCAAAGTCACATGCGGCCATTATGTTTTGAGTCGCATATCCCTTTCTACCTATTAGACGAGCTTGCTTATCTGGAGATATATATGCTTTGATGTGTGTTCCGTCAATTGCTCCAATACAATCTTATTACATAATAATGAAAAAAAAAAAAATTAGCCACAGATTAGTAGAAATATCCTACCAACATTAATTATATGTAACACCCAAGTTGCGCTTGTAGTTAATTATTTACCTTGAAATGAAGATAATATTTGTGGTTGCGTCGGATATATGGATGCACACCATTAGTCGATTGAGGCCTTACCAAATCAATGGACATCATTGTAACAGCCTTTAACACCTTCTTGAAATATTTTGAAATAGTCTCGCCGGAATGTTGAAATCTTTCTTGAAAATTTCTGTTTCGAATGTCACCGCCAACAATAAACAAAAATATTGCAACTTGCTCTTGAACCGAGACTTGTCGTCCAGTTTGAAGGCCATAATTTGTCTGTAACAAATTACACAATTGATAAAATACTTCTCTTTCCATTCAAAAATTTTCAAATATTCTTGTCCGATTCCCTTCTTGTAATTCTACTATCCACATCCCTCATGTTAAACAAGATGCTCTACATGGTTCTTTTATCAAATAATTTGTTGCATATGTCGCTGCAACTGTAGCCGTCGTAGCTAAGAGCATATTATTATTTTGTTGGGTTTGCGATGTGCTGCCTTCATCGTCAGTATCTTCATCATCAGTATCTTCATCATCATGGTCATCATTCCATTGGTCTTCATCACTGTTACTCATCTTTAAAATACCTACTCATTTAAAAGGTTCAGTTACCATTCAATTCAAAAAAAAAATAGGGTGACATAAAGAGTTAATATAAATTCAGAATTGGCAATTTAAATTATTATCAAACCCACTATATTCACAGCAAGATTCAAAACAATGTGAACAAATAAAAGTTACTAAGGGATAAAAGTAAAGTTATTTGATAGTGTTTCTATTAAGAACAACCTTGTTTCTATTTTAAACTATCCAGATTGTAAACTATTTTAAACACTAAAGGTCCAGATTGTAAACTATCCAGTAGGTTAGGAAAATGAATATATATTTTCTAAAAAAATCCAAATTTCATTTAGTAGCTCTTTGTTTCACTCATGAGTTCAGTGGGTCATATGCACAAGCCATTTGCAATCCTTGAGCATGGCAAACATATTCAATATCTATTCTCTCTCATGAGTTGGGTGGGTCATATGCACCAGCCATTTCAACATGGAGATGTAATCAGTAAGAAAACATATCAGTGTGCTACAGTGGTGTAATTACTTGGAGCAGTTTCAGACCCTATTTAACTGTTTTAATTCGTAACTGTCAATCTAACTGTTTCAATTCATGAAATTCAAGCATAACACAAATGCAATTCAAGCATGCAACACTGTTATATACATATCCAATTCTAGCTCACGAATGAAGTATTGAAGATGTGTTCCTATCTACTGAAATATAAGGCAACATGTCTGTAACAACCCTAATTTTCTTAAGTCATTATTTATTTATTATTATTATTATTATTATCTTATTTTATTTTTGGCTTTATTAATTGTGTGGTCACATGAGAATTTAATGAGATATTTAATGAATTTATTGTGGTGATTAATTAATTTAATGTGTTATTTAATTATATATATGTAATTAATCTAAATATTTATATTTGTTATACAAAAAAAAAGAGGTGCTATATATAAATATATATATTATCTTATATTTATATTTATATATA
The DNA here is from genome assembly GCA_036172215.1 of Camellia granthamiana. Classification (NCBI taxonomy): domain Eukaryota; kingdom Viridiplantae; phylum Streptophyta; class Magnoliopsida; order Ericales; family Theaceae; genus Camellia; species Camellia granthamiana. The sequence continues at coordinate 36,964,241 of CM069909.1, read as the reverse complement.
TTATAATTATGTCGTATTTATATTATATGGTATAATAACTATGAGGTTATATAATATTATAACTATTAGGATTTATAGGAAGGGTTTAGGTTGTAAACAAATTAAGAAAAAAGAGAGGCAGCAGGGCTATAAGAAAAAAGAGAGGCAGCAGGGCTACGAGAGAGAGAGAGAGAGAGAGAGAGATTAATCACAAAATAGAGAAGCACCCGAGAGAGAGGGGACCGGCGGGAAAGAGAGGGTCTGCGGCTGTGTGAGAAAGAGAGAAGGAGAGGAAGAAAGGGTTAGGGTTTTGTTTTGGTGGCTCTATTAATTTTTTAAATAATTCTTTGAGCTTCAAAATAATATTGTGAGTACAAAACTCACTTTCTTTGATTTATGTTTAATTCATTGTTTTGATTTTGATTTTGATTTTTATTTATTTGATGTTAGTTTGATTTTGTATTTATATAAAGATGATTGATTAATTTTAATTATTTTGTTTAGTTATGTAAGTAAGGTTTAGGGTTTTTAGTTGATTGATTGATTTTGATTATTTTGATTAGTTGTGTATGTCAGATTTAAGGTTTTTATTTGGATTTATTTTATGGTTGTAATAACCCTCATGATTATATGAAACTAAAATTAATATGGTTATATGAAATTAAAATTAATTAAGATCCTATAGATAAATTCTTTATACTCCACCATGACTCCAAGGATTGTTATTTTATTTGAGTGATGGTGAGAAAGAGTGTATAAAAAAAAAAGTGAGAATTATGAGATTTATTTGAATGCCTTAAGCTTGGCATTGTTATGTTTATTCTCATGTGTAAGATGTTGTGTATATATATATTGTTGCCTCGTTCTCATGAGTAGACGAGTGCTTTGATTTGCGCGCGTACGTATATGCTAACCATCCGGGGAGTGTGAGTCAAACTCGGGACGATATCCCCATGCAAGTTTGGCTTTGGAGCGGTGTTAGGTATACGGGAGGCACATGGGATATATGTGTAGGCCGGAAGGGGAGGGCCGAAGTGGTGGAGTTAAGGTACAAAAATTTAATTATGAGTTTATTGATTTGTACATCTTGAAAAATAGTAATCGACCTTAATAAATTATGAAATTTGAGCAGAGGCATGTATACGTGATTTTGGACAACTTTTGTGTTGTAGCTTTTTATTAAAAAGATCGATTAGAATTTATAATCGGATGACCTTGGTTATTGTCGATTTGATTCATTTTGGTAATGCAGATTTTATAGGCTGTTTTAACCCATGAAATGAGCTCATTTTTATTGGTTTCGTGCAAACTGAAGTAAAACATTATTCTGCACACTTTTCATGTTTTGAACTTTTTCTAAAAAAATCATCTTAGGGCAGTTTTTGTTCGTTTTCAGTTTCAGATTTTTCGATTGAATTCCGTCTAGATTTTTAGATCAAGTTTTTCTCTTAACCTGTTCAGTTTTTGTTAAATTCGTTCACGATGTCTTTTAGAAAATTTGATTCTGTACAACTTTCGTTCTTTGAGTTTTGGTCAATTCAAATTATTTAAGCAGGAAACAGTGCATTTTTATACGTATTTAGCAAGTTACTTATGATTAATTTATACTAACATTATTTTTTTTTGTAGGATGGTGGGTCTTACTAACTTTTTATGCAGGGCTGATCCACCATATTTCTATTTCTATTTTGTTTATTTTATAATAAATTTATATTTCGTTGTATACGAACAAGAAACTAAATGCCACCGTATCTCGGGAAACTACCCATTCGTCTCGGTGCAGTTGGAACTACTTGTCTTGTCCTGTAATAAGAATTAAATATATTTTTGTTTGTGTCGGGTAGACACGTGGGTGTTAGATCTTGTACTCATACCAGTATACCTGTATACTGACCTATTTTGTCTCTTGACAACTCGAGTGCGTTCTGTTTGAGCGTAGCCGAGCTTTTTTTGCAGGATTAGTAGAGGCTTTGGTGGTGACAAGAAATAACTGTGATCGTAGGACATGTCGTTTGGAGTTATTTTATTTTTCTTGAGCTTAGGGTTGATACTAATTTATGTATTTATTATTTTTTTTAATGACTTTAGTATTGGAATAATCTGACATGGTTTGTAACCGTACTTTATTTAAGTTGTTTTGACTATTTATTGTTACCTTGATGTTGAGGTATTGGTCAGTTATGAATTTATGGTGGATGGTTTGGTTTGCGTTTAGTTTTTTTGTTTCACCCCTAAGATTTGGATGATGGAATATTATTGGGGTTAGTCCTAATTTAATATTTAATTGTCTAAATTTTGGGGCGTGACACTGTCATCCATCTATCCCAATTAAGAAAACCATCATTCATATAAAGAAATATGTAAATAAAAAAATGAAATAGGTGAAAGATTAAAATGTAAAGCAAAAAAATTATACCTTAAACTTCAACAAAGTTATACCTGGAGAGATTCAAATGTAAAGGAAAAAAATGTAAAGCACAAAAATGAATTGAGTAAACCATTCACCTACATATACATATATATAATCTTCACCATTCACCTACCATTCATATTCACCTACCATTCATATTCAACTAACATTCAACAAGTCAACCATTCACCTACAATTTAACTAAAAAAATGTCACCTACCCACCAACCATTCAACCATTTAACTAACAAAGTCCAACATAATATTAATAAAATTTGAAATAATGAGTCCACAATTAAAAATCCAACATATAGTCAATATTAATAAAAGGAAAAATTAGGAAAATATTGCAACAGTCCACAATTACTAAAATAAAAAGTCCAACAGAACAGTCCACAATTAATAATAAAAGTCTTAAGAACAACTGGGCAATCCACAATTAGCCGCGATAACCTGTGGTGGTTTTCTCCATCTCAATCTCCAACTTTATAAACCTAAGCTGAACTTCATCCGTAGGAAGAGTCATGAAGCACTCACGACGCTTGTCTCATAAGAACAATCGGGCGGCCCATACATACAACTCATCATCTGGGGACACACCAGGGATGTTTTCCAACTTCGCCAAACATTTTGTAATTGAAGGATATCTTGATGAGGTCTGTGTTGAAGTTGCTGAAGATGACTCAACCACATTGATTATACGATCAAGTGTTTTGTTAATTAAAGTTGCACCAGTAAATTTCTTCTTTGTCTTGCTCTTGGTTGATGAACCACCAGTGTTCGATGAACGCTTTTTGTTTAACTCAGAGGGATGAACCACCTCCAAATCATCATCATCATATTCAGCATCATGTGGGGTATGAAATTCCTCCACATTGTCAACAGTGTCAGGATACCCCCCGAACTAGGAGTGTTTGCCCATTCTCCTGTAGCAGTTGCATCTGAGAATAGTATGTCTAAGTCTTCACTAAATTGCAACGGCATACGCCGGAATTTAGCAGCATCAGGATACCTCTGCAACAATTACAAAGAAAAAATTTAACATTTACAAGTATCAAAATTTGGTGTGTTTAAACAACAAAAACAAACAGAATATGTACATTAAGCAATTTAAATACCTCCAATTTCTTGGTCCACCACTCATCAGATGCAGATATGGCTCCAGTCAATGTATCACGGCCTAAGCCTGTCTCACCCCTTAACAGATTGTTCCACAAAAACCAATCTTTTTTCAACACATCCTAATGGTTTTTCATTTGTATTCGTTGGTATGCTTTTCCAGTCATAGTTTTAAACGTAGTTATGATATTTTCCCATCCAACCCTATCTAAGTGTGTACCAGGTCTGTGTCCGACCTTCACTTGCTCAACACAAAGCTTAATAAAGATTTTATTTGATTTTGCATCCCAATGAGCATTAACAGATGGCACTTGAGAGGATTTTCCCTTATTCTTCCTATTTTCAGATTGTGTTTCCTCTTGGGTACTCATTATATGAAAGAAAAAAAAATTGTTTAACACATACTCATTAATCATTGGTTGCATTAAAACATAAGATTAGTACAAAATAACCATACATGGCATGATTAGTATAAAACATAAGATTACTACAATAGATGTCTCATCATTGGGTACATAACTTAGCAAAAAAACACATGATCTAAAAGCCACCTACAATCATTTGAAGAGTAATACAACTGACAGAACAAGACAAATTGTGAGCAAACCCACAACAAGGTGCTTCATAAATGTTACGAATTGCTCAAGCATTTGGTTCTTCACTTTTAGTCCTACAGTCTCGATGTTTTGATTTTGATAAAGATTTGTCTCGTTCCTCTGCCTCTCTACCATCGTCACAGATTTTGGGGTACACCACCTCCAAAATTGACAATTTCTCTTCTCACAAATTACATACAGTCTTTCTTTTGATGGCTTCTCAGATTCGGTTACCCTTATGGCAGCTCTTATACCACACTCACATTTCAAAGCCTCGTACCTCAAATCCAAGGTCTCAGCACTGGAAGCATAGTTACTAGAGGATGACATGCCTCTGCAGTAATTATGAAGAATTGAATCCACATCCTCTAAAATTGATTGGGAACTTAAAGATGTTATACATGACTAACACTATTGTCCATGACCAACTATGTAAACAGAAAGAGTTTTCATACATTGGATTGAGTAACCCTTATTGACACAATGAAAATATTTGCACACTTTGGCCTTGCAAAGACAACAAAAAAAAAAAAAAAAAAAAAAAAAACAATTTGAAACTGTTTTTGGTTCAACTACACTTTGGACACTTTGGATTCAGCACAATTTGAAACTGTCAATGGTTCAGCAAACACATTAAAATAAAACATTTTCCTTTCGTCCCTCATTCTCTTATGCAATGGAATTCAGCACATGGTCCCCCTTAAACAAAAAATTCATTCCTCTTTCTACATCAGGGAAATTATAATAAATAGAATCGCAAAGAGTTTTGCTTAATTAATAAGGATTCACTTTTACAAAAGAATTACATTAACTCAGATGATTTACACATGGAAAATTTCAAAAATGTTAAAGCCCTTAATTTTGAAGAGTTAGTTTCTAATTATTACCCGTGAAAATTTTTAAGTGATATACTCTTAAAAGTGAGCTAAACTAGTATAAGTTTGTTAATAAATACAAATGGAGTAGGTGAAGAGCAATCTAGGAAACGAAATGTAGAGCCTATTTAAACAAAAAGGAAAAACTGGACTTATTAGACTCAGGATGATATTTCAAGAAAAGAAGTCAAAGCCTTTTCATAGAGAAAGAACTAACAAAAACTTACGAACAATAGAGAAGTATTACAAAAGGAACTTTTAGCTGCTCAGCAGCCAACTATATTTACAAACTATGACAGATAAAGCCTAAATAAGAGAATGGTAAACAATGACATATGGGAATTATAGATCCAAATTGAATTACATGACCAAAATAAACCAAAGAGCTCTTGATATTCTATCCCATGTCTGGGCATTTTCTAAAACTTCACAAACTAATTTAATTAATGAAGATAAAAATTATCAGTTATCTTCATCAAACACTAATTTATCAAAAGCCAATCAATGACAGAAAAAAATTGTATCAAAAGGCAAACACTATATCAAAAGAAGATAACACAAATTTGTTATTTAAATTGGAACAACAGAGAATAATTTCAGAGAAAAATAACATTAATTTATGAAAATTAACATTAATTTCAGAGTAAATAAAAGTTCAATTCATATTAAGATGTTATTTACGAAAATAAACTGAATGACAGAAAAATAAAATCAATATATAAATAACATTCTTGAACTTCAGTTCACACTTCACATACAGACACACACAATCTTCAAAGAAAAGAATGGGGGGAAATAAGAAGAAGTTCTACATCTATATATTCAGTCATATATCTTCAGATAAAGTAAACAGAGCATACATTTCTTCGAGAGAGAGAGATGACAGATAAGAGAGAAGGCAAGCTAAGGGCAAGATGGAAGAGGAAAATTCAGACGGAAAGGCCGCCTTCAACTCGAAACCAAAGGGTGAATCGAAGGAAAAAGAGAGAGTGTGATCTGTCTGTAAACCCTAGCTCAAATGTGTGTGTGTGTGTATATATATATCACAAACAAAAGGCATGAACTCTTACCTTTTGTAGTGCAGATCTTGGAGAAATCTTGGAGAAATCTTCGACTTCGATCGGCTGATCTTGGAGAGATGTGGAGGATCGTCTTTCGTCGCGAAGGAAATGAGAAAACGAGTGTGGGGAGAGGAGTGGGCTAGGGCACGACGAAAGAGGGCTTATATAGTGGCATAACCGTAATTGTTGAAGTTTTGGAGGGACATTTAAGTCATTTCATGCCCCTCTAAACAGCTGCACGCTTAAGCAGAAATCTGAAGCACCTCCAAAGCAACTTCTCCAAATTGGCTAAAAATGACTTTTTTAAAGTTATAATTTGGTGCTTTAAGCTGTGCCAAACAGATCAGAATGACTTAAATTAAGTTGAAATAAGCTGAAATTAAGTTTCACCAAACAGGCACATAGACCCGAACAGGTGTAAAATTCAAACTGAACATGTGGGTTTTTGAATTGAATAGGTACTGTTTGAATTTCAACAGATTTGCTAGATAGTTTGATCTGTTTGAATTGTACAGATTCAAATATGTTAACTGCAGCAGTTTCTGGCAGTTATAAAATTGTAAAACAGTTTGAATCTGTTTAGGAATTTCGGATAGAAGGTGGTAAAAATTGGACAGAAAATTAATTTCAATTTTGGCACAAAATTGAAATTTAATTTCATTAAGAATTTCTGGAAAAAATTCAAATAAATTTTGTCCAAAAAATTAATATTAGAACCAACCCAACCCACAACCGCGCCCAGCATGGCCGACCGGTCGGACGGCCATCGGCTACAGCGCGTGCGCGCGTGTGTGGTGGTTTGAGTCAAGGTTCCATTTGTCCATAACTCCTTCATTCTACAAACTTGGGGTGCCCCTTGGGGCCCAACCCAAGTTAGTACACCAAGTGCTTATATACATACATAGGCCCTGTTTGGTAGAGCTGTGGGAAACTGCTTATAGCTTATGCCCAAACAGCTTATAGCTTATAACTTTCAGCTTAAGCTGATTTCCAGCTTATTCTCAAAGCATCTCCTGCCCCACTCAAAGAATAAGCTGATTTCTGACTTCCACAAAGCTATAAGCTATAAGCATAAGCTAAACCAAACATATCAAAACAGCTTAAATTAAGCTGAAAGCTGAAAATAATCTCTAACAAACAGGGCCATAAGCTCTCTTAAAATTTCAATGTGGACTAGCTTTAAAAAGAAACCCACATTTAAATCTTTAAATGTCCAATGCCACGAACTCGAAAACGACATCAAGTTCCCATTCACTCATAAATGGTTTAGATAAACCGTCTTCACCGTGTGACTTGCCATGCGGCAAGGAACACGTCACCTTTTTGGACCCATCCCAAAAGACGTTTGGGGCCCACTCAAATTTAGGCTCAAAGATGGCCCAATATAAGCCTTATAAAACCAAATTTTCCAACAATTCCACACATGAATAGAATTTGACGGAGAAAAAATGCAACAACATGATCTAATTACAGAGAGTACAGAAATTGAAAATATTCTGCAAAGGATAGGTAGCTTTTGGCTTTGAACCTTCCTTTGTGAGACACTATCAGATTTACTAACTAACCAGTGAATATGATGTCATGAACTGTTCAGCCATTTGTGTAAACCAAGACAATAGAACTCATACAGTATATCTCCAAACACAGTTTAGTTCTCACTATTGTGTTCATTTTGGCCCTAAACAACTTGGTCTTTCATAAACTTCCATTAAAATGAACTCGTATGATGTCATTGCATGTAAGGTAGTGCGCGTGAATGGAGTAATAAAGTATGTGATATTTGGCGGTATAATTAGTAATGGTACGAGGCATCCATATGTGTCGAATACGCTACATTGGTTCCTTGCATGTTTTTTTGTTATAATGACCCATTTTGCTACAATGGCCACATTGAATCCACTAAACCACCTCACCCTTTGATAGAATTTTCTTCCATTTAGGCCTTCCAAGGGGCCGCTTGAAAATAGGTGGCTCAATGAGGTAATCCAATGTTGTGAACTTGGGTTCTTCTACTTTAGGAATTGGGTAAATAGACCCGGAATACGCTGCCCTATATTCTTGAACATGATAAAACGGTTCTATGGAGTCAAAAATGTTCCTGCCACTATTTCAAAAAGCAATAACTGCGTAGGAACACTGGAACCCATTCAATTGCCACTAAAAACACGAACATGAATGTGCGCCAATGTCGACCAACACTGATGGGTGTGAACGAACCTTAAACACATTATTGTCAGCCTGACTAACAATCCAACACCTGCTATCCTTAAACACTGATACCAAAATCTTTTCTATCTTTGGGCAAAGCTCACCAACCCAGCTGCTAGATTTAGCTTTACGCTTTGTCATTTGTTCCATGATTTATCCTTTAATTCCATCTACCAATTGAGTAATGGAGAGATGACAAGTTTTTCGAATCTAGTTGTTAAACGATTTGGTAGCGTTGGACCACATCTCACCATACTTGTAGCGCCTGTAAAAATGAAAAAAGTTATTGATGTTCGGACTTGAAAAAGAATATTTTACAATGTGCACGTTTACCTTAATCAAACTCTACCTGAAATACGCATGAGCCTAATGTTTAGGATGCTAATCTTTCAAGAAATTTTGCAATAACCGCTGGGTTACATTGTTTTAGAATCTTGATCTTTTGATTGAACGAAGACACTGTAAGTGCATAAGCACATTCTCGTAACTTACGCATGAGGCAGATTTTGTGCTCAACATTAACATAGTTTATCTAGTCTCTTAGATTCATTTAAAGATATAGCAAACAGAATGGATACTGCGCCGACGAGAACACGGTAGGCATTGATTGCAACAACCCAGCATTGTGATTAGACACAAACGTTAGCATCCTATTACCGTCCACAAATTCCGACAATTGATGCAAGAACCACTCCCAATTACAAGCATTTTCGAAATTGACAATATCAAAAGCGATCAGGAATAAACCTGTGCAAATTGCATTTTAACAATGTAACATCAGCCACATGTTGCTTTCAGAATACCCAAATAAAAGCATGACATGAACACCAATATAATTTGTATTTGGTGCTATATGTAAAATGCATCAGAATTGTGAGAATTGAACAATGTACCCTTAAATATGAAACACATACCTTGGTTGCCATCTTTAGCAGTAGCAGCAAGCAAAGTCCCCTTGAACCTTCTCTTAAAAAACATACCATCTAGAAACAAAAGCGAGCAGCAATGCTTGAACCCATTTATGCAAGCATGAAACAATATAAAATATCTCACGAACCAGTCAGTTTGTTGATCAAAATGCAAATTAATGTAACTTTGTGGGTTGTTCTCCATAACAACATCGCTATATCACTTGAGTGGGTCAAATGACATGAAATGATCTCCAAAAACTTCATTTCTCGCTTTCTCCACCCCTAACCAAGCAACCCGGTAACTAATGTCCAATCTGTAACCATTTTTCAAGTCGAAAACCACGTCCGTTGGTTGGGTGAGTAGTTGTTGACACACACAATCCGCTATGACATCGGACACCAAATCTGAACCAACTTGCGGGTTCCTGTACGCCCGTATAACAATATCACACAAATCTACGCTATTAAATCTTTTCAAACACAAAACTCTATTCGACGCGGACACCCTTGTGTAAACCAACCACACACACCTAGTAGAAGCTGTAAACTTACACATAGCTGTGATTCGAATGGAGTCATTTTTTACGTACTTAAACTAAAACTCACATTTGACGGCATAGTTGTAGAGTATCATCTGGAATTCATGTGCACCCCCTCTAAAAGATTGACCCACATGTGTAAGACCAAATGCCCAACCAACAGACAATAACGTCTTCGATTTATGAGGACAATATGACAATAACAAATCCGTTTGGTCTTCTGTATTGCACATCCTCCCATCCATGATGTCATATACTCCGTCATCGAGAGAACCCGTCGCACCACATTCAACACCTGACCCATCCCTTCGCATTTGAATTAGCACATCAATATGATTAAGGTCAAATGACTTTGCAATGGACAACATGTTTTGAACATCATCATCACAATCAACCTTAAACTCATTGTATCCAGGAATAGAGAACAAGAAATACACCAAACTCAGCACTAAGCTCTCAAACTTCCCACAAACACCATCAACTAACTGTGCAAATGTAAAGGCATGATAAAAATAAAAAAACTACATTTGTCTATCCAAAAGTACACAACAGCAACACTATGAACTCCATACCTACAAGGGAAAAAAAAAAAACAACAAAAAAACATTACATATACAAATTTATGGTCATATGAATGTGTATGGATCGTCTCTTTGGAAACAGGAACACAATGTTACATATACATGTTATGCTTGCAACATCACAATGTTGTGACGTTGAATTTCCCAAAAATTAACATGACGATAGACTGATATGACAACATATGAGCATAACAAACCTACATCCCAAGTTTGTAGAGCCTCACAAACCATTATGGTATGTTAAATCTTGGAACAATATCACAACTACACACTTCGATATAAATATAAACATCATTAACATATATCGTAACCATATCCTCACCGTCTACACTCTGTATACATTCCACCCACAAAAAAAAAAAAAAAAAAAAAAAAACAACAACAACAACAACACGAAAAAAGAAAAAAAGAAAAAAAAAGGAACCCATTAACATCAAAAAAACCACAATCCAACTAACAGCCCAAACCAACATCAGGACAACCCACTGCAAATCCACATCAGAAAAAAGAAAGAAACACTAACCTGACATAAGTCGCACAACACATGAAAAAGCAAAACCCCATAAATCAACAGCAACACTACATCACCCACACATAACTCGTCAGCAAAACACAATGAAACCACATTAGTAATGAAATATCAATTGGGAAACATCAACAACTCCCAAAACAGTCTGCACAATCCCTTCCCAAAAAAATAGTAATGTTAAAACATACTTTACCAACAACCATCCAGTACCAGGAATAAATCAAAACAAAATCACATGTAAGGACAAACAAGTAAGCTCAAAAATCAACAAATCAAATAAATGTAACATACCTAAAATAAAAAGGACTAACTGGTCTAATAGAAACACCTAAGATTAAATGGAACAACATTTCTCCAAATGAGATTTATGAGTAATTTTTCCTTTGATAAACATGAAAAATAAAAATAAATTAATTAATTAAAAAATCAAAAAAAAAAAAAATAGCGCAAAGATAATGTAAAAGTATATGAGAGTGTGTGTATATATATATCATACATCAAATTTAGGGGAAAAAAGAAGAAGAAGAAGAAGAAGAAGTTATGAGATTGAATATATAAATTTAAAAAAAAACAAATTAAATGAAGATGCATTAAAAATTTTATCAATTGAAAAGCAGTTTTCCTTAGTTCAATTTTTATCAACTTAATCGCATAACTTTTTTCTGAATTTGCACACATATTGCATGTGTCTCGGTCGCCAGTCATTTCATAAAAGAGGCCAATAAAAAGTTGGCATTTATTATGTAATTTAATTTTTAAATATAAATATTTTTTAGGAAATTATAAATAAATAAATAAAATTTAAGATTTCACGCCGTTAACAAATTAAATTAATTTTTTTTAATTATTTTAATTTAAATTTTAAAATTTTAATATGGGAAATTTTTTTAAGATTCTTGATATTAAGATTTTATAAGATAAAAAACATACAATATTTTCACAGTAGTTGCAGTCCCTAAACATTTTTATAGAGAAAATTCGACTCAAAGAAATTTATGGTCAACTTAGAAAAATTTCAGCCTAACTCAGAGAAATTTCTGTTTCGACACCAAAAAAATTCAATTTTCACAGAGAAATTTCAAAATTTCTTTGATAAGATCATAGAGAAATTTCGAATATGATCATAGAAAAATTTCATCAAGGGACCTTAGTTAATAAAAAAAACATCTTGGATCTCTCCTACTACACAAAGTTGGATAGAGATGTTTCACTAACTTTTGCATTTAAAAAGAACATCAATTCTAACCATTTGTTTGTATTCAATAATCATAACGAATTGAGAAGGACAATTTAAATAATTTAATCAATTTTTTTTTCTTTAATACTGTTAACCATTACCTTCCACCTTTGTCGTTAGCCATCACGACTACTCCTTTTTCCTAATCCATTGCCACCACTCCATTCCTTTTTCTAGTCCACCACTACTCATCTACTTCCCTAACTCACTACCACTCCTCTAAATTGCCTTTGTTTTGTTAATTATGATTAAAATTGATAATATTTTAAAAATTAGGAATTTTAAATGAAATAATTAAAAAGTTATAGTTTATTACCTAAGTCAAAAATGATTTTTTTTAAAAATCTTTGTACAATTTTTTTTTTTTTTTTTTGGTGTGTATATAAAATGTTAATATATTAATAAAATTATATCACTACAAATTTATTCAAGTTTAAGAACTTATTGACATCTAAGTGCCCTCCATAATGATATGAGAGTTGCAGCTCAATTCAATATATATATATATATATAACACTAGAGTACTCATTTTTCTTTTTCTTTTTCTTTTTTTAATTCTCATCTTTTATCTATCTCATCACTTGTAAATTATAATGTGTAATGTTTAAGATTCAATCATTTACCACTTTAATAAATTTATCATTATTATTATTAGTACCAAATAATCATTCTATAAACTCAAAATACATTTAAAAAGTCTTAAAATTTTGGATTAATTACCTAAAAGTCCTATCTACATATTTAGTGGTAGCTTAGGCCCTGTCAAAAAGTTTTTGAACCAATAAGTCCCATTTACAGGTAAAAAGACATTTTGCCCTTTAACTTAAACAAGTGTATATATAATAACATTGCTGTTAAATTAGATCAACGCCAAAACTGAAAATGTTCTCAATTTCAAAATAGAGAATGATTTCAGTGTATAATTATCAAAATTAAGAAATTTCTCAATTTTTTTTCTAGTATGAATTGAGAATATTATCAATTTTAAAAAATTCTCAATTTTTTTCATGATTAAAATTGAGAATATTATAAACTGAGAATGTTCTCAATTTCAAAACAGAGAATGATTTCAGTTTATAATTATCAAACTAAGAAATTTCTTAAATTTTTTTCTAATATTAACTGAGAATATTATCAGTTTTGAGAAATTTCTCAATTTTTTTCATGATTAAAATTGAGAATATTATCAATCTACTCTCTCTCTCTCTTACATTTACCTTCTCCTCCTCCATCTACACTTTCCAGATCTGGAAATCTCCTAATATAGTTCTAGATCTGGTATTTCAGATGACAAGTTTGAAATACCTTGTCTCCGACGAGAACAGTTTTCAAAACAACATCAATGAGTCATCACATTCACACCATCAGCAAAACACTTTTGGTCATTCTGTTAATAATATCATCATCGATGATGACGACCATCATCAAGTAAACAAAAAAGAAGATGATGATGATCAAGTAGTAGAATGCCTTGTCAGAAATAATGCTGCTGTAAAAACTCCAAGTTTGAGGCAGCGGCGCACACGAGAACGACAACGACGTTTCCGTCTTTGCAAGAGACGAATGATTGTGAGCTATGGTGATTGAAAACTTTCTCTGCTATGGAGTTTTAAGAGAGATAGATAGATAGAGAGAGAGAGAGAGAGAGAGAGAGAGAGAGAGAGTCTGTTTGGTTGTTGTCATTGGGGAGTGGGTGTAAAAGTAAGAGTAGAGAATGAAGACAACAATTGTTGGCAACAATGGAGGAGGTATTGGAAGGGTAAATTGGTCTATTAAAAATTAATGGGACTTGAAAAAACAAATAATTTTATTTAGGATTTAATGGATTATAAGTTCATAAAATGGGACTTGTATGTAAATGGCCCCAAAATTTTCTCATTATCAAAATAATAGATAAATACATAAAAATAAAATTACTCAAGATGTTTAAGTAAATAAGTCTAGTAAATTGGACATGTCAGCAATTATCATTTTTATTAAAACTTTTTTCGTGATTTGTTCTATTCTGGATATGATAGCTTTATACACAAATCATTAGAAAATAAAGTTTTCAAATCATACTTTTAACTTATTTCTTAAATACATAATTTATTGGATGATTTGATCAAAATTCCCTCATAATAAAATTTTAATACATTAAGGATAAGTATAAAAAAAATTATGTAAAAAGTCCAGCGTACATTACTATTACCAAAATATCCTTAGTGACTAATTTAATATTTTAAACTTTAAAATGATATAATTTTTGATTTAAATGTCAGTTTTTAATAAATTTAATATATTTAGAATCCTCTCATCAAGGTTTATTAAACAAGATCTAAATTGACTATGAAATTCTTTAGGATTCTTTTTTGAATCCTCTCATCAACATTGACGTAACCAGTGATATTTTGATATTTTATTCTATCTAACATTTTACTAAATTTTATAGTAACATTTCATGAACTACCAAAGTAATACTTTAATATCTTCTTAAACACAGTATCAGTGGCAAAAAAAAAAAAAGAGTATGAAACAACTAATCACGATGATGATGAGAAGAAGGCCGTCTTCGATAGCAGCAATAGCTACAATGAAGATGATTTGTTTGCTCGATTCATTGCTCTCAAGACCTCTCTTCTTCCTTTATCTTCTTTTTCTTTTTCTTTTGATCCTCAGCTGTGTCCCAATAAGTCTAACGAAACAATTGCAAGTGATGGTGGAGTTGATAAAGATGAAGTGCAGAAGATGATCTAATGGGCCATTGACGCTGCTCGACTCGATCATTGTCCTTCCACTGATTCCGATGATGACATCAACAACAAGAAAAATGTTGATAATGATGATGATGATAGTGACGACGATAGTGACATTGACATAGACGATCATCAAAAGAAGAAGAAGAAGAAGAAGTGGCAAAAGATGAAGTATAGAACATGTTTTTTTTTTGTGTAGAAATGTTTCAATTATAATTTTTATCACTATTGAATTCAACAAAAGGGGTAAACTTGTTGATAGAAATGCACCTGCACAGTATTGGTGTCCTTACACGAAAAATATGTCCTAATGGACTTTACACTATAAAAACCATTGGAGTGTCATTTTTACCAAAGAATGGCCTAATAGAAGGGTTTTGGCTAAATTTTTTTAATTTATTTTTAAAAGTAATTTCAATAAACTTATTATAATTTTTTTTACAAATAACATCAATTAAAAAAATTTCAAAATTGCTTGGAAATTTATTTTTAAAATGAGTTATTTTATTTATTTATTTATTTTGGCCAGAGAAAATAGAAAAATGAGTTGAGTTTGGTTAAACCCAAACAAAATAAATAAATAAATAAATAAATAAATTACCATTCAATGGTAGTTTTAAAATATTATACAGATTCATAAAAAAATTTAAAAAATAATTTTTATAAACTTTATCGCTGAATTATAATTATTTTTTTTGAATCTTACACTTTCTCCCAAAAGGAAACCTTTCCACGACTAGTATAGCATTCTCCAGTATTGAGAAAAAAAAAAAGAAAAAAGAAAAAAGAAAAAAAGAATGGATTAAAGCTTTTAAAACATTAAAATTTACAAAAAATATTTAAGTTAATGTTGTATTTGAATTTTAAATTTGAGAAAATTTATAAAAGAGACACAAAATGTAATAGATTTATGAACAAATGCCTGTGTGGGGAGTTATTTAGAGAAAATTGGTGAAAATTTCATTTTAATAATTGTCTAAAGCATTAAGTCCAGTGATTTTTTTTGTTGGTAAGAAATCCACACTATGTGAAAAGTTTGGTGAGAAGTCCTGAAGGGAATTTTGTTTCCAATTTTACTTCTTGACTTTTTTTTTTTATCTATTTGACTTTTTGTTGACTATCAGTTCAAATTTTTTTTGTCCATTTGTTCAAAATTTGTGCCTATCTGTTCATTTTTTTGTCTATCTATTCAACTTTTTTCTGTGCAAATTTTTTATCTGTTCAAATTTTTCTGTGTAAATTTTCTATATGTCCAAAGTTTACCTATCCAATTTTTTATCTGTTCAATATTTTTATTTGTACAAATTTATCTGTTTAATTTTTTATTTGTCCAAATTTTATTTCTCTATCTGTTGAAACCACCACTCAAATATTACACTCAAACCCCATATGTTCAAATTTTGCACATATCTCTTCGATGTTATCTGTTCAAATCTAAGCTGACACGCATCATCATCAACAACAACAACCAATTACACACACACACACCAAAAAAAAAAAAAAAAAAACTCTCTTCTTGCATTGTAAATCAATGAACAAAAGCATTAAAAAGATCAAAAAAGAATAATATGATAAAAGGTTTTCAACCATAATCCAAATAATGAAACAAAAATTTTAAAAAGAATCAATTTCAATTCTATTCTATCTAGAAAGCGATTCAGATTCAGAACAACAATAGAGATTGGGAACATAGCTCTTTTTTTCTTTTTCCTTTTTTGGATAATAAACCCTACCTGCCAAAAAGGTCAATTAATGGTAATGGAAATGTAGAGAAGTTCACCATTGTGAGATCATTTAAAGAAGCAATTGAAAACAATAGTTTCATATTTGAAGAAACATAGCAGCTATATAATAGATACATTCGTGCATGTATATATATAATGAAACATACTTCTCGATTAAAGATTTTAGATAAAACATCAGAAAAAATAAAAACAATAGTTTTATAGTTGAAGAAACAATTAAGCCGAACTTTATAGGCATTTATATATATATATATAGAGAGAGAGAGAGTCACCTTTTCCACCACACCACCTCCACTACCATTTTCACCTTCAAATACCGCACCTCTTCCTTCGACGCCCTCTCTTTGTTCGAATCATCCTTACCGTCTCAAAAACCCTAACAATTTTGACCATTCATTTCCTAACGACACCCGCGATCTGCACTTGAGAGAAAGAGAGCTCATCTTTTTGTGTTACAAAGATGGGCAACCACCCTAAAAAATATCTCAATCAATCTCTCTATTGGGAGCCTCATTCCAACTCTATGTCTACCACTACCGCCATTGAAGCCCTTTCAGACTCTCTTGACACGAAACCGTTACCCTAGGTAGAAATGGCGACAGATTTGTGTGGATATGTAGATCGGTGGCAGTGGCAGTGGCGGTAGCGGTGGCGGTGGCAGTGGCAGTGGCGGTGGCTAGCTCGACGATAAGGAATAGGCGAGGGAGAGGGAGAGAGCTCCTGAGAAATGTCAGAAGACAGAGATCGGGAAGAGGAGATTGAGCGGAGAGATCGATGGAAGTAACGGTGGCGGTAGCCAACTTCACAATGGTGAAAGAGACAGGGGAGAGCGAGAGAGAGAGAGAGAGAGAAAGAGAAGTAAATAACTTTTTGTTCATGAGATGGCTGAAATGAAACCGTAACAGAGAAATAAAAGTGCGAAGTTTAGGGGTATTTTGGTCATTTTATGATAGCTTGTCCTTATGGAAAAAAAAAAAAAAAAAAAAATTTCTTAGATCTCTTGCCAAGAAAAATTCAATTTTGGACTTTTCAATCAAACGACCAGTTATTTACTAACTTGAGATCTTTTAAAATGTATTTTTGAGGTCAAAAGGATAAAATAATTTGAAAAGATCATATTACTCCAATCTATCTATCTATCTATTTATCTGTCTGTCTGTCTGTCTGTCTATCTGTTTGTCCACTACCCACATATCTATCCACGTCACCTATTTGTCTATCTATTTGTCCAAGCGTCATCTATTTGTCCACCTATCTGTCTACGTATCATTTTCCTATTTGTCTATATGTCACTTATCTGTCCATCTGTCCATAATACCACATCACTAGTCATTGCCGCTGACCACTGTTGACGACTTTTCTGATGCAAGCTGTAGTTTGATGACGATGAACTAGCAACAAATTTTTTTAAAAAAAATAATCAAAATAATAGTTTGTTCTTCTCATCAAACAATTTTATTACTCATGTATTTATCTCCATAAAAGATTAACTTTTAAACCAAATACCACTCTTATAGAAGTAGACTTATCACTAATTAATCCTTATTTATTTGCCAAAGGTAGCCATGGCTCCTTTCAACTCTTTAAAAATTACTCTAATAGTTTCTTAAATTTTAATGATTCTTGTATTGGCTAATTCACTATTTTATTTCTTAAATCTAAATAATTCTTGTATTGGCTAACTCAACGCTCTCTCAAATTGAGATGGCCAACATGAGAGAAACCCAACACTTATAAATATGTCTAGATGTATGTGATGGCCTTTAATTACTGTACATGTTACACAATGGAGTCGATTCTATTAATTTTATTTTGTGCAAGCTATAAATGTATTTTGCTATTTTTTTCTGTAACGCCTCAAAATAAATACGATAAAACCCATCTTATAAGTAGAAGTATAATTGAAACAACATGCTTTCATTAATCAGAGTTTGATAGACATTCATGAGATGATAATAAGAAATGAAAGCTACACAAATAGTCATGTTCCTTGATGGCTTACATCTTTCTAAGTCACCGCTTGGGTACAACAAAAGTGAGTCTTAAGCTCACTACAGATAAAGCCCAATGCTTGTACAAAATGAATGAAAAGCAAAATAAACAAGATGGGCCTTCAGCTTCACTGTCCTCTTAAGCTAAGCCCTTAGCAGAAGCATATCACCAACACTTGAAAATGGTTTTCCCATATAGGGTGAGCCAAAACCTAGTAGAAATAATCTAACATAACATATGAATATTAACAAAAATATAAGTGTAATATGTACATACAATGCTCGTGATAAAATCATTTATAACTGTGATAACCCAACCCATACTATGCTTAGTTATATATGTGATTATGTATTTGATATGAATTTGCAAGTTTGAGTATGGGAAATATGTGAATTTGGAAAAAAAATTTGTTGAAAGTAGGATTACCTGTTACAATTGAAACTTTGAACTAAAATTGAAGGCTGTAGATGCCCGATAAAAAAAAACTGACTTCATAGCTATGATTAGCATGATTTTTAGAGCCTTTGGTGAGATTTTGAAAAATTATGATTTGTAATGAATAAATTAAGATTTTTGAGTTAAGTGTATATGTTTAGCCTTTTGTTCTTCATTTTGTTAAAAGAAAGCTCAAAGTGTGAGTTAGAGAGAGCGGAAGAGGAGAAAGCTAGGGATTTGAAGGGAATCAAGGGGCAAACCATAGATTTGAGTTAAAGGTATGAAAATTTACTTACAAACTTTATTTCTAACTCATCTTTGTCTTGAAATCATGAAAAAAATAGGAATTTTGAGCTAGGGTTTTGAGTTATGTGGTGGCTTGAGCTAAATGCATGAAATTAAACCCTAATCTCTCCATCTTTGTTTGATTTAAGTTCACTCTTTTGATTGACCCATGAAACAAACCCTAGATAATTCATGAAAACAAGATTTGTTAAAAGATTGCTCATAGATCATGTATTTTGAATTTGTTTATGTAATGTATGAATATGGAAAAGAGAGGAGTCCACGAATTTGTTGTTGATGCAAGGTTGATATGTTTAATGTGGAATTACACTTGTATTATACTTATATATCATGTTTTTGAGTTGTTTTTACATGAACTTGGGCTTGGAAATGAGTTTAGGAAGTTTGCATCTTTGAACCATATTCGAACTGTCTGATTTTGTCTAGACCGCACCAGCAGCCACGGGCACCGCACGAGCAGAACATGAAGAAAAAAAGAGGTTTTCATTTTGCTCCTTAGGCACTCGAATGGCTAGTGTTTCCACTCGAATGGATTTGTGCCGCACAAGCAGTGAAGACTTCCACACATGCGGAACCCCTGTTTCAGCCCAACTTCAAAAAGACATATTTCCTTCATCCGAACTCCATTTTTAGCGATTCTTAAGCCTGAATTCAAGCCCTTGAAGTCTAGTTTCTAATGGTGGTGGTCTCATATCCAAATTCTAAGTACACAAATATATATGATCAAATTAGTGAAGGTTGTTTGTTTTCTTTTAACTATTTCATGCCATTTCCTACCCTAACTTAGTTTCCTTTCGCTTCTTGCTATTTCCTTAAATCTTAAATAAGTAAACATGATATGTTCAATGAAAGACATATGAAATTATTGTAGGAAACATTAATTTGAGTCATGAACATTTAGGGCCGTTTAAAGTACATCTTTGGAACATGCTTTGTACGTGGTTCACATGTAGAGAAGATTAGCATTGAACATTTGAGAGAAATTAAAGAAAAGTATACGAATTGAAACGAATGATTTATCGAATGTGTATGTGACATATTTTGTGTAGGTCGTGTGCTGAAGGCAACGCCGTAAGACCAAACGCACTGTGAATAGTAATATAGTACACTTATACTCTTTGTTGCGTATCTTGAACCATGAACGGTGTTTGGTGCCATCATTATGAATTGATTGGAAATTAAAAAACTTCATTGATATTATATGACATGTGGTAAATGATTGGGCTCGAGGCCGTTTGTTAAATGATTGGGCCTGGGGCCGCTTGTTAAATAATTGGGCCCGAGGCCGCTTGTTATATGATTGGGCTCGAGACCGCTTCTTAAATGATTGGGCCTGAGACCGCTTGTTAAATAATTGGGCCCGAGGCCGCTTGATAAATGATTGGGCCCGAGGCCGCTTGTTATATGATTGGGTTCAAGGCTGCTTGTTATATGATTGGGCCTGAGGCTGCTGGTTATATGATTGGGCCCAAGGCTACTTGATATATGATTGGGCCCGAGGCCGCTTGTTACTTGGGCCTAAGGCCGCTTAATTTATATGATTATGAATATTATGAGAACCTTATGATCATCTACTTACACTACTTTATTGTATTATTACTTATGGAGTTTCGCTCACCCAATTTTATGTATGCACATGTAGGTGATCAGCAACATGGAGCACAACCCTAGAGTCAGCTTCAGGAGCCTTTTGTGACCCAATTGAGTCATGCCTCCGATACGGAGTTTTGTCTTGACTCACACCACACTTTGACCTTATTATGTTTTGCTTTCATGGTCTTGGGTTGCAAACATTATGTACAATTTTCCTCTGGCTGTTATATTTTTGATGGGCATGTATATGTATTATTGTGTTACGTGGTTAAGTCTATGATTTTGCTCATGATTGGCCTAACTCAATGGGCTTCTCTTTATTATATGCTTCCGTTTATGGCCCCATTAGCATAATATTCTGTATGATCGTTTGAGGCATTCGGTAATCTACGGATTATTGGCCGGTTATGACCCAAACTTTTAGGGGCGGGTTCTAGTCATGACAATAACTCTTTTGCAAAATCATACTATGTCGAACTTTATATCTCGATCCGTTTTATCTCAATTCATGAGTCATTTCCATTTTATTCAGACAACCAAACTGAGGATACAACTCAGTAGGTCTCTAACCAATACAGCTATCATACAAACACTTCTATTTGCTATTTTACAAATATTTCGTCTGCGAAAATCGACACCCATGTATACTTGTGGTTTTTAGGACTTTTACCTTGGACACTCCGGCCAACTAAATTTAATGAAGTACATCCCCTTTCTTCTCCCAAACATGAAGTATATCCCATTTCTCCTCCCAAATATCATACATTTACAATGTACTAAAGATGTGACAACGTTCAATGCAATTGGATGAGAAAATTAGTTTCAATTCACCTAATTCTAATGCAATTTCTACAACAATCATGTCTATCCTCCACCGATAGCCCAAAACAGATATTTCTAAACAAATATACAATCTCCAAGACAGATAACTTATCCAAATTTCAAAGTGTGAGTAGTAATACATAACTAACTCCACCATTTATATAAACATCCATCCAATTTCACATTTCCAATACCAATCCCATTTATTTATACAAAATACATATTTGAGACATTTTAGGGAAATCTCTCTTTTCTTCCAAAATTCAACCCAAGTATCAAAATCAACAATTTCATTGCAACACAACCTCATATTCACTTCCATAACCATTTTCAATACATTCATTCATAAACCTCTCTTTTGATTTTAAACCCAAACCCTAGGTTTATTCAAATCCCCCCCCCCAAAACCACAATATTGTTTGTACACAACAAATAGCTAAGTTAAAAATCATAGAAGAGTGTAGAAAATCCCTATCTCAAAGCTAGAAGATGAGAAAAGCAAGGAAGAAACTCGGATAAAGCCGAAACCCAACTTTATTCAGATGAAAACGTAGCCCTTGAGATGCTCTACATTTTTAGCAAAGGCACACGGGTAGCGAAACCACTAAATCTATGTGAAAATGTAGAGAGTGTGAGTTTTAGAGAGAGAGGCTCTAGATCTAGGGTTTTTTAAAAAGTTTACAGAGAGAGAGATATATGAAAAAGTGATGCAAAAAGTGATTTTTATAGACTAAAATGCACACGGTCCGCTCGAGCACAAGAAGTGATGCTCGAGCGTAGAATACACACACCCAGTAGTTTTGCAGACAGAAGACCAATGCTCGAGCTCAAGAAAGACTGCTTGAGCTGAGAACGCTCCAGCGTAGAATACACTCTCACAGCAGTTTTGCAGACCTGTAAAAGTATTGAGAGTTCACAAAGCCCGCTCAAGCGTAAGAAGTGACGCTCGAGCGGAGAAGTAAAATTCTAGACAACAAAATGTTTGAAAACCAAGCTACTAACATATTCCAAACGCAACTGATACAACCCAATAGCCAAACCCAAGGAGGGAAAAGAAGAATAAGACAAGAACACCAATACAGAAACATGAAACCCGAGTCCAGGACACAAAATAGGTCAGGTCTAAACCAAAATCACTATATTTTCAAAATGTAAAAATCAAATTTATTATTATGAATTATATCAATGAATAAATTTTCTTAAATGAAGGTCTAATCAAATTTTAATTATATAGCTAAAAAGCAATATATATATATACATTTGTAACATATTAGCAAATGACTAATATAGATTTCTTGATTTTCCTTCTTGTCAATTCTTTTTTCATAATTTTATGTAAAATTTACTTGAATATTAATGCACCATAAGCAAAATTATTATTGAGAGGGTAATTTATATGAAAATTGGGCTGAGCTGGGTAATGGGCCGTTATGGGCCAACAGTACGAAGGGCTGAGTAAAAAGGTCATAAAGTTACTCCGGTCCGCAAGAGGCGTAAAGTTACTCCGGTCCGCGAGAAGCTTGAAGTTACTCCGGTCCTAAAGAGCTTATAGGTGAGTTCGGTCGTCACGCACAAATTTATCCCGGTTGGGACCGGAGTATTGGTTATCCTGGTCAAGACATACCATGGTTAGCATTGAGAGAGCCGAAGTAAAAGCAGTGAATAAGAAGAGCCGAGCTAAAGTTATCTCGGTCTAGTCTGCGGCTTAGCATAGCCATGCTTACCTCGGTCATATTGAAGCCTGACCATTGTAAAACCATCTCACTTGATTTATGCAGTGAGGGGGGTGTTGAAGGATAAGCATTATCTTTCAGGAGTATGAATCCTAGGAGGACTCTATATGGAGGAGTAAAAGTCCTACTAGGATTGTGCCACACGGAACCTACAAAAGCTCACAAACATCACCTATGGAGAGGTAACACAACTTTGATTCCCGAATACACAGAGCTTTTTTCTATTTGTCTATCTTGCTGACTTAGACATCGAAGAGGTATCCGGCACACACCCGCCGGCTAGCTCACGTTTGTGTTTTCAAGGAGTAAAGCGACGTCGTATGGAGGAGCGCAATCTTAATCAACAGGATTATACGAGAAGGTTTATTTGTTTCCCGTACAATTGGCACCATCTGTGGGAATAAACAGAACGAACAAAACCTCTTGATTAAGTTTTCCTTGCTAATAAAAAGTAATGGCGCACAACGAAGATTTGCCGTAGTCCGCCATTGATGGACAAACCCCAGAAGAAGGTGAGAGGCACAAAGGTTTGCCTCCTGTCCCTTCCATGGCGGACTTGGAGCCCTAACGACATAACCCCAGGAGGGATGCTAGAGGGAGGCGGAATAATAGCCCCCGTCACTCTCGTTCACAAAGTCCTGACAGACAAAGGCGAAAGATTGATCCTCAAGTTCTGGAGGATCGCGTGAAGGAGCAGGACAAATTGATACGACGAATGGCGGCGGACATGGAGATTATGAAGCGCCAGATGAAGGGAAAAGGAGTGGCGACAGGAGAGGGGCACAAAAGCAGGACGCCCCCTCGCCACTCAGAAGACCGTGGTAGGAGTACCACACCATTACAAGCAGAGAGTAGAAGCCTCAGGACAGGCGATACTCAATGCAGAACCTCCAAGACTCGTTGCTCCAGGTCTGAGAGAACGAGGATAGAGAGGTCGTTGTAGACGTCCCCGAACGCCCCGGGAGGGTTAAATCCCGTTCTGTTCATTTGGGCTCATTACAGTTCAAGGACTCGATTGTCACGGTTCTAAATCTTGAACCAAAGAGTCCAAATCCGGCAAATCGTTTTTGAAAATAGATTTTTTTGAAAGAAGTGCCAAACATGGACTGCTTTGCCAGATACAGAGTCGCCACCTAAATATTTTATATGGGAAAATTTAGGAAACCCTGACTCAATGCCAAAGGCCACGTGTCCGTCATCACCAAAGTTGCCTCGGCTTGGGAACTTGGGTACGATTGGGGAAGGTCACTTCGTGAGCACCCCCGCTCGCCTGGTCAAAGACCGGCCTCTACTAACCGTGATATCTAGTTTTGAAAACATTGTGTGTTCTTATTCCGGTTATTAGCCTAGATTACTACGTGATGCGCACAACATACAAGTATAGACTGGATCGCCTGAATTGGAACAACACATTTCATGTTTGTTTTTGAAAGATGGTTTGCTACCCGCAGGTAGGCTTAAAATGCAGATTTTGCCACCCTCAGGTGGGCTTAGAAAACATGGTTTGGCCACTATCTAGTGGGCTTAAAACTCACAGTCAATGATTTGTTCCAATCCAAATAACCCAACCTTCACCCACAGGCATTCAGGCAGTTATATCACATAAGCAAATAGCCTCATGGTAAGCATGCTGTTCATGGCAATCACTCACACGCATGCAAGGGATGCTAAAGCATAAAACTTACCGAGTACTCCAAGCCAAAACAGAAGCTAATTAGTAATCCATGCATGATCCTAATTATACAGAAATGCCTAATGCAACACATGCAAAAGTGCAACTATAGCAGGCTCGGCTATTCTAAACATGGCATGTGAAATGCTACAGTTAACAAGTATTCAACTTGGAATTGAAATACAAATGCAGTTAGTATGATGCGCCGAGCCCGGTGCATGCAAGACAGATGAATGAATGCAAACATGCTATCATACTGTATGCTAATTGAAACATGCCCTAATCTAACCATCATAAGCTAGTAAATAAAAGGGAAAGAAAGACGTGGGGTTGGAAGACATACATCACATGCACGCACACTTATTACAATTATGCCCTCGCGGAGAGGGTCCGAATAAATATACAGTCCCGAATAAAAGAATAGTACAGTCCAAATAATGTACAAATTCCTAATTAATTTACAAATTAACTAAGAAAAATAACAAACTGGCATGCAAGCCAGGGACTGCCTTGACTCTTCTTCCGATGATGGATGATGCATGTTCGGGTTGCCTTTGTGCGGAAATCCATGGCGATGCCCCAGTTAGCCTCTGTTTGCACTTATTCTTGGAATGCGCGCCAAGCTCCGAAAGGCTGCTGATTCTTGTTTTGCTGCAACAGAGAGCAGGAAAGGGGCATGGCAATGTATTTACACAAATATATGCATGCCTCGATCCTCGTGCCACCAATCACGCATCTCGATGCATGATGGCCGAGGAGTCGAATTGCACAACTCAATATGAAATGAATGCATATGAGGACACAATGAGACCTAACTCCATCATGGATAATCCGGAGTGTCGGTGACTGGGAATTGAGACACGTTCCGTCACTCGAAGTACGAAACGTCCCTCGTTTCCCGTGCCTAGGCTAACTCCTATCCCAAACACAATGCAATATGCATGATATGCATGAATGCGACTAAGATACAACCTAGCATACACAATGCTATGAAATGGCATACACGATGCACGAGGTAACATGGCATACACAATGCTCTAATCATACAACCTAGCATACGCAATGCTATGAATCGAAATGGCATACACAATGCATAATGGACTTACACCAACATGAGTGGACCTCAGCCACACTCACATCAGGAGCCATAAGATGAAAAAGATGCGTGCACGCGTGCACGCAAACCGAGGACCGAACCTAGGGCACGAATGCCACTCTAACAAGGCATGGCAAAGCATGGAACGTGGCATACAAACATATGAATTTCAGTAGCAAAATACGATGCAAAACAGCCCCGAAACATGAAAACATGGCACCCGATGCATGGAATAATCCCGGAATGCAAAACTAGGTACACGGAATGGCCTATAGCTATACAAAGCATGCATTATTTGGACATAAGACCTAAAGACAGAATCAAGGAAATCCCAAAATAAGCATATTTACAGTTTTAAGCAAGGCCAAACAGTGAGCACAAATAGGCCTAAGTTAGCATGCAAAAATGGGCCAAAAGAGGGACAAAGAAGCAAGTGATGCTTTCTGGCCTCAAACACAAGAGGGCCCTTCAACAATGTTGAAGAGGGGCCCAAAATATGGCATTTTATAGTTGATGGCCAGACCCAAAACAGCGCACGAGCATGCTCAAAATACTATGCAAAATAAGGCCCAAAGAGGGTATAAACACAAAGTATAAAAAGGATACCTCAAAAAGCCAAAGACCCTTAATGAAACATGAAGAGGGAGTCAAAATAAGGCCATTTTCAGTTTGGACCAAAGTCCAAAAACAGAAGCACAGGGGGCTAATAAATCATGCAAAAAAATGAGGCCAAGAGAGGGGTAAAGAGACAAGTGACATATGGAGGTCCCAAACAGTGATGAGCCCTTGAACAATATTGAAGAAGGGCTCAAAATAAGCTATATTACAGTTTACAACAGAGCTCAAAACAGTTTACATATAGGCCAAACATGCTATGCAAGAAAGGGGGATACAAGAGGGGTAATGAAGCAAGTGCAAGAAGGAAGCCTCAAACAGGTAAATACCCTTAAACAAACATGAAGAATAGCTCAAAATAATACTACTTTCAGTTAGGGTCGGAGCCCAAATATGCAAGCACAAGGAGCTAGAATATAGATCAAAATAATGCACAAAAGAGGGACAATGGGACTCACCCTTGTAGAACCAATCTTTAGCAACCTTTGGACCAATTTTGGGAGCTTTTAACCTCTGGAAGACAGCTCCAAGTGGCTGGAATGGAGGTTGGAAATATGGTGCTATGACTTGTAGTGTAAAATGGTGTAGGATTTAAAGGGTTTTGGTGCTTGGAATATAGAGAGAGAGAGATATAGTGTAGGAAGCTCAAACCAATATGTCTAACCCTTCAAAACACAGCTGGGAGGCTGGTTATATAGACAAAAAGGGTGGAAAAAGAAGGGGGGGAAATGGGGGGGAAATGAAATTCAAATTTCCCCCCAAAATTGGCCTAAAGGGAGATAAAGGGGCAAGTGATAGTAGAATATCTCAAACCGAAGAGATCCCTTCAACAAAGTTGAAGAGGGGCTCAAAATAAGACACTTTGTAGTTTATGACAAGCCACGAAAATAAATACAAGTAGGCCTAAACTATCATGCAAGAAAATGGCATACAAAGGGGCGAAGAAGCAAGTGGCAGTAGGAGATCTCAAACAGTAAAAGGTCCTTAATCAAACATGAAAATGACCTCAAAATATGACTATCTCAAGTTCGGGTCGGAGCCCAAAAATATAGAATGAAGGCTCGGGAGCCAAAACACGCAGTTCGGGGCCCCGAAAGTGGGCTGTTAGGCACCGGAAGTGGTGTCCGACCACAAAGTTGGTCTCTCGGACCACAGTGTCCCTCAAAAGGGAGGAAATAAGGTGTGTGCCAAAAACTGGAGCAAACGGAGGTGGTTAAGCGGTCCCGAACCGAGGCACACGGCCGACAGCTCCGAAAAACCGGGAACCGGGCTCGAAACGGGAAAAATGGCCTACGACCACAAAATGTAGCCTACGGCCACTGAGAGATGGTCTATGAGACCTCTCCCTCCATTTGGGAAGAGAAAACAGAGAAAACAGGGCTTGGTTCGCAAACCGAGGCAAAGCACAAAAGAGTCCGGAAGTCCGGAGGCAAGGCTCGCAGCCGGGACTCCGCAACCTCAGAACGAGCACAATATGCAATATCACCGAGTGCTCAATCGGTGATGTCTGAGTCTTAAGGTCGGTCAAAAATGGGGTGCCTACAGTTGCCCCTCTTTGACAGAACTCGAAAGTCATAAGTGACGGGAGTGAATGTCAAAGCCTAGAGACGACCCATTTTTGACAAGGTCGAAGACTTAGACAAACAGACAAGATAGACAAAGATGTGCCCGCAGGCATGCCCGTAGGCAGGGGCAAAATGCAAATGATAATGCAAGAAGCCAAACATAACTTATGATCATGCAAAGAAACATAGGGACGTATCCCGGTGTTTCGGAAAGGTATAAGCATTGGAACGTATTCCAGATGCTCTTAACCAAAGATGGAGAAACATGGGGACGTATCCCGGTGTTTAGGGAAGTATCCCAAGATTTAGGGACATATCCCAAGGTTTAGGGACGTATCCCAAGGTTTAGGGACGTATCCCAAGATTAGGGACGTATCCCAAAGGTTAGGGACGTATCTCAGAGGTTAGGGACGTATCCCAGTGGTTAGGGACGTATCCCAAAGATTAGGGACGTATCCCAGAGGTTAGGGACGTATCCCAAAGATTAGGGACGTATCCCAGAGGTTAGGGACGTATCCCAAAGATTAGGGACGTATCCCAGAGGTTAGGGACGTATCCCAAAGGTTAGGGACGTATCCCAAAGGTTAGGTACGTATCCCAGTGGTTAGGGACGTATCCCAGTGGTTAGAAAAGAAGGAGAAACATAGGGACGTATCCCGGTGTTTCAGGAGGAAGGAGAAACATAAGGACGTATCCCGGTGTTCTGCAAGGAATGTGAAACATAGGGACGTATCCCGGTGTTCCGCAAGGAATGCGAAACATAGGGACGTATCCCGGTGTTCCGCAAGGAATGTGAAACATAGGGACGTATCCCGGTGTTTCGAAAAGAGGGAGAAACTTAGGGACGTATCCCGGTGTTTCAGAAAGAAGAGAGAAACGTAGGGACGTATCCCGGTGTTTCGGAAAAGGGATAAGCATTGGAACATATTCCAAATGCTCTAAACCAGAGGAAGTCTGACCCGTCGCACGTGCGAGGAGAAAGAAAGACAATTGCAAGTGAAAAGGTGCATAACAATGCAAGATAGATGTGCATAATCAATGCAATGAATGAGAATAACAATGCTAGTGAAGTGGGTGCATAACAATGCAATTGGAATGGGCATCACAATGCAAGCATGAGAAGTGCATAACAATGCGGGTGGAAGGATGCATAACAATGCAAGTGGAATGTGCGTGACAACGCATATTTGAAACAAAATGCCGAATAAGGGAATACAAGCCTTAACGAGACCAGATTAAAACGCGACCTCCGATTTACCTTTCAGAGGGGTTTACAACACATTCAGCTCAAAAACAGGCACACCCTATTCATATTAGAGAGAGATAACATCTGTTGCTGCTTTAATCGCCATTCTGACTTGAAGCAGGCTTACACTTGGGATAGAGGCACGCTCATTCTTCGGAACACTGACAAGGTCTGAAGAGGTACATCCGGAATACAATCCCAGAATTCGCTGAAGGTGAAACACACTCAGATGCTTCGATTTTCCCTCTTTTCTTTTGCTTTGCAGTTTGGAACCCACATAGCTTCAGATAGGTCCTTGTTTCACTGTTTTCACATGACCTGGGTTAAACCCTGCAGTTTTCGAAAGAACAAATTCCTTTTTTGCACAAATGTGGAGAATGGCACAGCACTCTGAGCACACAACAAATCATTTTTGAAATTGAGAGAATGAGTTCTCGACCGGGTATTGAGCCTACAACTGAACACAGCAAAGACGACCCAACAACGAAAAATAAAGGTAAACAACCTAAACACACCGAGACACACTCGGAACGACTCAAAGCAAGAATCGAGAAAAACAAAACAAAAGACACGACACACAGGCATGTTACAAAGACAAGAGACCTCTCAGTGCACGAGGAGCCAGTTTCTCTGGGTATTATTTCCCATCCTTTCTTATTTGTGATTCTCACATCACTCGGCCCTCAAGCTCTGTTTTTCTGAAAACAAGCCCTTTTCCTCACTTTTTCTCTCAGCGCACATCTCTCTATTCTTCAATCTCTCATTTTAAATCCCTCCCCTGGGTGGTTGATGGATAAACAGCAAGTTGCGGGCTCATGCCCCTAGTATTCCGCTAGATTCTTCTTCTTCTGCACGCAGCTAGTGAGTTTCTCCCACAGAGGGGCTGTGCTACAACTGGGTGTGTAGCAAATCTGCAGCTGACCTCGG
Organism: Camellia granthamiana; assembly: GCA_036172215.1. NCBI lineage: Eukaryota > Viridiplantae > Streptophyta > Magnoliopsida > Ericales > Theaceae > Camellia > Camellia granthamiana. The sequence goes on along the minus strand of CM069909.1, from coordinate 36,933,715 downwards.
TTGACGATGCTCTGCCGGGGAGTTTGGACGTGATCAGATATGTCCAGATGAGGAAGTGGAATATCTTACCCCATTCCAGTTCGTGCTTCGCACGTGGATTGATACCTCGTTGCTTGGAGGGTGAGAGAGCTTTCAGCCCTTTGTTGTTAGCTTCAGTTGTGCCCTTTTCTGGCAAGTAGAGTGCCCTTTCTGGCATATGCGTTGATAAAGGGAAAAAGACAGAGAACCTAACTCAACTGTGCCCCTAGTTCATCATGTTGACCATGTTTTGTTTTTGCTTTCTACTAAAACAATTTTGACCAAAATGAGAGTTGGATTAACATGCTTGTTCGATTTTTGATTTGAGATCATGCAAGTTGGGTTATGAGCACTGAAAATTTTCTTTTTTGGGTCCAAGAAAGTGGTCCAGTTTTAGAAAAATGGAATAATTTTCGAGAGAATTAGTCAACCTTAGTAAAAATTCTCAAAAACTATTTTTGCAAACGGCCACTGCTCAGCGAGCAGGGAACCTACTCTTGAGATGCACAACCTCAGATCCAAAGGAAAACTGCCCCGTGCTTGAAGAGAGCTGCATGGCAACGGAAAGTTGCCCCTTGTTTGAACGGCACCACGGCGCATTGAATGGCAACGGAAAGTTGCCCCTTGTTTGAACGGCACTGCGGCACATTGAATGGCAACGGAAAGTTGTCCCTTGTTTGAATGGCACCGCAGCGCATTGTAGTCAGTCCTCAAAGCGACGAACACACCAAATCCTCAGATACAGAGAAGACAAAGATAGCCAGAACCATCGCATGGACACAATTGAATTTGAATTGTTTACGGCTGGACTTCAGAATGAAGTTGCCTACGTATCCCAAACATGGGAATCAAGCCTTACGTAGTTCGGGGTTAAGGTACGCTCGGGTATTTAACCTCTCCTTTTATGCTCTAACTTTTGCCAAGGCGCCCGTTGCAGGTTTTCAACCTTGCGAGCTTTGTTCTTCTTTCTTTTTCATTTCTTTTCTTCTTTTTTTTTTTTTTTTTTTTTCTCTTTTCTTCTTTTTTTTCTTTTTTTTCTTTTTTCTCTTTTCTTCTTTTTTTCTTTTTGCTTTTTGTATATATCTTTTTTTGCTCTAACTTTTGCCTGGGTCGCCCTTTCCGGGTTTTCGGCCCAGCGAGCCTCTCAAAGGGTAAAAGTGTAACAGGTCCATGCCAAATGGTTTTGAGATCCTGAAGTCATCTGAATCCAGGAAAGTGGCTGTTGACTTACAAGAGGACTCATCTTCAGCTCTTCGAGCATGTCTGATATCTTTGCCCCTAGTTCGAAGGATACTTCTGTTCTAGCTTTGCAAGCTTCTTCTGATCTTCTGATCTTCCTGATCCGACTTTCTTGGCCTCTTGTTCGAGGGCTGCTTCAAATCTGGCCACACAGGCCTCACATCGTAGTTGACCGTTGAACCTTCTGAATTCAAGTTCAAGGTTTGGAAGCAAAGGGGTTGAGTCTCGAGGTTGAGAGCGATCCTAGGTTGCACAATCTCAAGAGCGATTCCACACAGGTCTTCGCAGGACTGTGCAAAACATTTTGTTTTTGAAAATTTTTAAGAAAGCAACAAATCGCTCGCGCTGAAGATAGTGTGAAACCAGTCTGGATCAAGCCAGGGTCCTTCTCAGTACTCACGCTAACAAGCATGATTTCATTCATTATGGGGCTTAGCACGCCTCTCTTTCTCTCAATTGATCAAAATTTTGCAAAACCCGAGGAATTCCTTACTCTTCGTTTTCACCGCAGTGTTCAAAAAGTTTTGGAAAACTTAGGTCGATGCAATGAATTCAAGGCACAGAAAAGACAGAGTTCTTAGTCAAATACTACCATCTCATTCAGAACTTCTGGCATAACTGGCACAAGGCAGAAGCAAATGCGAGAGCGTGAAAATCACTGCTGTTTCATTCAAAAATCTGTTGGCACAACTGGCTCCAAGGCAGAAACAGACTCAAAGGAAAGCAAAATGACAAACACAAAACAAGCAAATGATATCCAAGGTAACACCCCCGAAATCACCTGACTCTAACAAAACAAGACTGACTCGATACAACAAGACAGACCCGACTGACTCAGTATGAAAAGACTGGCACAAAACAAAAAGACAGACTCAACACAACAAGACTGACCCAATACCCAAGTTAGGATGTACAAAACTAGCATTCACAAATGCTCAAAACAGTGCGTGCCATACGCCACATCTGGAGTAAACTGAGTGCCGCCCGCAGGTGGTCCAACCTCTGATCACATCACATTATCCCCTACAAGTTCACTGATCAAGTGCCGATAGACTTTGCAGAGCTTGGTACGACGATGACCTCATTGTCAATCAGATTTTGTATCTCGTGGCGAAGACGGACACAACTGTCGGTGTCGTGACCGGTTTGTTGATGGAAAGCACAGTACTTAGTCGGGTCATGCTTTGGAGGGAGAGGATCGGGTAGAGGCCGTTGTTCTAACGGTTTCAGATGTCCTTTCCTGAGTAAGACCCCCAGAGCTTTAGATAAAGGCATAAAGAGTGGGGTGAAAACCCTCTTGCCTCGGGGGAGATAGTCCGAAGTTCGGGGGTTTGGATTGGATACACCAACAAAAGGGGTGGCTGCTCTTGGTGTGGTGGTGGCGACCATACCCACTTCCGAAGATCTTGCAGCTGCATCACCACTGGTGGTCGCATTCGAACTGCGGTTGAATGCCCTCTTGGGCTGCTCCCTGTCATTGTCAATCAAACCCTGTTTCAAGGCGTCTTCGATCTGTACCCCCATCTCATGTAGATCTGAAAAGGTAGGGAAGGGGAGAACAATCATCTTCTGCATAAGCTTGGGTTGGAGGTTGCGCACAACCATCCGTATTTGATCCTTGTCAGTGGGCCTAATGGTCATCATTGAGGCCTTGGCCCTCCAGCGGGTTACGAATTCAGAGAAACTCTCTTTAGGCTCCTGCCTTGTTGTCTCGAGATCACGGGTTGTAATCTCGATTTGCGCGTTATAGGAGTACTGTGCAACGAAGGCCTCGGCCATCTCCTCCCAATTCCTTTTGATGGAGTCTTCCAGTTTTGCGTACCAGATGGCCGCTATACCCGACAGGGTCCGGCTGAACAAAGAAAGCTTCTGCAACCTGGTAAGGCCCATCGGCCTTAAGATATCTGAAAACAACCTCAGGTGCACCATGGGATCCCCAGATCCATCAAATCGGTCGATGTGTGGCATCTTAAATCTATCCGGCAGCATCACAGCTGAGTCGGTGTATCCGTCCTCGATGTCCGGGATGGACTTTACCCCCTGGGATTTCTTGAACAACTTTTCAAGCTTGCTCAACTTCAACGCTGTATGGTCTACCTCGAACTCAAAGGGAGAGTCTGGTGGGTTGATTGGTGCTTTAGACAGCTGGGGTAAGATTGGGAGCGGAGCCGGCCCTACCGGAATGTCCGTACCTTCCTGGACATTGGGTGTTTCCCTGGGTGCCTGAACCCCTGGTGGTGGTGGAGCTTGATGCGAAGCAGATGCTCCGTTCTGCTGTTGCAACCTAGTGATGAGCTCGGCTTGCTGAGCCATGATTGCAGCCTGCTGCTTGGAAAATTCCGCCTGGCGGACAGCGTCTTGCTGCATGAGTTTCATACTTTCTTGTATCTGGCGCATCATTGCCTCCATCCCTGACGCGTTCTGCTGATCCATCTGACTGACTGGTATCTATCCCTGCAGTAGAAACTGAGACCTCAGCCTGACTGTTCACTGGTGGGGTGGATAAGGGCCACTGATCTGGTAACTGCTGAACTGGTGATTTGTGCCCAACTGGCCCTTTTACCCTGCCTCTGGCAAAGGAACACTGATTGCCCTTGAACTGAATCTCTGACCTGACAAAGTCTATCAGCACAAGTTCGATGAACCTCGGGGGATATCGGAGCCTTCTGAAGCTATGGTTCCAGGACTACCCTAGCAAAAGAGAAAACAGACAGCACCTCAGCTCAACTTTACCAAAACAGATACGAGTGTAGCAGGATGACTGTACCCTCTACTGAATTCTGCCCCCAAAATTCAGCCTCAAATCTGATACCCTCAGGTAAACTGAATCCCAAAATACTGAACTAGTGCCCGCAGGCCTGATGCCCAAACTTGTAAACTGATACATGCATTCCTGTAGAGACGTACTCTAAAAGCACATAACAGATAAGTAAGAGCCAAAACACCCCTATGTTGGGGTAGGGTTTCCCTGTCCTATTTTGTCAGGAGCTAGGGTTTCACTACGCACGCAGCGGTTTCAAACAACCTAACATCGGGTAAGCAACCTGTCCTAGTTTGGAATGGTCACTATGGATCCGAATATGCACTAGGTCGAATGGTCAAAAAGGGTGCCCCGGTAAAACCGGGGTTTGTGTTCCCATACTGGCAGAGCCCACAACCGGCCAGCCTTATGGTCATGCCTTGACAAGACAAGCCACCGGCAAACCGTTCAGGAATAGCAGATGGCAAACACGGTGTCCTAGGCGCACCAATGCAAATGCAATGCAAAGAAACACACAAGTGTAGCCAAAACAAGACATCATGAGTTCGAGTCAAGTTCTCTAAATCCCCAGCAGAGTCGCCAGAAACTGTAACAAGCCCGCGGGGGGACCTCGCTACAGCTCGGACTCGATTTTGTGTCACGGTTCTTAATCTTGAACCAAAGAGTCCAAATCCGGCAAATCGTTTTTGAAAACAGATTTTTTTGAAAGAAGTGCCAAACATGGACTGCTTTGCCAGATACAGAGTCGCCACCTAAATATTTTATATGGGGAAATTTAGGAAACCCTGACTCGGTGCCAAAGGCCACGTGTCCGTCATCACCAAAGTTGCCTCGGCTCGGGAACTTGGGTACGATTGGGGAAGGTCACTTCGTGAGCACCCCCGCTTGCCCGGTCAAAGACCGGCCTCTACTAACCGTGATATCTAGTTTTGAAAACATTGTGTGTTCTTATTCCGGTTATTAGCCTAGATTACTACGTGATGCGCACAGCATACAAGTATAGACTGGATCGCCTAAATTGGAGCAACACATTTCATGTTTGTTTTTGAAAGATGGTTTGCTACCCGCAGGTAGGCTTAAAATGCAGATTTTGCCACCCTCAGGTGGGCTTAGAAAACATGGTTTTGCCACTATCTAGTGGGCTTAAAACTCACAGTCAATGATTTGTTCCAATCCAAATAACCCAACCTTCACCCACAGGCATTCAGGCAGTTATATCACATAAGCAAATAGCCTCATGGTAAGCATGCTGTTCATGGCAGTCACTCACACGCATGCAAGGGATGCTAAAGCATAAAACTTACCGAATACTCCAAGCCAAAACAGAAGCTAATTAGTAATCCATGCATGATCCTAATTATACAGAAATGCCTAATGCAACACATGCAAAAGTGCAACTATAGCAGGCTCGGCTATTCTAAACATGACATGTGAAATGCTACAGTTAACAAGTATTCAACTTGGAATTGAAATACAAATGCAGTTAGTATGATGCGCCGAGCCCGGTGCATGCAAGACAGATGAATAAATGCAAACATGCTATCATACTGTATGCTAATTGAAACATGCCCTAATCTAACCATCATAAGCTAGTAAATAAAAGGGAAAGAAAGACGTGGGGTTGGAAGACATACATCACACGCACGCACACTTATTACAATTATGCCCTCGCACAGAGGGTCCGAATAAATATACAGTCCCGAATAAAAGAATAGTACAGTCCAAATAATGTACAAATTCCTAATTAATTTACAAATTAACTAAGAAAAATAACAAACTGGCATGCAAGCCAGGGACTGCCTTGACTCTTCTTCCGATGATGGATGATGCATGTTCGAGTTGCCTTTGCGCGGAAATCCATGGCGATGCCCCAGTTAGCCTCTGTTTGCACTTATTCTTGGAATGCGCGCCAAGCTCCGAAAGGCTGCTGATTCTTGTTTTGCTGCAACAGAGAGCAGGAAAGGGGCATGACAATGTATTTACACAAATATATGCATGCCTCGATCCTCGTGCCACCAATCACGCATCTCGATGCATGATGGCCGAGGAGTCGAATTGCACAACTCAATATGAAATGAATGCATATGAGGACACAATGAGACCTAACTCCATTATGGATAATCCGGAGTGTCGGTGACTGGGAATTGAGACACGTTCCGTCACTCGAAGTACGAAACGTCCCTCGTTTCCCGTGCCTGGGCTAACTCCTATCCCAAACACAATGCAATATGCATGATATGCATGAATGCGACTAAGATACAACCTAGCATACACAATGCTATGAAATGGCATACACGATGCATGAGGTAACATGGCATACACAATGCTCTAATCATACAACCTAGCATACGCAATGCTATGAATCGAAATGGCATACACAATGCATAATGGACTTACACCAACATGAGTGGACCTCAGCCACACTCACATCAGGAGCCATAAGATGAAAAAGATGCGTGCACGCGTGCACGCAAACCGAGGACCGAACCTAGGGCACGAATGCCACTCTAACAAGGCATGGCAAAGCATGGAACGTGGCATACAAACATATGAATTTCAGTAGCAAAATACGATGCAAAACAGCCCCGAAACATGAAAACATGGCACCCGATGCATGGAATAATCCCGGAATGCAAAACTAGGTACACGGAATGGCCTATAGCTATACAAAGAATGCATTATTTGGACATAAGACCTAAAGACAGAATCAAGGAAATCCCAAAATAAGCATATTTACAGTTTTAAGCAAGGCCAAACAGTGAGCACAAATAGGCCTAAGTTAGCATGCAAAAATGGGCCAAAAGAGGGACAAAGAAGCAAGTGATGCTTTCTGGCCTCAAACACAAGAGGGCCCTTCAACAATGTTGAAGAGGGGCCCAAAATATGGCATTTTACAGTTGATGGCCAGACCCAAAACAGTGCACGAGCATGCTCAAAATACTATGCAAAATAAGGCCCAAAGAGGGTATAAACACAAAGTATAAAAAGGATACCTCAAACAGCCAAAGACCCTTAATGAAACATGAAGAGGGAGTCAAAATAAGGCTATTTTCAATTCGGACCAAAGTCCAAAAATAGAAGCACAGGGGGCTAATAAATCATGCAAAAAAATGAGGCCAAGAGAGGGGTAAAGAGACAAGTGACATATGGAGGCCCCAAACAGTGATGAGCCCCCACAGTGTCCCTCAAAAGGGAGGAAATAAGGTGTGTACCAAAAACCGGAGCAAACGGAAGTGGTTAAGCGGTCCCGAACTCAGGCACACGGCCGACAGCTCCAAAAAAACTAGGAACCGGGCTCGAAACGGGAAAAATGGCCTACGACCACAAAACGTAGCCTACGGCCACTGAGAGATGGTCTACGAGACCTCTCCCTCCATTTGGGAAGAGAAAACAGAGAAAACAGGGCTTGGTTCGCAAACCGAAACAAAGCACAAAAGAGTCGGAAGTCCGGAGACAAGGCTCGCAGCCGGGACTCCGCAACCTCAGAACGAGCACAATATGCAATATCACTGAGCGCTCAATCGGTGATGTCTAAGTCTTAAGGTCGGTCAAAAATGGGGTGTCTACAGTCGTATACTGAGGGAAGCACTTATCGGCCCTCGCACACACACCAGACATCATCCAGGCAGACGAAGTTGCCAAGATCATCCGACTTGCGGACCGTGCTGGAAGAAAGGGCACAATGGAAGGAGGATAATAGGGCGCGCGACCCTCGCAGGGTATCTGCCCTTCAGCAGTTGGCTCCTCGGACGCACGGAAGCGTCGATGTTGGAATGCCATTACCGCGCCCTGCCTACGAACCAACGGACAAAGCATTAGCGAGGCTGCAGACCTCGCCGTTCGTTCCGGCAATCGAAAATGCGCCCCTACCTTCAGGCTTCCTTCAGCCCAAATTCACCACGTACGAGGGGAAGACAGACCCCTACATGCACCTAAGCCACTTCCGCTAGGTTATGGCGGTATATCGACGCAACGAGGCTCTGATGTGCATCCTCTTCCCATCCAGCCTTGGTGACCTAGGCTTGACTTGGTTCGAAAAACTTCCAGAAGGCAGCATAGCCTCCTGGGCGCAATTGGCGGAGGCGTTCGTAACAAGGTTCAGAACGAACACCAAAACGCCAGTGGAGATCGACCAACTTCTCTCCATTGACATGGGCGACAAGGAGACACTTAGATCCTACAATAGTTGCTACTAGGAGACCTTCAACCAGATTGGGGACTGTCCTACCAATCTTGCCATCGCACAATACAAAAGGGGCCTTCTGGTTGGGAACAGACTAAGGGACTCAATCACTATGACGCCACCCCTAACAATGGAAGCCTTAATGGAAAGAGTGCACCAGCACATTAGGGTGGAAGAGGATGGCGCTCGTGCCAAAACAAAATCTGGCACAACCGCAACACCGGAGAAAAAGGCCTCAGCGAAGGTCAACACGATAGACCGTCCGAGCAAAAACGGACGAGGCAGGCAGGACAACGGAGAAGACCCGGATAAAAGATGGTTGAGAGTCCGCACCGCCATTACCACAGTATTCAAAAAGCCAATCTACCGGATTCTAAGCGAGATACGCGATGAACCTTTCGTCAGATGGCCTGCTAAGCTAGGAGAGGCTCAGAAGAACTACGACGAAAGGTCACGGTGCACCTTCCATGAAGAAAAGGGGCACCGCACTGAAAATTGCACGCCATTGAGGCAGCACCTGGAGGAGTTGGTGGCAGCAGGTCACCTGGATAAATACACTGAAGGAAGGACGCAACCAGCCTCCCAGGACCACAATAACCCCAACGGGATGCCAATCGACGCCCCACCTCAAGGCGTAATCAATGTGATACATGGAATCTTCGAACCTGAGCGTGTATGCGAGCTTAAAGGGTCAATCAAGAAGGCTGAACACTTAAGAAAGGTACTAAGTGCATAACCTACCATCAAAAAAGGAAAGACAGAGGCCACGAACATCATGTCTTTTTCAGATAGAGACTTGGCGAGGATATATTGTCCCTACAATGATGCCCTGGTTGTCACTCTCCGAGTCAAGGATTTTGACGTCAAGCGGATTTTGATTGACCAGGGTAGTTCATGTGAGATAATGTATTACGAAACATTCAAACAATTGAAGCTACAAGACAAAGACTTGGCACCTGCCGTGTCTTCCTTGATTGGATTCAACTCAATGCCAGAATGGCCAGTCGGCAAAATAATCCTACCAGTCAGAGCAGGAAGCGTGACAAAACAAGTGGAATTCTGGGTGTTGAAGGTCCCTTCCACTTACAACATAATCTTGGGAAGAACATGGCTGCATGCCATGCGATCGGTAGCGTCATCCTACCATCAAGTAATGTGGTTCCCCAACGAAGCCGGGGTAATTGAAGAAGTCTTCGGGGACCAGATCATGTCCAAGCAATGCTTTGTCACTGTGAATGGCAGCCGCGCTGCCAAGGGATATGTCTATTCGGTGGAAGAACCTAAGAGTAATGAACTGTTCGCAGATGTCGGCAAAGTAGCTAATCAAAAAGTGGTGGAAGACTTGGTAGAGGTAAGAATAGATGAAAAGAACCTGGATAAGTTCTTTCTGCTCGGTTCGTCGTTGTCCAGCACTGAGAGATTAGAGGTCTTGGAATTTTTGACCTCTAACATCGAAGTGTTCGCCTGGACACCATACGACATGCCAAGCATTGATCCTAACTTCATCTGTCACCAACTCAATGTCCACCCATCCGCTAGACAAATTATTCAGCGCACACACAGATCGGCACTCCACCACGCTGAGATAGTGGCGGAAGAAGTAGGAAATCTGCTGGAGGCAGGAGCTATCAGAGAGGTACATTACTCTAGATGGATTTCTAACACAGTTGTGGTGCCAAAGAAGAATAGCAAATGGTGTGTCTGCGTCGACTACAAGACAGTCAACAAAGCATGCCCAAAGGACAGCTTCCCCCTACCACGGATAGATCAACTGGTAGACCTAACGGCGGGGCACAACCGACTTAGTTTTCTTGATGCGTACAGAGGCTACCATCAGATCGCCATGTACGAGCCAAACCAGGAGGTCACGTCCTTTACAACTCCAAGAGGACTATATTGCTACAAGGTCATGCCATTTGGCCTAAAGAACGCAGGGGCAACATTCCAGAGAATGGTCACCAAGATGTTTGAGCCGTTGTTAGGCAGAACAATGGAGGCTTACATCAACGACATGGTGGTCAAGAGCAAGGATAAGAACGACCATCTAAGGGACCTAGGTGAGATGTTCCAGATTCTGAAGAGGCACAAGTTGCGCCTTAATGCATCTAAGTGCGCGTTTGGTGTAGGATCTGGCAAATTCCTGGGGTTCCTGGTGACTAACCGGGGTATAGAGGCAGACCCCTCCCAAATCAAAGCTATTCAGGATTTGGAGAGGCCTAACTCAGTAAAAGAAGTGCATCATCTCACCGGCATGGCAGCTGTACTCAACCGATTCATTAGCCGGTCGTCAGACAGACTATGACCATTTTTTCAAGCTTTAAAAGCCAAGTTCGAGTGGGATGAAGAATGCGACCATGCTCTGGAAAGCTTGAAAGAATACATGTCTTCTCCACCGCTGCTTGTCACCCCAATACCTGGAGAAGAACTCTTCCTGTACCTGGCAGTCTCTCAGCACGCAATCAGCGCAGTGTTGGTCCGTGCGGAAGGAATCCAACATCTGCCCATCTTTTATGTCAGCAAGACATTGCTGGGTGCCGAAACAAGGTACTTGCCACTGGAAAAACTGACCTTAGCCTTGATGATGGCCTCAAGAAAGTTGTCGCACTACTTTCACGCCCACACCATAGTCGTCCTCACAGCTTTCCCACTAAAAGCTTTGTTTGAGAGGGCAAACTTTTCTGGGCAAATCTTGAAGTAGGCAGTAGAGTTGGGACAATTCGACATCAAGTTCCAACCCAGAACCGCGATAAAGGCCCAAGCTTTGGCAGACTTTGTCACAGAATTTACCCCAGGAAGTCATCATATCTGCCCAGTCGACCTGACTGACACGACCAAACTGGGGATAGAAGTTGATGTCGGAATAGCGCAACCCCTGGTGCAGGATACTCAATCAGACCCCAAGACAGACCAGAGTAAAGAAAGTAAGGAAGAAGCGAACCATACTACGCCAAACCAAGACTCAATAACAAACAAAGACTTGATACAATCAGATAGCGAGGGGCAGACAGCAAGCATGGACCTTGAAGAAAACACCAACAACATTCTTGACCCCACGGCATCATCTGACCCCTCCACTTGCTAGAAGTTATTCGTTGGAGAGATGTGGAAACTCTTCGTTGACGGAGCATCCAACTGGCACGGCGCAGGACTTGGCATAGTCCTCATCTCACCAGACGGCCTAGTTGTGGAACAAGCAGTCAACCTTGGCTTCCCAGCATCAAACAACGAAGCAGAATATGAAGCGCTTCTTGCAGGTCTCAAATCAGCATTCTACATGAAGGCCACCGAGATAATGGTTTACAGCGACTCACAGCTGGTGGAAAACCAAATTTCAGGCGATTACGAAGCAAAGGACGACAGGATGGCTAAGTACCAAGAGTTGGTCAGAACAGAAATCAAGAAATTTGAAGTAGTCAGGATAGAACAAATCGGTAGGGAGGAAAACAGCAGAGCAGATGAATTAGCAGGCTTTGCTTCAATGGCAGATACTTCCATCCCTCATCCATTGCTAATCGACTACTTACCAAGACCAAGCATTGAAGACCACGAAGCAGAAGAGGTATGTTGCGCCGAACTAGGCCCCTCATGGATAGATCCCATCATAATGTTCTTAAAAGACGGCATCCTATCGGAAGAAAAGAAAGAGGCCAACAGAATCAGAGCGAAATCGCAACGATTTTGGCTCTCCCCATCTTTGGCATTATACAAAAAATCATTCTCAGGACCGTACCTAAAATGTGTTCATTCCAGCAAGGTTGAAGCATTCTTGTTCGAAATACACGAAGGTGTGTGCGGAAGCCATCAAGGGGGAAGGTCATTAGCATACAGGGCAATCTCACAAGGATATTGGTGGCCTTACATGTAAGCAGACTCAGAGAAATATGTGAAGAAGTGCGAGAAATGTTAGAAGTTCGCACACCAAATACATCAACCTACCAGAGAACTTCTACCCTTAACCAGCCCATGGCCCTTCGCAATGTGGGGCTTGGACATAGTAGGACCACTTCCAACAGCACCAGGCAACAGGAAGTTCTTTCTTGCAGCCACCGACTACTTTACAAAATGGGTGGAGGCAGAAGCCTTAGCATCAATTAAGGAAAAAGACGTGAAGAAATTCGTCTGGCAGAACATCATCACTCGGTTCGGCATACCAAAAGCCCTAATATCAGACAACGGCACTCAGTTCGACGGCAGAATCTTTAGAGGCTTTTGTGAAGAGTACAAGATCGAGTTCTACAATTCTACACTAGCATATCCCCAAGCAAATGGTCAGGCAGAAGCATCAAACAAGGTCGTCTTGGATGGATTGAAAAAAAGGCTAGAGAAAGCAAAAGGCAAGTGGGCAGAAGAGCTCCCTCATGTTTTATGGGCTTACCGTACCACGCCTCGACGGTCAACAGGAGAAACTCCATTCTCCTTAGTCTATGGTATGAAAATAGTAATCCCACTAGAAGTCGGCCTCCCCACTATTCGAAGCGAAAATTTTGATCCAGATTTAAATGGCAAAGCTGTAGCATTGGAGCTCGACCTTGCGGAAGAAAGAAGAGAAAGAGCACTGGTTCACATTGCCTCATACCAACAAGAGTTATCCAGGAAATACAACAAAATAGTGCATCCAAGGCAATTTAAGATCGGCGATTAGGTGCTGCGCAAAGTGATGGGAAACACCATGGTACCAAGAGATGGCAAGTTAGGGCCCAATTGGGAAGGACCTTACAAAGTGGTTGGATTAGCAAGAAAATGGGCATACCACTTGGAAGATGAGGACGACAAAGCCATTCCCAGGCCATGGAACACTGCCAATCTCAAATTATTTTATTTTTAACTTTTTTCAAGAATATGTAATTTTCCTTTTCCTTTTCCTTTCTCAATAAAACAAGTAGATTCTTTTTCAGTATAAGTTATTTTCTGTAAAAAATAGTTTTAGTGAGTTAGGAACATTGTAAACTTAGAGGTTAGCTGGATTAAACCAACACCCCTCCTAAGCCCAAGATAAGGATCCAGACTGCAGGACGTTTGGTCGGAATACCCAAACACTTTACTCTAGGTTGGCTGGAAAAAACCAACTTAGAGGTTGGCTGGATTAAACCAACACCCTTCCTAAGCCCAGGATAAGGATCCAGGCTGCAGGACGTTTGGTCGGAATATCCAAACACTTTACTCTAGGTTGGCTGGAAAAAACCAACTTAGAGGTTGGCTGGATTAAACCAACACACCTCCTAAGTCCAGGATAAGGATCCAGGCTGCAGGACGTTTGGTCGGAATAACCAAACATTTTTCTAAATTGGCAAGAATAACCAATTTAGAGGTTGGCTGGATTAAACCAACTCTTAGTACTCTTCAACCGATGTAAGGATATCGGCTAAAGAGTGGTTGCCTGGATTAAACCAACTCTTAGTACTCTTCAGCCGAAGTAAGGATATCGGCTAAAGAATGGTTGGCAGGATTAAACCAACTCTTAGTACTCTTCAACCGAAGTAAGGATATCGGCTAAAGAGTGGTTGGCAGGATTAAATCAACTCTTAGTACTCTTCAGCCGAAGTAAGGATATCGGCTAAAGAGTGGTTGGCTGGACTGAGCCAACTCTTAGTACTCTTCAGCCGAGGTAGGTATCTCGGCTAAAGAGTGGTTGGCAGCTATAATTAGATTGCAAGATCAAGACCAAAATAAGTATCTTGGTAAGTGAATGTTATACCTCATCCAAGACTTCGGTTAGAAAGTAAAGTACAAGCATGGAGATCAACCGAAATAAGAGTTGAACAAAAAAGCAGACTTCATTGAAAATTCAAAACAAGTACAAAGGGTGGGGCCTGAGCCCAGTTACAATTTGTTTCCAAAAGCAAAGAAAAGAAAAAAACAAAAAGAAGAAAAATACAAAGTCAGTTAAACAGATCATCAAGGTCAGCATCAATATCAACTCGGAGCCCGGTTTCACTCGGTAGCACGGTCTCGGTTGGAAGAACGGTTTCAGTAGGCAGCTCGTTGGTCAGGTCTTCCACCATTGGCTCTGACCGAACTGACTGATCGACAGGATCATTGACAGCCAGGGTATCTTCGGGCACGGTGTCTTCTTCTTCATCTGAATCCTCAAGAAATTGTTGCTGAAGGGTATCAGCATATTCCGTCATAGAGCTCGGAATGAAGTATGTAGGAGCGTTGAAGACCTCGGTCTCTGGACCGTGACCGAGCTGCTCTACGGCCGCCCTCTAACCGCATTTGAAGAAGAGATCCTTGGCAGCTTCACATTGTTTAATGTAAGTCGCCTCCCCCTCCTTGTAACCCTGGAGCTCGGCGTCATCAGCACTCTTCTTCAGCTGCTCTATCTCGGCATTTTTCTTTCCCTCAAGTTTAGCCAGTTCGCGCAGATATTTGTCTTTTATCACGGCTGCAGCTTTTTGTTTTTCTGCTTCAGCCGAGCTAACAAGTCCGGTCAGACAACCATTCTCGGATTTTAGCTCGGCTATTTGCTGCCTGGCTTGTTCCAGCTCGCCAGTTTTTTCGATCATTTCGGCCAGGGCTTGCCTTGTAGTCTTGCGAAGTTTAAGCACACGCTTATGAGCGATGTGGCTCTTCTGCATGGCCTGCAAAAGGAGGGGAAGACTTGTAATCAAACCGAGGTAAAAGTTGCGCAAATTAGAAAGGTTAACTGAAGAAGCTACTTACAAGCACCATGGATTTCGTGGCCGAACGGATGGCCCTTAGTTCGGTCAGATGTTTGTGGTGCTCCATGTCTGCTGGAAGGCAGACACTCTTGGCAAGGTTAAATGCCATTAAGTGATCTTTTTCAGCGACCACTGAGTCAGTGTCCTGAATTTCTCGGTTTTGAAAAGTAATTTTGGGTGCCCACTTGGAGGAGCTGGCTTGGTCGGAGCGCATCGGTTGCGGGCTCAGTGGAGAGCTTGGTGGAAGAATGGTTTCGTCTTCATGAACAAGGCGCTGCTCGGTTGGGGTAGTCCAGGCACGCTTGCTTGGGCGAGATGAGGATGGTTGTTGAGATGGGAGGGCCACCACGGTTTCCTGAGTCTAGTTTGGTGGTGGCACCTCGGCTCGGTTTGTTTCGGTTAGAAGGGCCCTTACTCTGTTCCTCTTTGCCATCTCTTCTTCAGCAGTTAGAGGGACTAGATTGATCTGGGGCAAGGTTGGGTCCGGTTCAGGTGAAGCTTCCAACAAAAAATCAGTTACCTTCGCTTTCCGTTGACTGCTATATCGGTATGTCGGTTCAAAGTTTAGTAGCTTGGCCCAACTCCTTTCGGGATATCACAGTGCGGCGCGGAGTGTGCCCAAATTGGGGTAACTGTAAAGCGACTTGAGATGGGCTGAATCTGCATAGAGAAGACGAAAGTTAGATCGGTTCAGGAATTGGAGACCGAAATAAAGAGAAGCATGCAAAGAAGCCGAAGTAATTATACCAGGGGTTCCTTTATACCAGGGGTTCCTTTATCCCAGTTTATTCTACGACCAGGGATCTGGGCTTGGTGATCTTCAAAATTCCCAGATACCCAGAAAAAATCATCGTCGTTCAAGTCTTTATCCGGTGTGTCCTTTATTATTTTCTTTCGGCGGCGGCGT
Organism: Camellia granthamiana; assembly: GCA_036172215.1. NCBI lineage: Eukaryota > Viridiplantae > Streptophyta > Magnoliopsida > Ericales > Theaceae > Camellia > Camellia granthamiana. The sequence goes on along the minus strand of CM069909.1, from coordinate 36,917,945 downwards.
ATTCTTAGATAATAGACCCAGCCATCTTCTTTTGATCCTATGGAGTATTGACGGAAGAGCTCGGCTAAGCCGAGGTTAATACCAGCTCGGCAGTTCAGCTCGGCTATGCCATTTATTATGCGGTATGAATTTGTGAAAAGTTGGGTAGGACATATCCTAGTTTGCCTAAGGAATTCACAAAGTAAAGGTTGTACAGAGAATCTTAGTCCGACTTCTACTATGGACAAAAGGGTAAAGGGAACAAAGCCGGGGTTTCCCCATGGTGTGATATCTAGATCGGCTAAGGTGAGGTGAACATCGTCAGGGATGTTATAATCCTTTCGGAATTCAGCCATTGCACCAGGTGAACTAACTAAAAACCTATATTTTCCCATTTGTGTTTTAAGTTATGAATAAATTAAACTGGAGTTAGCTCGGTCACAGAAAGGTGCTGTGTAGCTCGGTTGAGCGCTCAAGGGAGTACCTGGGCAACCTAAAGTCTGCGAAGTGAAAAAACAAAAGTGTTAAGCACAGATCGTGGGACCGTGCTAAAAGAAATAAAGGCAAGATAAATGTAGTCCTAGCTCGGTTTGAGCAAGGGGTTCGATAGCTCGGTTTGTGCAAAGGGTTTTGTTATCCCGGTTTTCTCAAGGGATTGTTATCTCGGTTTGTGCAAGGTTTTTGTTAGCCCGGTTGAGCCTTTAGGGGCAGCGCTCTTAGTTCGGTTTGAACTACGAGGCCTGGTTTAGCCCCAAGTTATAGCTCGGCCTTGATTAAGACTATCAAGCACACTATTACGTAGCCTTAGTACGGTTTGTTAGCTCGGCTAAGATAGATCAAAAGATGGTTTGACTTGTTAATACTACTGGTATAGCATCAAGTGATAGTTCGGTTGAATGGTCTGCCTAGATTGACATCAACTACAAACAACTTTTTACTCCGGTTATATCATGATTTTGGATCAAATTCAGCGTTTTACAGGTTATTTCATAAATACAAATGGTTCTAACATGGTGTTTTCAGAAAGATGCAAGGCAAGGCAAAAAGTGGAAGTAAAATGTGTTTTGCAAAAACACATAAAACAAATGCTATGGATTAAACAAGTACGAAAACAAAATAAATAGAATAGATTTCTGAAGCTTACCAGGTTGAAAGGAAGGAAATGGAAGTCGTAGCAACGAAGAACACAGCAAGCATGGAGTTGAAGAGAAATGGAGGCTCGAAGAGAAAAAAAGGTGAATAGTAAAGTGAATGATTCAGAGTATTAGGGTTTGTTTTTGTGTAGAGGGAAGGACAAAGACGGGAACTGTTCAAAAAACGCGAGATACGAAGACGGCGTGACAGCTACCTTCAGCCAATAAAAGTATGCCACGTGTCATTGGAATGAGAAGCAATTCAATTGCTGTGATTGAAGAGACGTTTTGACCGAACAGGTACAGCCCGGTGTGAATTTAGCTCGGCTGGAAAGGCTAAAAGAGTTTTTAGCTCGGCTGGAAAAGCTTAAAAGCTTAGCTCGGCTGGTAGGCAAAGTAATCCCTATCATGCTGCGCAGATGGAATTAAGGGGCAATTGAGAGGGTAATTTATATGAAAATTGGGCCGAGCTGGGCAATGGGCCGTTATGGGCCAATAGTACGAAGGACTGAGTAAAAAGGTCATAAAGTTACTCCGGTCCGCAAGAGGCGTAAAGTTACTCCGGTCCGCGAGAAGCTTGAAGTTATTCCGGTCCTAAAGAGCTTACGGGTGAGTTCGGTCGTCACGCACAAAGTTATCCCGGTCGGGACCGGAGTATTGGTTATCCCGGTCAAGACATACCATGGTTAGCATTGGGAGAGCCGAAGTAAGAGCAGTGAATAGGAAGAGCCGAGCTAAAGTTATCTCGGTCTAGTCTATGGCTTAGCATAGCCATGCTTACCTCGGTCATATTGAAGTCTGACCATAGTAAAACCATCTCACTTGGTTTATGCAGTGAGGGGGGTGTTGAAGGATAAGCATTATCTTTCAGGAGTATGAATCCTAGGAGGACTCTATATAGAGGAGTAAAAGTCCTACTAGGATTGTGTCACACGGAACCTACAAAAGCTCACAAACATCACCTATGGAGAGGCAACACAACTTTGATTCCCGAATATACAGAGCTTTTTTCTATTTATCTATCTTGCTGACTTAGACATCGGAGAGGTATCCGGCACACACCCGCCGGCTAGCTCACGTTTGTGTTTTCAGGGAGGAAAGCGACGTCGTACGAAGGAGCGCAATCTTAATCAACAGGATTATACGAGAAGGTTTATTTCTTTCCCGTACAATTATTATTATTATTATTATTTTGGTACGCTTACCGTGGCCTTTTGAATAGCTAATTAACTTAATTATTTTCTTCTTATTTTTTTCTCTAGTTAGACTTATCTTGCCCCCCTCTTAAACAAATTTTTGACTCCTTCCATGAACATTGATTTGGAAAATAAATTTAAAATTGTCTGAATTTGGAAAATTATGTTTTAAAATCACATGGGTTTGATGAATTACTTTTTTCTTGCTCATTTCTTTCTATTCTCGCATCATTTAGGTTAATTAATAAAACTAGTGCATGAAAATATTTCATAAAACTAGTAATAAGAATGTTAGAGACACCTAACGAATTGTCAACTAAATTATCAACTACTCACAATGAAGTATGACCCCATATTTATATTAGTATGAGTGTCATATTTTATTATGAGTAGTTGGTAATTTAATTTTTAAATTTTCATAATTTGACTTGACGATTAATGAATTTTCCTTTTTTTGGGTGAATAAGGATTAATGAATTTTCCATCCACATATAAAAATGCCTTCTCTCTCTCTCTCTCTCTCTCTCTCTCTCTCTCTCTCTATTTATAATCTTTTCTTATCTTTTGAACAAGTGTGACGGGTGAAACTAATCAAAAGTTCAAAGGTAAGAGTTTCAACAATTGTTGGCAAGCAAAAGGAAATATTATATATGTCTTGAATCCCATGATAGTAATTGTTGACTAATTAACTTTGATTATAGGTTTTTTGGTTGAACTACCCTTTCCAATGAACAAAAAAATTGACTTTGGAAGTCAATCAGCTTGCCAAAAAGAACCCTTTTCATATGGCATGAACATATTGTTGTTTGATGGGAGGATGATAAATCTTTTGATGACAGTAACTCTACTTGTAAATAATTAAATTATTAAAAAGTATACAGAAGGTATATATTAATATGCTGGGATTCACTGATACATCATAAAAGAGAAGGGGAAAAAAAAAAATTAACATTGGGCTCAATGGTGGCTTTTTTTTTTTTTTTTTTTTTTTACACACATATATAATATATATACTATTATATAAAATATACAATTTTACTTGGTATGAATACTTTGTCACAATTTTGATTCTCAAAAAATTCATAATAATACTATATTTTTCTCAAATTTTTATCTTGGCCAGTAATCAATGACGGATCCAGGATTTTAGCTTAGAGAAAGGTACCATTGAGTTAAAATGTTAACAAAAAGCACAATCCAACTTATTACCAGCAATTTTTATTTGATTATAGAAATAAAAACCATTATAATGCAAAAGTTGTATTTAGATGTAAACTCGAGTTAACCCACTCAATCTTTTTTTTGTTTTTAATTTGATTTTATATATGATGATCACATGGTAAAAAAATAATCACATGCCTCATAAATTATGAGAATGAAATTATATCAAGTTACACACATAAAAACAGATGCATATATGAATAGAAAAAGAAATGAAAGATAATGTGCATAATAATACAAAGAGATTGCAATACATCACTTATTTTTTTCACAGTTTCAAATTATTGAATTACATAGTAATATATTATTAGTTATCTGTAATAATTATCTCTAAACAATAAAACTAATTATGAGTATCCATATAAGTGGTAATACAAAACATACAAAGAACTGGTGACATAACATTCTCTAATATAAATTTATAATTTTTTTTTTAGCATCATTAGACATTTAAAATGACAAATTGAAAAAAAAACAAAACAAAACAAAACAATTTGAAAAGAAAAAGGTAAAGAAAATAGTGATACAAAAATTCAAGAACATACTTTAAAGGATTAAATTGATTTTTTTTTTGGATTAAAGACAAAAGTATAATTTTTCAAAAGTTGAAGGGTCACGTGACCTCCTGATCCAGACGTGCCTGCACCCCTGCCAATAGTTGCTGAAAATATCAAAAAGTAAAATCACTAAATCAATAATTACTACAGTCGTGCTAAAGGCCTCGAAAAGAGAGGTGCGAATTTGCCTCGTATAGGGCTTTTTTTTTTTTTTTGCTATGTTGTTTGGTTTGGGTTTTTTTTTTTTGGAAGGGTTTTTATGTGTACCCTAAAATCTAAACTCTAAAAAAAAAATTAAACCAACATAGCCCAACAAATAAAATAAAATAAAATAAAATTTAAAAAAAACAAACAAACACAACCCAATAAATAGAAAAAAAAAAAAAACAAAAACAAAAATTTAGCCTATGTGGTTTGATAAGATGAGTGAGTTGGGTTGGACTAATTAGGTGATAAAATTGACTGATCAGTTAGACTACTGATTAAAATTTGTTAATTCCATATAATTTTGTACGAGTCCTTACTATATTTTTATTTCAAATAAAAAAGACTCGGAAGAAATAAAAACCTAAATTCTAAATCCTAAACTCTAAACTCTAAACTCACCCCTACACATAACCATCCTTAAAAAAAATAAAAATAAAATAACAACAGCCCAACAAATAAATATATAAATAAATAAAAACAATCAAACTAACCCAACCCAACAAATAAATAAAAAATAAAAACAAGCAAACCAACACAGTTTCAAATAAAATAAAATAAAACAATCCGAGCCACATTCGAGCCTCAATCTTTCCCTAATTACCATCATTATACACAACTCTCTTTCTCCACCCGTATTATCCATGATTTTCTTAAAACATATGTGTACATTTCTAATATTATATATATATATATAGGGGGGGGGGGGGGGGGGTTGGTTTATCTCAAATTATCATTTCAATCTAAAAGAATGTCTAGACTTGATAGGCCCATATTAGGATTGATTTTGATAATCCAAAATGTTCATTTTTTATGACTCGTTGACTAAAATATTCATGTAAAAAATTAAGATAATCGAATATCAGTAGTTACATATTTAAATCATTTTTAATACAAAAAATGAATGCCTATTGAAAAATCTAAAATCCCTTGAGATATTGATTTGTGATTATGTTTCAATTTTAAATAATGAATTCCAATCCCAATCCGAATCAAACAATCAATAACAAATTGACATAACGATTTAACGTCGAAAAAATCATAATTAGAGTGCCTTCAATTTTGATAAAATCTCACAAGCCAAAGCCACAAAACAATCCACTAAAAAGACAAAAAAAAAAAAAAAAAAATTACATAAGAGTACTCTCAATTATCTAATGAATCCACACCCAATTGAACCAAACCCGATGTGTCTCTTCTAACACTGTTTTCACCACGAGCCTACTTTGCCCAATATTGAATCCACAACGATGATGTCAAATCTACAACGATGAACCACTCTGGAATCCACCAAAACTTCAGGCCCAAGTTCTCCGAAATTCACCGAAGAACACTTTTCTCTTTTGTGAACGTAATAGTAAAAATAATCCCTTGATGAAGTCAATATGAAGCTTGTAGGTTCATTGATCACTCTCAAATCATAAAGGAAACACTTATAAAAAACCATCCAATATAGAAAAACTTTGGTAGCTCTACTTTCCTAGAATTTGGGCGGTTTAAACCCTAAAAACAGTAAGGACCCGCAAAGACAGCTCAAACGCACACTTTACCGCTCGAGCGATGTGAGTAAAGTTGGTGCAAAACATATAGGCTAACCGCTTGAACGCACACTTCATCGCTCGAGCGGTAAAACAAGTTTTCGAGAAGTTTAGTTTGTAAGCAGAAATATTGGATACTCTTATTCACCGCTCGAGCACACAAATGACCGTTCTAGCGATCAAACAATTTTGGTTTCGGGGGCACTGCCCCTCAACCCCGCCAGGGCGTTGCTCGCGGACTCTCGCGAGCTGACCAGGTAACTTGATCCTCGTATATAGTCAGCGAAGTGGCAAACATGAAAGGTTCGATATCACAAACTCTTTTGCATAAGCATAAATTCGGGTTAAATTCTCATGTAAACACTCACATCTTCATTGAGATAAAAGAACAAATAAAATTACAACTAAAATGAGTTTTGTCAAATGTGATTGTCAATTACAAAAACCTAACACCTATTTTTGAAATTATATTGATCGTTCATTTTTTTAAAACAAATATAATTCAAACATACAGTAAGGTGTCATCAATGGAACGGGTGGCCTTACCCGACCTG